>JASKON010000005.1:85332500-86532500 GCA_036010255.1 Myotis pilosus | reverse complement strand
TAGCCACAGGCTGGGTCTCTAGTCCCTATGGTCTCCACACGTCTGCCAGCTGTGGTTTGGTTTGTTGCCTTTTCCCACCATCCATGGGAAGAGAAACAGGTGGGGTGAGGGGCTGGAAGGACAGGCCACCTGGGGTTGCACCTCCACCCCCACCTCCAGGAGACAAGGAGCCCCAGCCCTACTCCAATCCAGGACACACTTGGGCAGGGCTGCTGGGAATGTTTGCTCTCTGCACTTTCTAAGTTGGTCGGAACAGATGTGGCTCAGGGCACAGGGGGAGGCCTGATCTAGTTCGGGATGGAGCAAAAATGAGAAGCTGGGACACCCAGACCCCAGACCCAGGCGGGAAAGGCTGCAGAGGCAGGGGCTGCCCCATGGAGAAGGCACAGAGTGGGTTGGGGCCTCGCTGGCACGTAGCTCTGCCCTGCTAAGCGTAGGAAGGGGAAGGGTTGGGGTGGCGGGCCCTGAGGCCAGAGCTGCGATGGAAGTGCTGATAAGGACCCTTGAGGTTGGATTTCAGCCCCGAGGGTTGGGCAACGTCCTGTTTGGACAGGCTCCTATGGTTTTCTCTCCTGCAGCCCTGCCCTGGCCATGGTGGAAGAATTACAGCCAGGGGCGCCTGTGCCAGCTGTTAACTCTACCAGAAACAGGAATAACCTCCCTCCAAATTTTCCTATGAATAAGAGAGACACATGCAGAAAAAGAAAAAGAAAAAAGAACATAGACCTTACTTCACATCCTACACAAAAAGTAACTAAATGTAAAACCTAAGACTGTAAAGCTCCGAGGAGAAAACATACAAAGGAAATCTTTGTAACCTGGACTTAGGTGAGGATTTCTTAGACTTGTCACCAAAGCACAATCAAAATGAAAACTTGTGCTCTTGGAAAGACATCAGAAAAACAAAAAGACAAGCCACAGAACAGGGGAAAATTTGTGCAAATCACATATCTGATAAGGGTCTTGTAGCCACAATATATAAAGAGCTCCCAAGATTCAATAATACAATGCAACGTCCATTCATGTTTAAAAGTCTTGAAGTAAAGTAGAAGGGGACTTCTAAACTCTGATATAAGGTAGGAACCAAAAAACCCATAGCAAATATCAAACTTCATTGTGAAATAATGGAAGATTTCCCCACTGAGATTAGAACAAGAAAAGGACGACTGCTATCACTTCAACTTCTAGCTCTCTCTCCCTCTCCCTTCCTTTCTGAAATCAATACAAATAGATTTTTTTTAAAAAAAAGAAAGAAAAAGAAAGGAGGGTGCAGTTCATAGTCAGGGGTCAGGGGAGGAGGGAAGGCTCTCTTAGGAGGTGACATTTGAGTAAAGATCTGAGAGAGGCAAGCAGAGAGCCATGTAGAGATCTAGGGGAGAAGGGAACTAGGCAAAGGAAACCACAAGTGCAGAGGCGGGAAGGGGGGTGGAAGGGGGGGAGAGTGTGCCAGGATCAGTAGGAAGCCAGTGGGGCTGGAGGAAATAGCGAGGGGACAGTAGATGCAGATAATGGCAGGGAGGGCCGGGGCAGGACATACAGAACCTTGTGGAAGACTTCAACGTTTGTTTTGAGTGAGGTGGGAGCAGAGGTTGCCCTCTGGCCACTGTAGGGGGAACAGCCTCTAGGGGGCAGTGGAGTGGGAGCTGAAAGATCAGGGCAGAGGTGAGTACACTGGTCCAAGTGGGAGATAATGGGGCTGGTCCAGGGTGGGGTCATGGAGGAAGTGAAAAGTGGTGGATTCATGCCCGGCCGATGTGGCTCAGTGGTTGTGTTGACCCGTGAACCAGGAGATTACGGTTCCATTCCCAGTCAGGGCACATGCCTGGGTTTCGGGCTTGATCTCCAGTAGGGGGCGTGCAGGAGGCAGCCAATCGATGATTCTCTCTCAACATTGATGTTTCTATCTCCCTCTCCATTCCTCTTGCTCTAAAACAAGTATGTCAAACTCAAAGGCTAACACGGGCCAAATAAACAAGGTTTAAGTTTATGAGGGCCGAAAAAAAAACCAAAAGCTTCAATTTTCATAGAAACATAGGTTTCTTTTGATAGAGACATGCTGAATACAAAGGGCTGAAATAAATGAGTCATTGTTAACATAAAATAATGGAACATTTTAATAAAAATTAATATTTTTTCTTGAACATTAGCCTACCAGACACTGACTAACTGCACAAATTAATAAGCGTAACGCAAATAAACCTATTTTTCTCGTTCTCCGAAAGCGAAATATTTCCTGTTGCACACACCAAGCAAGTCAGTACAAGACTAAGGATGTGGCAATCGGCTGCTAAAATATCCACTGCTGGTATTAGTGGAGAGAAATGGTGCGCCTGCGTGTAAGACGGGTAAGGGAAATGAATGCAACACTATTATAGTAATCAGTCATTAGCGAACGTTGTAGTTCGTTATTAATAATTATGTGTAACAGAATATTGTAAAAATTAAGTTACAAAATTTTTATTAAAAACTTTTCTTACACAGCGTTTTATTGGCTGGGCCACAAAAATATTTAGTGTGGGCCGCGAGTTTGACATGCTTGCTCTAAAATCAATTAAACATATTTTTTGAAATATGTTTAGGATGGATTTTAAAATATATATATATATATATATATATTTCTTTATTGATTTCAGAGAGGAAGGGAGAGGGAGAGAGATAGAAACATCAATGATGAGAGAGAATCATTGATCAGCTGCCTTCTGCATGCCCCCTACTGGGGATCGAGCCCACAACCCTGGGCATGTGCCCTTGGCCAGAATCGAACCTGGGACCCTTCAGTCTGCAGGCTGACGCTCTATCCACTGAGCCAAACTGGCTAGGGCTAGGATGGATTTTCAAAGTAGAGCCCTCAGAGTTTGCTGATGTGGGGGTAGGGGGTGGAGAGGGACAGAGACAGAGAGAGACATCGATGACCCCAGTGTTTTGACCTGAGCATCTGGGCCACTAGGAAGGACACTGAGGCCCAGAGAGGCAGAGGGAGCCCCCAGGGTGCACATGGGTCCACAGTGGACTCATCCCCAGCCACGGCCTGGCCCTGATGTGAGCGCCCTGGCGGTGTAGGTATCCTGACTGGCGGAGCCTGCTCAGAGCCAGGCACCTCCTCCCGTTGCCTCTCAAGTCCACACCCCAGTGCTCCCCCTCGGGCTCTGTTCTCTTCCTTTCGGTCTTGTTTCCAGAAGTGCTGCTCCCTGGAGACTCAGACCATGTGCTTCTGATTCCTTTGTCCTGAACTCATACGGCATGAGCACCCACGAACGCCTTATGTGGAAGAGGCTGGAAGCAGGGGTGGGGGTGGGGCACATTCCTCCCTCGGGGCTGGGTAGGGCTGTGTCCAGACGCCCAGCAGCATCTCCAGGGCACCCAGCAGAAGGGCGGCGTCCTCCCAGGCCAGGCCAGACGGGCGGGCGGCCACCAGCACAGCCTTTCTTTGGGGCTGTCCAGTGCCCTCCCACAGCCAGGGCTCCAGCTGCCCTGACCCCCCTGACCCCCAGCCCTCCCACACATTTCCTCCGAGGAGCCCCGGCCATGGGATTTGGTTTTTCGCCGCCCGCTCCCTGGCTCTCCAGCTCTGTCTCTTCCCAGGACCTCCTTCCCAGCGGCTCCATGGGCCTGGCTCCCGGGCAGTCCCAAATAGCCTGGCAGGCCTGTGTGGGACCAGAGCCACAGGGCCGAGGTCCAACTGTCTCTGGCACTTCTCCTGTCCTCTCCACCATCTGGGCTTCTCTGGTTGCCTCCCGCCTCTCCATGTCAAAGGCCTCAGAGGGACTGTCTTAACTCATTTGTCCTCAACTGAGCTCTGGCTACTGGAGATTAACCAGCACTTGGAAGCTAGTGCTTATGGAGGCCTTTCTGGGCCTTAATGAACCAGCCCATCCCTCTCCCGATGGCCATGAAAGAGGAACTCCTGTTCTCGTTCCTGTTTTACAGATACTGGACCCAGACAGGTGAGGTTGCACCCAGGGCCACACCGCCAGACAGTGGCAGAGCTGGGACCTAACCCCAGACCACTCTGGTTTCTGCTCTCATGGGGGCCGCAGACAGAGTTCCAGCCTTCCGTTCCGTTCAGTCCCGAGGAGAGACAGGAAATAGCAAATGAGCAAGAACATAACATTCAGTGACAAGGACGATGAAGATCTCAGAAGAGGGTGGCTGGGGGATGGGGGCTTGGGTCAGGGGTGAATGATTCACTCAGACTCCCATAACCTAGAAAAGCTGTTCTGCTCCAGATCACAATTTATTACAGGGAAAGGATACAGATTAAAATCTGCAAAGGGCAACCCTGGCTTGTTTGGCTCAGTGGATAGATAGAGCGTCGGCCTGTCGACTGAAAGGTCCTGGGTTCGATTCCGGTCAAGGGCACATGCCTGAGTTGTGGGCTCCATCCCCAGTGGGGGGTTTGCAGAGGTAGCCGCTCGATGATTCTCTCTCATCACTGATGTTTCTATCTCTCTCTCCCTCTCCCTTCCTCTCTGAAATCAAATATATATGTGTGTTAAACAAAAAAAATCAGCCCTAGCCGCTTTAGCTCAGTGGATAGAGCATCGGCCTGTGGACTGTAAGGTCCTGCGTTCGATTCAGGTCAAGGGCACATGCCCAGATTGCTGGCTCAAATCCCCAGTAGGGGACATGCAAGAGGCATCCAATCAATAATTCTCCCTCATCATTGATGTTTCTATCTCTCTCTCCCTCTCCTTTCCCCTCTGAAATCAATAAAATATATATATATTTTTTAAATCAGCAAAGGACAGAGCATATGGATGGGACTCAGGCATGAGCTTCCAGCTGTCCCCTCCCAGTGCAGTCCCAGCTCTCAACCCACTCAGCAACGATGTGGGACAGCCTGCACTGAGTACTTCCAACCAGGGACACTCCCCTGAGCCTTGGTGACCAGGGTTTTCACTAGCGTTTAGCACGTGGGCCTGGCTGACCGCTCAGGTGGCTGACCTCAGCCCCTTCAGAGGACACACTGATCATATCGGTGGCCCAACGCCTCCGCCATGAATCACATTGTGAGCATGACTCTCTGATGTGGTCTAAGATCTGAGGTACAAAGACACTCTTATCAGGCAGGACAACCCAGGGCCGTATAGACAACCTCCCAGGAGCAAGGCAAGGGCATCAGGTGGACAGGCCTTCCTTTGGAAGGTGCAGGATTGGAGCACCTCAAACCCACTGAGTTAACTCTTCTTGGAAAAAATATATATATATGTCTTTATTGATTTTAGAGAGAGAGAGGAAGGGAGAGCAATAGAGATATAGAAACATTGATGAGAGAGAAACATGCATTGACTGCCCCCCCGCCAGCCCCCAACCTCTTTCTGGGGATCAAGCCCACAACCCCAGGCATGTGCCCCGACTAGGAATTGAACTGGTGACCTCCTGGTTCATGGGTCAACACTCAACCACTGAGCCACACTGGCCAGGCCTGAGTTAACTCTTTATTAGGCAGGACTAAATAGTGGAACAGGAATGCATACTGAAGGAGTTGAGGTTTTTGGGGTTTTGTTTTTTAAGATTTTTTTATTGATTTTTAGAGAGAGAGGAAGGGAGAGGAAGAGAAATATCCATCGGCTGCCTTCTACACACCCCTGCCAGGGATCGAGCCTGAAATCTGGGTATGTGCCCTGATCTGGAATTGAACTGACGCCCAACCAACTGAGCCACACTGGACAGGGCTACAGAGTTCATGTTAACCCCTTCCCCAACAATTTTTTTGTTAAAAACGTTTCTTTTTCAGACTAATTTTTTTATTTTGGTTCTATATAGTATTTTTGATGCTGGTTATGAAAACAGTTTGTAACTCGTCTTCCTATAAACAATATTTTTTTACCACATTTTCTTAGTATACTCGTCGACGACTGAAAAAGAACATTTTGTGAAAACGTGTATACACATTTCTGCCTGGGAAGGGGTTAAAACTAAAACTACAAGGAAGTGGAATGTTTCCCCGATCCAGCCTTCAGATGAGACTGCAGCCCCAGCCAACACCTGGACAGCAGCCTGTGAAAGACCCTGAAGGAGGAGCCATGCAGATGTCTGGGGGAAGAGAGTTCTCAGCAGAGAGAGCAGCAGATGCAAAGGCCCTGAGATGGGACTGAGCTTTCAAGAAGAAAAGGAAGGCCAAGATAAGAATAAAGGAAGGAGGTGAGATTAGATGAGCCATTTGGAGCAAGGTTAGAATGCCTTGCCCAGCCAGCGTGGCTCAGTAGTTGAGTGTCAACCTTTGAATCAGGAGGTCACAGTTTGATTCCCAGTCAGGACACTTGCCCAGGTTGTGGGCTTGATCCCCAGTAGGAGGCATGTAGGAGGCAGCCGATCAATGATTCTCTCTCATCATGGATGTTTCTGTCTCTCCTCCCTTCCTCTCTGAAATTAATTTAAAAATTTAAGTAAAAAAAAAAAAAGAAAAAGAATGCCTTATGGACAGGATGACACTCTACTTGGGACCTGGGCTGGTGATGGAACCAGCACTAAGAAAGGGAAATTAGCAGACAGACTCCAAGACAGCCCTCGTGACCCCTGCCTCCTGTTATCCGTGTGTAATCCCCTCCTCTTGAGTGCGGGCATGGCCTCACGACTCACTTCTAACAGTAGAGAAAGACCAAGGTGATGAATGTCACTTTCTTTTTTAATATTTTTTAATATTTTTATTAATTTTATTGTGTGTGGTGGGACCTAGCTCTAGCCAGTTTGGCTCAGTGGATAGAGCGTCAGCCTGCAGACTGAAGGGTCCCAGGTTTGATTCTGGCCAAGGGCAGATCGGCTGCCTCCTACACGCCCCCTACTGGGGATCGAGCCCGCAACCCGGGCATGTGCCCTTGACCAGAACTGAACCAGGGACCTCCAGTCTGCAGGCCGACGCTCTACCCACTGAGCCAAACCGGCCAGGGCTGACTTTCAGATTAGGTTACCTGTGGAGAGGCCCATGTGGCGAGGAGCTGAGCGCTGCCTCCTCAACAGCCACTGAGGAACTGAGTCCTGTCAACAACACCTGCGTGCACATGGGAGTGCACCCTCTCTCCTCGAGCCCTCAGCCGACTCTGCGGCCCCTGAGAGACTCTGAAGCAAAGAACCCAGAGAAGCCACTCCTCACTTCTGACCCACAGAAACTGAGATCATAACTGTTATTTTCAGCACTTATGTTTGGGGCAATTTGTTACACAGCAATACATCACGAATGCAGCTGATTTGGCCAGAGATTAGGTGAGTCAGGAGTTACTGCGTTTGCTACAGGTTGAAATACATCTGGCTTGGGCTGGCTTCCCCGACTGCAGAGTCTGAGACAAGGATTGAGTGCAGGTACTTTATAAAAAGGGGATCTTAGAAAGCATGAGCAGAGAAGGAAGGTGAGATGTAGGCAGCACATTCTGAATTTGAATGAGCACATTTCTGTGGTGGGCACCTGGGGCTCAGTCCCTCCAGGGACCTCAGAGAATATGTAGGACACACAGTTCAGAAGTGAGGGAGCTGGGGTGCTGAGCTACCGAAAGTGGTGGAGGGTCATTCCCAGGGATGCTAACTCCCTATCAGTTCTGACCTGCAGCCACACGGCCCCCAGAAAGCCGTCAGGCAGAGCGTCACGGTGTTCACCAGAGCAGGGACTACGGGAGACGAATGAGGCACAAAGATTGATTGTTCCCTAGGCCTCTGTTCTACAATGAATGACTCGGCATATTGCTTGACAGATCCTGTCGTAATTTAACATTTTACTATTTCAATCATCCTGCATGTTTGGCATTCATTTTGATTATTAAAAACACTGCATTCGAATAATAGTCACCTTGACTATTGAGTTCCTTGGTGCCCCTTAAATTTTGCTCCCAAGGCAAGTGCTCACTTCTCATCATATTCCCAGCCCTGGGATTCACTGAGGGCATCGGCACACACGAGGAGGACTCAGGTGTCAGCTGCCACATCTGAGTCAGGGCGGGCTCAGTTCTGCTCTAGTAACAAGCAAACCCCAAATCTCCATGGTTTAATGCATCAGAGATTTTCCTTCTCACCTGGCTACTGTCTGGGCGAAAAGGAGGAGAAAACAGTGTGCGACCCCTTTTAATCCCCTGACCAGGATTTTATTTTTTAATGTGGTGAAATATATGTAACGTAAAATTTACCATCTTTCCGAACCGGTTTGGCTCAGTGGATAGAGCGTCAGCCTGCGGACTGAAGGGTCCCAGGTTCGATTCCGGTCAAGGGCATGTACCTTGGTTGCGGGCACATCCCTACTGGGGGCCGTGCAGGAGGCAGCTGATCGATGTTTCTCTCTCATCGATGTTTCTAACTCTCTGTCCCTCTCTCTTCTTCTCTGTAAAAAATCAATAAAATATATTTTAAAAAAAATTTACCATCTTAACCATTTTTTTAAATATATTTTTTAACTGATTTCAGAGAGGAAGGGAAAGGGAGAGAAATATCAATGATGAGAGAGAATTATTCATCGGCTGCCTCCTGCAGGACCAACACTGGAGATCGAGCCGGCAAACGGGAATCAAACTGTGACCTCCCGGTTCATAAGTCAACGCTCAACCACTGAGCCATGTCCGGCAGGCATCTTAACCATTTTTGAAGTGGACAGTTTAGTCGCATTGTTGTGCAAGCATCACCACCATCCATTTCCAGAACTTTCTCATCTTCACAAACCGGAACTCTGTCCCCATTAAGTACTAATGCCTCCTCCTCCTCCCCTACCCCTGGCACTCACCATTCTACTTCCGGTCTCAATGAGTTTGACTCCTCTAGGGACCTCATAAAAGCGGAGTCATACCGCATTTGTCTTTTTATGACTGGTTTTTTTCACTCAGCACAGGGTCCTCAAAGGTCATCCATGTCGTAGCATGTGTCGGAATTTCCTTTCTTTAAAAAAAAAAATTTAAGGGGTAAAAAACACATTAAAAAATTTTTAAGTGTGCAGTCCAATAGTGTTAAGCACCTTTCCACTGTTGTGCAAGACACCTCCAGAATTTTTCATCTTGCAAAACTGAAATTCTACACCCACTAACCACTAACTCCCCGTGCCCCTCCTCCCACGCCTGGCAACCACCATTTCATTTTCTGTTTCTATGAGTCTGACTGCTTTACATATGTCATTTAAGTGAAATCATGCAGTATTTGTCTTTTTGTGACTGACCTCTTTCACTCAGCATGATGTCCTCAGGGTTTTATCCGCGTTGCGGCATGTGTCAGACTTTCCTTCCCTTTTAAGGCTGAATAATATTCCGTTGTACACATACACCACATTTTGTTTATTCATTCACCCGTCAGTGGAAAGTTGGCTGCTTCCACTTTTTAGCTACTGTGAGTAAGTAAAAATTAAGTTACTGTGAACCCCGGTGTGCAAGTATCTCTTTGAGTCCCCGCTTTCAGTTCTTCCGGGTGTATACCCAAAAGTGGAATTGCTGGATCACGTGCAAATTCTAAGTTTAATTTTTTAAGGAACTACCATACAGTTTCTACAGCACCGGTCCCATTTTACATTCCCAGCAACCGTGCGTGCACAGGGGCTCCAATTTCCTTACATCCTCGCCAACACTTGTGATTTTCTGTTTGATTGTTTATAGTAGCCGTCCTCATAAAAGTGAGGTGATGTTGCAACAGTGAGAACTGTAACCTACCCCACCATGCTCTTGACGTTGTTTCTGGAAATGCTGACTCTGATTAACATGTAGCTTGTACTAGTAAGTAAACAGCATGTTTGTATTAGAATCCTAGGGACTGACCTAGTCAGTTTGGCTCAGTGGATAGAGCGGCAGCCTGCGGACTGAAAGGTCCCGGGTTCAATTCCGGTCAGAGGCACATGCCCAGATTGTGGGCTCGATCCCCAGTAGGGGGCGTGCAGGGGGCAGCCTATCAGTGATTCTCACTCATCATGGATGTTTCTATCTCTCCCTCTCCCTCTCTGAAATCAATAAAAATATATCTTAAAAAAAAAAAGAATCCTAGGAACTAACTTCAGAAGATACAGACTCCCACCTTCAGTCACCCCAGTTCCAGGAGATTTGCTGACCTTCAACCCTAGAACCAGGATGACGTAGAGCCAGGATGACAAAGACCAGGGTGATGCCCACCAGACCGTCACTTGACCTAATTGGAATGGACTGCGCTGGCCGCACATAGAGACCTTTCCAACCTCTCCCCCTGATTCCTTTGCTCGGCTTTGCCTCTCCCTCCTCATAAAAACCTCTGTCTGCACTGAGATGTGGAGATGGGCTTTGTGACCAGAGTCCCCCATCTCCTCAGGTGACCAGCACTTGAATAAAACACTTTCCGGCCCTGGCTGGTTTGGCTTACTGGATAGAGCATCAGCCTGTGGACTGAAGGGTCCCAGGTTCAATTCCGTTCAAGGGCATGTGCCTGGGTTGCAGGCTTGATCCCCAGTGCTAGGCATGCAGGAGGCAGCCCATCAATGATTCTCTCTCCTCAATGATGTTTCTATTTCTCTCTCCCTCTCCCTTCCTCTCTGAAATCAATAAAAATATATTTAAAAAATAATAATAATAAAACTCTTTCCCTTCTCAGCAGCATCTCTGTCTAACCAGGTTGGTTTTCGTGTGGGCAAGCCGCGGAGCTGGGGTTCTGGTGACAGTATCTCATTATGGTTTGGGTCTGCCTTTCACTGATGATTAGTGATACAGAGCGTGTTTTCACGTGCTGATTAGCCATTTGTCTGGGCATTTGAACAACTCTGTTTCAAGGGCAGCTCGGCGTGGGCACCTGTGGGTCCTGTCCAGGCTGGAGTCAGACAGACGCTGGGGGCGAGAGGCCAGCGTGGTGGAGGCCCCTCCGCAAAGGCACCGCCACGGAACTTCATCTCTGGGCGTCAAGACCCACATCAGGGGCCACGAAAAATCCGTGACAGCCACGGCCCCAGATACAGAGGTGCCAACAGGAAATGATCTCAGAAAAAGCCCCTCGGTGGGCCACTCAGAAGCAAGTGACGCTGCTTTTCCAGAGGCACGCTCTGCCCTCCCAGCTCTGACAGCATCGCCTCCCGGCTCCGGGCCGAGGCATTGTCACGCCCGCGCACGCAGCCCAGACCACGGCCCGTCCTTGCCTCCTGCACGAGCAGCTGATCGGCAGCTCGCCAACACCACACATCCCTCTCTCCACGGAACAAAGGTTGTTCCTTCAATCAGCTTGCTTTTCCTTTTTTTCTCATTCTTAAATGAATTAATGTGGAAGGAATCTTATTCCGCTGTCATAAAAGGAGCCCAGGGCCATCTCCATAGTGGAAAGTAGCAAAAAAGAAAGAAAGAAAAACCAACATTGGTGGGGGCAGGTGAGGGTGATATTACATTTGGTTAATGTTACTTCCTGTTGGGGAGGGTGAGGCACCCAGGAGCAAAATGTAGAGGATCGCTAGTCTCAGGGCTGTGCCTGCACTCCCAGGGCCTGGGGGCCCAAGCCTCAGCCTCTATTCCAGCCCTGGGTCAAAGAGACTGGTCTTAATGTTTTTTTGTTTTTTTTTTAAAAAAGCCCTAGCCAGTTTGGCTCAGTGGATAGAGCGTTGGCCTGCAAGCACATGATCAGGTTGCCGGCTCGCAGAGTGCAGAAGGCAGCCGACCAATGACTCTCTCTCATCATTGATGTTTCTCTCTCCCTCTCCCTTCCTCTCTGAAATCAATAAAAATATATTTTTAAAAAATAAGAAGAAGAAAGAGAACAAGAAAAAAAATTTTTTAAATGGAAAGAAGCCCTGCCGGTGTGGCTCAGGGGTTGAGTGTCAACCATGAACCCAGAGGTGACTGATTCTGTTCCTGGTCAGGGTGCATGTCGGAGGTGTGGGCTCACTCCCCAGTGGAGGGCGTGTGGAAAGCAGCGGATCAATGTTTCTATCTCTCTCCCTTCCTCTCTCTGTGAAATCAATTTTTTTAAAAAAAAAAAGGAAAGAAATTACCGAGATCTTTAAAAGTGTCCAAGATAGAGCTGCAATAAATTCAGACTTCGACATTCATTTATGCAGCCATTAGTGAGCGCCAGCTGCGTACAAGGCTCTGTTGAAGGTGCAGGGGACACAGCCACGGCAGTGGCAGGAGCGCTGCCGGAAGGCAGACAGTGAACAATGGAAACAAGTGAAGGAGATCAGCGCTTTAGAAAAAAGGGGGAAAAGTACAACAGGTTAAAAGAGCCAGGGGATGGTTGCAATTTTGAGGAGGTTGGTGAGAAGGTGACATTTGATCAAAGATCTGAAGGAGGTGAGGGGGCAGTGTGTGGCTGTCTGGGAGAGGAAGGGCGGTGCAGGCAGAGGGAACGGCCTATGCAAAGCCCTGAGGCAGGAACGTGCCTGAAGTGTTGAGGAGCAGTGAGGAGGCCTATGTGGCTGGAACAGAGTCGGTGAGGACAGCAGACGAGAATGAGGGGAGGGAGGGGACTGGGCAGAGTGTTCAGGGCCATGTGAGAGGACTTGGGCGTCTTTGCCCTGAGTGAGGTGGGAGCCATGGAGGGTTCTTGAGCAGAGGGATGGTCCCTGACGGGGGGCTCACAGGCGCCCTCTGGCTGTTATGGGGAGTAAGGGTAGAAGTGGGGACAGGGTGGTGATTGCACTGGTCCAGGTGAGTGATGATGGGGGCTGGATGCAGGAAGTCACCCAGAGTCCAGGTTCCCACCCCAGGGTAGTAGAGAGCATCAGGACCTCCAGCTCTGCCTGTATTTATGTAACCCTGAGAGCTCCTGCCCCACTCTAGCCTGTTTCCCTACCTGTAAATGGCACATGGTCCTTCCAGGCTCAAGTCTGGTGTGGGGAGGTCTGTGTTGTCCCCAGAGGAGGGGGAGCTGCGTGGAGGGTCCTAGCCCCCCAGGTGCTCAGGGGAGGCCATCAGAAATGAGGGTGTAGGAGAGAACCCACGCAGGGCTGACAACTCCATCTAGCTGGTCAACCTCCACGCTTGGATGGGTGTTAAATATTTTGAATTCATCTCTGGCTTTATTGCTCGCTGCATACAATGTCACCCCATTATCTCTCCGGCCTTATCTTTCACTTCTCTCCCCTTTGCTCTCTCAGCTTCAGCCACACAGGCCTCTTCCACACCAGGCCCTCCCCTGCCTCAGTGCCTTGGCACGGGCGTTTCCCTCTGCCTGGGACATTCTTCCCCAGGTATCTTCATGGCTCTTGCCTCCTCACATCCTTCAGGTCTTTCCTTAATGTCACTTTTCTTGGTGAGGCCTCCCCACCACCCTACTTAGTTTGGCAACCCTGCCCTCACCAGCACCCGCCTCCCCCTTCATTAACCTGCTTAATGCTCCCATTCCTGAAATTCTCCACTACAGTCTCATGTATCACGTTCATGATCTCCCACGTAGACTGTCAGCCCCATGGGGTACAGGTTTTGCTCTGGCTTGTTCCACCCCAGAGCCTAGCACCGTGCCAGGGATGCAGTGTCTGTTGAGTGAATATGTGACTGTCAGATCTGTAAAAGGAGGAGGGTAACACCTACTTCATCTCAGACAGTGGAAGATGAACTAAGGGGCAACCTGTGAGCCACAAAGGGGGGACTGTGACAGCAGAGATGCCCAGGGGGACCGTGCCATCACCCACTCAGGATTTTTAAAAAATTGGGGTGAGACTCACAATGACATAAACTGGCTATTTATGTATTTATTTGTTTTTGTTTTCTGTTCATCCTCACCAGATGATATTTTCCCATTGACTTTTAGAGAGAGTAGAGGAGAGAGGGAAAGACAGAGAGAAACATTGATGTGAGAGAAACACATCGACTGGTTGCCTCCTGAGTGAGCCCTGACCAGGGCCCAGGCTGGGGAGGAGCTCGCAACCAAGATACGTGCCCTTGACCAGAAACAAACCTGGGTCCCTTTGGTCCATGGGCTGATGCTCTATCCACTGAGCCAAACCAGCCAGAATTATTCGTTTATTTTTAATGCTAGAGGCCTGGTGCATGAATTCGTGCATGAGTGGGATCCCTTGGGGTGCCCTGTGGAGATAAGGCCCCAGCTCACGCCCCCAGCCTCGAAGCCCTGCAGCCCTGCCTGGCACCCCACCTTGGCCTGGCCCCGCCCCTCACCTGCTTCACCATCCTGCCTGTGGGGCAATTGATCAGGGCAGGCCCCTACCCCCTACCCCCACTACCACCACCACCACTGCTATGCTGGTCGAAGTCTGCTCCACCACCCTGCCATGGTCCCACTCTTATTGGGGCCTGTCAGGGCCAGCAGTGCCTCCAATGCTGCCCACTGCCAGCACCTTGTTGCCAACACCCTCCATGTTCCACACCGCCCACCCCCTGGTGGTCAGCACATGTCATAGTGAGCAGTCAAACTCCCAGTCTCCTGGTCAAACTCCGGGTCCAATGACCGCCTGAGGGGACAATTTGCATATTAGGCTTTTATTAGATAGGATACTTTTATTGATTTCAGGGAGGAAGGGAGAGGAAGAGAGAGAGAGAAACATCAATGATGAGAGAGAATCATCAGTTGGCTGCCTCCTACTGCCCCCCACTGGGGATCATGCCAGCGACCTGGGCATGTGCCCTAACTGGGAATTAAACGTGACCTCCTGGTTCATAGGTCGACACTCGGCCACTGAGCCACACTGGCCGGGTGACATTGGCCATTTAAAAGGGAACAATCCAGTGGCATTCAGCACTTTCATAATGTCGGGTGCCGACCACCTCTACCAGAATGTCGTTCCTTTTTGTGGCTGAATACTATTCTTTTGTATAGATGGACCACATTTTGTTCACCTGTTGATGGACACTGGTTTGTTCCCAGTGACCTCTTTTTTTTTTTTAAATATATTTTATTGATTTTTTACAGAGAGGAAGGGAAAGAGATAGAGAGTTAGAAACATCGATGAGAGAGGAACATCAATCAGCTGCCTCCTGCACATCTCCTACTGGGGATGTGCCCGCAACCCAGGTACATGCCCTTGACCGGAATCGAACCTGGGACCTTTCAGTCCGCAAGCCGACGCTCAATCCACTGAGCCAAACCGGTTTCGGCTCCCAGTGACTTCTTGGTACATGGGATGTCACTCAACAAAACTGAGCCACACCAGCCAGGGCCTCTGTTTAACTTTTGAGGAAGTGCCAAAATGTTGTATACAGCTGGTGAAGCGAGACCCCAATCTGACAGAGTGCTGGGGATGGGTTTACTCTTACTGAAGCCCCTGGCACTCAGAATACATCACTTCTTTCTGAGCCTGGTCATGGCCATCAGCACCATTACCCAAGACCCAAAAACCTGTGATAGAGGGGGAGTCGAGCTGGGGAAACTGAGGCATGAAGAGAGGTTGACCTGGGCACTCAGCCTAAACCCCTTCCTTCCACACCCTGGCCCACATTCTGGGACCCCCTTGCGGGGTCCCGGGGAGGTGGGAGCCCATCATCACTGGGCACTGCCAGCCCCCAGCCCGCCACACCCAGGAGCCCTTGCAGAATGGGGAAGAGGCTGCGATCTTCGAGAAAGACACCAAACAGCACTGAGTGTTCCCAGCTCCGCACCGCACAGCTTCCTGTTGGCCACTGTCAGTTCCTCCACTGCCCCCTCCCCTGGCCCCCAGCTGATCCCCCTCCCCAGCTGGCCCTCCCTCCTCTGGCCACCCACACCCTTTCCATCTTTCCTTCCTGTGCTTCCTCAGTGCCACTTTCTAACCACTTCTCATTAGAGTCTTAAAACGTTTTAAAAGTTCCAGAAAGAGTTTTACAGGGTCTCGGGTTCACAGAATCAATGAAATATAATTCTCGTGACTGTTGGTCCACCCATGATCTGCTTTATTAATTGTACTCTATTTTTTTATCCTATAAGGCCCTCCCACCAGCCCCCCACCAGAACTGGGACATGACCCAGCGCTCTCCCTCCACCACCCCAAATTCTGTTTTGTATTCTCTCGTTCATTTTTCGTTTCTCTGTTTTCTTACACCTCATCTTGTTTCATTTTCTCCGTGACTGAGCTTTATGGCAATGGTGGCTTTTGTATGGGGCTCTGGGGACTTCTATTTTTTAAAAAAATATATATTTTATTGATTTTTTTTACAGAGAGGAAGAGAGAGAGATAGAGAGTTAGAAACCTCAATGAGAGAGAAACATCGTTCAGCTGCTTCCTGCACACCCCCGACTGGGGATGTGCCCACAACCAAGGTACATGCCCTTGGCTAGAATCGAACTTGGGACCCTTCAGTCTGCAAGCCGATGCTCTATCCACTGAGCCAAACCAGCCAGGGTGGGGTCTTTTATTTTTGCTCGAGATTCTACTACAACTAAATCATAGGTCATAGCTTTTAAATAGATTTCAATTTTGTCAATTGTACCTCAGGAAAGCTGAAAAAAATAAGATTCAACTACAAAATCCACCAAGGAAATTAAGATGTTTGCTCATCACTCAGTGTTTAGAATTGAGAAAGGAGTATGCTGTTTCGACCTAGCCATCTTGCTGCCTGCCCCGGGGCTCTTTTTCACTGTTGTGTAATATTCCAATCCACTCTATCCAGTGGCAGAGGGGGCATTAAGGTTCCATCAAAGTCTTAATGGCCATCGTGTTCCTGGGCTGCCTTAAGGATCATTGGTGTTGCCCCTTTTAAATAACTCGCCCTTCAGTTGGCTCTTACTTCCCCAAATCTTGGCGATCGTTGGGAGGGGGTGAAGCTAGGGACACTCTGAGGCCCAGCTGCCCCATTAGGCACCCTCTCCGCTTCACCCCGGGGGAGCCCTGCCTGGCTGTCTTGGCAGCTGCTTATAAACCTGCTATTTATAACCAAACCCCACCCCCAGCCCATGTCACAGCCCCCAGCCCAGCCCCCAGTGAGCTCAGCAATTGATGGGGAAGTAGGTTGCTAGGAGCTGGGTTTTGTTTGGGGTTTGGGGGTGTCCCTGCAGTTTCCTGAGGCCTTCATTTCCTAGAAGCAGAAAACACTCAGGGGTGACAGCTCAACCCCCATTTCCTTCCACAGTAGGAGTTTGGGGTGAAAGGGGCCGAAGAAGTGGGTGCTGGGACCCCAGCCACAAACTCACTCTCCTCCTCTGGCCCTCAGAACCGCGTCCCCTTAACGCAGCGATTTTCAAGATTTTAACCAGTGTGCTACAAGGATTTTTAAAACATGCACTACCTGACTACTTAGTCAGGGGCACTGGCCTCTTTACCCTTAACAGTCAAATAGAAAATGACAACAGCCAACACGAGCCATCCGGTGTGAATGCATTAAAATCATACTTTTCTGGCCAAAACTGGTTTGGCTCAGTGGATGGAGCATCGGCCTGCGGACTGGGGGGGTCCCGGGTTCGGTTCCGGTCAGGGGCATGTGCCTTGGTTGCGGGCACATCCCCAGTGGGGAGTGTGCGGGGGGCAGCTGGTCAATGTTTCTCTCTCATCGATGTTTCTGGCTCTCTGTCTCTCTCTTTTCCTCTCTGTAAAAACTATATATTTAAAAAAAATAAAATAAAATCATACTTTTCTGGGGTCAGATCGGCAAAAAAATATAATCTATAGTTTTGGTGTGCTGAAGGATTTTAGTAATTAGTTCATGTGTGTCATGAGATGGCGTGGGAAAAACAAAAAAGAAAGAAAACCGCTGCTCTAATGCATCACAGCCTCTTGCTTCCTCCCTCATCGCTTTGGGCTCTGCCACCAGGTGTGTATCCCCATTCAAGCAGACATACTGCCCACCCTGCCCCCCTGATTCCCCCAGCCCCAGCCCCAGCCCCAGGAACTGAGAGGCCCAGGCAAATCTTGGGGACCCAGGCCAGGGAGGCACACGTGTGGTGCCCCTGCCCCCACGCTGCCCCAGGCCAAGGCCTCAAATAGCTCAGCTTCTATATTTAGGAGTTCACTCAGCAGTGCCAGGGAACTGTAAGTATGGTCCGCTCAGCGCTGCTGCCTCCGCACTCCCTGGGCTGGGTGGGGGTCGGGGCTCAGGAGGGTGCCAGCTGGGGCTGGGCAGGGTGCGACCAATCTGGTCAAACAGACTCTGAAAGCCTGGCCTGGGGGAACCCAGGTGTCCAGCCTGCAGGAGGAGACAAAGGGTGCATTGTCCCGCCTGACCCTGGGTCTGGGGTCAGAGCTGGCCAGCAGCCTCCCACCCCCTTTCCTCACTCTCTAGGGCTTCCTGCTTGGGGACAGCTGTCTGGCCTCACAATAGCTGTGCCGCCCTCCTGGAGCCAGCAGCTGGGCTCATCCCTGTGGGGCTGGCCGGCCCCTTCCTCTGCCATTGTGTCCCAGGCAGGGGACTTCCTGTTACGCCCCCTTCCATCCGGAGACCCCATCTGACCCCCGCCTCTCCTGGGGATTGGCAGGGTGCTGGGCATGGGCTGGTGGCACCAGAAGGGGGGGCAGGACATTGAGGTCCCCTCGTCTTCCGCACAGCAGAGGGCATTGCAGAGAAGACGGCCATCCTAACTACTGGGGTTGACAGCACATAACATCCACTCTGAGCCCCTGCAACTTGTTCACTCTCCTGTGACCCTCACCTGTGCTCGACGAGGTTCTGACCATTTCACAGACGGAGAAACTGAGGCCCAGAGAGGTCACTTAACCAGCCTGAGGCCACATGGTCCAAAAGTGGAAGAGACGGGTTTTGCCCGGGACCTCTGATGGGAGATAGGAGGTGGGGAGGAGGAGTGCCCTGTGACTGTGCAAGTCATTTTACCACTTTGTGCCTCAGTTTCCCCATCTGTCTAATGCAAAGCACAGCACCTGCCTCCTAGGGCTCCTGGGAGGATAAGTGACTTCAATCCCTGTGAAGTGCTCAGAAGAGGGCCAGGCATGTAGTAGGTGCTGGGTGACTGCTGTCACCCACCATGACAATTGTTCCTGTTGCAGCTGTGACAATGACAATAACAATAAATAGAATAATACTCTCGTTATTATTGGTTGGATAATCCTGGTCAGCCACTCCCTAGCTGAGAAATCTCAGGCCAGTGGCCCAAGCCCCCAGGTGCCCATTTCCCATCTGACTAATGGGGACCCATGTCCCTGCCTCACACCATGTGGAACAGAGGTCACAGGTTGTCCGAGGGGCTGCCAAATAGGTCAGCAGGGCTGGAACTTCAAGGAAGGAGTGGGGGGTAATGTTGACACTCTAGTGGGGCCAGATCAGGAAGCCCGAGGGGGTTTCCTTCAGTGGGGGCAGCAGCAGGGGTGGGATCACTCATTGGGACCTGTAAGGTGCAGAGACACAAAGGGGTCAAAGTCCTGCCCTTGGGGCTCACAGTCTGTGGGGTGGAGGGCAGGCAGTAAACAGGGAAGCAGGTAAGTTCCATGATGGGGTCTGATGAGGTGCTACAGAGAATGGGGAAAGTGGGGAACCATCAGGGTTGCTGCAGATGGGGGAGGATTACGTATCAGACTTGGGAGATAGGTTGGGGAATGTTTGAGCAAAGATATGAATGACAGGAGGGAGGAAGCCAGGAGATTATCAGGGCCAGGTGTTCCAGGCAGAGATAACTGCCCTTGCAAAGGTTGGACCCTGGGGTTTTCCACGAGGAAAAACCGGTAGCCAAGTGACTAAGGAGACTGAAGAGGGAGCTGAGGGCAGGGAGGTGCCAGGGCAGAGCTTGCAGGGCCGTCTGCACCATTAGAAGTTTATGCTGAGTGAAGTGGGAGCCATAGAGGGCTCTTGAGCAGAGGAGGGATGTGCCAGACTCAGGCAGTGCCAGGCACCCTTGGTCCACAGTGAGGGGAACAAGTGTGGGGACAGGAGCCAGGGCACCAATGTGGGGGGTGATGGGACGAGACCAGGGTGGGGGCCAGTGAGGAGAAGTGAGAGATTTGGGGTGTAGTGAAGTCAGCCATCCGGCTTGCTGACCGACCAGGTTACAGTGGTGGTGGCAGGATGTTCCTCTTCAGGCCTCCCCCAAGCTTGCAGCAAACAACTCAATGCCTTTTCTTGTATGTTACCCAGTTCTTCCTCACCCTGCTGCGTGAGGCCAGCGGGCAGGCATTTTTTTAAAATATATTTTATTGATTTTTTACAGAGAGGAAGGGAGAGGGATAGAGAGTTAGAAACATCGATGAGAGAGAAACATCGATCAGCTGCCTCCTGCACACTCCCCACTGGGGAGGTGCCCGAAACCAAGGTACATGCCCTTGGCCGGAATGAACCTGGGACCCTTCAGTCCGCAGGCCGACGCTCTATCCACTGAGCCAAACCAGTTAGGGCCGGGCAGGCATTTTAATCCCATTCCTCAGATAGGAAGACTGAGCTCCAGACAGGTTAGACCTGCTCCAAGGGCCTAAGGCACATCCCAGGGGAGGAGCAGGCAAAGCAATGGATCATCATGTGAATAGTGTGGGAACAACGCCCTGGGGCCCAGCCTCCCCGCCCCAGGCTGGGACTCCCCACCCCCCCCCACCCCCGCCCCCCCGCCCCAGCTTCTCCAGGAATCACACCTTGGCCTAAAAGGCAGGATGCCCAGACCTGAGGTTTACAGCTTTTGTGGGGGAAAAGCCAAAAAAGACTGGCCTGGCCCTCTCCCCTCCCAGCCTCTTCCAGTGTCCACTCCATGCCCCAGGCCTCTCAAGTGCCCTGGTGGGACCCCCCCGCCCCCCAACCTCCTGTTCAGGTCAAGGGAATGGCAGTGGGTAGGAAGGGGTTAATTCTAGGGGTGGGGGTGCTTCTCTGCCCTCAGCCATGGGTGACCTTACTTTTCCAGGACCACAATCTTCCCCTTTCGAACTATGATGGACTTCATCTGTTCTTTAATTTTTCTACACTTTTGCATCCTTGACTCGTTCGTTTCAGAAGGAAACAGCATATTGATGTTATCACTGGCAAACGCTTTGTGTTGCCCTGGGACTCCCTAAACTCAAAATAACAACACTAGGAACTAACACCATGGTGGCGAGCTGGATAAACCTCAGGGCCACTGAGGTGTTAGAGACACATCAACACCCGTAGAGACCTTCTCCTGCCCTGGATCTCTGTCAGCTGTGCCTCAGCTCCCCGCTCCCCCCCACCCCCCGCTCCCCCGTCCCCCACACACCTAAATGGGAGCAGAGCCGCACTCTAGGGGTTTCCCAGAGTCAACGGGTTGAAATGGGCACAGCACCTACAGACAGACCTGGCCCGGGTTTCGCGCTTTATAAGTAATAACAAATTTTAAAAATTGCTAGATGGCCCCAGAGACAAGCCAGTCATGTGACTTATTCAAAAAGGAAACAGCTTTCCTATCATGTGATTCTCTGTGGGTTAACGTGGTGCCCACAGGCCCCTGAAATGTAAGTTTCCCACCAGGGGAAACCTCGCCCAGAAAGGCTGTCTCCAGCGTGGTGGCGCCTGGGTGTCTGACCTGTCTTTTCTTGGTGCCTGCCTGGCATCCCTGACACCTTCAAGCTCCTGCAGCTCCTACTGGACTCTGAACTCTCTGCGCCTCAGTTTCCCCCTCTGAAAAATGGGGGGGGGGTACTGTTAGGTCAGGGGCTGGGTTTGGAGACTAGGACATGCCAAAGCCGTGCACAGGGGAGTCCCCAAAGTGAAAGCCCCGAGGGGTTTCTGACCTGGCGATGGCCCCTCCGGAAGCTAAACAGTCCTGGGGCAAGACGCCCCCACCCCGGCCCGCACGGCCCCCATTTGCCTGGGATACTGGGATGAGTGCCCAGAGCCCCAGGGCTCAGAGTGTTTGTCAGAAATTCAAACGGTGGAGCTGCTGGCAAAGGATCTGAGCGCAGGTGACACCTCTGTGGTGTGTGTGTGTGTGTGTGGTGGGGGTGGGGGGTGGGGGGGCCGACAGTGCATTGGCCCCGGGGCTGTGTTTTTACTGCACTTTCCTGTTGGCTTCCAGCTGCCCCACCAGTTGCAGGGAGGGGCCTGGGGCAGCGGGTCCGCCCACACACTTTATAAAAGCGGCTGCCCCGCCAGGGGACTCGGGACTGCCCAACCGCCTCTGGCCCTGCTGGCAGCTCAGGTCACCATGGAAGGTCCCCGCCTCAGCGCCTTTCACATCCTACAGGGTAAGAGTTTGGGGACCCCTCTGGGCGGGGTAAGGGAGCCCCTGGCAGCACCCCTTTGGTGCCTCCATTTCCCAGTCTCCCCACACCACCCGCACTGAGGAGAAATAGGAGGCACCGCTGGCAGCTCTGGGGCCTGACATGGAGGAAGCCGCATGGTTAGGCGGGAGCCGCGGCACATGGGAGAGCAGCTGGCAGTGCCCGGGAACCCTGTCTCCCGAGCAGGAACCCCCCGAGGGCTCTAAGGATCTGTTCCCCACCCCAGAGGGATCTCCACACTCCTTCCAGATCCACTTTGGAAGCTGCTCCCTAAGAGGGGAAACTGAAGCAGGTGGAGGAGAGGGGGCGAATAAGAGCTGTGACCCCCTCAGGAAGTCACTCGTAACAGATGGCAGAGAGGGGGCTAGGGAGCTAAGGGGGACCCTTCCACAGCAGGGTGACCCCCACACTTCTCCCATTGTGTGGCAGGGGAAGCCCGAGACCCAGCTGGGACTCAGCTGTGCCTTGAAGGGCTTTGTTGCTGTGGGTTGAACCTGAGCTCTGCTGTGACTTCCCCCTCGCCTCCCTTCCCGCCCCACCCAGGGTGGCTCTAACGGTTATCGGTTATCCGGGCAGCCCGTTGCCTGGGCAACCAGGCAACAAAGAGAGTTAAGAAATGACATTTGGGTGCCACTCAGAACTTCCCCAGGCCACAGGGATGGGCCTCCCTGTGCTGGCCCAGGGTGCCTGGTGTGAGCTGTTTTTTTTTTTGTTTTTTTTTTATGAAGGTGAGGTGTAATTGACATAGCATGTAATTCGCCTGTTACATGGTTACAATTAGATGATTTTTAGTAAATTTGCCGAGTCCGTGTGGAGCACAGCTGAAGGCGGCGATGTGTCAGGGGCCAAGTCACAGAGCCCCTGATCCTCACTTTCCACGTCTGTGAAATGGGGCAGAGCAAGCCTGGTCTCCACTTTACAGGCTCGTGTTAAGGGTTGAGTCCTGGTTCACAGTGAGAATTAAGTAACATTATTATTATTGTTAATGTTACTATTATTATTATTTCACTGGTGGGTCTGGGGGATGGGCTGGAGGGAGGGATCCTTAGCAGGAGGGGTAAGGAGAGAATGACTGCCCCACCCCTGCCACAAGGGCCCCAGGCAGGAATCTGACTGCCCAGGGCTCAGCTAGGGGAATGCAAACCAGATGGGCCTGGGAGCAGCGACCAGCCACCCCTCTCCAGACTCCTGTTTGGGTGGCTTCCTGGGTCCCAGGTGGAGGTCTGGCCCAGCAGCCTCTGTGGTGGGGCAGGAAAGCCCAGCTCAGCACAGAGAACCCCCTCCCTGCAGCGTCTGGGGAGCTTGACCCCTCACTTCTATCTTCCCCAGCCCACTCTTCACCAGTTTCTCCATAAGCCTTTTCTGGGCTCTGAGCCTCAGTTTGTCCATCTGCAGAGTGGACATAAACAGAGCCTCTGTCTCCTGGGGCAGTTGTGAGGATGGACGGTGCTACTGGGGCTTTGGGAGCTGGGGACCAATTGGCCCAGGACCCACCCTGCCAGGGAAGGTCACTTTGTGGTCTGTCCTACAAAGAGGAAGTGGGTTTCCACCAAAGGGAGAACTAACCAAACCCTGTGGCCAGAGAGGAGGAAGACAGGAGTTCTAGCCTGTTCATTGCATCTGCGAGGGCCTCGGGGAGGGTGTGGGGGTCTTTGCCCTCTGCTGGCCTGAGGGGTATCAAGTTTGGACACTGGGACTGAGTGCTCAGGGGGCCCTCCAGTCTGTACCCTTCACAGCTCCTCAAGCTGTGCTCACAATGACCGACCCCAAAACTCCCTTGGGAGCCCCTCTATATGCTACTGGGAGCCCCTCCATGGGGGACTGGGAGCCATGAGTTATCTCTTTATTTGGCCCAGGAAGTGACTCGCTCCTGCCTGCCTCCCTGGCCCCCACCCCTCCACCCGCTGCCCCCATCTGGTCTCCCTGGATTATCTGGGTCTGGACTGCCTCCCCAGCATCTCTAGATCTGCAGGGACTGGATGGATCCCTCAAGCCCTCCCCGCACCCCACATGCTGCCCAGGCACCGCACTCACTCCCGCCCTCCTTCCCACCCTTCCCCTCTGTTTCTCTATCTGGCTCTCAATCTCTCTATCTCTCCATGTCTCTCCATCTAATCTCTGGCATTTGTGTCTCTCCCTTCCTAGGAGTTTCCTATTTCTCTGTCCATCTCTCTAGATCACTGTCTTCTTAACTCTGCCTCTGTTTCTCTCTCCATTTCTCTGTCTTTTGTCTTGCTTTCATCTCTTCATTTTCCCTCCATCTCTGTCTCCCTCTTTCTCCTCTAAGTCTCTAGTGCCTTCTCTCTCTCTCCTTCTCTCTCTCTCTCTCTCTCTCTCTCTCTCTCTCTCTCTCCCCCCTCCTTTTTATTTTCTCTCCATCTGTCCTCTTGTCTGTCTCTCTGGTGAACAGCAAGGAAGTCCTCTTCTCTAGCCCCTGCTGACTTAAGGAGAACCCCCAGGACATGCCCTGGGATGGGGTGCCCCTGAGCAGTAGGAAGAGCAGGATTGGGGGTCCCGTGCAGCACCACCCCTAACATGAACCCCCATCCTGTGTGCAGGGAGCCAGGGGGTGAAATGTCACCACCGGGTCCCAAGCTGGTCGTTGTGGTGGACAGATGTGGGTGCAGTGTGCTTGCACCTGTGTCCCTGAGCAAGGGTGTGGGCTGGAGCACCTTAGATTTGGAAGATCTGAGAGGACACCTGGCCCAACCCCTTCATTTTTACATAAAGAAATGACGGCAGTAAGAACTCTGACACACCAGGCAGTGATTGTCTGCTTAACTCTCACACTCTAGGAAATGGGCCCCCTCTTCATCCCCATTCTACAGAAGGGGAAACTGAGGAACTGAGGCACCTGACCAAGGTCTGGGATTAGAACCAAGGCCAATTGGCTCCAGTATGTTTCCTGAACTGCTGCCCACAGATCAGCAGAAGCCAAGACCCCTGCCAGGCTCGGGACCCTCCCCATCCTTCAGTTCCTGAAAGACACCGTCAGGCGATGGGTGCAGACCCTCTGGCCATGGGCATTGAGGCCAGGGAGGTGCCACCTGCCCACTCTCTCCTTGAGTAATGGACAGAGCCCGAGCCTGGGAGGGGTGAGCTGCCCCTTCCCTCAGATGTGTCACCCTCAGGCCTCCCTTCCCTGTTCTGTGTCCTCCCTGACCCTCTATCTCTCTGTTCCAGCGCTGTGTGTCCTGCTGATTCTGTTGGAAGATGGACCCCAGAACACCAGGGGTGAGTCTGCTGGGAGTAACTCTGTCCCCAGCCAGAGTCCCAACCCCACCTGCACCTCTCAGCCCAGCCAGAGAAAGGCCTGTTGCAGGAGGAAGCTCAGGGTTGCCCCTCCCAACACCCCTCCTATGCCTCTGGCTCAGCCCTCATCTTCCAACCATGGTCTCCATCCCACAGCCTCTGCCTGTCGCCGGCCATGCCCTGCAAACTCCATATGTGTCAATGGCACTGCCTGTCGCTGTAACCCAGGATTCAAATCTGTATCTGGGGAGATCGACATCGACCACAAGGATGCTTGTGAAGGTACAGAGGCTTGGGGTGGTGGAGGGCTACGTGGAGACGGGATGGTGGTTGGTGGCCTCAGCCTTTGTTCTCAGACCATCATGAAGGACAGAGAAAAGAGAAAGAAAAAGAAATGAAGGTGGAAAATGAGAAGTGAATAAACATGACTTCGTACAGAGGGAAGACTGGGGCAGGGGATGCAGAGCTTCCCACTCACCCACCACTTCAGCACTTGCTCCTGTATCTAAATCCAGGAGACAGACAGAAAGCTGAGCAGAGCAGAGCTGATTTAGTGGGTTTCGGGAATGGCTTGCTCCAGCCACAGCAATGTTGCCTGAGTCTAATTATTTCCCAAAAGACACTGGTTGAGCATCAGGCTCCATGCTAGGGATGGGACCAGGCTCTCTGCCCTGAGGCACACATGGCTTTGGGAGGTGACCCTTTATCCTGTTTTGTTGCAGACATGGATGAATGTGAACAAGGCAAGCCAGGGACTCTCTGTGGAAGAGTCGCAGAGTGCCATAACACGGTGGGGAGCTACTACTGCACATGCAACCCAGGATACAGGCTTGTTTCTGGGGCAGCAAACTTCAGTAACGCGAGAGAGAACACGTGTGAAGGTAAGAATGACCCTGCATCTTCCATTTTCCTGTTCATGAGGCTTAGAGTCACCAGAGCCATTCCTGCAGCATACAGGGTGCCGGGCCCTGGTGATGGGTGCAGCCTCCAGGGCTGAGTGGGGACAAGTGTGCCTATGCCTGTCCCACTAGCACAGAGAGGAGGGTGGCATGAGAGCCAAGGACCCAAGTCCTGGTATTGCTACCTGACAGCTGTGTATGCAGCGCCAGCCAGGACACTTATTCAGAAATCACTGGTAATGTGCGAGATGTGATAATAATATTGTGATTCTGTGTAAAAGAGAGAGAGAGAGAGCATATCTTTTACAGATAAAAACTTTTGCTAACTATATGACCTTGGACACGTTCTTCACCTCTCTGTGCCTCGGTTTACCCATCTGTAAAAGGGAGTGACAATGGTGCTTACCTCACAGAATCGCTGGGAGAGTATATGAGATCATAGAGCACAACACAGTGGTGGCTGTTGGGCTTTTAGACTACACTCATTCTGATCTACAACCCTCTCCGGGTTGGACATCCCAGGGAATGTACCCCGGGTGGCTACTCAGAACAGCTGGCCTAGCCCAGCCCCTCACCAGGGACTCAAGAGGAGCCAGGCCTCCATGATCACCAGGCTTTGCCCCTTTCCAGGGAGAGCAGGTGGGCAGGGAAGGGGCTTCAGCATCCGCAGGCAGATGGAGCCAGCAGTGGTCAGGCAGAAGCCATGACTCACCCAGAGAGCGGGGAGGAGAAGGCCGAGCTGGGGATCCTGGGGGCTCTGAGCCGGGTCCCTAGGCCTGCCCTGCGTGCAGAGGGAGGTGGCAGAGCCCCCTGGTGGGAGGGAAGGGGGCACCTGCACCTGCCTGGAGCCCAGCGGGAGGGCTCCATCCACGGCACTGCTGGTCCACAGGGGCCTCTGTGGGGGGACGTTATGCCCCCGATATGTAGCCTGCGCACAGGGCACAGCCTTCATGTGAATTGGAAACATGTCCCTTGTCTCCAGGTGAACACAGTGTTTGGGGAACGGAGAGCGAGCTGGTGTTTAGCCCCCAGTTGCCTCCTTGACTGGACCCCCTTGTGCAGTGGGCCACCTGCACAACCGCAGTGGTGGTCATGGGTCCCACTCAGCGTGCCTGCAAGCCCTGCACGCAGGCGGTGCTGTGGGTACTGAGGTGTGTGGCTGTGTCAGGAACAGGCCAGGCTGAGAGACAGGGCCAGAGCTGCTGGGCAGAGACGTGGCCGAACAAGAGTGAGGTGGCACCTCAGGGAGAGAGCTGCTGCGGGTTTGGATCAGGACCTGCCACCTGAAGACCTAGCTTTGTGACGGGTTCAGCTGGGACGTCTGCGCACCTGCCCACCTCGGCATTCCAGCCTTTGCCGACCTGAGGACCTGTCTGCTCGCGTCATGGCCCACGAGGTCTGCCTTGAGCAGGAGACCTGGGCCCCTTCCTCGGCTGCTCACCCCTCTTTCTCCAGGCATCAAAGAGCCATCCCAGGCACCTACCTGGTTTCCCAACCCTCCCTGAACCGCACGACTCAGAACCCTCTGCAGAGGCCATTCCAGAAGTTCGGAGCCTGCTCACCTGGCGTCTTATTGCATAAAACACACGAGGGCGGCAGTCAAGATACTTCAAGAGCTCATGGCGTGGTGCATTCCAGTGCAATATTGCCCTCTTCCCCATCGCCAGTGCCTGCTGAGATGAGACCTGATGCCACCGGAGCCCACACAGGGGCAGCCATGCCAGGCCCTCCCAGACCCCCCGGGCCATGATGGCCCAGGGACCCCCTCAAGAAAATTGCCTCTGGCCCACAGCCCCAGCTGGAGAAGCTGTCTCCTGATACCCTGACCCCAATTCTCAGCCACTCGGCCTCCATCTATTCCCCAAGCAAGCGTCCTCCCTGACCCTCCCCTGTAACTTCAGTTCTCAGGATGGTGGGCAGCTTGATGACCGGATCCAGATGGGTTACATGTTGGAGGAGGACTGGGTGACATCGACCTCCCCACCCAGCCCCAAGCTCTGAGAGTTGGGTGAAGGAAGAGGCTCCCACCTGGACCAGGTGACAAGAGGTGATGTCATCGGGGACCATTGCCCCAGGCTCAATCCTCTCCCAAGGAGGTCAACCCAGGTGCCATGGTGGCCCAGACTATGGGGCTACAGAAGACAGAGCTCAGCCCCTCCAGGCAAGGCCCACAGGTCTGCTAGAAGAACAAGGACCCAGATGACAGACACACCTGCCACTCTTCACCCATCAGCTGCTGCTCCCCGCTCCAGGCACCCAGCCCTTGCCCATCGCTGGCCAAGCTCACATGTGGATTCTCATCACTCCCTGCCAGTCCAGGGGATGCCTTCAGGGGGATCGGAAGGGGCACCTTCACCACAAGACAGCATGGTTGGATGTCAGCCCCACTGCCCTCGTGGCCTGGCACCCACTGTCCAGGTGGCCCTGGCCTATCTTGGCATCATTTTCACATTCTGGGCCCCGGCCTACAAGCCTTGTCCTCGATGGGTCAGGCTCAGGGGAGGTTGTCGGTCCATCTCCATGGGCTGGAGTCTCAGAAGTCGTGTGGATGGGAGAGCGCTGTCTCACCAGAGTCACCAGGAATCCAAGGAGAGCTCATCCCACAGCACCACCCGGGGGAGTCAGGACCAAGGCCACTGAAACGAGCCTGCTCAGGGCCTGCAGCACTTCTCCCGCACTTGGTTCCAGGAAGGCCCACCCTGGCCTTTGCCCAAGTCCTCAGGCTAGGACACAGGTGACAGTGATGTCCCTGCCCTAGCTGGGAGCTGCCCGAGAGGAGGTGGTGGTGGAGGGAGTCAGAGGGAGGACTTGGACCGCTTCTGTCCACATCTGGACAACAGAGCACCTAGGCTACTGTGCTCACCCACAGGACACCTCCATGTGAATTAGAAAAGGCACCACTCGCCTGGGAGGAGGCAAAGGGGCCTTCAGACGCTTCTATGGCAGGAAACGTGGCTGAGTCCCAGCCTTGAAGGCTGCCCACGGCTGCAGGCATCCATCACCCTCTCCTTCCCCTTGCAGACATGGACGAATGTCTGAACCCCAGAATCTGTAAAAGCCGCAGCAAGTGTGTCAACACCTATGGCAGCTACACTTGCACGTGCCCGCCAGGATTTGAGTTCGACCCGGAGGACCCGAAGCTGTGCAAAGGTAGAGGCCCCCGGAGGACACTGTGAGGATGGACTGGATGGAGCTGGGGAAGGAGCCGACGCAGGTCCCACAGCCCCAGGAGGCAGAAGATTCTCAGGTTCCCTGCCAAGGCCCTGCCTAAGGATTTGCCTCCCTGAAAAGTCCTGCCACAGAGCAGGGCAATGGCAGGGCCTTCTGGGCCTGGGGTTTCCTTGTGGAGCCCCTGTGAGCACCCCCGATCCTTCCCTTTCCTCATCTGTCACATGCAGCAGAGGGAGGTGTGACTTCTGGTTCCCAGAAGGGAACCAGGGCCAGGGCCCAGGAAGGTGTAGGCAGGAGTCCTTGGTCAAGAAACCTAGCCCCTGTGACTCAGTTTCCCTCCTGGATTTGCCAACTATAAACTGAAGACCATGGTCCCTGTCATGTCCATCTTGTCAGTAGGCCACCGTAATGTGCTTTGAGGGTGAAGCTGAAGGTCACCTGGTGGTGGCATGTGTACTGACGGTGGGATCCTCAGGCAATGAGAAATGGGTGCAGGGAGGGCCTGACGCTCTGGCTTTGTCCTCAGATGTGAATGAATGTACCTCGGGACAAAAACCCTGCCACAAAACCACCCACTGCCTCAACAATGTGGGCAGCTATGAGTGCCGCTGCCGCCCTGGCTGGAAGCCGGTTCCTGGGTCCCCCAATGGACCACACAACACCGTCTGTGAAGGTTTGGAGTTCAGATCCCATAAATGACCCACTTCTTTACTTTGCTGAGCCATCTGAAAGGCAGCTGCCATAAAGCGCTTTGGCAGAGCAGGGGCAGCACCATCAGAAACGGTGTGTGCCCAGTGCAGGCAGTGAGGAGAGGGGACCTGGGCCAGGCAGGGCTGAGCTTCAGATTCTGTTCTTCTTTTAAAAATATATTTTTATTGATTTCAGAGAGGAAGGGAGAGGGAGAGAGAGAAGCATCAATGATGAGAGAGAATCATGGATTGGCTGCCTCCTGCACACCCCCTACTGGGGATCGAGCCCGCAACCCGAGCATGTGCCCTTGACTGGAATCGAACCTGGGACCCTTCAGTCCGCAGAACAACGTTCTGTCCACTGAACCAAACTGGCCAGGGCTTGGATTCTGTTCTAATAAGGGCAAGAGTGCAGCTCTGGGCGCATCGGTGCTACAGCCCACAGCCTCAGCGCATGGTAGCTATCAGTGCGGCAGCTTCCCTGGTTAGAAGTCTCCCAGTCCATCCTGCCCTACAGGTGGGGGCACAGCTTTGGGATGACCCTTGCACACGCAAAGTCCTGCCCTGTCCACCTTGCAGGGACGCTCTGAGCTTAATGGTGCTTTTACAGTGGAAAACGTCACCACAAGTTTGTATCCTGTCAGTCTAGGTAGCTGGTGAGCGGGGCATAGTGGGGTGTCCTCGGGGTGAACTGCTAAGGGATTTGAGAGAAGGGGCAGGAAGGATTCGAGCAAGGAGAAGAGGGAGGGCCTGATGCTCTGGCTTTGTCCTCAGATGTGAATGAATGTACCTCGGGACAACAGTCCTGCCACAAATCCACCCAATGCAACAACACCAGGGGCAGCTATGAGTGCCGCTGCCGCCCTGGCTGGAAGCCGGTTCCTGGGTCCCCCAATGGCCCACACAACACTGTCTGTGAAGAAGGTTCGGAGTTCAGATCCCACATTCCCAAAGACCCACAGCTCAAGCCACCTGATCACATATTCACCAGCAGCCACACGAACCCAGCAGAATGAATGCTGGGGGTGCCCTGCTGGGCCAGGCTTCCATTCTTTGAGACTAAATGGGAAAAGATCTGGGGGTCCTGCAGAAGGAGCTGGGGTACCAAGGGGTAGGCTCCTGGGGGACCCCAGGCAGCAGCTAATTACTAACTGGGACAAAGGTATCTAATATCTCACAACCTGTACCTCTGTGGGGGCTGACCTGCTGTGGGTCAGGTCTCTGCACACTTCCCATAACCCCTGTGACCACCACTCAGGGATGTGCAGTCAGCAGGTGTCATCACCTCCAGCCAAGGCGTGGGGGGAGGGGGACTGGACACGGGAAGGGGGTGGGGCACAGAGAGGAGAGGGGCCCAGATTCCTGAATAAGCAAAGGATTACTCAGTGTGAAAGTGGGGCCTGACCCTAGACCCTGCCTCCAACACACACACACACACACACACACACACACACACACCTAATGGACTGCTGTTCTTTCCCCTGCAGAGATCTTCCCCACCAGGACCCTGCCCCCTGGAATCAAGAGCCAGGTGAGTGACTCCAGCCGGGACCAGGAGGCAAGGTCCCTCCACTCAGCCCACCGTCCACCCATTTTCCCACGCTCCCCCACCCACCTGTGAGGGTTTCTGACCCCTCATCTCTTTCCCCAGAGTCTCTCCAACTTCTTTGAAAAAGTCCAGGAACTGAGCAGAGACTTTACGTCTGCCTCGGCCCAGGACACCATCCACGTAAGGACATGACCTGGGGGGAAGCCCAGGACAGTGTGGGGGTGGCTGGGGGATGCTTCAGTGTGAGTGGAGACAGCCCAAGCAGGGGCCTCTAATCAGAGAAACAGCTGTGGCTGTACGCACACTACACACACACCAGATATAGGCTGTCCCCCAAAAGTGTACGGACACAGCCTGAACAATTGTAAAGGCAGTGTTGATTAAAGTATATTTCATTTTCAAAACTGAGCTACCAGCTGTTAAAGTATGTATACATTTTTGAGGACACCCTGTATATCCCCATCGCACAAACGGATGTACATACACAACCACCATTCCTGGCTGGCCCTCGCACACACACACACACTCGCGAGGGATATAATGGCTACAGAATGGAGCAATTCAGAATTTTGCCTCTGGAGTGGAGTCACAGAGGTTCAAATCCCCCACACACTTACTGCCGTGACCTCAGGGTCCCCCTCTCTGGGTCCCCGTCTCCCGCTTTATACAGCGGTTGTGAAGGTTTAAATGAACTAAGAGAATCTTTCTCAAAGAACAGTGCCTGGCCCCCAGTAAGCACTGGATGTAAGTTTCAGCATATGCACGTAGCCCAGTAGAAATATATGAGCCCCTTTGTCATTTAAATTTTTCCAGTAGCTTTATTTAAAAAAAAAAAGGTAAAAATAACCCTAGCTGGTTTGGTTCAAAGGATAGAGTGACGGCCTATGGACTGAAGGGCCCCAGGTTTGATTCAGGTCAAGGGCAAGTGCCCAGGTTGCGGGCTCAATCCCCAGTGTGGGGTGTGCAGGAGTCAGCCGACCAGTGATTCTCTCTCATCATTGATGTTTCGCTCTCTCCCTTCCTCTCTGAAATCAATAAAAATATATTCAAAAAAAAAAAAAAAGAAAACTAGCCCTGGCCAGGTGCCTCAATTGGTTGGAGCATTGTTCTCTACACCAAAAGGCTGCGGGTTCAATTCCAGGTTGGGGTGTATACGGGAGGCAACCAATTGATGATGTTTCTCTCCCTCTCCCCCTTCCTTTCTCTTGCAAATCAATAATAACATATCCTTGGGTGAGGATTTTTTAAAAAGTAAAAGTAAACAAGTGAAATTAATGTGAAGATTCCATTTAACCCAATAGATTCAAAATATTACCATTTCAATATGGTGCCACGTGTGGCTCGTGGTGAGTGTTCTGGACAGTGCAGACTTAGGAGAGAACCTGGCAGAGTCAGTGGCTAATCAACGCTAAGTGCCGTATAGGCATATACTCACATTTGTCTTCTGGCTACTGCAGTATCTAGATGATTCCCCTGAGTCTGTCCCCCAGGCAACCTGGGGGGTTCTCCAGTGTGTTCCCTAGTGAGGGAGTGAGATCAGGGTTCTTTGGGCGGTCCCTGTGGTGCAGGGACCCAGCAGCTGTCACCCATCACCCCCAGAAATTCATCACGTCATTGGATGAGCTGGAAGTCCCTGGGGACCTGGAGGCCCTGGCCCTATCTGACCGGTACCGCGTGGCCACCCACCTGCTCTCATACCTCGAAGAAGTCCTGAGGAACCTGGCTAAGACCTTGCCTGGACCCTCCTTCACCTACCATTCCCCTTTGGACACAGGTGAGGCCTCTTCCTGTCCTGCCCCAACCCTGGGCCCCATCCTGCATCTGGATCCCACAGTCACTGCCCTTCTCCCCTCAGAGCTGTCCCTGATGATCCAGGAGCGACAGAATGGAATCGTCACCCTGGGCCAGAGCCATGCACAAATGAAGCTGGACTGGACTCAGGCAGCTGGAGTCGGGGACTCAGGTAACAGCAGGTGGCCGGAGGGGTCACCGGTGGGAGAGGGAAGAAAGAGCTGGGATATGGCTAGGCGTGAGGTTCCAAATATGTAACAGCTGGAAACTGAGCCATCGTGAGGGACTCCAGGCATCATGGTGGACTGGCCAAGCCTAATTTGGACGTCTTGGGAGGGAGGGAGGAAGGTAGCCAGCATGTCTGTTCCCCAGGCCCCACTGTGGCAGGCATATTCTCCAGCCGAAAAATGGAGACACTGCTGGTCAATGCCTCCATGGAGCTGGACCCTGAGAAGAAAATTGAGCTGGAAGACACACATGAAAGTTATGTCAACGGTGCTCAGGCCAAGATCCTCTCCACCGTCAACACGGTCTTTCTGAGCAACAAGAACACGGAGAAACTAGACCCTCCTGTCACCTTCTCCTTCTCCTACCGTGTGAGTCCTTGGGTGGGGAGGTGGGATCAGCCCCACTGTTCACCCCATAGCCAAGGTCATGGTGGCCCCTCTGCAGTCTTCATTTCCCCACCTCCGCCCCTTCTACTTCCTTAAATGTACCTCAGGGCCTTTGCACTTGCTGTGCTCTCTGGCTCAGATACCTTTCCCTCACATGACTCAGTCCTTTACCTGTTTCTAGTCTTTGTTCAAACGCCACCTTCTCTATTAGGCTCTCTCTGACCTCCTTACTTAAAATTACAATCTGTAATCAGTCATGCCCTATCTTTCTCCTATCCTGTTTCTTTTCTCTTTTTTTATAGCACCTACCACCTTCTAAAACACTATCGGGCTTACTTATCTATTAGGTTTATTATTTACTGCCTGTCTCCCCAATGAGCATATCAGCCCCACAAGGGCAGGGATTTGTGTCTGCCCTGTTCACTGCTGTGCCCCGGCCTAGCACACACAGTAGGTGCTCAGTTAATACTTGTCAATGCAAAGCAGCTTCCTCAGACCCAGCCCAAGCTCAGGCCCCAAGGGTGGACTCTAGGCTAACATCTCTGAACATCCCCACCTGCCCACAGCCGGAGAAGCCCAATTCACGTCAGGAGCTGATCTGTGCCTTCTGGAAGGGTAACGACAGTGGTGGGTCCTGGTCCACCACAGGCTGCAAGAAGCTGGGCAGCACGAATAACAGCATCACCTGCCAATGCAGCCACCTGAGCAGTTTTGCCATCCTCATGGCCCACTACGACGTGAAGGTGAGCAGCCCCAGGGCTACCCTCAACAGCCCACAGATGGCAAGGTTGGCTTAGGTGAGATGAGCAGCTGGTTCTTGGTGTGGCCCAACGTGTTTTTTTGGTTGCACAGCTCAGGTGGGCCCCTTGACCCAGCAACTAAATGTGGCCTGACTGGCGGCCCTGCTCCAGCCAGCTTACCTCTGTCCACCCCGATCCAGTTGACCCAGTTGTTAAATATTGCCAAAAGCTGGAGCACAACTCTGTATGTGGCCTCAAGTGATCCATAGATGAACTGGCCATGTGGATAACTGGAATGGGCTAGGCAGAGTAGGGGAGGGTGGTGGTCCAGGCCAAAGGCCCAGGAAGTGCTAAAATGTAGGATTTGTGAGCTGATAGGTGTGTCCAGGTGTGGAAGGGGCAAGAGATGAGGTCAGAGAAGGGGACCCATCAGTGTTGGAAAAGGATGTGACAGTCAAAGCCTCACTGGGACCTTTTCCAGAGGGCAGTCTGGGATCCTTGCTGCACCCACGGATGTGTATGTGTGTGTGTGTGGGGGGGGGGGGCGCGTTTAGAATGACAGACACAGCAGGCTTGCTCAGACGTTGAAGGCAGAAGAGGCGGGGGGAGGTGATCGGCCTGATCTGAGTCCTGAGGTCAGGCAGGTCCCAGGGGGGTCTGGGCTGTGGGACCCACAAGGAGGGCAGAAGGCCTCAAGGTGCTGATCAAGCCCCTCCCATTCCATCCTGCATCTAGGACCTGAACCTGGCCCTGATCACCAAAGTGGGCTTGGCACTGTCGCTGGTCTGCCTGCTGCTGTGTATCCTCACCTTCCTGCTGGTGCGGCCCATCCAGGGCTCGCGCACCACCGTGCACCTGCACCTCTGCATATGCCTCTTCCTGGGCTCTGCCATATTTCTGGCCGGCATAGAGAACGAAGGCGAAGGCGGCCAGGTGAGGTCCCTCCCCACAGTGCCCAACTCTCACCTGGGAGCTAGCCTAGCTAGGTCCCAGGTCGGAGAAGCCCCGCCCCTGCGCCGGCTCGAGCACCACCTGGCCACGCCCCCTAACCCGCCCCCGTGACCCCGCCCCCCGTGACCCCGCCCCCCACAAGTGCTCCCGCCGGGAATGCGCTTAAGTTGCCCCGCCCCCACCCCGCAGGTGGGGCTGCGCTGCCGCCTGGTGGCCGGGCTGCTGCACTACTGCTTCCTGGCTGCCTTCTGCTGGATGAGCCTAGAAGGCCTGGAGCTCTACTTCCTCGTGGTGCGTGTGTTCCAGGGTCAGGGCCTGGGCAAGCGCTGGCTCTACCTGATCGGCTACGGCGTTCCCTTCCTCATTGTGGCCATCTCAGCGGCCGCCAGGCCAGAGGGCTACGGCCGCGGTATCTAGTGAGTGGGGAGTGGTGAGGCCACAGGAGGGCTGGGGTCTGGCCAGGGGTGTGGGGCCACAACCTCGGTGTCCCAATCCCCTCAGGCTCCTGACCAGACCCCTCTCTTCTCATCCAGCTGCTGGCTGGACCGCAAGCACGGCTTCCTCTGGAGTTTCCTGGGACCTGTGACATTCATCATTTTGGTAACTAATCCCCCACGTTCCACCCTTAAGGCCTGTGTCACCTGGCTCCTCACTGAGCCCAACAGGCCAGCTCTCTCCCTGAGTTCCAAGGACAAAACCCTAATCCAAACTCTCTGTTCCCCGCCCAGTGCAATGCTGTCATCTTCGTGGTAACTGTCTGGAAGCTCACTCAGAAGTTTTCTGAGATCAACCCAGACATGAAGAAATTAAAGAAGGCCAGGTGAGGGCAGGGGCCGCCAGGGAGAGGGGGGACGCGTGGGGTGTCCCCTGCTACAGCTGCCCTTCTCCCCCAGGGTGCTGACCATCACGGCCATCGCACAGCTCTTGGTGTTGGGCTGCACGTGGGTCTTTGGCCTGTTCCTCTTCGACCCGAGGAGCCAGGTGCTGGCCTATGCCTTCACCATCCTCAACTGCTTGCAGGGCTTCTTCCTCTTCCTGATGCACTGCCTGCTCAACAAAAAGGTGGGCCGTGGGTCAGCTGTGGGGGTCCTCTCCCCTTCCCCTACTTTTGGGGCTGCCTCCCCTGACCTGGCACCTTGGGCCTTGCAGGTGAGGGAGGAGTACCGGAAGTGGGCCTGCATGGTCACTGGGAATAAGTACTCGGACTTTGGCACGTCGACATCCAGCACCAGCCAAAACCAGACTAGGGTAAGGGCCAACCCAGGTGTGGGGGTGCAGGGCCAGCAGGCAGCCTTGGGCCGGAATCAGTCCTTACCAGGTTCCTCTCTCTCCAGGCCCTCAGGCCGTCGGAGTCTGGCATGTGACTGCGAGGTTCTGGCCAGGCCAGCAGCTCCTGTGGCCTCAGCAGCTTTTGCACATACTGAAGACTGTCCCCTCCTCTCTCACCCCTTGATCCCTCCACTCTCCTGTCCCCAGAGAAGGGACATCAACAGTTGTTCTCTGGTGCCAAAGCCAGGAACACAGGGTGGAGTCGGACCTGATGGACCTGCTTCTGGCTGCCTCTGCTGCACCCCAGCTGGCACCCAGGGTGGGCAGGAGCCGGACAGGGCTGCAGCCCCTTGCCCTGGTACCAACACCCGGACAGACAAGGCTCCTGGCCTCCCAATCATCTGTCTTTGCTACATAACAAGAGGCCAGCGTGCTGGGGTTCTACTTTCCTGTTAAGCTAAGACTAAGCTCAAGGATGGGAGAAGAGCAGGGCCCCTTCAGGCCCTGCGACTCACGGTACAGAGGCCAGTCTGCCTCCCGGACAGAGGGTTCTCAATGTTTTGAAGGTCGTGGATGTTGTGTAATGTGTTGTTGTTTTTAAAATCTGTATAAAGTTTTCAATGTTGACATTTAAAATTTAATCTCACATGTCTGTGAAATGTGAAGAGACCAGTAAGAAACAAATGGGCGGGGGCCAGGCTTCCATAATAAAAATGTATTCTTACACAAATCTACAGTGTTTGAACAGTAAAAAGAAAGCCCCACGGTCGCCTAGAAAGAGGACTTGAAGCAGCACGTGGGAAGCAGGGTGGCTCCGGGATGTCAGGTGTGTGGTTATCGGCTCTGTTCAACTGTAAGACAGAATGGGCGGAGGCCAGTGAGAGAGGAGGAGAGGCCCCCGGGGCCCAGCACAACCCTCTTGCCCAAGCCACTTACTGTATGTGGAGATGTCAATTTCTTCAGGAAGCTCTGCCACGTTTACTTCAAACCTATCCTGAACATCATTGAGGATTTTGGCATCATTCTCATCTGACACAAAAGTGATAGCCAGGCCTTTGGTGCCAAAGCGACCAGCACGGGCCACCTGCAGGGAGAGACAGGAACTCAGGTCAGGCAGAGGCACAACCTGGGGATCTGAGGACAAGCCGGGCCTGGTCCCCACCCCAGGAAGGGGCGCTCAGGGAGGTGCCACCTCTGTGGGGCCACTCACCCGGTGGAGGTAGGTGTCCGAGTCCTCAGGCATGTCATAATTGAAGACGATGTTGACTCGCTCGATGTCCATCCCTCGGCCAAACAGATTGGTGGCCACCAGGATCCGCCGCTGAAAGTCCTTGAACTGCTGATAGCGTGACAGGCTGGGTGCAGGAGAGCAAAAGGCAGACATCAGGTTCAAGGTTCCTGAGCAGCACTCCCGCTGAGGGCCCCACCCCCAGGCCTTCGTGGTGGCACACACTCACCGCTCCTCCTGGGCCATGCCCCTGTGGATGGCGATGGCCGGGAAGTTCTGTTCCACGAGCAGCTGGGCCAGGGCCATGCAGCGCTGCACCGACTTCACGAAGATCACCACCTGCCGGAGGAAGGCAGCAGAGTCAGGGCCACGGTCCCCATGCACTGTCCTTCCAAAGGCCCAGAACCCCACAAAGGGCGACGGCAGTGTCACCTGGTTAAACTCTAGCACGTCCAGAAGGTCGAAGAGTTTACGGTTCTTTTCGCTGTCTTTGAGCTTGACATAGTACTGCTGCAGCCCATGCAGCGTGAGCTTGGTCTCGTCGTCCACAAACACCTCCATAGGCTGAGGGGAGGGGAGCAGGAAGGGGCGGGCAGGGCTTACTTCTGGGCACCCTGCCTGCCCAGAACCTTCCAGGAACGACTCCACGCTGCGATGCTTCCCAGAGAGGCTGCTGTACCCAGTGAACATTTCTCTCCCAACAGCTGGATCTAAGCTCTGGTCTGATTCAGGTGTGGACCAAGCTCAGCTCCCAATCCGACAAGACAGCGAGGAGGGAAGAAGGGCTCCACAAGCCTCCCAGCATTGCTGTGCTGTGAGGGCAGCATGGGTGACGTGCCGCAGCAGCAGCTTGGGCCTCAGGACCCAGGAGGGCCAAGGCTGCTGCACTGAGGTCTTGGCTTACTCACATCTTGCATGAACTTCCTGCAGACGGGCCGGATCTCCTTGCTCAGGGTGGCACTGAACATCATGCACTGCTTCTCGTGTGGCGTCAGGCGGAAGATCTCCTGTACATCCCGCCGCATGTCTGGGTGGGGAGGGCAAGAAACAGGTGGGCATGAGTGCCTGCCAGACCTTTACCCCCACCCGAGACCAGTCCCAGCCCCTCCCAACCTGGCACCAAGATGAGGGTGGTGTGAGCAAGGAGTGGAGGGAGGGGTGAGACCCCAGTGCCTGCGGGGCTGGTCTTGGGGCGAGCGCAGGCCCAGGAGGAGCTGCAATCCACTTACACGCTGCCAGAGCGGAGCAGCCGTGCCAGAGCACCTCCAGCCATGCTTCAGGGAAGGGAGCCTGAGGCAGAGACAGCTGCTGGGGTGAGAGCTGCAGCTACCTCCCAGGACACAAGCCCCATCTCTGACTGGCCCCGTCAGGGCTCACTGAAGGCAGGCAGGGGGTCTAGAGCTAACCCGGCAGGAGAGGAGGCTATGGCAAGCCTCAGGCTAACATTTATGTGTCGGACGGTGGCTCATTTAGGCCCTGTGGTCCCACTCAGCTTGGGGTCAGAAGTAGCAGGTCACATTAGGTCAAAGCAAGAACTCGCCCTAAACTGCTACAGGAGACCTGCCGGCCACCCACGTGACCCCACTTTGGGAAATCCCTCACCCTGGCCTGTCAGGGTCCACCTGGCTCTGAAGTCTGGAAGGCTGTGAGGGCGCAGGTGCGGCTGGCTGGGTCTCTGGCAGCCCCCACAGACCCACAAGGACACTCACCCAGCTGCTCCAGCATCTTGTCACACTCGTCCAGCACGAAGTGCTTCACGTTTCTCAGGTTGAGGCTCCTGTTCCGCACGAGTGCCAAGATGCGGCCTGGCGTCCCCACCACGACGTGGGGACAGTTCTTCTTCAGCACTTCTTCGTCCTTCTTGATGGAGAGACCCCCGAAGAACACGGACACCTATGGGGGGGGGGGGGAGTTACTTTTGCCCATCCAAGGGCTGAAGCCTTGCACCCTACTCCATGCTGACAGCCACCCAGCCCATGGCCCTGCCAACCCAGGCCGCAGCAGACCTCAATTCCCCAAGCCTAGAGAGGCCTGAGAGCCTGGGCACAGCTCCACTGAAAAGCAGCCCAGGGCTGGGACCTGCGCCGGCCTCTGGGGGCCATGCATAATTCATCAGGCTTTTAAGGAGCATAAACCACCGCAAACCTCAAAGGCAGCTGCTGCAGCCAAGCTTGGTAAATGCTGGCTGGGCCAGAGCTGAGGCCAGCCAGGCTGTAGAGGACCATATGGCGCCAGGCCCGGCTCAAGGGGGCTCACCTTGACACTGGGCATGTACTTGGAGAAGCGCTCATACTCCTTGCTGATCTGAAAGGCCAGCTCCCGAGTGTGGCACATGACCAAGACGGTCACCTGTTGGGTAGGCAAGAGAGACTCACTCAAGGCAGTACCCTAAATCCCCCCCAGCTAGACCCCACACTGGCTCTCTAGCCAGGGACAGGCCCCGTGCTGAGTCTACTCTCTAGCTACATGGGGGTCTTCTGCAACCACATCATGACCTCCCACTAAAGCTCCCTCCTTCACCATGTACCCTAAGGAAACAAAGGCTCGTGTACCCACATGCAGCAGCACATGGATGTTGCCCCAACATGACAAAAACAGAACACTGGTATTCACCTCGATTATCCCCCAAGAGAGTAGAACACGATTGTCATGGCATGAGAAGACAGCTAAGGCCTGTCAGCAACTACAGCCGTAACAAAGCTGTGCGCAGTGGAACCCCCTTCAGAAATACTGTAGGGACAATTTAGAAAGTACACAAAACAACAACCATGTCTCTGGATGGTAAAACTGTGGGCACTTTCCGGCTTTTTTCCTGGCTTATTATTTTTGGGGGGATTTTGTAAAACTAAGTACCGTACTTCATTTTAAAAGCCCGCAAAAAGAATGTGGAAACAGGAATCTTTAACACCAGGAGCCGTGGTCTATGCTACTTTACATAACTTAGGCCTGGGAGGGAGGACGCGCCCACCTGTCCATTGACGGGCTCGATCTGCTGTAAGGTGGCCAGCACGAAGACTGCAGTCTTGCCCATTCCAGACTTGGCCTGGCACAGGACATCCATGCCCAGGATGGCTTGGGGAATACACTCGTGCTGAACTGAAGGAAAAAGAGCCCATGAGTGATTGCAAGTTGGATTCCCCCTCTGTGTGGGCGGAGGGGTCAGCGGAGGGGGGTGGTGTGGTGGGGAGCGAAGGAACAGGGAGGCGTACCCTCAGACGGATGCTCAAAGCCACAGTCCACTATGGCCCGCAGGAGCTCAGGCTTCAGCAGAAAGTCCCGGAAGCCAGAGCTGTGGATGGAAACGTAGGACCCCTTGACATCTTTCTTGGGGGGCACTGGGGTGCTCTCTGTAGGAGCCTGGGGCTCTTCATCTTCCTCATAATCCAGAAGCTCGTTTTCCACATCCTGTTCCGCCATAATACTGGAAACAGAAGAGGGCCCAGGGAAGCAACTGAGATGCATGGAAAGCCCACCAGCCAGGGAGAAGGCTACATAGCAGCTGCAGGCTGTTAACACACACAGGTTCGAGAGGGACAATGCACTGGGGTCCTATCACAGTGGCTGGCCTGGAAGGCCACCAGCTGATGAAGCTGAGACAGGACATCACTTCCCCACATTGACTCCAGCAGCACATCCCATCAGCTCCATCTGTGCAGCATCGCCCAGCTTCAGCCTGCTGTGGCCACATCTCTAACCACCTCAGCTCTCCCTGCCAGCGGAACCTCCACAACGGCTTCACCTGCTCAGAGAGGTATTCCAGTTCCTCCCCACGACCCTCACAACCCTCCTCCTCGGCCCGTCAACCTCATTCTGTGCCACCCCTTTCAAATCACCCAGCCTTGCTTGACTGCTCAGACTCGAGTCCCTACCCCAAGCTTTTATAGCCCATCGATGCCCCAGAATGAGCTTCTCCCAGATCTTTGCACAAATGCCTCCTCCTCAGCACCCTGGTCTCAGGTCTAATGAACTGCCTGACTACCTAGCCTAAAGGAACCCTGTCCCTATCAATCGCAATCAATTCAAAGGGAATCTACCCAGCCTGCAGAGACCTGAGTTTGTGAGAGCAGCATGTGCCCAGCCCCAGCTCCTCCTGCTCTCTGTGGTCTGCACTGGGGAATAATTAAGTGCTCTCATGAAAAGGCCTCCCATTGGGCCTGGGCCAATAAAAATGAAGCTGAGATGGTAAATGGAATTAATACAAAGCTAGCTCACATCCTGGCTTTATTTAATCCAAAACATACAGAGAACCCACTGGGTGCCGAGATGTGCTACAGGGACCCAAACCTGACAACACTGTCTCTTGTCACTCCTGCCCCACCCCAGCCTCCAATCTACAGAGTAGAAGTACTGAAGGAGCCCCTTTCCGGAGCTGGGTGCAGAAGGTCCAGGCCCAGTTTATGGCCATCCTGTCACTCATCCTCTCCATGACTCCGTGGCCCAGGGTTTTCACCATCTCTGTGCTGAGGCCTCTCAAACTGTGTCTCTAACAGCAACGACTCTCCTCAACTCCCTCAGTTACCCGCCACCTTTTCCACATTTCCCTTTGTAAGTTGAACTCAAAATGCCCATAGTAAAAACCCTCCATTTCTCCCCACAGGTTGCGTCCCCATTCTCTCTCACATTCTTCCATCAGCAACACATCCCACCCTAAGGAACAATCAGGCCAGTTCTCACCCCCGCTACCTTGCAGGTCCCAAGCTGCCGTTACCTTTCTTTTTAAAATTAGAACAGCTTTGAGATATTCACATGCTACAGCCTTTAAAGTGTACAATTCAATGGTTTTTAGTGTAATCATAGGTACATACAATCGTCGCCAGTCAGTTTTAGAACATTGCACCACCTAGAACAAACCCTGTGCCCTTGAGCTATCATCCTATGCCCACAACCCCTTAGGCAACCCCTAGTCTTTCTTTTCTATGAATATGCCTATTTTGGGCATTTCATATAATGGAACCATATAATGTGATCCTTTTATCTGGCTTCTTTCAGCAGCACGTTTTCAAGATTTATCCATGTTTAACATGTATCAGTATTGCATTCTTTTTCATGTCTGACTATTCCATCGTACAGGTACAGTACCAATTTATCCACTGTCAGCTGATGGGAATCTGGGTATCTAAATTCTGTCAATAGCTCCCTCACTAGTCTCCCTGTTTTCCATCCCCCTTGATCCTCCACCCACTCTTCCACAGCAGCCAAAAGGAGTCTACAGAAGCTAAGTCAGAGAATGCCACTCCTGCTCAAAACCCTCCACAAGCTCCACTGTGCTCACCACCCTCCCAGGCCCTACACCTGATCCCCTCTGTGGTCAGACCTCATCTCGCCCGTTGCCCGCCCGCACTGGCCTTAGCTGCTGGGCCTCACACCTTTGCACTTGTTGCTCCTGCTGCCTGGAAAGGCCACGAGTTCTACTTCCTTCAGGCATGTTGCTCCAGAAAGACATTTCCTGCTGGCTCCAATCTAAAAAGCACCCTTCAACTCATGCCAGCCCCTCTGCCACGAGCCTGGGTCAGAACTTGGCATACATCAAGTAAGCACTCAACAGTAATGACTAAGTAGATGGAACTAAAATCAAGGCCTCATTTTAGAGGCTAAAATGAACATGTATTTTTATCCAACTCTTGAAAAAAGGTCGTCTGATACCAGCCCTGAGGATTTCGGCTGGCAGACTTAGGAAGGGGTCATTTCCCAGGTAGCAGGGAGAACAGGAGAAATGTTCAGTCCCCAAGGTGCCAGCCCCTTTAGGAGAATGAAGAGTAGGACCGGCAGGCTGACAAAGAGGCAGAAGACAAAGGTAGACGAGCTGGTCAGGTTCAGGGCGCTTGTCCTAGGGAATCTCTGATTAAGTTTCAGATTTGAGTGACCCCGTCAGTCTTTGCCCTTCATTTGCCCAAGAGCGAGTTACTAGGAGCAGGAGTTGGGGATGAGACCAACCTCACCAAGGGAGAGAGGATTAACCAAGGTAGGGAAGAGGATTAACTAAGGAGGGAAAAGGGTGGACCACGCCTCTACAAGATGGGATCATGCCAGCGTATGCTCTTAGTTGACCAAGAGGTGGTGTATTTAAAAGAAATAGTGTCCCCACCGGCGTGGCTCAGTGGTTGAGTCTCAAACCAGGTCACCATTCGATTCTGGGTCAGGGCACATGCCTGGGTTGCGGGCTCCATCCCCACTGTGGGGCGTGCAGGAGGCAGCCCATCAATGATTTTCTCTCATCACTGATGTTTCTCTCTCTCCCTTCCTCTCTAAAATCAATAAAAATGTATTTTTAAAAAGTAAAGGAATAAAGAGGTTTAGAAGGGTAGACCGATTTGGGAACATACTGAGTTTTAGGCACAGGTTTTTCTAGGAAGTGGCTAGCCAGAATCAAAAGCTCAAAACAAATGAGACCAGGAGAGGATCTGGCGAGATCTGTCCCGCCCAGAGGGACTGCCTGCGGCCCCAGGAGCGGAGGAACCTAAAGTCGACATCACAAGTGACAACTCAGACATGTACGCACACTCTTTCACCCTCAAATCCCAGGAAGGATGTCGACTTCAGTTTGCTCCCTATTTGGACATGGTTTTTGCCCTAAATATCTGAAACCACGGATCCCCCCCTAAACGGGGAGCAAGAAGAGAGCCGAGTAGGGGAGGGGAAGTTCCTCGAGCTCGGAGAATCCCATCACGTCTACAAACTCCGGTTTCTCCCATCGCGGTTCCAGATCTCGGCGTCGCCCTCCGAACCCTCCCCCAAACAGTCCCGGGACGCCTCGCGGTCTCCTCGAACAGGGAGGCTCGCTCCCCTGATAGGGCTCGTCCCCCGGGGCGCCATGACAGCACCTCCCGGAAACGGGTCCCGCGTCCCGCCAACTGCCGCCCCGCCCCTGGCGCATGCGCTCCGGCCTCCAACGGCCGCAACGCGCGCGCGCAGCAACCGCCCCGCCCCACCTTGTCTCGCGCCCCCTCCTCATTCTCCCCTCAATCCCCTGCGTCTCCCCTCGCCCACTCTCCCACAGGCCCGACGTCCCCGAACCGGGGCCCCGCGCCCCGGACCTGACTCTCACCTAGTTCCCCGTTCGCCTCCGCGCGCTCCGAGAGTCGACCCACCACGGATGCCCGTCCCGCGCCCCGACACGAGCTAGAGCGCTTCCTGCCTCCTGCGTTGGACTGAGGATCTGCTCACTGGGCCGTTGGCTTTTCAGTCAAGAGAGGCGGGAGCGGTGATTGGATTCTGCGGAAGATGTCTGAACTCTATTGGTGAAGAGAGGAAAGAGGGCGTGCCTCTTGCCTCGGGTTCATTGGTCGATCTAAATATAGGCGCCCGAGTGGGTTGTGCCGGTGTCTGCCTACCTCCTGTCACGTGACCGGGTTTTGGCCTGAGGTGGCTTCCGCCATGTTTAGTGCTGGCAATGGAAGGCGGAATGATTGACTTGTACTAGGAATGTTACTCTTTCTTTTTTTTCTTTTCTTTTTTTTTTTATTGACTTCAGAGAGGAAAGGAGAGGGAGAAATAGAAACATCAATGATGAGAGAGAATCATGGATGGGTTGTTTCCTGTACACCCCCTGCTGGGGATCAGCGGAGCTGTAGGCGGAAGCTCTATCCACTGAGCCAAACCAGGCAGGGCGTGAGTGTGTTACTTTTAAGAAATGTGGCCTCCCAGGGCTCAGTGGTTGATGGCTAACCTAGGAAGTCATGGTTCGATTCAGGTCAGGGCACTTGCCTGGGCAGCCAATCAGTGATTCTCTCTCATCATTGATGTTTCTCTCTCTCTCTCTCTTCCTCTCTTAAATCAATAAATATACAAGGAAGGAAGGAAGGGAGGGAGGGAGGGAGGAAGGAAGGAAGGAAGGAAGGAAGGAAGGAAGGAAGGAAGGAAGGAAGGAAGGGAGAAATGAAATGTGGCCTTGCCCAGCCAGCGTGGCTCAGTGGTGGAGCGTCAATGTATGAACCAGGAGGTCAGGGTTGGCTCCCTGTCCGGGCACATTCCCCGGTTGCTGGCTCATCCCCAGTGTGGAGTGTGCAGGAGGCAGCCCATAGATGATTCGCTCTCATCATGGATGTTTCTATATCTGTCCCTCTCCCTTACTCTCTGAAATCAATCAATCAATATATTTTAAAAGAAATGTTGCCTCTATGCTGGGCACGGAATTTAGGGATTTTGTGGTGGCATTCGCCGGAGCTTGGGGTGACCAGTGCGGAGAGGATGGTTTGCACCTGCCGGAGGAAGGGGTCCTTCATGGCGCTGGAGTGAGAGAAATGGTCATGGCAAAACCCCTGTTTGCTGAGAGGCATGTCCTGAGTCAGACATTGTGCTAATGCAGTTTCAGGTCACAAAACCAAAATTAAGATGTTTTCTCCTAGTACTTTGCTGAAAGGTAATGTTTGCGGTAAAGGGAACAGCTTGTCACCCAAGTAACTATTGCCCAGTGAAGACGTGGACTATTTCCAACAAGTTCCCTTGTGTCTCTCAAGTTAGCCACACGCCTTACCTCCCTACCAGCCTCCTCGCCCCCCAGGCACCCACTATGTGGATTTCTATCGATAGAGCTTTCTCTGTTCTTGAATTTCATAGCAATGGAACATGATGGACATTTGGTTGTTTCCAGTCTTTGGTCATTGTGAATAAAGTGTAGACAGGTATTTTTATGAACACGAGTTCACTTATCCATGGTAAGCACCTGGAAATGGATTGGTGGGCCCTAGGTCATGTGTGCAGCTATAGTAGATGCCGAGGTGTTTTGTGTGTCCGCTAGTTTTACAGTTTACATCGAATGTTATTTTGTATCAGTTTCAGGTGGATCCTGAGTTTCCCTAAGTGGTCGTTCCACTTCACACTTCACTAGCAGCCTGTGAGAGTTCCAGTGACTCTCAGTCCTTGCCCACACCTGGTGTAGTCAGTCTTTTCTCAGTTATGTTTTGATTTGGGGATTTGAGGGGGGGAGGCAGGTCAAAAAGATACGCCTGCTCTAGCATTCCCATCTCCCTAAGCCCCTGACACAGTTAACCCTTCCACCACTGTTTCCAAGGAGATCCTAGCATTTCCATTTCATGTAGTCTCGGCTATCTTGGAGTCTATGTTCTAGACAAGGAATATAAAGCTGAAGTCCCTAGAGGTACAATTTCAGCCAAAAAGCCCAATGAAGGGAAATCAGTCAATCCAGAGGGAGGCGTTTCATACTATAAGTAGGTATTGTGTGTAATAATCACACCAATTACAGAGCTATGGGCACCTGCGATGTGCCCAGCAGGGCCAAAATGAGGGTGAGGCATGCAAAATTTAAGGGGCCACCCAAAACAAAACAAAAAAACACTTCAGTCATCAAGATAAGTACTATTTTGGCGAGGAAGCAGTGGGGAATGGTCAGTGTGTGGCAATCCACTGTCCACGGGGCCTTCATCCCAAGACAGTGGGGAATCATCTGTCTGCTCTTCTGTATCCGTTGTGGGGCTGTAAGCAGGGGAGTGACATGATCAGACTTGTGTTTGTGTAAGACACTCTGGCAGGAGAGTGGCAAATGGGTTGAAAGAGGCAAGAACAGAAGTGGGGGAATTAATTCTAAGCTGTCCAAGCTTTTATAATAATGAAAAAAGTCAGACAGGACCTCATTCTGTGTTGTGTGTCAATGTAAGAAATTTCCTAACCTGAAGATAATTAAAATATATTTTATATATTAATAATAATAATAAATATATATATATAATTGATTTCAGAGAGGAAGGGAGAGGGAAAGAGAGATAGAAACATCAATGGTGAGAGAGAATCATTTATTGGCTGCCTCCTGTATGCTTTCCACTGGGGATAGAGCTGGCAATCTGGGCATGTGCCCTGACCGGGAATCAAACCGTGACCTCCTGGTTCATAAATCGATGCTCAACCCCTGAGCATCTGTAGAGAATATTTATAAGAGTTTGAGTCAAACTGACAACATATGCTGGAGAGCAAGTGCTGGACGCCGGTCCATCCTTGCTGCTTGGCACAGTCGCTGCAGGGAAGAAACATCTGCACAGCGTATGTTTCAAGGGACCTGGTGTATATGGCATACTGTTCTTAACATGTTTGCTCCCCTTCTTGGTGCTATGTGTTTTAACCAAGGTCACCTCTCTGAGAAAGGTTGTTTCCCCAGGTAGGGATTTTTCCCTGAAGTTAGGGAGGGAATAAAACCCCTTAACTAAGTGCCAGGCGGGTAGTTAATCACTTTAACTATGAACAATCACACTTAAGCTACATAATCTTTACTCCCTGGAATGGAGATAAGAAACGCCCTAACCTTTGGGATAGAGATTGATAGGATTAAAATCAACTGGTATAAATACAGATGTAAGAAGACAATAAAACACAGAACCTGGCTGGATAACCTAGCGAGAGAACATGGCAAGAGAACCTTGACAGAACTCGGCTGGAGAACCTGGCTAGAGAACCTGGCTATGATGATCACCTGAACGCTACCTCCGTGTCATTCCTTCTTCGCCAACTTCGTCCACACCTTTGGGAACCCCTGGACCTGCTGGGGCTAGACCCCAACAAGCAAGATCTCAAATGTTCCAGAGATAACAGTTTTGCAGCTTATTTTATGCATTTTGAATTAAGAGGAAACTAAGGAAGATTACCTGGAGGTGGGAGAAATCAAGGAGGGGATTGGATTACAGGATAATTTAGATTATGTGCTCTCACACTTTTTCAAAAAAACAATTTCACTTTACTATTATTTTTTTATTGATTTCAGAAAGAAAGGGAGAGAGGGAGAGAGCTAGAAACATCAATGAGAATCATGGATTGGCTGCCTCCTGCACGCCCCCTACTGGGGATCAAGACTGCAAGCCGGCATGTGCCCTTGACTGGAATTGAACCCAGGACCCAGTCCACAGGCCAACGCTCTATCTACTGAGCCAAACCAACTAGGGCTGCTCTCATGCTTTAGAAGGTCGGGTCTGAAAGGGTGGGTAGGCATTAGAAGGATGAATCTGAAAGGGCATTTTCAAAGGTGTGTTAACCTAGATGCACAGAAACAGTGGACAGGCTTGCGTCAGGCAAAGAAAAAGCTTTTACTAAAGAAGTTATGTGCCTGGGACATGTCTATGCACCATGACTTACCCAGTTAGGATTTTATGATCAGATCACCCTATGAGGCTACTTTCCACAGAATCTCTTTTTTTTTTTTTTTGGTCTGCATATAAATATTTTAAGGCTGTAATATGTGGCAGGATATTGCTTTAGGTGCAGGGGACAACCCTCCAACGAATAGAGTCACACCAGCCAGGGCTTAAAATTTTGATATTTTGTTTACCATAGATTTAAAACCATTTTTATTTTGCCCTGGGGATGTTTCTGTCTCCCTCTCTCTTCCTCTCTAAAATCAATAAAAACAGCCCTAGCCAGTTTGGCTCAGTGGATAGAACATTGGCCTGAGGACAGAAGGGCGCATGTAGGAGGCAACCAATTGACGTGTTTCTCTCACATCGATATTTCTCTGTCTTTCCCTCTCTCTTCCACTCTCTCTAAAAATCAGTGGAGAAATATCCCCAGGTGAGTATTTAAGATAAATAAGCAAAATCAATAAAAACATGTTTTTTAAAAATTGAAATAGACATGCCTGGCCGGTGTGGTTCAGTGGTTGAGCATTGAACCATGGACCAGGAGGTCATGGTTTGATTCCTGGTCAGGGCACATGCCCGGGTTGTGGCCTCGATCCCCAGTGTGGGGCGTACAGGAGACAACCAATCAATGATTCTCTCTCATCACTGATATTGCTATTTCTCTCTCCCTTTCCCTTCCTCTCTGAAATCAATAAAAATATATTCAAAAATAAAATTTTTAAATGTTTAAAAAACATATATTTAAAAATTTAAGTAGACTGGCATCAGTAACAGTGCTGCATGAAGCCAAGCCATGTTAATGCCTGAGGCAGCAAAAAAAAAAAAAAAAAAAAGCAAGATTACTGATGCTGTCTTTATTTGAACACTTTGCATTACTTTTTAAATAATTATTGCATTAAAACATTATGTATCTTGAGTTTTCTCGTATCCCCTTAAATTTTGTACGTAATTGCCTTACTCTCCTCACCCTAGGCCCTGCCCCAGTGCTCAGCCTTGTCCAGAGAAATCTAAATACAGGGTGTCTCCCAAAAATGTACATACACTTTGGCTGATAGCTCAATTTTGAAAATTAAAAGTACTTTAATAAACATTGACTTTATAAATATTGAAAGTGTGTGTATACATTTTTTGAGGACCCCCTATATATACACAGATTGAATCTGAACCCCACAAAGAGGTGTTCAATTTAGCATATTCATTGTTAGGTGGGTGACCTGAAGTCCAGAGAGAGTTAATCCCAGGCCCAAGATCCCACAGCTACCAGGGATCCAAGCCTAGACCATCTCCCTCCATTAGACTTGGCCAGCATCCTCTGAAGGGAGAGAGAGAGAGAGAGAGAGCGAGCGAGCAAGCCCATTCCCGGGAGAAAGAGGAGGTGCCCCAGGAAAGCAGGTGGGAGGCGAGCTTGGGAGTAATTAGATCTGAGATGAGTTGTGAAGGAGGCTGCTGAAGCCAGCTGAGTCCTGTTGAGAAGTCTGGGAAAACAGGAAAACACATCCATGCAACCACGAGGAGCTTCTACTATTAAAAAAAGACAAACACCCCCCTCCCAAATAAAAACAACTATTTAGCCAGAAAAGGAAAAGATCAGAGCCTACTAAAGTATACCCACCACCCCACCACCCAAGATTAACAAACATGAACATTTTTCATATTGGCTTGATCAGTTCAGAATTATTTTAAGATATAAAAGATTTAAAACACACCTTCCCAAATGGCTAAAAAGACTGACAGTGCTAGGGGCTGGGCAGGCCCTGGTGGCATGTAAAACAAGAGTCACTTTGGAAAATGAGTTGGTAGTTTGTAAGAAGGTGGACCAGACTTCTCAACCTCAGCACTCCTGCTGTTTGGGCCAGATCATTTGTGGTGGTGGTGGGGGTCCCGTTGTAGGATGTTCAGCAGCATTCCTGGTCATGACCAGTAGATGCGTAGCAACCACTCCACCTCCACTGGTTACAACCAAAAATCTCTCATATCTCCTGACATTGCTAATGTTCACCCCAGATAAGACCCATTGGGTTAAACAGGTACCTACCTCATGATTTAGTAATCCTCTTAGGTAGAGATCTAACACTACATGAAATATTTTTGCCCACAGAAAGATAATAAGCAATGAATATTGTTTATGCATAATAGCCCCAAACTGCACAAAACACAAATGTCCACCAATAAGTGAATGAAGAAACTGTGGTCCATCTACACCAGGGGCCATTTTTTCCACCAAGGGCCATTTGGATATTTATAACATTATTCTCGGGCCCTACAAAATTCTCAACTTAAAAATTAACCTGCCGCCGAAACCGGTTTGGCTCAGTGGATAGAGCGTCGGCCTGCGGACTGAAGGGTCCTGGGTTTGATTCCGGTCAGGGGCATGTGCCTGGGTTGCGGGCACATCCCCAGTGGGAGATGTGCAGGAGGCAGCTGATCGATGTCTCTCTCTCATCGATGTTTCTGACTCTCTATCCCTCTCCCTTCCTCTCTGTAAAAAATCAATAAAATATATTTAAAAAAAAAAAAATTAACCTGCCTGCCTGGCCAGTGTGCTCAGTGGTTGAGGATCGACCTATGAACCAGGAAGTCATGGTTTGATTCCTGGTCAGGGCACATGCCCAGGTTATGGGCTTGATCCCCAGTGTGGGGTGTGCAGGAGGCAGCCAATCAATGATTCTCATCATTGATGTTTCTTCTCCCTCTCCCTTCCTTTCTGAAATCAATAAAAAAAAAATACTTTTTAAAAGTTAACTTGCTATATTTGGTCAAACATTTAATTAACGCATCCCTAATGCCTTGTCAGGGCCAGACCAAATGATTTCTCAGGCCTTATATGGTTGTCGGGCCAGACGTTCCCTACCCCTGATCTACACCATGGAATACCCCTAGAAATAAAAAGGAATGAGCTATTGAGACACATGATACTATGGATAATGCCAAAAACAGGTTCGTTGTGAATATGTTAATGTACGGTAAATGGGAACATGGGCCCCTCCCCATGCTATACCCTGTGGGAAATATAGTGAAGGCCATCAGTAAGTGGACTGAGACCTTGGGAGCCTAGCCAACTCCTCAGTCAAAACACCCAGTAGCAAAGAAATAATAATAAAATAAAATAAAAAACAGTTAGCAGTTCTGATCTCACACAGCTTGCTGGAAAACACCCTCCACCCACCCCCCACCCCACCCCACCCCCCATCCCACCACATGCCCTGTTTCTCTGCTTTCTGTACTCTATAAAACCTTGTGCTGGGAAAGCACCAGAGGCCACCGGCGCCCCTCCCCCGCATGTGGCCCTTCCTTAGGCTGGATGGACTTAGGGGTTCAGCTTCACCCGTCAGTCGCCACTGGTGCACATGTAAATCTTAATAATCCCATGTCTTTCACAGCCGCTCCTCTGTTATTTTTTTTCAATACATCAGGGTTTTCTGGGACCTCAGCACTTTGCATAACAACTAAAAATCACTAGACTGCACACTTAAAAAAGAGTGAATTATATGGTATGTGGATTTTATTTTAATAGAAATAAAACAAAGCATGTTGAAAGAATCCAGACTAAAAAAAAAAAAAAAATCCAGACGTTACAAAAATCATAACATGATTCCATTCAGTATGAAGTTTAAGAAGAGGTGAAGTTAATCTATGACAGCGGTTCTCAACCTGTGGGTCGCGACCCCTTTGGGGGTCGAACGACCCTTTCACAGGGTCGCCTAAGACCATCGGAAAACACATACATAATTACATATTGTTTTTGTGATTAATCACTATGCTTTCATTATGTTCAATTTGTAACAATGAAAATACATCCTGCATATCAGATATTTACATTACGATTCATAACAGTAGCAAAATTACAGTTATGAAGTAGCAACGAAAATAATTTTATGGTTGGGGGTCACCACCACATGAGGAACTGTATTAAAGGGTTGCAGCATTAGGAAGGTTGAGAACCACTGATCTATGATGATAGACTCTATAGGAAGAGTTTGCTTGAGAAAGGACACATGTAAACTTCTGCATCAGGGGAGTGGCCACAGGGGTGTATACATATATAAGAATTCACAGTTGTGCACCAAAAGATCTGAGTACTTTACCATACGTAAATTGTACATCAATCAAAACAATATTACAAATAAAAGACATAACACATTATAGTTAAAGTGGTAGTCGCTTATGGTCGCCTCCCCAACCCCATTCCCCTCCCCCCATTGCAGAAACATCCTCAGTAAAAATAATGAGACTGAACAATGACCACACCCCTCTTCTATGCTTAACAGGAATCAATTCATTTAAGCTTCCCAGGAACCCTATGAGGTAGGCTCTGCTATTATCATCCCCTTTTACAGATGAAGACATTGAGGCACAGAGCAGTGAAGTAACTTGTTCTGGGTCTCACTGTTGGTGTGTGATGGTTCCAGAATTTGAACCCAGGTGGCCTGACCCTCCTCAGTCAGGATGTAAGGCACCCTACACGCCTACTAATCCATACTTACCCACAAACTTGACATACACCTTCACTTTCTGGTTTTCTTAGTAATGGATATCAACAGTATCCCATGGTATGATTTCTTTTCCTATTTGATTTTTTATCCCCCTCAAGGAGTTGTTTTTGAACTTAGCCTTGTTGATACATTTCGTTCTTCTGCTGTTAGATAAATCCACTCCCATTTCTTTGTCTGGTCCCTACTGGTGGAGACTTGATTAGCAAAGAGCCTTCTTTATCTTTAGGGAAACAAATTTCATTCAGTGCCTCCCCTGCTAAGAATCTATCTGACTCCCACAGTTCTCAGGGTCAAGTCTGAACTCCACCCCACCATCTGCAACATCTGGAGCCTGCCCCCCCACCCCCTCCGGTTTCATCAGCACTACAAACCCTCGCCATGCCCTATGATGCCATCTGTACATCCAGCAGCTACTTATTAAGCTTCTCTGTGCTAAACCCCTGTTCTAGGAACCAGGGACTCAACAATGAACAAGACAGACAACAATTCCTGTCTTGAGGAACTGACATCTTCCTGGTCAAGAAAGACGAGAAAGAAAATAGTAGAGTCAAATTTATTTAAATTTGCAATAAAAACAATCAAGCTATGTGAGGGATAGACTTTGGTAGGGAAGTGATGGGGCTTGTTTCAGGTGGAGATGTAGTCAGGGAAGATTTCTCTAGGAAAGTGAGCGAAGATGGAAATGAAGTGAGGAAGAGAGAATGCCAAGATGAGAAGAAGCATTGCAAGCAGAGGGGACAGGTAGTGCGAAGGCCCTGATGTGTGAGGAGCAGTAAAGAGACCATGAGGCCACAGCAGAATGGGTGAGGGGTGGGGAAGGTCGAGCCATCAGGGCATGCCAGGTTCTCCCCCACCCACCTTTAGGCCCTTGCTCCTGCTGTTCCTTCCACCAGATACCCTTCTCCTTTTTACCTACTTTGCAAATTCCTAATTTGTCCTTCACAACTCAACCTCAGCGCCATCTTTCCTGCCTTCTCCATGTGGAGTGACTGCTTCCTCAAGGCCTCCACAGGCCTGGAATACCTTTCTTTTCACGCTGCGTCCACTCACTCACTTCGCAAAGATTAAGTGAGCTCAGGCCAGATACTGGGCAATTTCAGAACGGAGTGACATTGAAAGTACATGAAACAGGGCCATGGGTCAGGTATGACAGGGCATGGAGGCAATCTGGGAAGGTCTCTCAGAGGAGGTGACATTTAAACAGAGACCTAAATGACCAGAAGAGGCCAGCCTTGAGGGCATGTGATCGAAGGGCACTTCAGGCCAGGGAACAATCAGTGCAAAGGCCCTGAGGTTGGAAGCCAGGTAAGAATACTTGAGGAACAGCGAGAAGGTCAGTGTTGCTGGGCGGGGATGAGGGCTCTGAAGGAGGATGTGGCTGGACAGGTGGTTAGAGGCCTGACAGAACCACCTTGTAGACCAGGTGAGGGGTCGGAAGTTTTCCCTATGAGCTCCGGAGAGATTGGAACGGGTTTTCCAGGAGCCAGAGGTGGGGGTGGTTTCCAAGGCCCCAGAGCAGAATGGAGAGAGGCCAGAGCAGCTGCAGTTATCATATTTGGTTGAAATTGTACAAGAAACCCTTGGTCTTCGAGTTTCAAGCCTGGAGTCTGACTCTGTTTCTAGTGCCACCAAAGTCCCGGGTTGGCATCCATAAATAATCACTGAGTAAAGGAATGCCGGAAGGTTGTAGTGAGAATCTGGCAGGTTTCCCCAGCTCCATCCGGGGAGGGAGCCGAGAACCTGGCAGGCAACATAAGGCCCATCCCTAGTCAAGGGGGGCCTGTCCCTGGGCTGGCTGGGAGCCTTCCTCTGCCACATCCTCCCCATCTGTAAAATGGGTGGGCTGGAGAATCACAGGAAGATACCCTGTCCCTGAGGGCAAGGACCATAAACATCCTGGGTACATAATTTGGGTGAGGGGCTTCCGTCTGAGTCTCAGTTTCCTCATCTGTAAATCCGGGGCAAAAGAACTAGCTCAAAGGATTCTTTCATTGAATCCATTAATATTCGAGGAACAGCCAGGAGGCCAATGTGGCTGGAGGGAGTGAACAGTGGGAGGTGGGAGGCGAGGAGAGAAGGAAGGTGGGGGGCGAGGGGCAGATCGTGCAGGGCCTTGTGGGCTCTAAGCAGAAGAGGGACGTGAATTGACACAGTTGCTCAAGGACATCCTTGGTCTGTTAAGGGGAAAACAGACTATGAGGTGGAAGGCGGAGCTGAAAGACTTGAAAGGAGCAGCCGGCTTTGGGCGGGGAGGGAAGATGGAAAGAGACTGGACCCGGTGGGGACCTCGGGAGGGGAGAGACATGGGCAGATTCTGGATTGGTATCGTTTCTCCTCCTCCTCTTTCTTTCCCAAAGAGTTTCGCACAGGAAAAAGAGAAAACATCGCGCCCTGGTCTCTGGGGCGACGCAAACCACCGACAGCCGCGAGTTACCAAGGTGCCCACAACTTTGCAGGATCCCGGGAGGGCGCCACTGTGCAGGCACCGCCGCCAGGGAGCGCTCCCCGCTTCGCGCCCCAGGGACCCGCCGTTTGGCCCGGCCACCAGGTGGTAAAGGGAATGCGGGTGGGCCATGAGCCAAGCGGCACTCTCCAGAGGCTCTGGGAGACCTTGGAGAAGTTCTGCAGCAGCCTCCCCCCTCCGCCTGCATGTGTGGAGCGCCAACTGCATACAGCAGCCTCGAAGAAGAGGCTGGTCCCCATTTTACAGCGCGGAAAACTGGCTGGCTCAGCAGCCGCAGGATCTACACGGCCCACAGAGAGGCAGTGATGGAGCTGGGATTCGAACCCCTTTTCATAAAAACGGCAATAACAAATATGACAGCGGGTAACATTTATGGAGCGCTTACGTGCTCTCAGCATTTGGCCCGCACTATCTCATTTTCTCAGCACCCGAGGGATGGGTGGGTAAGTCCCTTTTCACAGACGAGGCGCTCTCAGGAGTTTGGGGCTCCGTTCCCGCCGCCCGCCCTCCCCCCCACCCCCCAGCCCCGGCATGGGGCACTGGGATTTGAACCCAGATCTGCCCAGAGCTTGCCTGCAGGCAATGGGGGACTCCGGGCTCCCGTGCACTTAAACTTGAATTCCCCGTACGCCGAATGGTTCCAGGAGGCCCGAGCTTGCACACACAGGGAGGGGATTGTTTGTGTGTTGGGGGTCCCGGGAGACCCACAGGCCCCGCCACTCCCCGCTTTGACCGCGCTCCCTCTTTCTGGGTTTCCGCGCACCAAATGGAGGACCTCTGAGCAGAGCGGATCCAGAAGGGCGTGGGGAGCAGACGGAGCGCCGCGGAGAGGGGGCGCCCGGCAGGCTGGGCCCCGCAGCCCCAGGGGCCGCCGGGAGCCCCGCCCCTCTGCCCCGCCCCCTCCCCGGGCGCCGACCTCGGCGGTCACGTGACGGCTCCGGCGGCCGCTGGGGCCGGAGGGCGCGGCGCGCGGACGCGGCGGCCTGGTCCAGCGGGGCCGGAGTGGAGCAGGCCGAGCGGGCCGCGCCCCGGGCCTGGGTCCCGCTGCGCCCGCCCCCTTTCCGCCCTTCGCACCCCGCGCGGGGCGCACGCGCGCTTTCCCCGCCACCCCTCCCTCCGCGCGGGGACCCCTGGCGGGCGGCGCGAGGACATGGCCAGCGACGCCGTGCAGGTAGGCGCACCTGCATCCGCAGCCGCTCCGCGGCCGCCGGCCGCCGGGCACCCCCGCCCGCGCGCTGCCGGGATCCCCGAGACCAGGGCGGCCAGGGCGGGAGCCTCCCGAGTGCCCGGCGTCCCTCCCCTGGGCCCGTCGGGTGGAGCCAGCACTGCCCCCTTCTCGGCAGGTGGAGGTAGGCTCCGGGGGCGGGGGGGAGGAGCGGGGAGGTCCGGAAGCCCTCGCCGCACCCCCAAGCTCCACTCCTCCCGGATCATTTGAGGGGCGCCGCGGAGGTCCGACTTGGGTTGTCTGAGGCTGGCTGTGCTTAGGAATCCCCAGTGCTTGTCGCCCCGTCACTCGCCGCCCCTCCCCGCCCCTCCCCCTCAGGGTTTGATTCTCGGCAGGTGCCGCTTTACCTGGGGCAGGTGCTTGGCATGGTGCCTCGGGAGGGGAGGAGGCCACGCGGCCCGGCCCGTGCCCTTCCCCGGCACAACAAAGCTCCAGGGGCCCCGCCTCCGGACTGAGCGTTACGAGGGTCGCGACGCTACTCCGATTGGCACCTGTTGGCAGAAGTGCCCGAGTCACCTCATTAGGTGGGGGGACTGGGAGTCCACAGGGCCACCCTCTGGGCTGCCAGGTGGAACCTCATCCCAGGTGGGAATACCCGGGTCAACAGGCTGGGGATTTTCTCATACCTGGAATCCTATCTGGGCATGGGGAGCAGGGCTGGGTCACCCCCCCCCTTCCCCCCGCCCCCCCCCATACACACACAGAGGCACAGGTGACTGATGCCAATCTGCTGCCCAGCCATGTACTCCCTGTGCCACCTTGTGGACATGGCCTGAACTCACCTCCCCCACCTTTGATAAGCAGGGCCGGGTGACTTCTGACCTTTGGTTCAATGACCCAAATCTGAGACATGTCCTGTGCCCCCTTAGTGCCTCACCATCTCAGCGTCGTCTGTGGTGCTGTGTAACCAGGTTCTCGTCTCCTTCTGCACCTGCCCTCCATCCCCTCTGTGTCTCCCCCATGTCCCCCTGTCCCCCACCCCAGTCCTGCTGATGGCCTGCCAGCCTTGCCGAGGAGCTGGGCGTATATGGTGTTGCAGATCACACAAGGTCAGACCTTGGGGCTGGGGAGGGCCAGGGTCCCTGTCTCTCCCCAGGGCCCTGAGAGGGCTGTTTAGGAATCCCCATTATATGCATGTGCTTGGTATGTACCAAACATGACCGGGATGGAGGCTGTGATTCCTGGAACGAGGCTGGACCTGTGCCGTGGTTCCCCTTCCCATCTCTTGTCCGCTTTCACCCCCCTCCTGTTCATCCTTTTCTTATGGCTGCTTGGGCCTGCCACCCTGTCCCTCTGTCTGTCCCAACTTGTGCCTGTCTGTTCTGTGTCCGGCAAACGGATGTCCTGTCCAGATTCCGGAAACGCCCAAAGCATTGAAATCTCCGGACGTGGGGGTCTAGGTCCCTGGTTGCCCTTGGAAAAGGGGAGGATTCTGGGAGATAGGCCTGAGGTCTCCTGCTTTACAGTGAGAGGTGGTGGAGCAGGGATTCTCTAAGCCTGGGCCAGGCCCCTGATTCATGGGCTCACCCTGCTGGCCCTCTGGTGACTCCTGCCTCCTGGGTAGGAGTGAGTCACTAAGGGAGAACCCAGGAGGTCAGGCCTCCCTTCCTCCCTGCTCTGCATATTCTCAAGCCTCAGCTGCCAGCGGTCAACTGCTCCTCTCTGCCTGGACCCCCATTTGAGATGGTTCTGCTCCTGGCTGCACCCCTGCTCTGCCTGCTGGGGGCTGGGTGGGGCTGGGCAGTGGGCACGGCCTGGTTGGGAGTGGGTAGTATTAGATGACCCTGAGTTTAAATTCCAGCGCTGTCACTTCCCTGCCGTGTGTCCTGGGCCGGGTGCCTTTGTCTCTCTGAGCCTTGGTTCTGCTGTTAGAAAAATGGGACTAAGAGGGTGTGGTGTGTTCATGGTTGGGAGGAAATGTAGACCAGCACTCTGCAGGTGGGGCTGCTGTGAAATCCTTGCAGTCATGGTCAGTAGCGCAGGGTGTCAGTCTGTGTCCTTTAACCCAGGTTTCTCAGCCTCAGCACTGTTTTTAAAATATATATATTGTTATCGATTTCGGAGAGGGAGAAATCAATGATGAGAGAGAATCATTGATTGGCTGCCTCCTGCAAGCCCCTAACCTAGGCATGGGGATCAAGCCCACAACCTAGGCATGTGCCCTTGACCGGATTCGAACCCGGTACCCCTTAGCTGGCAGGCCGACTGAGCCAAACTGGCTAGGGCAGCCTCAGCACTGTTGACATTCGGGGCTGAATCACACTTAAGGTGGGGACTGCCCTGTGCTCTCTAGGTTATTGAGCAGCATTGCTAGTCTCAACCCACTAGATGCCAGTAGCACCCCCTCCTCAGGCCCAGTTGTGACAACCAAACATGTTTCTGGGTGATGTCAGATCCCTCAGAGGTGGGGTGTGCAAAGTCCCCCACCCTCACTGAGAACTGCTCTGTCATCTCTCTGAGCCTCAGTTTCCTCACCTGTAAAGTGGGGGGAGAATAATGGCAGCTGCTCAGGATTAATGTGAGTGATTGGTGGGGGTGTGGGGGTGTGGCTTTTGGCCTGCTGTAAACCCTCCCTGGGGGCAGCTGCCCTTGAGGTTGGTCAGGAGCCAAGGAAGACTTTCTCCATCTGTGAAATGGGATCTCTATGGGGGGTAGGGGGGGTCAGTGCCTGACAGTGGAGCCTGCACTAGGGTTCTGGGCACTCCTGCTGTAAGTCCTGGTTCTGTCTCGTGCTGGCTGTGAGACCTTGGGACAAGCTATGTCACCATTCAGGGTTCAGTTTCTTCATCTTGAAAATGGGGTGATAACATCTGTAATACTTTCCGCAATAAAGATAAATTTATAAAAGAAAATGGGGTGATAATAGCACCTGCCTCATGGACTTCATTAGCTGCCCTGGGTTATTATTACTATCATTATTACTCAAGTCATACTTGAGCTTCAGAGGGCCACTGGTTTGGGGTACCCTCACCCCTCCCCTCCAGTACTGTTTTCTTAGATCTCAGGGAGGTGCCCTTGGCCAGGCCAGGCCCCCGAGGCCTCCAAGCTGTAGTCAGCAGCAGTGGGCACGCAGAGGAAGCAGGAAGTTGTGACTGCCTGCATCTGCAGGCAGGGGGCTGGCTCATGTAAACAACCATGTACATTTGCATATGGGTGTACACTCGTGTTCTGTGCACATGTCCGTAGGTATATGAGAGTGTGCATACCTCTGAGTCAGCCCCAGGGGCCTGTATACCCTTGGGGGAGCCGGCCTTCAAGTTTATTCAGACGGGTGCTGAGGAGAACGGTTCCCTAGATGCACAGAGCCCCGGAGCTGGCCCAGCGCAGGGGTTGCTGGGAGATAGCAGGAAAGAGGAAGTGGCCAGTGAGAGGCCCTGGTAGGGCTGAGGTTCAGGAAGAGGGCAGGGCCCTCAGCCGGGACCCAGGATGGCGGAGGCTGATCCACCTTTGGACCAGGAGCTGGAGGTGGGCCTGGGGTCCCTGTGGGAGGAGGGCAGAAGAGGACCCCAAGCAGCACAGGCCAGAGGCCCTGCTCTTGGTGCCCCTCAGTTTTGGACAGAAGAGAGGAGCTAGGTTGGAGTTTCTGTTTGGAAGATGGAACTATCTGAGGCCCTTGGGGACTCGCACGTCAGGGAGATAGAGGAAGAAAGAGATAGGGCTCTGCTTCTTAGGTCCTGGTTGTAGGGGATAAGAGGAGGGGAGACGGGGACTGTCATTGCGGCCTCCTAGTTTGGGGGTATAGCAGAGGGAAGATGAGGCCGGCCTTGGCACTTGCTAGTTTCAGGCACAGCAAAGGGGAGGAAGAACCTGTCCTCAGGACCTGAGTCCCATAGTTTTGGGGGGCAGAAGAGGCCTGCCCTTGATACTTCCTTGATTGGGGAGCAGCAGAGGGAAGATGGGGCCTCCTAGTCTGGAGGGACAGCAAAGAGGAGAAGGGGGTCTGCCCGCAGGACCTTGCCATTTGGAGGGCAACGAAAGGGAGACAAGGCCTATCCTTGGGGCTCCCTAGTTTGGGAGGACAATGTAAGGGAGGTAGGGCCTGTCCTAGGGGAACCCCCTAGTTTGGGGAGCACAGTGGTGGGGCATGGGGCCTGTCCTCCAGAATCCCACCATGTAAGAGACAGGTAAAGGGAGACAGGGCATTGTCTCACCTCCCAGTTTTGGGGCATCAGAGGATGTGGAGCAGGCCCTGTCATGGGAGCCCCAGGCTGGGAGGAGGCCAGGCTTGGCTGGCTGAGTGGTCTTTACCCCACATCCTCCTGGCCCCACTGACCCTGCTCTGTCCCCGCAGAGTGAGCCCCGCAGCTGGTCCCTGCTGGAGCAGCTGGGTCTGGCAGGTGCTGACCTGGCAGCTCCTGGGGTGCAACAGCAGCTGGAACTAGAGCGGGAGCGGCTGCGGCGAGAGATCCGCAAGGAGCTGAAGCTGAAGGAGGGTGCCGAGAACCTGCGGCGGGCCACCACCGACCTGGGTCGCAGCCTGGGGCCCGTGGAGCTGCTGCTGCGAGGCTCCTCCCGCAGGCTTGACCTGCTGCACCAGCAGCTGCAGGAGCTGCACGCCCACGTGGTGCTGCCCGACCCTGCGGCTGCCACCCATGGTGAGCAGGGCCTTCCCAGAGGAGGCGGGACTTCAGGGGCACCACTGCCAGGGACTGAGCTGCAGGTTCCCAGAGGGAGGCTAGCCCTATCTCCACGGACCCCCAGGGAGACACGCTGGGTTACAGTAGCCCCCACCCTCGAAAACAGTTCGAGCCAACATCAAAACCAACACCCAGAGACTTACAGTGCCACACAAGAACCCCAAGCCACACACAGCCACACCAACGCCTGGACAACACCAAAGGACCCACCCAGTGTTACACCAGTATCTGGACTCACAGTCACACCAACACCCAGACAACACCCAAGGACTTAGACCCTATCACGTGAATCCCAGGAAGGCTTCACGTCACCGCAGCACGCAGAGACTCCCATACTACCACCCAGCACCCAAACCGATGCACACACAGTCACATCAGCACACAAACAGCACACACCCAGAGACTCACACACGGTCACACCAACGCCCACAGATTCACATAAACACAGCTGTCTAGCTCTTCCAGACGTACACTGTCCTATCAACAGCCAGAGACTTGTATGCATAACGGGACAGGGTCTGAAGACCCAACACCACTTTCACCAGCACACAGCCTTTCCATACAATAGGCATATCAGTAGCTAGGGGCCCACAGTCATGTCAGTACTATGAGATAGTGCGTTAGGCCAACACCCAGAATCTCATATGGTCACATCTACACCTAGAGTCACTCCCACAGTCACATTACTCTCCACAGAGTCACACAGAGCCATGCCAGCTCCAGAGACATGAGTATCTGGCTGTACATACCCAGATACTCAGACACAGTCACATCATCACCTGAGATCTGAACATGTAGTTGTGCCAATAGTCAGAAACATGCTAGGGTCGCCCTAGCACCCAGATTCCCACACAGTCCTTTTTTCTTTTCTTTTTTAAATGTTTTCTTGATTTATAGAGAGAGGGGGAGGGAAAGGGATAGAGGGATAGAAATATTGATGAGAGAGAAACATCATTGATCAGGTGCCTCTTGCACGCCCCTACTGGAGATAGAGCCTGCAACCCGGGCATGTGCCCTGACCCGGAATCAAACCAGCAGCCTCTCGGTCCATGGGTCGACGCTTAACCTCTGAGCCACACAAGCTGTCCTGACATAGTCCTTCCAACCTGCTGTCTCACATAGTTACACAAGCGCCTAGGGAGACGCACACTGGCTTCATCATGCCAGTACCCTATGGGTTACAGATAACCACACTCACACCCACGGCCTCCACACAGCTGTGTAAAGAATTAGGGGCCTCTGTTCATAGTCCCACCAACACTGAGGACTCATGCACACCTGGACACTTGCCCATTCATGCTGGTCCCGCCCTGGCACTGAGGGGTTCCCTTCGAGGTCTGGGGTGGTTGGATCCTCAGGGTCCTGGCCTGGGATGGAATCCGGGTTGGGCAGAGGGCAGATCCTTTCAGCTGGGCCAAACCTCCTGGGCAGATGGAGGGGAGGGCCCTGGTGACTCTGTCGCACCCACCTCTCTCCAGATGCCCCCCTGTCCCCTGGTGAGGGTGGCCCGGCCTGCTCAGCCGCCAACCTGAGCCGCGTGGCTGGTCTGGAGAAGCAGCTGGCCATCGAGCTGAAGGTGAAGCAGGGGGCAGAAAACATGATCCAGACATACAGCAACGGCAGCACCAAGGTAGGGCACAAGCAGGCACCCCCATGTGCAATGCATGCTCTTGAACAGGTCTTGGGCAGCGGGTGGGAGAGGTTGGGGGCTAGGGGAGGACAGGGACTGACGGGGGGCGGGAGGCAGGACTGGAGTGCAAGCAGGCCCTATGGGAAAGGGGGTGACTGTGTGTGATGTCAGACAGACACATAGCAGAGACTGTCCTCCCACACTTAGTTGTCCCCTAGAGACTTGAGGGTGTCCATGGTCAGGCCCACACAAAGCCACTCACTGCTAGTGACATCTCTCTGACACATGTCAACACCTGGATGCACACATGTCATCAACCTAACATCCAGAGACATACCCATGTCATAACATCTAGAGTCACAGAGTCATAGCAGCACCTAGACACCCACACACCATATAACATATAGAGACATCACCTAGACCCACAGATACACCATTAAATTCACACCCAGAGACCAGAGTTGTCATACAGATATCCCCCCAGTCATACCAACACGGGGACACTGTCACAGGTCTGTCTGTCCCAACACCCAGAGACACTCACACAGACAAGCAGTCAGACATGCTGCTAGAGACACTTGTTCACCCATGCTTGTGTGTGCGCGCACACACACACACACATACACACACACACAAATATTACATGTGAGGGAATAAGCTACACAGATTATTTTTTCTAGCTTTTATTGAGCAATAACATACAGATGTATGGGAAACTTAAGTGTACAACCCAATGAAATTTTACCTGTGTACACACCACCCCATCAAAATCCAGAACATTTCCAGTCACCCAGAAAGTTCCCTCCTTCAGTCAATACCCAGGCTTCTCTCACCACAGGTTAGCTTTGCCTGGTTCTAAAACACAGCACAAAGCAGATGGAAAAATCCACAACCAGTTTCTTCTTCTTCTTTCTTTTTTTTTTTTTAATATGGAACACTTCACGAATTTGCGTGTCATCCCTGCGCAGGGGCCATGCTAATTTTCTCTCTGTCATTCCAATTTTAGTATATGTGCTGCCAAAGCGGGCATAACAACTGTTTCTACTACTTGTGCGTACATAGGGTCCTGGGCTATGTCCAGTCATTGCAGTACCTTGAACTGCACAGAAACATCTGGAGCCCCATTATAGCAGACTGTCTCATACACCCACCCAGTCACCCTTGGCGACTCATCCACGTGGCTACAGTCAGGGCTACCCCTGCCATGGGGACGTGCATGCGTGCGAACAGCTGATGCGAATACAGTGCCTGCTGGTGCCAGACACAGCCCTGAGCTCTTCATACCGATCAACCTCTTTAATCTTCAGCCCAGTGGGGATCAGGGCTCTTAGTACTGATCCCATTCCTGCAGATTGAGGAAACCAGCCCAGAGAGGTGAAGTGGCTTGCCTGAAGCCACACAGCTGTGGCAGAGCCAGGATTCAGGCCCCCTGGGCTGCATCACCCTTTACACCCAGGAGCACACAGATACAGACACTGTCACACCATCACCCAGGCCTGCACTGTGTGGACAGTAAGGCCGGTGGTTGGACCCCAGCTGTTCAGCAGTCCTCTCATTTCCTACCTCTGCCCCCAGGACCGGAAGCTGCTGTTGACGGCCCAGCAGATGCTACAGGACAGTAAGACCAAAATTGACATCATCCGCATGCAGCTCCGCCGGGCGCTGCAGGCCTGCCAGCTGGAGAGCCAGGCAGCCCCAGATGAGGCCCAAGGTGAGCCCCTCACCTTGAGACAACCTAGCCTGCATTTAGACTTGCAGCTCAGCTCTCAGCCCTGAGAGGGAGCCCTTTCTGTGGCAGAGAGGTGGGTGCTGTGACTCACTCTGTAACTGGAGCCTGTTCCCAACCCTCTCTGGGCCTCAGTTTCCCATTTTGTTCTACTTGAAGTTTACCCTAGATCAGATTTTGGCAAATGATAACCCACAGGCCAAATCTGCTACTGCTTTTTTTTCTTTCTTTTGTAAGTAAATTTTTATTGGCACACAGCAATGCCCATTCATTTACTATCATCTAAGGCCAATTTTGCACTGGGACAGCAGAGCTGCATAGTGGCAACAGAGCCTGTGTGTTCTGCAAAGCCAAAAATATTTACTCCCAAATTTTATAGAAAAAATTGCGGACATCTGGACTAAGTGGTTGCCTTGTCATGTTGGTTCATATTGTGTAAATCTGTGGGTGTCCACCACATGTGTTTCTCTGTCAATGAATGCCTGAGGGGTGTCTCAACCTGATTGTTAACCTGAACTTGTGGCAGGGTCTTGATGTATTGTGTCACTGTGTCTGCTACTGATGTGTGTCAGCATTAATGTGCCATAAACTGTGGGGACCATTGGTTGAGTGTATGCTCTGGTAACTATGCTAGTTTGTGTGTCACCATGACAGATAGAGGAGTGTCAGCTGTTGGTGGGTATTAGGGTGTTTGGGCTACTATTACAGAACCATAGACTGTGTGGCTAATAAACAGAAATTTATTGCTCAGTCTGGAGGCTGAAAGTCCAAGATCAAGGTACTCGCAGTTCCAGTGTCTGGTGAGGCCCACTCCTTGGTTCATAGATGGTGTCTTCAAGCTCTCTTCATGTGAAAGGGGTGAGGGAGCTCTCTGGGGTCTCTCTTATTTATTTATTTAATTTATTTTAAAAAAATATTTTTATTAATTTCAGAGAGGAAGGAAGAGGGAGAGAGAGAGATAGAAACATCGATGATGAGAGAGAATCATCGATCAGGCTGCCTCCTGCATGTTCCCCACTGGGGATGGAGCCCACAACCTGGGCATGTGCCCTGACTGGGAATGGAACCTCGGCCTCCTGGTTAAATAGGTCAACGCTCAACCACTGAGCACACCGGCCAGGCCTGGGGTCTTTGTTATAGGGCACTAATCCCATTCATGAGGGCTCCACCGTCATGATCTAATCACCTCCTAAAGGTCCCACCTCCTAATACTGCCATGTTGGGGCTGGGTTTCAACATAGGAATTTTGGGGAGACACGTACATTCAGACCATAGCAGTAGGGCTTGTAACTCAGATGACAATGCGTGTGTCTTTGGGGGCAGGGCGGAGTGTCAGTATGACTGTCCCTGTGATTGTCTCTCTGTATTGTGAATACCCCTGTGGGTTTCTCAGTGATGGTGTGTGATGGTATGATGATGGCCGTGCGCTTCTCGGTGATATCATGAACTTGGGGACAGTATGACTTTGTCTTGTAAGTGTAAGTCTCAGCAATTGTCTGAGTGCCATGAGACAGCAGGCCTAGAAGCAAGAGTGTGACTATGTTTGTAAGATGACGTGCCTGTGAATATCAGGGTTCCTGTGGCACTATGTTGTTGGCGTGCAGGTGAGTGCCATACCCCTGTGGGTAACGGTATGCCTCTGTGACTGAGCGCCGGGGTCTGAGTCTGGTGTACAGGACAGCGAGACTGTTGGGCTGTTTCCCGTCTTTTGCTCTTAGAGAGAAGGCTGCCATGAATAGTGTACCTGTCAAGACAGCCATGGATAAGTGTGACCATGGCCTTGTGCCTCTGGGTGACACGTTTCATACGCCTGTGTGACAGTATGTCCCGGTGCCTGCTCCTGTGCCTTTGGGTGACTGGCTGTGTCCTGTGTCAGGGACTTCACACTGGGTGTGACAGCCAGCTTTTCGACATTGGGTCCCCATGCCTATGGGTATTGGTGGCACTGCCCGCCTGGGTGACAGTGTGATGGCGTTTCTTTGCCTATCTCTGTGCCTTATCTATGTGGCCGTGTGATTACGTTTTTATGATTTTCCCTGGGCTGGAGTTAGAGTCCTGGGAGTTCTGTGTGGTGTGACCGTGTGTCTTAAGGGTCTTGTGATCATGCCCATCTGCCCCTGTGACAATGTCCCTTTGCCAGAATTGCGTTGTTTCCAGTCTTTTGCTCTTAGAAAGAAGGCTGCCATGGATAACAGTGTACCTCTGTCAAGTGCAGAGGTGTTTTTGTGGGACGCAGTCCCTGAATTGGGATGTGGATCAAAGAGTAAATACAGCCCTGACCAGTTTGGCTCAGTGGATAGAGTGTCGGTCTGTGGACTGAAGGGTCCCAGGTTCGATTCCGGTCAAGGGCATGTACCTTGGTTGCAGGCACATTCCCAGTAGGAAGTGTGCAAGAGGCAGCTGAATCGATGTTTCTCTCTCATCGATGTTTCTAACTCTCTATCACTCTCCTTCTCCCTTCCTCTCTGTAAAAAATCAATAAAATATATTTTTTTTAAAAAGAGTAAATACATTTGTGATTTTGACAGACATGGCCAAACTGCCTCCATTGAAAGGCAACTTGTATTCCCATCAGCAAGGTATAAAAGTTACTTTTTTAAGAAAATGTCCTGTGTTTGTGTGACTATATTCTTGTGGCTGTCCAGTTGTCCATGGTGTCCCCATGACAGTCCCTGGGGATGCAGTAGGATCCTGACGGTGTTTCTGTCCCTCAGCCTGTGTTGACAGCGTGCCTTGTGTGTCTGACTGCCCAGAGTGACAGCCTCTGTCCGAGACCATCCTGGGAGTGACAGTATTTGGATGAAAGAGCCTGACCACCCCGTGGGTGAAACTCGATGCATGTTGGTGGTGATATGTCTGTGGCCATTGCCAGCTCTTACGGAAGGCTGTGTGTCTGGGTCTGGGTTGGTTAGACCTGGATCCCAGGCCCGCCTCACTGCCCCGTGTCCTGTGCCCACAGGGGGTCCGGACCTGGGGGCGGTGGAGCTGCGCATTGAGGAGCTGCGGCACCACTTCCGAGTTGAGCACGCGGTGGCCGAGGGCGCCAAGAATGTGCTGCGCCTGCTCAGCGCCGCCAAGGCCCCTGACCGCAAGGCACTCAGCGAGGTGAGCAGAGGTCTCCATGTGAGAGGGGCGGGGCCTCCGTGTGGGGGCGGGGCCTTGGCATGGGAATGCCGAGATGCGGATGGGGGCTTTAGTCCGTGTGATCCAGGGGTCCTCAAACTTTTTATTTTATTTTATTTTTTTAAAATATATTTTATTGATTTTTTACAGAGAGGAAGGGAGAGAGATAGAGAGTTAGAAACATCGATGAGAGAGAACATCGATCAGCTGCCTCCTGCACACCCCCTACTGGGGATGTGCCCGGAACCCAAGTACATGCCCCTGACCGGAATCGAACCTGGGACCTTTCAGTCCACAAGCCGAAGCTCTATCCACTGAGCCAAACCGGTTTCGGCCCTCAAACTTTTTAAACAGGGGGCCAGTTCACTGTCCCTCAGACCGTTGGGGGGCCGGACTATAGTTTAAAAAAATAACTATGAACAAATTCCTATGCACACTGCACATATCTTATTTTGAAGTAAAAAAACAAAACGGGAACAAATACAATAGTTGTATTTGCATGTGGCCCGCGGACCGTAGTTTGAAAACCCCTGTATCAGACCTACTTTTCAGGAAGTTAAGGGGTAGGACCCAGAAGGCTTGGGTTTGGGGCCTCAAGGGAAAAGGGGCCCTAGGTAGGACTTAGTCGGACACCCCCAGCCCAGCTGTGTCCCCAATCGGCCCTGCTCCTCCTACTGCAGGCCCAGGAGAAGCTGACCGAGTCCAACCAGAAGCTGGGGCTTCTTCGAGAGGCGCTGGAGCGGCGACTTGGGGAGCTGCCCACTGACCACCCCAAGGGGCAGCTGCTGCGCGAGGAGCTCGTTGCAGCCTCGTCAGCAGCCTTCAGTGCCCGCCTGGCCGGGCCCTTCCCCGCCATGCACTATAGCACCTTATGCAAGCCCTCACCGCTCACAGGTGGGTCCCGACCTCCCCTACCCGAACCCATCCCACAGCTCTGGACTCCTGACCCCTCACTGTCCCCAACCTTCCCCCTCCCCCCCCAAAAAAAGATCCAGACTCCCATCCCACTGTTGTCACTTTTCCATTCACCCCAACCCTCCAGCCTGGGCCCCATGCACCCTGGACTCCTGCCCCACCTTGCCCTCTGATTTTGGACTCCTCTCTCACTTTCCCCACCTCCCCATCCAGCTCTGCCTTTCTCCTGCAGCCATGGTCCCTCAGTCCAGCCACTCACTCTCAGAACCTTCGGCACTGAACCTCTGCCCCTGCCCCTAAGCCACCCTCCTTAGACTCCTCAACCACTACCCCCCAGACCAACCTACTGTAGGCCTCGGCCCCTGCCCTGGACCTCAGGTGGCCCTCTGAATCATGGCCTGGTTCTGCCCTGCTTCTCCTTGCCTGGACTTCCAGCCTACACGCTTTTCTGTCCTAAACCCCAACACCCGGAGCCCCTCCCCAGCCTGGCCTGCTGCAGCCTCCCCCTCCCCCTGGTCCCATAGTCCTTATTTCTGGGCACAGCCATCCTGTATCAGATCCCCTGCCCCATTCTGATTGTCCTTCACCAGCTCCCACTTGCGTGCTGGCTGTTTCTGTATAGACCCACTTCACCTGGGGCCCCCTCCCTTCGACCTGCCCCAATGGTGGTTCCCCCCTGAGCCTCACCCTCCCTCAGGGACCCTGGAGGTGCGTGTGGTGGGCTGCAGGGACCTTCCAGAGACCATCCCCTGGAACCCTTCACCCTCAACGGGAGGGCCTGGGCCCCCGGACAGCCGCACCCCCTTCCTGAGCCGGCCAGCTCGGGGCCTTTACAGCCGAAGTGGAAGCCTTAGTGGCCGGAGCAGCCTCAAAGCAGAAGCCGAGAACACCAGTGAGTGGGTCTGGAGGGATGAGGTGGGGTGAGGGGTCCTTGGATACCCCACATGTATAACACTCTGACGGCACACTCATTAAGATGGGTACTGTAAGCTAAACAGCAGGTGTCAGGGAGGATGTGGAGAAATTGGAACCCTTGGGCACAGTTGGTGAGAGTGTAAAATGGTGCAGCCACTGAACAGCATGACAGATCCTCAGAAAATTAAACATGGAATTACCATTTGACCCAGCAGTCCAGCCTCTGAGTATATGCCCAAAAGAGTTGAAAGCAGGTTCTTGAAGAGACGTTTGCACACCTGTGGTCATAGCAGCATGACTCCACCATAGCCAAAAGGTAGAAGCAACCCCAATGTCCATTGAACCACATCGTGCTGAGGGAAATAAGCCAGTCACGAAAAGACAAATGCTGTGATTCCACTTATGTGCGGTCTCTAGAGCAGTCCAACTCAGAGAGGGGGAAGGAATGGTGGTTCCCAGTGACTGGGGGGGACAGGATGGGGAGTTAATGCTCAATGAGGACAGAGTTTCAGTTTGGGCATATGAAAGAGTTCTGCAGATAGATGGTGTTGTTGGCCACATAACAACGTGAATATACTTAATGTCACGTGGCTGTACACCTAAAAATGTTTATGATGGTAACTTTTATATGAATTTACCACAATAAAAAAACACTAATATATATAAAGTATGTGTAACAAAAAATAACACTAGGGCAAACATTCATATATCCACCACCAGGTCAAGAAATAGAACTCCCTGGAAGCTTCCTCAGTTTCCCTCCCCAATTCTAGCCCCTTCCTTTTCTGTCCTAGTGGTAACTACTCTTCCGACTTCATGGTTGTCTTTTTTTTTTCTTCCTTTTTTTGGTTTCCTTTGTAATTTTAGCACTTCATATATGTGGAAGCATACAGAATGTATTCCATATCAATGGCTTCTTTCATTCAACATCGTTTGGAAGATGGATCCATATTGTTGTGTGGAACTATAGTTCATTCATTTTTACTCCTGTTTAATAGTCTATTGTCTTAAACTGAGCCAAATCAAATTGATGTCTTTCAGTTTTTTTGTGTGTTTTTTTACACAAATTTTTATATTTATTTTTAAAAATATTTTGTATTGATTTGAGGGATAGAGAAAGAGAGAGGATTAGAGAGATAGAAACATCAATTGGCTGCCTCCTGCACTCCCCTCACTGGGGATTGAGCCCACAATCCAGGCATGTGTCCTGACTGGGAATCAAACTGGTGACCTCTTGGTTCATGGGTCAAAGTTCAACTACTGTGCCACATTTGCCAAGTTGATTTTTTAAAATTTTTTTTTAGAGAGAGAGTAAGGGAGAGAGCGAGAGAAACACCAGTCTGCTGCCTCATGCACGTCTCTTTTGTGTTGTTTTTTGTGTTGTAAAAAATAGTTGAATATCAGCAATTTTATGGTTTAGGTAATAAGACTGTATTGTCATTTTGAAGGTGTTCCTCAAAAATTTATACACATACTTTGAATAATTATAAAGTCAGTGTTTATTAAAGTACATTTCATTTTCAGAACTGAGCTGTCAGCTGTTAAAGTGTGTATACATTTCTTTGGGACACCCTATGTGTTAATTCCTCTGTTAATGGACCGGGAGATGCTTCCAGTTTGGGACCATTATATAAGCATCATATTATGCATCTCCTGGTGCATATCTGCATGCATTTTTCTAGGGTAAATATTTAGGAGTACATTACTGGAATGTGTAATGTGCATATAGAATAAAAGTAAATTTGGATCCCTACCTCACATCATACACAAAAATCAACTGGAGGTGGATTAAAGGCCTTAAATATGAAAGGTAGACCTAACTGGTTTGGCTCAGTGGATAGATTGTTGTCCTGTGGACTGAAGGGTCCCTGGTTCAATTCTGGTCAAGGGCACATGCTCCAGTTGCAGGTTCAGTCCCCAGTGCGGGCGTGCAGGAGGCAGCCAATCAATGATTCTCATCATTGATGTTTCTCTCTCTCCCTCTCCCTTCCTCTCTGAAATCAATAAAAATATATTTTTTTAAAAGACAGCATAGCAGAATATTATGATAGGAAATATGATAAAAATATTTAATAAGATAAAAGAGCTATATCCCACCCCAGCATTTCCTGACCCTCTTATCCCCCCACCCCTCTTCCCGGTTGTAGGTGAAGTTAGTACTGTGCTCAAGCTGGATAATACAGTGGTGGGACAGACATCCTGGAAGCCATGTGGTCCCAACGCCTGGGATCAGAGCTTCACCCTGGAGCTAGAGAGGGTGAGCTAGGTTGGGGGACTATGGGGCCTGAAGGAGGAGGGTTCTGGGCCTTGGGCACCCCGAAATGATGGCCCTCTTCCTTTCCCTTGAGGCACGGGAACTGGAATTGGCTGTGTTCTGGCGGGACCAGCGGGGCCTGTGTGCCCTCAAATTCCTGAAGTTGGAGGATTTCTTGGACAATGAGAGGCATGAGGTCCAGCTGGACATGGAACCCCAGGGCTGCCTGGTGGCTGAGGTACAGTCATACCCCTAACCCTGAGAAAATACTTCCTGCATCTCCAGGTCCAAATTTGGAAGATATATATCGATTGGGCTCAGAATCTTGATAGAAAAGTACATCTAATTAGTTACATCAGTGACATGACTTAAGCTTGGATTTGTTTTGTTTTGAGGCAAGTTTTAAAAAAAAATTTTTTAATCACAGAATTTTGTCAAACCAGAAAAGAAAAACAAAACTTGGCAACATGTCATGGCCCATGGCAACAGGTGCTAGCAGAGCCACAGTCAAGTGGAGAGAGATTCCTTCTGCAGTGGGGTTAGGGTTCAAGTCCGGGGATCCCACCCTCAGCACTATAGACATGGGGGTGCTGTCCTGTGGACTGAAGGGTCCCTGGTCATTCTCAGTTGCAGGGGCCATTCTGTACATTGTAGGGTACTGTGCAGCATCCCTGGTTTCCACCCCCAGGATGCCAGTTGCAACCCCCCGGTTGTGACAGCCACAGTGTCTCCAGACCTTGTCAATCGTCCCCTGGTCGAGAGGCCATGATCTGAATAAAATTCCTAGCTGACCCCTTGTCGTATGTCCCCAGTGCCTTGCTGAGGTTCACTTGTTCATCCTCACAACAACCTAATGCACAGCTGACAGTGGAGGAAACTGAGGCCCAGAGAAGAAAAGCCCCTGGCCCTTCATTTAGCCCAAATTATCCTAAATTTTTTTTTAAATTTGCCTCTAACATATCCATGTGCCCTGTTTTATATATACATACATCCCTCCCCATACCCATATCCCCATGTGAAAATTCTTACGTGATCTCCTAATCCAGGAACTGAAGGAAACGAGGAGCTGACTTCAGTGGCAGGCCAGTTTCTTCTATGAGCTGGTGGGGGTGGCCCGGGGCAGATTCTGAAGCCTTCAGGGTTCTCTCTGGCATTTGATTTTGTTTTATGCTTCCCCAAAATGCCATCCGGTAGAACTTCCTATAGTTGTGTTGTCGATGAGACAACAATAGTTGCATTCTACTGTGGGAGGAAATGTTTTCTGTCCGTGTCATCCAGTATAGTAGCCGCCAGCCTCGTAGCCACTTGAAGTGCGGCCAGTGTGACTGGGGAACTGAAACATTAAAGTTACTTAAGTTTTGTTTCACTTAAATAGCCACATGTGGCTGGTGGCGACTGTATTGGACACACAGAAAGTGACACCGCTCTGTGACTAGCACTTTCTAGAAGATGTGTTGGAGTTTGGAGAATTCACTAGACCAGTGGTGGCCCCACCTGGGTGGGCACCAGTATCCCCTGCAGGGCTTATTGAAACAGACCGCTAGGCCCCCCCTGGTGTTTCTGAATCAGTGAGTCCAAGTGGGGGGCTCCTGGATCTGCATTTCTAGCACCTTCCCGGCAATGCTGATTTGCAGGGCTGGGACCGCTCTCGGAATCAGGGCTCTAAGTGACGTAGGACCTGTTTGCTGGAGTTGAATGTGCATCTTGTTGGGTCAGACTCCCCCCCACCCCCCCCACCCCTGAGGAAGGCTTGGGTGCCTGCTTCTCGTGTCTCCAAAATGACACACTCTCTCCCTTCCTTGCTCTCTCCCTTCCTTGCCTCCCGCACGTGCCCCAGCTGGGGCCGAGGAGGTGGCTCTGCCAAGCGGTGGATTGGTTTTGTGACCCCTTAATATGGTTCAATGCCACAGTGATCGGAATCCCCAAAACATGTGCACCCCTCTGCTCCTAAGGGCTTCTCCACTAAGCTGCCTGGAAGTGGGCAAGGGTCCTCACCGGTGACCCCTCTCCCCAGGTCACCTTCCGCAACCCTGTCATTGAGAGGATACCCCGGCTTCGACGGCAGAAGAAAATCTTCTCCAAGCAGCAAGGTGAATGGGTGGGTCCGGGCAGGGGAGAGGCCCGGGGTCTCAGGAGCGTCTCGGAGGTGACACTGCCCTGTCCCCCCAGGGAAGGCGTTCCAGCGTGCTAGGCAGATGAACATCGACGTCGCCACCTGGGTGCGGCTGCTTCGAAGGTTCATTCCCAGTGCCACGGCCACGGGCACCTTCAGCCCGGGGTCTTCTCCCGCACCCGAGACCCGATCTACAGGGTAAGGACAGGCCCTGGGGTCCCTGCTGCCCCTGTTGCTTCTCAGGGTGCTGGGTCCAATATACCCTCCTTTTTTGTACTACAGCGACATATCCGTGGAGAAGCTTAACCTCGGGGCGGATTTGGACAACTCCCCCCAGAAGAGCCCTCTGGGTTTTCCTTCCAGCCCATCAAGTCTGGTAAGCATCTCTCTCCTCCCCTAAGTCTGGCTAGGCAGCATCAGGGAGCCTCCTTCCCAGCTCAAGGCCCAGAGACCACCAGGAACTTCCCTGGGTCACACAGCACTCCTCTGGCAGAACCCAGGTCCAGTTCTTTTTGTTATTGTTAATCCTCGCCTGAGGATATTTTTTCTATTGATTTTTTTTTTTAAGAGAGAATGGAGGGAAGGAGGAAGGAGGAGAAAGAGAGAGATTAAGAGAGAAACATCGATGTGAGAGAGACACATCAATTGCTTGCCCCCTGCATGAGCCCTAACTGGGGCAGGGAGTGAACCTGCAACCCAGTGCAAGTTCCTTGACAGGGAATTAAACCTGTGAGCCTTCAGTTCTTGGGCCGATGCTCTAACCACTTAACAGCACCTTCCAGGGCAGGGTCCAGTTCTTTATCCTGGATAAAAACATGAGCTCCAGAGCCAGGCCTCCTGGTCCCCATTCCTGCTCTGCTACCTCCTAGCTGTGTGACCCATGCCAAGCACTGCCCTGTAAAAATGAGCATGTTTAAAACTCATGTCAAAGATAGAAGTCAAGATAGTGGTTTTCTCTGGGTGGGGTGGGGGTGGTTATTGATAGGAGGGGGACACAGGGGAGCCTGCCAAGTGGTAGGAGTCTTCTACATCTTGCTCTAGGTCAGAGGTCAGCGTACTTTTTCTGTAAAGGGTGATATAGTCAGTATTTTCATCTTTGTGGGCCAGATAGCCTTGGTCCTAACTATCCACACTGCCATTGTAGAAAGCAGCCACACGTAATACTAACATACGCTAACGGGTGTGGCGGTGTTCTGGGAAAACCTGACTGATGGACACTGAAGTTTCGATGATACATCATTTTCCTAGATCAGGAAGTATTCTTTCGATTTTCCCATCCCTTTAAAAATATAGACCATCCTTAGTTTACAAACCATAGAAAAAACAGCATTTACCCACTCCTTGTCTAGGCATGGGGACCCAGGTGGACATATATATGATAGCTGATCCCTTCACCATCTCCCTGAGTGCATTTTTAAATTATTATTATTTTAAAATATATGTTGATTTCAGAGAGGAAGGGAGAGGGAGAAAGATAAAAACATCAATGAGGAGAGAGAATCATTGATTGGCTGCACACCCCCGACTGGGGATCAAGCCTGCAACCCAGGCATGTGCCCTTGACCAGAATTGAACCCAGGACCCTCCAGTCTGCAGGCCAACACTCTATCCACTGAGCCAAACCAGCTAGGGCCTGAGTGCATTTTATATTTTATTTTGTTTGTTGATCCTCACCCGAAGATACTTTTTCCATTGATTTTTTTAGAGAGAAGGGAAGGGAGAGGGAGAGACACACAGAGAGAAACATCGATGTGAGAGACACATCGACTGGTTGCATCCCACACGTGCCCCAACTGGGGCCGGGGATCGAGCCTGCAACCAAGGTACGTGCCCTTGTCTGGAATCAGTCCTCGGGCCAGCACTCTAACTACTGAGCAAACCCTAGGGCTATTTCATTTAAAATAAAAATAGCCTTGGCCGGGTGGCTCAGCTGGTTGAAACATTGTTTAACCCCAAAGGTTGTGGGTTCAATTCCGAGTCAGGGCACATACCTAGGTTGTAGGTTCAGTCCTGGGTTGGGGTGGGTATAGGAGGCAGCTAATCGATGTTTCTCTCTCACATCGATGTTTCTCTTTCTCTCTCTCCCTTCCTTGCTTTCTAAAAATCAATTATATATATATATATATATATATATATATATATATATATATATCCTATATAATAAAAGGGTAATATGCAAATTGACCCTAACAGCAGAAAGATTGGGAATGACTGGTGATTATGACACACTGACCACCAGGGGGCAGATGCTCAATGCAGGAGCAGCCCTCTGGTGGTCAGTGCACTCCCACAGGGGGAGCTCTGCTCAGCCACAAGCCAGGCTGATGGCTGCCAGCACAGTGGTGGTGGTGGGAGCCTCTCCTGCCTCCTCAGCAACACTAAGGATGTCAGATTGCAGCTTAGGCCTGCTCCCCGCTGGCAAGTGGACATACCCCGAGGGCTCCCAGGCTGCCAGAGGGATGTCTGATTGCCATCTTAGGCCCAATCCCCTGGGGAGTGGGCCTAAGCCACCAGGTGGTCATGCCCCGAGGGGTCCCAGACTGCGAGAGGGCACAGGCCAGGCTGAGGGACCACCCCTCCCCCACCAGTGCACAAATTTTTGTGCACCGGGCCTCTAGTATATATATATATATCTCCTTGGGTGAGGATTAAAGAGAAAAAGAAAATAATACCTGCTTCATGGCATTGAATTAAATGAGATATCTCATTACATGAGATGAGGTGAGTTTGGCAAAAAAAGAAACCCAAACCTCCCCAAAATTAGTAACACTGATGGCTGGGAAAGATGCAGGAAAACAGGTAGCCCACGGGCATGCCCACTGTTACATCCACTTGGGGGGCCTAGCTGGCTGAGTTAAAAATGGATACTATCTTACCCTGCCCAGAGTGACTCAGCAATTAAAGCATCAGTTCCTGCACTAAAGGGTCTTGGGTTCAATTTCCGGTCAAAGGCACATACCTGGGTTGCAGGTTCGATCCCCATTCCAGGAGGCATGTGCAGGAGGCAACCAATCAATGTGTCTGTCTCACATAGACGTTTCTCTCCCCCCTCCCTCCTTCCCATTCTTTCTGAAAAGCAATGGGAAAAATATCCTTGGGTGAGGATTAACCAAACAAAAAACAAAGAAGTGGATACTGTCTTGACCGAGAAATCCCACTCTGGACCTACCCTAGATCTTCACACAGCATCACATCCTGTTCACTGCAGCAGCTTTGTGAGGGCAAAAGAGTGGAAACAACTTCAGGGTCCCTCCATGGGAACCAGTGCGAAATAAATGACAAAGTAGAATAGTATGCAGCTGTGAAAATGAAACAAGTCTGGTGTGCCTGTGTAGACTGATTTCCAAGACAGATTGTCCAGTGGGAGAGCAAGATTAGAATATTGTCAATAGAATATTGTGGAAGGAAAGTGGAGCCTATCCTGGCACTTTTGTTCATGAGGGTATAAACCAGCCGTGGGCAAACTACGGCCTGCGGGCCGGATCCGGCCCATTTGAAATGAATAAAACTATTGAAAAAAAAAGACCGTACCCTTTTTTTAAAAAAAAAAATATATTTTATTGATTTTTTACAGATAGGAAGGGAGAGAGATAGAGAGTTAGAAACATCGATGAGAGAGAAACATCGATCAGCTGCGTCCTGCACATCTCCTACTGGGGATGTGCCCGCAACCCAGACACATGCCCTTGACCGGAATCAAACCTGGCACCTTTCAGTCCGCAGGCTGACGCTCTATCCACTGAGCCAAACCTGTGTTGGCCGTACCCTTTTATGTAATGATGTTTACTTTGAATTTATATTAGTTCACACAAACACTCCATCCATGCTTTTGTTTCGGCCCTCCGGTCCAGTTTAAGAACCCATTGTGGCCCTCGAGTCAAAAAGTTTGCCCACCCCTGGTATAAACTATATCTAGAAAGATACCAAGGAAATCACTGACAGCAGCTGACTCTAGGGAGGGCAGCTGTGGCAGGGAGGACTCTGTTTGAGCCTGTTTGTACTGATTGAATTTTTGGACCTGTGTACTTTTTCCCATAAAAATATTAATTTTGATTCTTTTCAAAGTTACATATAGATGTGGTATAAAGAATTAATGCCACCTCTAGCCAGTTTGGCTCAGTGGATAGAGCACTGATTATCCTGCAGACTGAAGGGTCCTGGGTTCCATTCGGTCAAGGGCACATGCCCAGGTTGCGGGCTCGATCCCCAGCAGGGGGCGTGCAGGAGGCAGCCAATCAATAATTCTCTCTCATCATTGATGTTTCTATCTTTCTTCCTCTCCCTTTCTTGCTGAAATTAATAAAAAATATATTTTAAAAAGGTCTTGTTTAAAAAAAAAAAGAATTAAGTGGCTCCAAAGGGCTAATACCAATAAAGGGAATAAGTAGATAAATGGTAAATATTTTACAGCATGAAATGTACTGGGGAGAAAAATAAAGCAGAAAAGGGGGGATGGAGAGGGTTGGTGTTGCGGGTTCTGTTACTTATTTCATAGCGTGGTCCGCTGACCACCTACGAAGATGACATTTGAATAAAGGCCTGAAGGAGGTGAGGAAGGAACTGCAGAAAAGAGTTCTAGGCGAGGGGACACTCCGTGCAGAGATACGAGGGTGGAAGCATGCCTGGTCTGTGCAGGCACAGTGAGAGGAACTTGTGGTTAGACGGAAGTGAACGAGGGGCAAGTGGGAGCAGAGGTGAGGTCAGAGAGGTGACAGGAGCCTTGGTGGCTATTGTGGTTATGGGGTGCCTCACTCTGACCCCCTCTCTCTGCTACAGAGCTCGCCAGTCCAGGAGACAACCACCACATCTGAGCTGCCTTCAGAGACTCAGGAGACCACAGGCCCCGCCCTATGCAGGTGACACCCCCCCCTGTCCACCACCCACCACCGCTGCCCACTGTCCCTGTCCCCACCAGTGTTCTCTCTCCACAGCCCTCTCAGGAAGTCACCCCTGACCCTCGAGGACTTCAAATTCCTGGCAGTGTTGGGCCGGGGTCACTTTGGGAAGGTGAGACAGTGGCAGGAAGTTGAAGAGCTGGGAGTCTACACCCTTGGGTTTCTGGACTGGTTGCTAAGGCCACCCCTGCCCACTGTGGTTACAGGTGCTGCTTTCTGAGTTCCGGCCCAGTGGGGAGCTGTTCGCCATCAAGGCTCTGAAGAAAGGGGACATTGTGGCCCGAGATGAGGTGGAGAGGTGGGAACCCTGCTCAGGCCGTCTGAGAACATCAGTCTTCTCTCCTGGGAAATGGGAGTCAGAGCAGTCCTTCCTCACACTTACTGAGCTAGTACTTAAGACAATACGAACTCTTTTCTTAACATTTACTTATTTACACTCACTCTTAGAAACATCCACTCTGCACTTTGTACTAAGTGACTTATTTCTCCCCCACAACAGCCCTGTGTGGTAAATACTGTTATTGCTCCCATTCTCCTGATGGCACAGAGAAGTTGAGCAAGTTGCCTGAGGTCACAGCCAGTAAGCAGCCGGTCCAGGGTTTAAACCTAGGGACTCGGGCTCTGAAGCCTGTGCTTTTTTTTTTTACTTCTTTTAATTGATTTCAGAGAGGAAGGAAGAGGAAGATAGGAACATTAATGATGAGAGAGAATCATTGATCGGCTGCTTCCTGCACACCTCCTACTGTGGATTGAGCCCACAACCCGGGCATGTGCTCTGACTTGGAATCGAACCAGGACCTCCTGGTTCATAGGTCAATGCTCAACCACTGAGCCACACCAGCCGGGCTGAAGCCTGTGCTCTTAATGGTGCCATAGCATTGCCTCAGCTTTGGGGTCAGGGCCCTGAGTTCAAATCCCATCTCTGCCACAGACATACTCAGAGATCCTGGGGAGACCCTTCTGAACCTCAGCCTACCCCTCTATAAAAGGGGAGTAATAGTGTCTTTATTGCAGGGTAACCAAGGTGCATTAATGAGAGACTGAATCTAGAGCATTCTGCATAGTGCCTGGCCTCCTGTAAATTCTCAGAAACACTGAGACTGTCCCCAGTCTTCTTGATATCTTTTTGTTAACCAGGAACCCAATTCGGGCAGACTTAAGCAAATAGAAGAATTTATTGCTCTGGATCAGAAATGTCCAGGGGTGTCTGCCTTCAGGCATGGCTGTATCCAGGTGCTCAGATAATGTCTCTCAGTTCTGCTTTCCTGTGTATGGGCTTTGCAGTCCCCTCATAGCGGCAGAGATGCCCTCCACCCAGCAGTTTAAGGCTCATCCACTAGATTTAGCCCTTCTTCCTAAAAAATTCCAGGAGATCCCAGTCATATGCCTATGTTGCAGGCTCCATCCCCAGAAGGGGGCGTGCTGGAGGCAGCCCATTGACGTTTCTCTCTCTCTCTTCCTCTCTCTGCAATCAATAAAAACATTTTTTTTAATATTTTTTTTATTTCAGAGAGGAAGGGAGAGGGAAACAGAGAGAAACATTAATGATGTGAGAGAATCATTGATCAGCTGCCTCCTGCACGCCCCCTACTGGGCATTGAGCCCATAACCCAGGCATGTGCCCTTGACCGAAATCAACCTGAGACCCTTCAGTCCGCAGGCTGATACTCTATCCATTGAGCCAAACCAGCTTGGGCAATAAAACATTTTTTAAAAATTCCAACAGAAATCCTGAGATTGAGCCCCATTGGCTTGGCTTCCTCATTCCTGAATAAATTCCTGGCCAGGGAGATGGGGTGCTCCAATAGCCCACTCCTTGCAGCTCCCCAAAGAGAAGTTGGGGGAATGTTACTAGGATGACAGATGGATTCTAGGAGCCTGTTTAGCTGACAAGGCTGCCGAAGTTCAGAGATATGAAGCAATTTGCCCAAGGTTGCACAGCCATAAGAGGTCTTCAACAAATATCCAATGTTTGAGGTCTCTAGGGAGTGTGAGAGTTGGGGGTAGGGAGCTACTATGCTTTCTGACCCCTGTCCCCACCCTGCCCAGCCTGATGTGTGAGAAGCGGATCTTGGCAGCGGTGACCAGCGCAGGACACCCCTTCCTGGTGAACCTGTTTGGCTGTTTCCAGACACCGGAGCATGTGTGCTTTGTGATGGAATACTCGGCTGGTGGGGACCTGATGCTGCACATCCACAGTGACGTCTTCTCCGAACCCCGAGCTATGTGAGCCTGGCCCCCTACACCCCATGCCTCAGCCCCTTCTCTCTCCTCCCCCTAAAGATCCCACCTTCCTCCCTGCCCCCCTCCCCTCACCAGCCCTTGGAGCCTGGTCAAATTGGGGGCTTTTGAGGATGTGACATCCAGGTTTGTATGATCTTCCTTGTGGGGAGGCCTGGCTCCCTCACACCAGCCTCTCTCTGCAGCTTCTATTCAGCCTGCGTGGTGCTGGGGCTGCAGTTTCTCCACGAACACAAGATTGTCTACAGGTGTGTGCGTGTGCGTGTGCATGCTCATGCATGCATGCTCTGCCCACTGGGGGGCCCTCAGGCTTCAGGCAGGGCCCCCATTCCCACTCATTCCTCTTTACATCCCCCAACCGCTCACAGGGACCTGAAGTTGGACAATCTGCTCCTGGACACGGAGGGCTATGTCAAGATCGCAGACTTTGGCCTCTGCAAGGAGGGTGAGGGGCGGGGCAGGGATCTGAGGGTATTAGACAGAATGGGGGGAAGGAATGGAGTCCCCAACCCTACCCAGGTTATCTCACAACCTCACCCTTGATCCTGGGACAGGGCTGGTGGGACCCCCTCCATCCCCCAATAATCTCACATGTCCCTGCTGCCCCAGGGATGGGCTATGGGGACCGGACCAGCACATTCTGTGGAACCCCGGAGTTCCTGGCCCCCGAGGTGCTGACAGACACGTCGTACACGCGGGCGGTGGACTGGTGGGGGCTGGGCGTGCTGCTCTATGAGATGCTGGTTGGTGAGGTGAGGCCACAGGCTGCCCCCACCCTGCTTGTCCCTGGGATGGCACTGGAACCTGCGTGTGCCCAGGGGTGGAATCAGAATCTGCCTCCAACACGTGTTGTGTGACCAGGGGCAGGTGGCTTCTCTCTGGCCTTAATTTCCAAATTGTAAAGTGGGGTACATACCCTCTGTGTGCAGGTGCAGCCAGAGCAGAGGGCTTTGGGGCTGGGTGTGGCATGGCCAGAGGTGGTGCCTAAGTCATTCACCCTGTTCTCCCTGTTTTCTCCCTGTTCCCAGTCCCCTTTTCCAGGGGACGATGAGGAAGAAGTATTTGACAGCATCGTCAATGATGAGGTTCGCTACCCCCGATTCCTGTCAGCTGAAGCCATCGGCATCATGCGCAGGGTGAGGACCCCCCAAGCTGGGGTGTACTGGGAGGGGCTCTGGGGTCGGGAGGGAAGACTGATACATTGCCCCCACGCGCAGCTTCTGCGGAGGAATCCGGAGCGGAGGCTGGGATCCAGCGAGAGGGATGCGGAGGATGTGAAGAAACAGCCCTTCTTCAGGGTGAGGACCCTCATCCTTCCAAGGGCCAGGCTATTTCCCCTACCTTGTTGCTTCACCTTCAACATCGTCACCCCTGCCTTCCCCCTCCCTCACCCTCACTGACCCTGCTACACCCATAGCGCCTCCAGGCTGGCCTTAGGGAACCGCTGCCTTAGTGTGAGACCAGGCTCCCCTGATCCTTTCGGGCCTCCCAGCCCTGCCCACTCGGCCCCGCCATATATCTTGTGACTCAGAGGGACCTCCACAGATCCAGAGGTGGAGGGGGCGCAAGGGGCTGGCCCCTCATGCCCGCTGTGCCCCAGCCCCCCACACTGACCTCCCCCCACTCTCCCTGCAGACCCTGGGCTGGGACGCCCTGCTGGCCCGGCGCCTGCCGCCGCCCTTCGTGCCCACGCTGTCAGGCCGCACAGATGTCAGCAACTTTGATGAGGAGTTCACCGGGGAGGCCCCCACGCTGAGCCCGGCCCGGGACTCGAGGCCCCTCACGGCCGCGGAGCAGGCGGCCTTCCGGGACTTCGACTTCGTGGCCGGGGGCTGTTAGCCTGCTCCCCTGCCCTTGCTCCCACCCAGCTGTTGTTAGTTTTTAAAAATGCCTTTGGGGTTTGCCCCTCCATGCATCCCTGGCTCTTTTTGTTCACAGTAATGGGGATGGAGGGGCGTAATGAGAGGTGGGGAGAGTGGGGTGGGAAGATGCCTTGGGTTATGCTGGGGGGTAATTGGAAGGGAGTCAGGGGAGGATGGGAACTTGGGGCTGTCACTATGGTAGGGAGCATGGACAGGCCTTGGAGGGAGGGGTTCAAGGCTGTGATGGGGCGTGACTTGGGGGTACAGCCTTGGGGCTGTGTTGGGGGAGCTCAGAGTCCCCGTGGGCGAATGGCTGCGGGAGTCCGTCCTGGCAGCGGCAGGGCCAGAAGCGCTCCACCACCCTCCCTGTTCCCACTGAGCCTGGAGCCTGGGGCTGCGGTGGCAGCACTCTGCGCATGCTCCTGCGGCTCCGGCTCCGTCAGGCGGCCTGGGCCCCCGCGTGGCCAGTTCCGGAACTGCACCGCCGGAGGCGCGCCCCGGCCTCGGCCACCCCCCAGCGGCCGCACGGTGCTGAGGCACCAACGGGACACACCGCCCTGGGCTGGTCCGCAAAATGGCTTTATTCCTCGAAGGCTCCGCGCTGCGGACCTTGCCCGGCATGGAGTGGTCTAGCTTAGTTGCTGGGCCTCCGGGTGTGCCTAGAAGTGGCTGAGGCCGCTGTGCCGGGAGCTGCGCAGCGAGCTGGCCTCCCAGGTGCTTCTGGTTAGACCCAGCGCGGGGCTGCCCTTGGCGCCGGGCCTCCGGGGCAGGAGGCGAAGCAGTTGGCGCAGCACGGCTTGGCGCAGCAGGATATACACCCAGGGGTCCAGGATCTGGTTCCAGGAGGCGAGGCGCACGGCCATAAACAGCGGCCTCTGCAGGGAGCTGGAGCCCCAGCCCCCAACGGCCAATACCACCACCACCTGCGGGAGAAGCCGCTGTGAGCGGTGGCGTGGTTGTCAGAGAAGGGGCCCAGCGATGGGTGGGGCTGGGATGGATGGGAGCTTGACTGGAAGGTAAGGGGGTTGTGAGCGTCACGGAGGAAAATGGGTGTCTTCGTGAAAAGGAGCGATGGAAAGATCGGCGAAGAAGCAGGGCCTTAAAGGACGCGGAGAAGCAAAGGCCATTGAGTGGGGCTCGGACTAGAAAGAAGAGAAGTCCCAGGTGTCCCAAAGGGCAGAGGGCTGAAGGGAAGAAGAAGAACGGTGTATGGGGGTAATAGGGGGAGGGGGGCGGAGCCAGAGAATGGAGTGTCAAGGCCTAGAGGTGTGCGGCTGGGGAGGAAGCTTGTGGGGTTGGGGTGAACTACGAAGACCCCAAGAAGGAGTAAGATCAGGGGGCTTGGAGGAGGGGTGGACGTCAGGGAGAGGGCAAAGGGCGGGCTTTCTTGACAGGTGGGGCTTGAAGGGGGCGGGACTCTGGCTGGGGAAGAGAGAGGGTGCAGGAATATCCTCGATGGAAAAGGTAGTAAGGACCCAGGCGGGAGCAGGCAGAACTTGGCTGAAGGGGCCGGTGCGCCCCTCACCAGCAGCGGGCTCCAGCAGATGCACGACACCGCCATGATGCCCACGAGCTGGCCCACCATCTCCACGTCGTGGGCGCGGGCTCTACGCGTGGAGCCACGGCCCAGGATGCCGCTGGGGGCAGCGGAGGCCGAAGCGACGGAGGAGGCGGAGGAGGCGGAGGCCGAGCGGAATCCGCGCCCACCCCATCGCCGGCGGCTGTCGGGGCCTGAGGTCCGGGATGGCGGTCGCGAGCGGCGTCGCCAGCGGGCGCGCAGCAGGGCCAGGCCGCTGAGCGTGTTGCACACGAGCGCGGCGAGCAGCGCGGCCAGGCCGAGGCCGGCGAAAAGGCCGGCGAGCAGTGCCTGGCCCCAGCCGCCCGCCGGGCCCAGGCCGATGAAGCACCACGTGCCGGGGTACTGCAGCTCGTAGCGGCCCACGCGCACCAGGGGCAGCAGAGCCACGGCCAAGGCCACGGCGGCCAGCGCGGCCAGCACAAGGCGAGCGCGGGCCACCGAGACGTGCGCGGCGTGCAGCAGGGGCCGCGTCACCCCCACACAGCGCTCCACCGCCATGCCACAGCCCAGCAGCAGTGGGCACAGGCCAAAGAAGACCATGCAGCCACCCAGAAAGTGGCAGGCGCCTCCGGCCGGCGGGCGCCCCGCGGCGTACAGGCGCAGCACCAGTGCCCCCGGGATCACGTGGCCAGCCAGGTCGGTGGCCAGGAGGCTGGCGACGAACAGCAGGAAGGTGGCCGCCGAGCGGCGGCGCCGCATGCGACCCAAGGCCTGCGCAAGCAGCGCCAGTGCCAGCAAATTGGACACCGCCCCCAGCGTCATGGAGAAGATGGGCAGCGCTGGTGATGCGCCCCCGATGCCCGGCGGTGGCCCAGTGGATGCGTTGGGGGCCACAGGTGCAATACACGTGGTCGCCTCGCCCACCAGGCTCAGGTTGAGGGGCCCGTAGGGGTTCATGTCAGGTGCCGGGGGTGCGGCTGGGGAGAAGAGGAGGGCAAGTTGAGGCTGGCCCAGGGCTCAGCGCCCACTGGGACCAGCTGATGGTCCCTTTTTGGGTCATTAGGGCCCAAGTGACCCCATGGCAACTCCAAAGACCCTGGTGCCCAGTTCCTGACTCCTCTTCGCCTGTTTCCCTCCCAGCTCTTGCTCCCAGCCCCACTCTGCCTCACTGCCTACTTCCCGGTTCACTGTGGCTCCCCTGGCCCCAGCCCCCTGGTCTATCATGGCCTCTGGGTCTCACAGACCCACCTCCCATTTACATCATAGCGAATTCCTGGTCCCCTGACCCATGTGATACTCACGGACCCATTTCTGATCCTAGGGCTCCACATGACCCACTGCCCCGTCTCGGACAGCCCTACTCCAGTCCCATCCTTGATGCCCACAGCTCCACCTCTGCCACTGAGGGCCCCTCTCTCCCCACTGCACTGTCGCCATGACCCCGTCTCTGTCCCCCACATTCCCATCTCTGAGCTCCATTGCTGTCTCCCTCTCACTCAGGCCCTACCGGACCACAGCTTCCTCCCCCAGGATGCCCCAGGGTTCCACTCCCGCCAGCTCCCAGTCCCTGCCCCAGAGGCCTCAGGCTGACCCAGGACCACCCCTCCCTTAATATCCAGTGGTGAGGGCTGAGAGGCATTACTGCCCCCTGGGCCAGAAGGGAAAGGAGAAAGGACAGATGGTTAAGAGCAACCAGGACAGATAGGGCTGAACACAGGATGAACAGGTAGCGGGAACCATGGCCCCATCCTTCTGTGTCCTCTAGCCCCACCTGAGATCCTTGCAACCCAGTCTCCTTACCTGGTGGTGCCTGGAACACCAGGTCCCCATCGCCTGCTTCTCAGTCCCCGCTGTCCGCTGCGCTCCAGCTCTCCGGCAGGCCGCTCCCTCCCTCCCTTCCTACAGGGGCGGCTCCTCGCTGGGCTCCCTGCCTCCTCTGGCTGCCCACTCAGGCCTCCAGGGGCTGCTCCACCCAGCACCAGCCCATTGAGGGGCCTGGGGAGGGCAGAGACCCCCCCTCTCTCTGCACTTCTGGCAATGGGTAGGGGTCACTCTGGGCCCCAGCTCCCCTTATGAGGAAGGAGGTCTCCCATGGAGCTGTCCTGGGCCCCCCGTGACCCCCTCCTCTTGGTAGGGCAGGAGCACCCCCCTTCCCCCCAGGCTTGGGCCTCTCGCCTGCCTCATTAATAAAGTGGATAAAATCTAAACACTGGAAAATGTGAGCGTCGCCAGGGGCCGGCTGGGGCGGCTGCAGGGGGTGCCGCTACGCCCATGGGGGCCGCGAGGTTGGGGGGCTAGCCCTTGTGGGGGCAGCAGCACTCCTTTGCCCTGCCAGAGCCTTCATGGATGTTGGGTGGGTGGTGGTGGGCAGTGCCTTGGGTGGACTAGCTTGGGTCAGGCCCAGCCAGGCCAGGAGATCCGCCCACTATTTACACAGGAGCTTAAAGCCCAGGCCAGGGCAGCAGGGAGTCATGTCCCTGGAGGGGAGGAGGACGAGGCCCAGTGACCAGGGGGCTCTCCTACTAGTAGATCCTGCTTCAGGATGTGGTGAGGGACACACCTGTGGACACACAGCTGCAGCCTCACCTCCTGCCCTGAGAAGTAGGGACACAGTCTCACACCTGAAGACACACTATCATATCCCCGAACACCCTGAGACCAGCCACCATCTTGGCCTGTCCCCAGCCGGCCACATTCCTCAGAGCCTTGGAGTCAGCCATCATCACACCCCTGAACTCACTAAGGCATTTGCACCCCCAGCACCAGAGACATCCCCATAGTAACTGACTCTAACACCCTGAAATACAGCCCCTGAGAGCCTTCACTGATACAGCCCCCCAGCCATATCCATATCACTCAGAGATACCCCCTAACAGTCCAGGTCACACTCCACACCCGGAACACGAGTTGCAATGCCCTGGACTCCCCGAGATCTTGCTGGTCACCCCCTACCCTAGAAATAGGAACATCCAGGCACACACATGCTCACAGTTCTACAATCACATACCCACACTCTATGTAGACACTGCTATTTATACGCACAAACACCTCAATACAGTCACACGTCATCAACACACACACAGTCCTACTCTCAACACTGAGACACACCCTTTCAGTAGAAGACTCCTAGAGGTACGGACACATGAAACACCTCCAGGTGCCCAGGAATGCACGGAGTGACCCCGACAACTGCTACCCCTGCCCCACCAGAGAATATAGCCACGCACCCCCAGCTCAGGGCACTCACACTTCCCCCACCTTGGAGGCCAATTGCCCACCCAGTGGAAATGGGGAGTGGACTGGGCTCACATTTCCCCCCTCGGCTCACTCCCCCCAACATTCCTGCAGGGACCTCCAGCCTAGCTGGCTCCCCTCCCTTCAATCCTGGCTCTTCCCTCCTGGTCTGGCCAGGGTCCCGCCCCACTCCCTTCCCAGATCCCCCTTAAATCCTTGAGGGTGAAGAGGGTTGTCAAAACAAGCAGGCCGGGTTTCTGTCCAGTGCACAGCATGGCCTGCCGGGGACACCGCAGACCCTGCACGTCCAGTCAGGTGGTGTGTGGCGGCATCGTGGCTGCTCCCCGAGCTTCAGGGATGGGCGGCTCCCCATAGCACTTGCCCCAGCCCCCAGCGGGCCTTAGGCCGGTTGAGCCCCCTCCCCGCCAGCTTTCTTTTTCCAAGCCAGGCTTCCACACCTCCTGGCCCTGGTGCTTCCCACCACCTTGGGCTGTAGCCAGCAGCCTTGTGCCCACTGTTCACATCAGGCTGGGGTGGCAGGAGGCCCTGTTCCAAAGGGAGCAAGACGTGAACCCTCAGTAGGCCAAAAAGCCCAGGCCTTGCCTGGAAGCCTGGTGGCCCGCAGCCAGAAGCCTCATCAGGCGGAACGGGTGGGAAGGGGCGGGCAGCCAGGGCCAGCTCCTAATTCAATTTGGAGCCAGGGGAGGATGGATTTCAGCTGCTACATTTTTTCCCAGCCTGGGCCCATCCCACACTCACTCCAAGGCCACCAGACAGGTCCAACAGCAGAGTCTTTATGTTCGACAGCAAATTCAGATACAAAAGCCCACCGCCAGCATCCCTCAGGCCCTGTCTGTCCCGGGCTGGGCTGAGGGAGACATAGGAGTGGGGTGGGGAGGTGGGGGGTTCACAGCAGACTTGTGTTTCAAATGCAGAGGTAGGGAGCTCCTCTGGAGGAATGGCGGGAGGGGGGATTATTGCATTTGCTGGGGGGGACGCGCCCCCTTTTGAATTCCTTATGTCAGGAAACCAGGGAGGTCAGGACCCCCAAACAGAACCCGAGGCCGCAGGGAGATAGAGGGACCAGTTTGGCCGCTGATGTGGAAAGTGTTGCGGGCGGGGTCTGGCTGCCCAATCTGGCTGGTCCCTCCCAGAGCCTGATCTGGCTGAGGTAGGTGGGGAACAGGGTGGGAGTAGGGGGGCAGCTGGGGGCCCCAGCCAGGCTGGGATTAGGGAGGAGTGGTACCAACTGGAGTGGGGCAGGGGCTCAGCCCCACCTCCACGCCACATCCTGGGACTGCTGGGCCAGGGCCAGGCGGAGCCGGATGCCGGAGCCTGGGCGGTGGTGCCCCCACCCCAGAGGCTCCCACCAGGCCCGGCTCAGGTCATCGCAAGGTCCAGTGGGAGTCCTAGTATCGGCCGACCTTGGCGTCCCCAATGGCACCCCAGACGTCAAAGACGAACTCATCAGGAAAGGCAAAGTCACCAAGCCGCTCATCCAGGGCCTCGGCCAGCTCGTCTGGATTCCTCTTGTCCTTCCCAAGCTCTACCATGGTGGCCGCTGGGGGTGGGGGAGCAGAATGGAGTGGTCAGGGCAGACCCAGTCCACGGGACCTGGAAGCCTCCTCCCCCAGACTCCCACCCCTCCCAGATCCAAACGCCAAGCACTCACCCAGCTCTGTGTCCCTGATGCCCATGTAACTCTCCAGCAGGTCATCTACTTTCTCAATTGCCTTCTCCTCAAAGGCCGAGGGCTGGAGGTGGGGTGGGAGGAGGGACAGGGGCATCATAATAATGTAAACATAACTCTAAATGTATTTACTGAGTGCCAGGTCTCTTTTTGCCACTTTATCTATATTAACCCTCAGTTCATCCTCAGGACAAGCCCGACATTATCAGTATTATTATCCCCCCCATTTTACAGACAAGGAAACTAATAAGGCCAACAAGAAGGGTCCTAGAGCTGGGTGGAGGCAGAGGTGGGTTTGAAGCCAGTGCCTGGAGCCCCTCAGCTAACAGGTGACACTGCACCCTGTGAGTGTGCAGGGAAGGGGGCCGGGGCCCAGCTGGAACACTCACCAGATCCTCTACAGTGGCAGGGCCCCGGGATCGGAGCCGGAGAGTCCCTCTGCCAGTGCCCAGCTGGGGGCCGGAGCCAGGACGGCCACCCCCTGAACGCATGCTGATCATGTCTGTGGGCGGCAGGGGAGGTGTGAGAGTGGGGGAAGCCCAATTCCAGCATGTTCTGGACAGGAACCAAGACATCCTGGTCTTAGACACTCCCCTCTACCTTCTCCAAGCTCCTGCAGGCTCCAGGGGCAGTTGGGGGCTGAGGTGATCCCTGGAGGGCAGGATTCCTGACAGACTTGGCATGGGTGGGAGAGGGGCAGCCAGGGGCTGGGAATGGAAAAGGCTAAAAGGGACATTAAAGGGGACCACATCTCTCCCAGGGCCCAGGGGAAAGGAAGGGGATGGGGCCTGGATCTCTAGCTGCTCTCCCCAGGGTCATTGGGGGGAAGGAGGGAGGGGCATAATAGCTGCTGGGCCACGGACCAGCCCTAGCTGCTTGGGGAAGTGTTTCAGAGGCCCCCACCCCCACCTTAGGGGCCTGGAGCCCATTCCTGAGAGTTAGTGAAGCCAAACTGGAAAGTGTGGGGGGGCTGGCACAGGGCAGCCAAGCCTGGCTTATAGGGGCTGGGGGGGTTGGGGGAGCTGGCCAGGGTTGGGGGCGCTTGGCTGGGCTAATGGCTCCTGGATGCTGGATGCGGGGGCAACTTCCTCCTCGTCCCCACCCTCCTCCCAGGCTGGGCGGAGGGCCAGCACCCCCCTCCCCAAGGCAAGGCGGAGCTGTCCCTTTTTCCAATCAGGCCTGCTGGGCTTGGGGCGCCACCTTCTGGTGGCTCGTGGCACTGCAGCCCGGACCCAGGTATATCGGGTGGTCCAAGCAGCAGCTCCTCACCGAAAGCTTTGCGGGGCTCCGTGAGCTTCAGGGTGAAGGTGCGTCCTCGGGGCAGCTCCTTAAGCAGCCGGGCCACCTCGTAGTGCCGACAGCCCAGCAGGCTCTGCCCGTTGATGGCCTCGATCATGTCGCCCACGTTAATGAGCTGGATGTGGTCAATGACGCTGCCCTCCTTGATGCGCTGAGGAGAGAGGAGCTGTCAGTCCTGTGGCTCCGCCCCCAGACCTATGGCCACCCTCCTCCTCCAGCCCCCCCCACCCCACACACACACCCCTCAGACACCTTGATGAAGGCATAGCCGGCCCCGTTGTCCGTGATAGTGAGGCCCAGCGCCTCCTCCGACTTGAACACCTCCACCTCCTTACGCTGCCCCTTGACATGGGCAAAGATGAAGTCCTCCAGCCCAATCTGGCCCCCCAGGAGCTTGTCCATGTCCACTTTGTGGGTGTTGAGGGTGCAGAACATCACCTGCAGAGGTAGGAGACACTTAGCTCTCACCTTCCTCCCTCGTCCTTTAAGAAGGAAAGAGATTCTGGAAAGGCCTGGGGGTCCCCACCCCAGTGCCTGACCACTCCAGGAGCCAGGGCAGGGCCCCACTGGGATGTCAGCTCAGCAAGGGCTGAAATTTCTGTCCTAGCAAAAACCTCCCTGCCGGTTCCAGGGCACAGAGCCTGGCCCACGGTGGGTGCGTAGTACATGCTTGTGGAAAGCATGAAGGGCACAGACACCCACCCAGCCTACTGAGGCCCCTGTGGCTACTTCTTGCTCAATCCCTCCTGTCCTCTCTTTCCTTGTGCCCAAGTCCTTGAGGTCAGGCCTCTCTATGCATCTGGAGAAGTGAATCTTGCACCAGACCTCCAGCCCCCACAATCCACTGGGGTGCAAGCCTCTCAATGCATGATGGGAATGCAGCATCCAGTCCTGGACATCAGTTCCCATAATCCACTCGGGCGTAGGTGTCCCACTACCTGATGAAAACGCAGCATCCAGCCCCGGCCTCCAGTTCCCCATAATTCCGTGTGGCATAGGCCTCCGCATCTGTGGCTTTGGCACTGAGTCACAGTTCAGGACCAGAATGCACGCCCAGGCCTTCCGCCCACCGTCAGAACCCGGGACTCCCTGATGTGTACCTCGGCAGCTGGCAGCCGGAAGGCCTCCGCGATCTTGCCGTACAGCTCCTTGACATTGGTAAAGCCCTCGATGCGACCAGTGGGACTGCCGTGGGCCAGCTGGGTGTGGAACACAAGGCGGGGCCGCAGGGCCGGGGGAGGGGGAGGCAAGCCCATTTGGGGCCCCCCTACCCCACCTCCACCCAGGGGCCCTGGCTCCTCCACACCCAGCCCACCACGGCCTGGCTCAGCTTCTTCATTTTCCACCAGAGGTGGCGCCTTTTTCCGCCGCCCCAGTCCCAGTGGCATGAGCAGCGGGAAGAGGGAGCACGCCCAGGAGATCTGCAGGGTGAGAAAGTGGGTTTGGGGCCTGCGCAGTGGCCCCCAGACATGTTCCCCACCATTAGCACTTACAAGCCCAATGACAGAGCACAGAGTAGCCTCAGTTCAAATCCCTGGCCCCAGCACTTCCATACTCATACATAACATTAGCAGCTAATATCTCTACAACCCCATGCTAACTGCTCCATGAACTTACTTAAGTGTTACACTGTATCGTGATGTAGGGATCATATTATGTTACTAGAGGCGTGGTGCACGAAATTTGTGCGGGGGTTGGGGGGTGGGGGAGGGGTCCCCTCAGCCTGGCCTGCACCCTCTTGCAATCTGGGACCTCTAGGCCAGTCAGACATCCCTCTTGCAACCCGGGACCACTGGCTCCTAACTGCTCGCCTGCCTGATCGCCCTTAACAACTCTGTCTGCCTGACTCATCACCCCTAACCACTCTGCCTGTCTGCCCGATGCCCCTAACTGCTCGCCTGCCTGCCTGATCGCCCCTAACCACTCTGCCTGCCTGATCACCCCTAACCACTCTGTCTGCCTACCTGATCGCCCCTAACCACTCGCCTGCCTGCCTGATCACCCCTAACCACTCTGCCTGCCTACCTGATCACCCCTAACCACTTTCCTGGCTGCCTGATCGCCCCTAACTGCTCACCTGCCTACCTGATCGCCCCTAACTGCTTGCCTGCCTGATCGCTCCTAACTGCCTCTGCCCCTGCTGCTTCGTCTGGAAGGACGTCCGGGAGGTCGTTTGGCTGTCTGGTCTAATTAGCATATTATACTTTTATTATTATAGATTAGTGGTTCTCAACCTTGGCTGCACATTAGAATCACCTGGGAATCTTTTTAAAATCCTGATTTCTGGGCCCCATCCTCTGGAACTTCTGTTTCTTTGTTATGGGGTGGCGTCACAACATTAGTAACAAAGAAACAGAATTTCTGGAGGATAAGGCCCAGAAATCAGGATTTTAAAAAGATTCCCAGGTGATTCTAATGTGCAGCCAAGGTTGAGAACCACTGTTATAGATGATTACATCAATTTAACGAATGAGAAAATGGAGGCCCAGAGTGGTTAAATTCCTCTTTATTTTTCTACTAGAGGCCCAGTGCATGAAATTCGTTCATGGGAGGGAGGGGGAAGGGGTCCCTTAGCCTGGCCTGCACCCTTTCAAAACCTGGGACCCCTCAGGGGTTGTCTGACTGTTAGTTTAGGATCCCGCAGATGGGGCCTAAACCGGCAGTCGGACACCCCTCTCACAATCTGGGACTGCTGGCCCCTAACCACTCTGCCTGCCTGCCTGATCACCCCTAACTGCCTTTGCCTGCCTGCCTGATCACCCCTAACCACTCTGCCTGCCTCCCTGATCACCCCTAACCGCCTCTGCCTCCCTGATTGCTCCTAACTGCTCGCCTTCCTGCTTGATTGCCCCTAACCGCTCGCTGGTGGGGTGGCTGACCAGGGGAGGAGGGGCCGTGGTCGTTATGGTCTATGGTCATTCCACAGTTTTAGTTGCTGGGCTTTTATTATATAGGATCAGTCTCAGTCATTAGTGCTATACAAAAAATTTCTGGCCCTCCCTTCAAAGCACATAGGCAGAGGGCACTTACAGACCTTCTGATTGGGCAGACATGTCACTAGTTCTGGACAGTGAGTTGTGAGAGGAAGTAACACGTGACATTTCTGAACTGAAGCGTTTAATTACCAGAGTGAGAGCCTCCGGAGACCTATTTCTCCCTGGCAGGGTGACCAGTCACAACTGAAATGGTGGTGGCTCCATCAGGCCAGGCCCTACGTGACTACAGTGAGTGGAACTTCCCAACAAGCTGCAATGGACATGGAGCAGGAATGAAAATTAAACCTTTGTTGAGTTTGACCACTAAGATTTTTGTTCAGCCACTAAGTTGTTTGTTCCTGAGGCACAACCTGTCAGGATTGATAGAATATTTTTCGTTCTTCTCTCCCTGCACTGTCTCCCTTACTCCCCTCTCCCTCCCGTCAAACAATATTTTTGGGGTATTTACAATAATCCATACACCATTTCAGATACTTCCTTCAATAAGCAAGGTCCCTGGCTTGGGCCACCATGTGCAGTTACACAGTTATTCACTGGGCAAAAGCACCAGACCCTGGTGTGGTGATGTGTGTGCTCGGAGGAAGGGCTGCCTTTTCCTAGTTGACTCCTAGGTTTTATCCTGGCTAAATGGGGCCTGTTGTGCTGCCCAGAAGCATTCATTCAGAGGAGAGGTGTAGCTAATATAACTTCTAATAGTCCCATGAAGACAATCAAACAAGAACAGGTCTATAAACAAGGTCAGGGAGGGCCTCTCTGAGCAGGTGAAGCTGAATCTGAGACTTGACTGATGGGAAGAAGCATCCACACGAGGATGTGAGGCAAGAACGTTCCAGGCAGAGGGAACAGCCAATACAGAGCCCCTGAAGTGCTGGGCGTGTCTGAGTAACAATAGGAGGCCTGTGTAGTTGGAACAGAGTGAGTAAGGGGGAGAACAGGAGGAGGAGAGGTAAGGAGGTGACAGGCATACATAGCAGGGCCTTGTGGGCTGCAGGAAGGACTTGGGCTTTTGCTCTGAGTGAGGTAGCAGCCATGGCGGGTTCTGAGGAGACTCACAGATTCAGGCTCATAGATCAGCCAGAGACCAGTGGAGATGGAGCGGAGTAAGCAATGGGAGGGTATGAAGAAGGAAAGTAAAAGGTAACATTAGCTGACTGTGCAGGGCCTTATAGACTGGGAAAGAATTCAGATTTCATTTTTCAGTCACATGTCCAAAGTCACGGAGGCTGGCTGCATCCTCAGGTCTGACTCCCAAGCCCAAGTTAATAACCACAAAGCTGTCCCCTAAGCGGCGCTATTTTCCTGGGCCTCAGATGCTTGGCCTGCAGATGGGGACATTTTATCCCTGGCCAGGTTGTGGTGAGGATCAAATGAAACCAAATTATATTTTTCTGTGTAAAAGACTTCCTTCCCTCCCTTCAGACCGCCTATTCTGGGAGCTGTCCTAGATACAGTTGAGCCCAGTGGGCTGCACCCATCCTCATGCATCCATTCATTCGTTCGTTCATTCATTCATCTATTCTCCAACCCCTCCTCCAGTATCACCTGGTCCAGCCCCATCATCACTCACCTAGACTAGTGCAGTTGCCTCCTCCAGGTTTTCCAGCTTCTACCCTTGCCCCCCACAGTCTCTTGTCAACACAGTAGCCAGAGTGATCCTGTAAAACATAAGCCATATCATATCTGTCCTCTGCTCTAACTCTCCCAGGGCACCTAACTCAGAATAAAAGTCAATGTTCTCCCCTCAGCCCATGAGCCCCCAAATATCTGCCCCCGCCTCCCGTTACCTCCCTGCCCTCACCTCCTCCTACTCTCCCCCTCGCTCACTCCCTCCTGTCACATAGGCCTCGTCCCAACACATTAGGCATAGTCCTGCCTCAGGGCCTTTGCCCTGGCTGTGCTCCCTGGTATCCACATAAATCACTCTCACATCTTTCAGGTGGAAAATATATTTCATCCATTTAGCTTGTTCATTAGGTGTGTTCTAAAAGGGCAGGGAATTCTGTCTTATTCATACCGATATTCTCAGTGCAGAGACCAGTGCCTGGCACATAGTAGATGCTCAATAAGTATTTGTTGAATGATTTCTCCTAATATTCACCAGCCCATCAGATTCTATGCCTGGCTCTGGGGAGACAGAGAGGCACAGGCGTAGTCTCTGCCCTCAAGAGGGTCTTGTCCCCCAGCAAAAACACAGGCCCCACCTCTATGGTCCCCTGTCCCTTGCTTGTCAGCACCTGCCTGGGCACAGGGCAGGCACTTCATCTATCCATGGAGACAGGTATTGTATCTCTACCTTTTTGTGTGTTTTTCCCCCCACTCTCCTCATAATCAATGATGCGGAATACCTTTTAATACATTTATTAACCACTTAGATTTGCCTTTTTTGTTACTTGCCTCCTGCACACCCCCTACTGTGGATGTGCCCGTAACCAAGGTACATGCCCTTGACTGGAATCGAACCTGGGACCCTTCAGTCCGCAGACCAATGCTCTATCCACTGAGCCAAACCGGTTAGGGCAGTCTTTGCCCATTTAAAAATAATTACACAGCCCGGATGGTATGGCTCAGTGGATGGAGCATCGTCCTATGCACCAACAGGTTATTGGTTCAATTCCCGGTCAGGGCACATGCACAGTCAGGGCACATGCACGGGTTGCAGGCTCAATCCCCAGTGGGGGGCATGCAGGAGGCAGCTGATCAGTGGTTTTCTCTCATCATTGATGTTTCTTTTTTTAAAAAAAATATATTTATTGATTTCAGAGAGGAAGGGAGGAGAGATAGAAACATCAATGATGAGAGAGAATCATTGGCCGGCTACCTCCTGCACGCCCCCTACTGGGGATTAAGCCTGCAACCCAGGTATGTGTCCTTTGCTGGAATCGAACCTGGGATCCTTCAGTCTGCAGGTCGATGCTCTATCCACTGAGCCAAGCCGGCCAGGGCCATCATTGATGTTTCTATCTCTCTTTCCCTCTCCCTTCCTCTCTGAAATCAATAACAATATATTTTAAAAATAAATAAATAAATAAAATAATAAATAAAAACATATTTTAAAAAGTAAACAAATAAATAAAACTTTCTTCATGAAGCATTAAAATAAATAAATAAATATTATTACACAGCTTGTCTTTTTTTCTTATTGATTTGTGGGAACTCTTTATATATTCTGGATACGAATGCTATATATCCTTAATACTAGTCTTTTTTTAAAATATATTTTATTGATTCTTTACTGAGAGGATGGGAGAGGGATAGTTAGAAACATCGATGAGAGAGAAACATCGACCAGCTGCCTCCTGCACGCCCCCTACTGGGGATGAGCCCTCAACCAAGGTACATGCCCTTGACCAGAATTGAACCTGGGACCCTTCAGTCCGCAGGCCAAGGCTCCATCCACTGAGCCAAACCAACCAGGGCTTAATACTAGTCTTTTATTGGTTACTTCATTGATAGTACCCATCATTGGATCTAGCACACAGTAGGCACTAACTGACTATTTGACAAAAAATAAATTCTGAATGGATAAACCAGTGGTCGGCAAACTCATTAGTCAACAGAGCCAAATATCAACAGTACGACAATTGAAATTTCTTTTGAGAGCCAAATTTTTTAAACTTAAACTGTATAGGTAGATACATTGTTATTAACTTAATTAGGGTACTCCTAAGCTGGCCTTTGCTAAAAACGTCCTCAATCTGATTGAGGTACGCATGAATCCCGCGCCTCCCCCGCGTTGCATATCCCACAGCCCGCCTGCGCCATGTTTCCTGTCGCCCGACCAACCGACACCCCCCATTTTTTCTAATGCCACTTCTTCAAAATACACTCGCCCAGGCCGAAAACCGACTTCTGCGCATGGGCCACGAAGTTTCAATCACACTGTACGTGCGTGCCCGCTGTGGTATTTTGTGGAAGAGCCACACTCAAGGGGCCAAAGAACCCCATGTGGCTCGCGAGCCGCAGTTTGCCGACCACTGGAATAAACCATTACTGTCCCAAGTTATTTCATTACACTCAATGATTAAAAATAAAAATACTCATCATCACCTCCTCTGATTCCCCTCCATACACTGGAAGGCAGAATGCTAAGGGCTTGAGTCTGAAATCTGGCCTCCCCACTTCATAGCTGTGTGGCCTGGGGCAAGTCTCTCAAGCTCTCTGAGTTCTAAGGAAACCCTACATGTGCCAGGAACAGTTCCTGGCACTCACTGGAAATGCTGGTGAATATCCTCAACCTCCTTATTCTTTTTGCCCACAGTCACTACCCTGGTTCGGGATGGCTGCGTGTCCTCACCTGTGAGGTGGGTGGTTAATGACTTTGCCTTCAAGACAGAAGAGGCAGGGTGGCCTGGGTTCAAATCCCACCTTTGCCACTTACCAGCTGTGTAGCCGTAGGCAAGTCACTTCCCTTGAAGGGGCCTCAGTTTCATCTGAAAAATGAACGGAATTCCTGCCTCTGAGTGCCTGTGGGGTTCAGAGAGATTATGCATGTAACCTGCTTAGCACTTTCCCTGACATTCAGTTTAAGGAAGCTGTTATTATTATTGTCGTTATCATAATGCCTCCTCCCTTGCCTTGCCCAGGAACATTCCAGTCCTCTCTGCCTGCCAGGGCCTACCCTAGGCCACCTCCTCCAGGCAGCCTCCCAAGTTTGCCCCACCATCTTAGAATTGCCCCTGGGGTCCAGACGGCTGAGGCCCATGAACTTAATTACATGTTGCCCTGGCAGAACTCTTGTCTTCCAGTCTTAGGCTGTTATTTAACTCCATGTCTCTATTTTAAAATGTAAACCAGATCGTGTAACCGCCCCTGCCTCAAATTTTACAACAGTTTTCTTAATGTGACCCTTGCCTCGCAGAATCGCCGCCTTGGCTGCATCTCCTGCCTCAGCCACCCTATCCCAAGCTTGGTCCAGCTTCAGAGCCTTTGCCCTGGCTGTGCCCTCTGCCTGGTCTGTGCAGGGCTGGTTCCTTTTTTGTCATTCAGGCCTCAGCTCTAAAGTCACCTCCTCTGGGAGCCCCCTTTGTCCAGAGTTTCTATCATGCCACCCCCTCATATTTTATTCATAGCACTTATCATCCTTTGTAGGTGTCTTCCTTACTTGTTAGCTTGTTTGCTGTCTGATTCCCCTGCTAGAATGACAGCTCCCCAAGATTTTTCTCTTGTTATTATTGAATCCTCTGTGCCAGGAACAGTGCCTGGCACAGAGTAGGTGCTCAATAAATATTTGTAGAATGAATGCATATATTTTGTATCTTCATTCTGCGTGCTATCTGAGGCCCCAAGCCTCAGAACATGTATGCCGTGGAGGTGGCACCTGCCACCCTCTCCCCTGGTTCTCAGGCTCCCTTCACACCTGAACACAGGGCCAGAGAAGCAGAATTTCAGACCCAGCACTGAGTGGGTTAGCTGGAATTCCAGCATCCCCATCCTCTCTTCCCTGTGAAAGGCCTGAAACTTAGCAACCCTCCAGCCACACAGAATTATAATGGGGCGGAGGGGGGGAGGGGGTTGTGTGTGTGTGTGGGGGGGGGGGGGTAAGCAGGAAGCAGGGAAAGGAGCTCACACAAGCTCAGCTGGAGAGGGGGTACCACGCCCAGGTTCCCCTGTCCAGCAGGGTATTGCTTTGGAGAGGAGGGCGGGAGGCCTCTGATTCAGTCTTGAAAAACCAGCTCCTGGGTGTTTCCGGGGAGAACGCCTACTGCCCTGGCATGGGCCCAGGCTTCCCAGGGGGACCCAGCAGGCATGGGACTCCAGCATCCTGGCCCCCTGCCTTTCTCCCCAGAAGATGTCACTCTATTCTCAGGACCCAGATACTCCGGCCTTGCTTTCACACCGAGGGAAGAAGAACATGGGGGCAGCTTATTGCTTAAGAGGCTGCTGTCTGCTGAACTCTGGGGGGTGGGTGTGGGGGTGTGGGAAAAGCAAAGACCAGCAGGTGTGGCCAGATAGTATGTATGGTGTGTGTGTGTGTGTGTGTGTGTGTGTGTGTGTGTGTGTGGTGGGGGTAGGGGTGTGGGGGAGGGGGGCAGCAGCAGGTGGGGGAGCTGCTCAGGGACATCTGAGCCATGAAGGCACTGGACATGTGGCCATGTAGTCTGGCCTCTGAGGTCTGGGTTCGAGTCCCAGATCTGCCGCTTACTAGCTGTGCGACCTTGGGCAAGTCACTCCACCTCTGGGTCTGCTACTTCACTCCTTAAAGAAGTAACAGTACCTCTCATGAGGTGTTTAAATTCAGTGGTCTGCGTGGTAGATACCTGACACGTAAGTGTTCACTTAATGCTGGTCGGGTGGTTTTTTTCATTATTATGATCGGGACCCGGTCCTTCCCAAACCCCGCCTGGGCCCTGGAGGATTGGGACGCGGCCAGCTCCGGGGAGGTGCCTGGGTAGGGCTCGGAAACACCGACCCCCCGCCTGTTCCCGTCGGGACGGGGCTGTCCGGAGGGGTGCAGCGGCAGGGTGCGGCTGGAGACCCATTCCAGCGGCGGGAAGCGCAGGCCCCCTGCCCCGAATGGGGAGGGAGGCGCCCGGCTGGGAAGGGGCCTCAGGCATCCCCCTGCCAGTCCAGCGGACTCCGGCCGCCGCGTCCATCGGGCCGGCCCCACCCCGTACGATCGGCCGGATCCCCGCGAGTTCACGACAAGGTCCCCGGAGCCGCAGTGCCATGACCCGCCTGCGGGGACCACTCACCTGCGCCGCCGCCTCCCTGCGCGCGCCCGGCTCTGCCCTCCACAAACTCCGGCTGGGGCCTCTCCCGCAGCCTCGGACGGGGGGGCGGGGCCGGAGGCCGCGCCCGACCAATCAAGAGTGGCCTCCTGGAGCTCTTGGCCAATCCACGCCGCGCTTCAACCAGTCGGGTGGAGCCGACCGAAACATTCCAGAGGGAGCCCGCCTCGTCCGGCTCTTCCCGACTCCCCTGCCCTGCAGCGCAGTGGACCTTCCCGCCCCTCCTAAGCCACGGCGGGCTATACCACCGCAGGGCGGCGGAGGGGGGAGCGGAGGCGGGACCCCGGCGAATCGAGGGGAAGGAAGGAGACGAGTTACCAATGGGAAGCTGGGGCCCTGGGCCACGTGCTGTGGGTTGAGTGTCTTGGGGGGGGCGGGGGGAGGGATGGGACGGGGTGTAACCAGCGCGGGACTGGCCGTGAGAGCCCGGTGACCGAGGCTGAGTTCGGGAGAGAGAATGCAAACTCTTAACGTCCCGAAAAGCGTACCTTTAGAAGGCCTGGGAAAGGGCCGAGGGCAGCCCCCAATCCAGTTCTCCGCCTGGCCTGGCCTGCCCCTGCCCCAGCCCGAACCTCCTCCGAGCAGATAAAAGGATGCATTCATTCCAGGGTGGCGGGCGGGGACCGAAATGAATAGGGAGGGTCCTGAGTGTCCCTGCTTCCTGGGGTGTACAAAAGGACAAGGGCATTCATTCATTCATTCATTCATTCACTCATTAAATATTTAATGTACCCCTGGTCGGTGCCAGGCTCTGTCCTATCTCTACAGACACACCGACTAGTAAGCTGAACGTGCTCCAGGGAGAGGGAAACAGTGCATGCAAAGGCCTGGAGGCTGGACAGAGAGATAAAGTCCTTTAGGATAGGAGCTAGCACAGCAGTGTGAAAGGATGCAATGGAATGGAAGACAAGGGCAAGATGTCCTGTTCGCTTGTTGGTTAGACCAGCAAACATTTAGAGAGCACATACAAGGTGCTAGATTACCAAGGGCACCCAGGCAACCCAAGCCTCTGCCCTCAGGGAGCTGACCTTTCAATGATTCAGTCTCCTCCATCTGACAGTGAACAACCCGCCACCCCACCCGGTACAGAGCATGCATGTGTGTGTGAGAGGACCAGGTAATCAATCTCACCATCTCCAGGTTTGGCTTGTAAACGGGATTGCTCAGGCGGGAGCAGATCCGAGAAACAAAGACACAAACGCATCTCGCAAAAGCCAGGACGCTCAGTTCTCAGGACAGGTAAGAGATTTCCTTGTTCTACTTCAAAGCGGGCCACTTGGGCAGCTGGGGCTAGACCAAGAGCTCGCTGTGTGTTCTGGAAACTGTAGTTGTTGGAGGCCTCTAACTGCTACGACCCTGTTCTAGCCTGATTAAATGACTGGGTCTTTGCAGTCCCCAGTGTGAGCTACTGTGCATCATCACAGCCACACCAGGACCCAGCAGAGGGACAAAGTGAAAAGGGAGAGTGGGCCCTGGGCTTAGCTGCTGAGGGCTGCCGCGTGGGGCCCCACCCAGCTGGCAAACACCAAGCTCTCCATGGCAACAGGTTCAGCTATTGTCCTCCTCTTCCTGTTCTGCTGACCTCTGCCACTCCCACTGAGCAATGGGTTGCCTTAGCTGGCCCGGTGCCTTCTGGGGGACTGTGCCCACTGTCCCGGTTGCACCTGGTATCCGAGATTCTCCCTAGGGCAGGATGTAGGGCCAAAGGGACAGTAATGTCCCTAGCCAGAATCCACCTGAATCCATATGTTGACTGATGAGGAAGTGCCCAGGGAGGGGTAAGGGAATTGCCAAAGGGCATAGAACAGTGCCTGGCACCTCTTACCCTCTTTTTGAGTCCCAGAGGCATGAAAACTGAGGCTGGGAGACCCAGTTGGTGAGGAGGTGAGATTTGAGGGTTGCTTCATCTCCTTTGGGAAAAATAAAAATCTGGACCAGCTATTACATGCAGACGGAAAGGTTGAATTAGAAAATCAACCTTTGGAAATCTCCTTTGGGAATATATCCCAAGAAACCAGAAACACCAATCAGAAAGGATATATGCACCCCTATGTTCATAGCAGCACAGTTCACCATTGCTAAGATCTGGAAACAGCCTAAGTGCCCATCAGTAGATGAATGGATTAGAAAACTGTGGTACATCTACACGATGGAATACTATGCTGCTCTAAAAAGGAAGGAACTCTTATCATTTGCAACGGCATGGATGGAACTGGAGAGCATTATGCTAAGTGAAATAAGCCAGTCAATGAAGGAAAAATACCACATGATCTCACTTATTCATGGATAATTGAGACCATTATAAACTTTTGAACAATAATAGATACAGAGGCAGATCTGCCTCAAACAGATTGTCAAACTGCAGCGGGAAGGCCGGGGAGGGTTGGGGGGCGGGAGGTAGTGGGGTAAGAGATCAACCAAAGGACTTGTATGCATGCATATAAGCATAACCAATGGACATAAGACACTGGGGGATAGGGGAGGCTAGGGGACTGTCTAGGGCAGGGGGAAAAAATGGACACATATGTAATACCCTTTGTAATAAAAATTTTTTTAAAAAAATAAATAAATAAAAAGAAAATCACCATTTTTCAGCCAATAGATGAATAAATGATTCATGCAAGGCTCATCATTGAGGAAGTGGACATTCCACTTCAAAGGACCAGCCTGCAGATTTCATGTTAAATATATTTCTTTATTGTTTTCAGAGAGGAAGGGAGAAGGAGAGAGAGATAGAAACATCAATGATGAGAGAAAATCATTGATTGGCCGCCTCCCGCACTGGGGAAAGGGCCCACAACCCAGGCATGTGCCCCCGGCTGGAATCGAACCTGGGACCCCTCATTCCACAGGCTGACGCTCTATCCACTGAGCCAAGCCTGCTAGGGCTGCAGATTGCTTGTTAATTGTAATGGGGAAAAGGTACCAATGGGGAGCCTGGAAGGCACCACCTTACCCAAGTGATCAAAGTTAACATCACCAGTGATGGGACTGACCGTGTTCACATGCCCCCTGCTGTGATGTCCTGAGCAGGACACAACATCAACTACAAAATACTTTGTCCTGCCTGAAGTGTTTAACCTGAATCTAATCTTGAGGAGACAATCAGACACACCCCAGTTGAGGTGTGTCTGAAAGGAAGGAAGGATGGATGGAAGGAAGGTGGGAGGAAAGGAAAGGGAAGGGAAAGAAAAGGAAAGGAAAGGTGAAAAAATTGACCTGGACTCTTCAAACAGATCTATGTCATGAAAGGCATAATCAACCCCTAATCAAATGAATGAATAAAAGTCTGGGGAACACTTCTATATTGAAGGAGGCAAAAGAGAGGTGACTACCAAAATCATAGACCCTTGATTGGATCCTCCATAAAAATTTTCAAAAAAAGATAAAACAGCTATGAAGGATATTCTTGGGATAATTGGGGGGTATTTGAATGTTGAGTAGATGTTAGGTAATATCATATCCATGTTGAATTTCCTGAGATTAAGCATTGTACTATGGATACATAGAGACTGGTCTTTTTTCTAGGTGATACATGCTGAATTATTTAGTGGCCAATTTGTGATGGCTGTAGCTTCTCAAATGGTTCAGAAAAAATATGTATATAGTATTTTATATACAGTATAATATGGTATACATTAGTATTTTTAAACATTTTTTATTGATTTCAGAGAGAGGAAGGGAGAGGGAGAGATAGAAACATCAATGATGAGAGAGAATCATTGATCAGCTACCTCCTGTACACCCCCTACTGAGGATCGAGCCTGAAACCTGGGCATGTGCGCTGACTGGGAATTAATCGGTGACCTCTTGGTGCATGAGACAATGCTCAACCAACTGAGCCACACTGGCTGGGCACGCATCCTTTATATCTTACTCATTTGTCCACCACGGTTGGTCACCAGGCAACCTCCAGCTCCCCACACCACAGGGATAGCCATGGACATGGCCCTTGAGAGACCTGGTAAAAATCTGCCCAGGAGAGAGGCCTGGATGCAGTGATGCTGGGTCACCGGGCACACTCAACTGCTGTGGCCCCTCAGACTAGCTGCCCCCCTCATACCCACTGGCAGTATGGGAAGGTCCCTGTCCTCACATTTCCACCAGCTGTTGGCATTATCCAGCTCACTAAATTTTGCCACTCTGACTCACTGTAAAATGCTATCACCATTGCTTTATTTTATATTGCTGTAATTTCTAACCATTTTGAGAATGTCCTCATTTGCATGTTAGCCTTCAGGTTCTCCTCGTATGTAAATTACCTGTTCATAGCTTTTGCCCTGCTCGCTCTTGACCTTGCTATCTTTTCTTGTTCGTTTGCATGAGTTCTTCACACAGTTTAAATCTGCATTGTCCAGCCTGAGCTGTCTAACATGAGGACTTGAAATGTGGCTGGTATAAACTGAGATGTGCTGTTAGTGTGAAATACACACCGGATTTCTATGACTTAGTGGAAAGAAAAGAGGATGTAAAATATCATATCTCATTAACTGCTTTTTTAATACTGACTACATATCATAATACCATGGATGTATTGGGCTAAACTAAATGTATTACTCAAGTTAATTTCACTGTTGATTTTATTTTTTACTATTTTAATGTGGATATTAAAAAATTTATAATTGCCCTACCTGGTTTGGCTCAGTGGATAGAGCATCGGCCTGCAGACTGAAGGGTCCAAGGTTCCATTTCTGTCAGGGCACATGCCTGGGTTGTGGGCTTGATCCCCAGTAGGGAGCGTGCAGGAAGCAGCCAATCAATGATTCCCTCTCCCTTCCTCTCTAAAATCAATAAAAAGTAATTTAAAAATAAAAAATTCATAATTACATATGTGCTTGCATAGTTCTACAGAATAGAAGTGGGATAGAGAGCCCTTGTCAGTTTCAACAATTACAGATAATGTTTAGATAGAGGCAGGCACTGTTCTAAGAATTTTATATTTATTAAACCATTTAACTCTGAATGGCCTTGTGAGCTAGCTACACTGTTCAGCTTTGCAAATATATCCTCCCATTCCGTCATGTGATGATTTGCTTATATTCTTAATATTCCTCATTAGAGGGAAATTCTTAATTTCAATGTAATAGAACTTATCCATTTTGTGGTTTGTGCCTGTAAAATTTAATCAAGGAGGCCCTTTCTATTGTTAAATCACAAAGGTATTCTTTTTAAAAAATATATTTTTATTGATTTCAGAGAGGAAGGGAGAGGGAGAGAGAGAGAGAGAGAGAAACATCAATGATGAGAAAGAATCATTGATCAGCTGCCTCCTGCACACCCCACACTGGGGATAGAGCCCTCAACCCAGGCATGTACCCTGACTGGGAATCGAACTGTGACCTCCTGGTTCATGGGTTGATGCTCAACCACTGAGCCACGCCAGCCGGGCACAAAGGTATTCTACTTCATTTTCTTCTATTCATTCTCTGGTTTTACTTTTCCTGTGTCTTTATTCCATTTCTAATCCCCCTGGGGTTGCGGGGTAGGATACAGTCATATTTCCCCATAACCTGCACTGCTTACCAGCTATGTGACCCTGGGCGAGCCTCTTCCCCCATGTGCCTCAGTCTCCTCATCTGTAAAATGAGGGTCATCATCATAGTACATGGGTATAATAATTCTAAAGTTGTTACAATTAATATTAGGATGAAATGAACTACTCTGTGTCAAATGCCTACAGTGGCTCCTGGCAGGTAGTAAGTGCTCAGCCCACTGCAATTATTAAACTGCATTGAGGGTACAGAAATGAACAAACCGTGTGGCATAATAGAAACATGATAGAAGTAGAAACCATTACTAAGCTCTTACTGTGTGCCAGGCCCCATGCCGACTGCTTTTTAGGCGTAATCCCACTGGATACTATCCCCATTCCACAGAGAAGACTGAGGCTCAGAGAGGGGGAGCCACTGGCTCAGAGTTGCACAGAGACTCATGGTGTGGCACTTCAGCTCCAACCCCAGCACACGGGACATACCTCTGGGGGTGTGAGTTTCATCTGCTTCATTTGAGCCTGGCTCTGAGATGTGGGGACAGAGCAGACTGAGGAATGATGGTGCTAAAGCACATTGCCCTGGCCGACTGGTCTCAGAGTTTGATTGCCTGGCTATTAGTGGCCAGTAGGTTGGACTCCCCTTATAGCCTGGCAGGACTGGACTGAGCGGGACAGGCCTGGAGGGGAAGAAGAGGTGGTCCTGACTAGGCTAGGTTTTGTGGCCTTAGGTCTCAGCCCCAGCTTGGGTACCTACCTACCTTTGGCTACAGGATTTTAGAATGTCGAGGTAAAATCTACCAGCAATGCTTTTTTATGAATGGGCAGATCTCTTTTCAAAATACATCTCCAATCATTTCCTATCACCTGGTCCCCACCTGGTCCAGCCGCATTGTCTCCAGCAGTTGACTTTCTCTCTGCTTTCCTAGCTCTTTCCTAGCTGTACCCCCAAGTCTGTTTCCTCCATAGCAGCCAGAGGGCACCTGTGAGTCAGATTTCCCCCCTCTCTTCTCTGCTAATCACCCCCCCTCCACATCCCCCACCATGAGGCTACGTGCCCTCAAAACACTCTTCACTGAAATATTTCATCTGGAGTCAGGCCTGGCCATGTTGATGTCTCGCATAATCATCCCAAAGAAAGTTGGGCAAAATGAGACAAACAACCCAAGTCCCAGTGCCAACTTCCCGGCAAAAGGAGCTCACACCGCGTGCCTCCTGACTCAAACTCTTTGAACTGGCTTCTCTGCCTGGGGCACCCAGGCCTGTCTCAGCAGGGCCCAGACATCTTGCCTGTCTGTCTTAAACCTGGGCATGCCCCACCCTGCTCTCTCCTGCTTTCTCACTTCAGACCACACCAGGCCCTTAGGGCTCCCACTCCCAGGCTTACCGGATCCACATCCCCCGTGTGCCTCGGGGCCTCCTCCGTGGGACTTCAGCCCAGTGGCCCACCTCTGAGCCCCAACAAGCTCCTGTCCCCTGGCCTGTGTGCCCAGGGCCTGTCAGATCTCTGCCCTCCAAGCTCTCTGGGCATAGGAAGTGCCTTGCTCAGTGTAAATGGGCTGAATGATGCTCCTTCCCCAAATGATATGTTCCTGTCCCCAAACCTTATTTAGAATGAGGGTCTTTTTTATTTTTTTTTTTAATTGAGCCTGCCCAGTGTGGCTCAGTGGTTGAGCATCGAGCTACAAACCAGGAGGTTGCGTATATTTTAAATATATATTTTTATTGGTTTCAGAGAGGAAGGGAGAGGGAGAGAGAATCATCAATGATGAGAATCATTGATCGGCTGCTCCTGCATTCCCCACACTGGAGACAGAGCCCACAACCCAGGCATGTGCCCTGACCTGGAATTGAACAGTGACCTCCTGGTTCATAGGTCCACGCTCAACCACTGAGCCACGCTGGCAGGGCTAGAATAAGGGTCTTTGCAGACATAATTAAGGATCTTGAGATGAGTTTATTCTGAATTAGGGTGGGCCCTGAATCCAGTGACACCTGTCCCCGTAAGACACAGAAAACACAGAGACAAGCAGAGGGGAGGGCCATGTGAAGACCAAGGCACAGATGAGCGCCACGCAGCTACAAGCCAAGGAGCGCCGATGATGGCTATCAGCCACCAAGAGCTGGAGAGGCCTGACACCGAGTCTTCCTCCCAGGATCCAGAAGGCACTCGGCCTGGCCACACCTTGGGTTTGGACTTCCGGCCTCCAGAACTGTGAGAGAATAAACTCCTCTTGGTGTCAGTCCCCCAGCTTGCAGTGCTTCGTGTGGCAGCCCAGGACACTAAACCCTCTGTGTTTCCCAGAACGCTGTGAGCTTCACCAGGTCTGTATTTCCCAGAAGACTGTGAGCTTCACAAGACAGCTGTGCTTGCTCCCTGGCTCCCCTGGCCCTCAGGAAGGAGCTGCGCCCAAGGACGGACACATGAGTCATGAAGTAGGAGCAGGGCCCAGGAAAGAGGGTCTTTTCCTGGAGCCAAAGAGAACATGCACTCCTCTCAGATGGGCAGGGGCTGAAGGAGCTGGAGGAGGGGGCCCTTCCTGGGGAACCACAGCAGACCCCCGGCCGGGGCTGTCCTTCCTCTGCACACTCCCTGATGTGGACACATGTTGCAGGCCCTCTGGTCTGAGTCACTTTGTCACGCAGTGACTCATTCAACAAACACTCAGAGGGTCACTTCTGGGCCAGGTGTCACTCTGGGCACTAGGGATGCAAAGACGGTGGTGACCTCAAGGAAACGTGGTGCTCTGGGAAGGGGACCTTCTTGAGTGTTCCCCAGATTGTCTCTCTTCCCCTCATGACAAAGAGGGAAGATGTCTGCCTGGATAGTCACAGAGTTCCAGTCTCCCTTCCCCACCTCATCTTGGACAAGTGTGGAATCAGCAGACGATGAAAGTGTTGTCAAGTCTGTGGGAGGGAACAGGAGTACCTGTACTTTAAGGACGAGGTTTTAATAGATGCTTATTGTTTGTGTTGTGCTATTTTAAGATGAAAGGTTGGTACATTGAAATTTCAAGAGACTGATGATGACATATTTCAGGGACTTGAAGTTCTCTTTACAAATTAAATGACACTCCACCTCCTCACTCCCAGCAAAGGAAAATTAAGAGAAAACAAAATCCAAAAATTTTGCAAGCTCAAAACCTTCACACTCAAAGGAAAAGCCAAACTTCTCCCTGCAGCCTGCCCCCCACTCCTGCTGTACACCATTTGCCCCATCACCCCACTGTCCTCTCTCCTCTCATCTCCCCTCCTCCCACTCTCTCCTTACTCACTCTGCTGCGGCCTCACTGGACTCCTGGCTGTTCCTTAAACAACTCAGGCATGCTTCAAACTCAGGACCTTTGCACAGGCTGGCTCTCTGCCTGGAATGCTATTCCCTTGCTCTCCACTTGGCTTCTTCCTTACCTCCTTCTTCAAGTCTTTGCTCAAATGTCACCTTCTCAGTGAGGCATTTGCTGACTTTGTTACTTAAAATTGTGCCCAACACTCTACCCACTTGGTTTAATTTTCTTCATCACTCTCAACACTATCTAACATATTTAATGCTTTATTTACTCTTGATTACCCACCCCCCTCGACTGTTAGCTTGCAAATATAGGAATTTTGTCCAGTTTTGTTCACTGCTGTGTTCCTAGCATCAAGAACAGGGCTGGACACACAGTAGGTACTCAATGAATGCATATTGAATGAATGAGTACTTATAAAGTGTCAGGCAGGCACTATGCTGTGTGCTTTAATAATTAGTAACTATTCAAGGAGACCTGGGGCAGGCTTTCTGCTGAGTGCTTTAGAAAGACTGTCCATGTTAATTACACACTTGCTCTCGGTCAGGCTTGTGGCTAGCTGAGTTCTTGCTCTGGGAAGTGAGAAGGGGTGACTTCTATGATTAGTCCTGTTTCACACGGGAGAAAACCAAGGCTCTGAGAGGTTTTGTCGTTTTTCTTGGGGAATGCAGTGAACAGAACTTGAACTCAGTACAGCCAACCTCTAGAAACCAAGTTCTTAGCCATGTTTTTTGCCCCGATGTAGTGCCTCGCCCAGTTTTCACAACACCCCTATTAAGTCTGTACTTTCATTGCCCCTGGTTGTCAAAGGAGGCCACTGAGATTCAGAGAAGTAAAGTTACTTGCCCAAGGACACACAGTAGCTGTGGCAGAGCCAGGATTTAGAGCCAGGATGGCTCAGCCTAGGAGTAGAGTGAGCATGGTTGTCACAAGATAGCAGCGGAGCCCCAACTGGTTTGGCCCCCCAGATTAATCGGTCCCAGGTCTGATTCCAGTCAAGGGCACCTCAGTTTTAGGCTCGATCCCAAGCCCTGGTCAGGGTAGGTGTGGGAGGCAACCAATCAATGTGTCTCTCATGTCCACGTTTCTTTCTCTGTGTCTCTCCCCCTCCCTCCTTTCCACTCTCTCTTGAAATCAATGGAAAGATATCCTCAGATGAGGATTAACAAAAAAAACAGATTAATCCCCGCAATGAAAAATAAAAACAAGGTAACAGGGGAGGGAGCCTACTTTAGATACAGTGTTCTTGGGCTGGGTGGGGGGCCAGGGCTCGAGCTGAGAGTCTCAGCAACTTTCCTGGGAATTTGGTTTTTAAAGCTCAGCCAAGCCCTGGCTGGTGTGTCTCAATTGGTTGAATGTCCTCCTCTGTGCCAGTTCCACTTCCAGTCTGGGCACATGCTGGGGTTTCAGGCCTGATCCCCAATAGGGGGCGTGCAGGAGGCAGCCAATGGATGTTTCTCTCTCTTCCCTTCCTCTCTCTCTAAAATCAATAAAAACAATTTTTGCTCTAGCTGGTTTGGCTCTGTGGATAGAGCATTGGCCTGTGGGCTGAAGGGTCCTGGGTTCGATTCCAGTCAAGGGCACGTGCCTGGGTTGCAGGCTCGATCCCCAGTAGGAGGCATACAGGAGACAGCCAATCAATGATTCTCTTATCATTGATGTTTCTATCTCTCTCTCCTTCTCCCTTCCTCCCTGAAATAAAAATATATTTTAAAAACTATTTTTTATTATTATTATTTTTAATCCTCACCTGAGGATATTTTTCCATTGATTTTTAGAGGTGGAAGAGAGGGAAAGACAGAAACATTGATGTGAGAGAAACACATCAATTGGTGGCCTCCTGCATGCGTCCTGACCAGGGCCTGAGCCAGGGAGGAGCCTGCAACTGAGGTACATGCCCTTGCCGGAATCGAACCCGGGATCCTTAGGTCTGCAGGCCAATGCTTTATCCACTCAGCCAAACCGGCTAAAAACATTTTTTTAAAAAAGCTCAGCTAAGCACACTTGACCTGAAAGACCTAGGCCACACCCCAGGCTGTGAGCTAAGAGAGCTTCACATAAGCATGTAGTTATGCTAATAACTGATGCACAGTCCTGTTCTATGCCAGGCCCTGGGGTGTATCTGTATCTAGAACTACTTTAAGTCCTAGAAGAGGTACTACAGTAGTCCCAGGACCCCTCATCCACAGGAAATATAGTCCAAGACCCCGTGGATGCCTGAAACCACAGATAGTACTAAACCCTGTATGTACTTTTTTTTCTATACATACCTACCTATGGTAAAGTTTAATTTATAAATTAGGCACAGTCAGAGATTAACAACTAATAATAAATGAACAATTATAACACTAAACTATAAAAAGAGTTATGTTAATGTGGTCTCTGTTATTGAAAACTTTCACCTTTTCACTTAAAGGAAGCACTTCATGGCTTCTCTTTGGCATATCCAAATTGCCAGCATGGCTACTCTTGTACTTTGGGGCCATTACTAAGTAAAATATTGCTATTTGAACACAAGCACTGAGATACCATGACAGTTGATCTGATAATCAAGATGGCTACTAAGTGACTAATGGTTGGGGAGGGGAGGAGCATACATCATGTGGATGTGCTGGACAAAGGGATGATTCAGCTCTGGGCTGGATGGAGCAGGCTGGCACAAGACTTCCTTGAACTACTCAGAATGACATGCAATTTAAAACTTACGAATTATTTCTGGAATTTTCCATTTAACATTTTGGACTGCGGTTGACTGGTGTTAACTGAACTGTGGGAAGCGAAACCACAGATTGAAGAAACTGAGGCACAGAGAGGTTGTCACTTGCCCAAGGTCACACAGTAGAAAGTGGCTGAGCTGGAACTGAAACTTGGAAGCAGGAACAATGGCTAGGGGAGAGTAAGGGGCCACCAAACACTGACCTGTAACTTCACTCCCATGTAGGTAGGCATGGCAGAATAAAAGAACGAGGAAACTATTTCCACCATACACTACGTAGGGGGAAAAATTCAGAGTGTACAGTATGCACCATTGGCGTAAAACAGAAAAATGCACTTACACAGCATCTCTGGGAAGGCATACACTCACTGGGAATATTTGCTGGGGTGGACTCAAATAGCAGGGTGGGGGGATTCTCACTCTGTGCCCTTGCAAGTTTGGTATTTCAATTACACAGCCAACAACTGAACCCCAAATTTAGAAATTATAGTTATACAAGCACACTCTGAGGATGCACAAAAAAATGTTTTTAAATAAAATCTCTGATGCCATGGCTTGTCCATACGGGCACAGAGGGAAAGGGAGCTGCAGGCCCAGAGTGGGAAGACTCGACCCCTCACCTCAGGCTTGATAAACATTTTGAATTTTGTACTGTTTAAATCATGCAGAAATGTGACACTACTGGTACAATGGACTAAGATGAGGTGGGTCAGAGGGGAAGCTCTGCATGTCCTGACAGGCCAGGAACTCCAAAACGTGCCGAGGCAGCATGGGAACAGGAAAATGAATCCCTAAAGGGCAGCCCAGGAAGTGGGCAGCCCAGGAAGTGGTCTGCTAATGGACCCACCAAACATCTCTGGACACACACATCCAGGTCCAGCTTGCGCAAAAACAGTGCACACCTGAAAAGCAGGTTTTCTTTCCACTTGAGTCTTTTTTTCACCATGATCACTGCTCTGAAGAATCACGGCCCCACCCACACCCTCAGTAGGTTGTTTCCGCAAGTTCCCATTACTGTGTGCACATTCAGGCTTTGTGCACTTCCGGATATTGAGTTCACAGGGACCTGCTACATAATGGAGACTGGGGGCAGGGGGTGGGCAGCACTGGGGATGGTGACCCTGTCTGCAGCCAAGTTCAGTTCTGCATTAAATGTCTTCTTGGTGCCTGAGGCAGTTCAGTAAACATCTCGTGATGAGGTCCTTTTTGGTTCTATCTGGGGTCACTTCCCAACTAGGATGGCTCAATGTGGCTGCTCTTTTAAGAAGAGACCTGTCCTAGATTTGGGTGAAAAGCTCTCAATTCTAGTTCTGTGCTTTCCAATAGTTGCCACTAACCACGTGCAGCTGCTGAGGACTTAAAATGTGGCTGGAGAGACTGAGAAATTGAGTTCTTAATGTTATTGAATTTAATTTCCATTTAAACACAGAACATTCCCTTCATTATAAAGTTTTCTTGGACAGTGCTGCTCCCAGACTGTTCTCAGTGGTTAAATTACTCTAGTGGGAAGGGAAAGCCACTCCTAGGTTGACTTTAATATGGTGTTATTTTTACTGACTTTTTTGTAGCTAAGTAGCAATACATTGTTTCCAGCCTGTATAATTACTTACCTTATAGTAAAACCAGTCCCTTAAAAAAAAAAAAGTTACAGAGTAAAAGCAGCCTTGGTGGTGTGCAAAAGAAGGGAGAGCAGGAAGCGGTCTTCTCCAGGGCAGGCAGCCAGCACCGGCCTGGAGTCCTAGTCAGGCTTGGCCAGGGCCTGCCCAACAACCCAGCCTGTTCCAGTAAGAAAGGAGTGGAAGAGGATTAAGAGGACAGAACATGCACTGCCCACCTGGGCCCCAAAAGACAGAAAGGAGAAATGCTTAACTTTGGCCCCAACCTTCACAAAAAAATAAGCTCTGAATCCAGTGGGGTCTTGGATATCTAGATGCAGAGTCTGGGTGGGTTGACATTCCCCAACCGACATGGAGCCCAGGAGGGAACAGTTATCTCTTTGGCAGAGGACTCCTGCCTCTCCTCCCTCCTGTTCTGGCTGGAGGGATACCCAGCCCCGCCCCAGTCAGCAGAGCCCTCAAACAGAGTCGCAGGACTGCTCCCCTGAGGTTTAGCATCAGACTTTAATGCTGTCTTTAACGCTGCACATTGACAAGTCACACACTTTGGTCTTGTATTGGCAGTGGCAACTTACAATGAGTCTAAAGGTCTGAGCACCAGACTGGCCTCTAGGGAACAGATACTCATCCCCACCCCCCCACCCTCCACCCCCCATTCCTTCCATTATGGGCCTGTACAGAGAGCAGCAGCTGCCATGGACTGGTTTCATTTGAAAGTACACCAACTTTACATGGAATTATAAAAACATATTTACAGACGTCCCACAGTGCTCCTATAATCAGGAGCAAAGACCCTTTTATCAAAAGGGATTATATCTAGGGCTGTGCAAAATTCAAAAGGATCAGATCCTTTTGAAAGAGTCCAGAGTTCATTAAACAAAGCATGTCCCGGGCCACTGGGAAGGCCCAGTGTGCCAAAGATTGCCTTAAAGGAAAAGACCCTTCAGTGAGCACACTTGGCCTCGGAGCCTGAGGTTGAAAAGGGCTCCTGACTCTCGAGGGAGAGGTGGCTGTGAAAGTCACTCTGAGGCTGGCTCCCTTGGTCCTGCTGGAATGAGAGGTATTGCTTGTGGGTGCAGGCCAGGCCTTTCTGCAAAAATAGTCTAGGTTCTCAATTTGAGATGGCAAAAGATGGGGTTCTTCAGAGGAAGAGCAAGACATGGGAGACAAATACAGAAGGAAACACAAACTGGTCACACAACAAATTGAAGAGCATACAGGGTAGGTGTGGTGACCAGGACGGCAGGTTGCCATCACCTAATGGCCGCAAAGGGATGACAGAGGGCTCCAGTCCAGCTGCAGGGCTGCCTCTCGGCCCTGGGCAGGGCCTGAGGAGGAGGGGTGGGCCCATCCCAGGAGGGCTGCAGAACCCAGTGGGGCAAGCTGGAACGCCTTCTCCTGCTGTCACCACCACCTACCGCCCTATCGGCTAGAAAAACCACTGAAGTCTAGTGCACGACTTTGAAAGATTGTAATATATTCTCTGGAAAACATTCAGCAGTATGAAAGCCCTCCCTGGGCCCTCCCGCCCTCTCACGGGTCCACAACTGGTGGAACGGTCCAGAAATCCTTGAGCTCTGGAAAGGTCCCTGGTCAGTCCTTGGGGAACACAGGTGGCTATTTTGGAAGAACCTGCTCAAGTATGGTTCTTGACGTCGGGGGAATCCTTTCAGGGAAGATCACTTCAAACTCAATAACGAGGTCCCCGCGTTTCTCGGGTGTTTTGGGGAGAGGGAGGCCTTCTCCAGGAACTTTTCGCCGCATGCCAGGCCTGATGACATCTTTGAACACGATGGGTATGGTCCTGCCGTCCAGAGTGGGGACATTCACAGTACAGCCACACAGAGCCTTAGAAAAGCAAAGTGACAGCATTAGATAAAGGGTATAACTTAGGAAGCTCCACTCCAGCCCAGAGGCTGTCTGGGGTAGGCTAAGAGCCATTAGGCCTCTGCAACTAAGACTCTGCCCCCAGGTCTACCCAGGTCAGCATCATGGAAGCTCCAGAAAAATGGAGTTTTGATAAGCTGTGTACCTGGTCTCCCCACCTCCGCCCCCCTTTCCCCAAATCTAACAGATACCAAGAGCTCAAAACTATCTGTCAAACAAAGACAAGTATGTGTCAAAAAGCAGCCCTTTCTCCAGACACCACTGCCTAGTGCCTTACCTCCCGAAGGGTGACCCTGGCTGGGTATATGACATCAGAGCCATCTCTCTTAAAGATATTGTGTGGCTTGTCCTTTAAAACAAAGACGATGTCAGCTGGAATGTTGTTAGAGGTCTGGTCTCCCTCCTTGGGGAAGGTGATTTTGGTCCCTTCTTTCCACCCCCGTTTCACTTCAATGGTCAAGATTTTGTCTTCGTTGCGAATGCTCTTCCCATCGGGGTTCAGCCTTTTATGGGAGATCTTCATCTTCTTGGTACAGCCGCTGTAGATCTCTTCAAGGGAGACCCTAAGGTCATGGGTGACAGGGGGGTCTTGCTTCTTTCGGGTGGGCTCTTGGGCAGGGCGAGAGCGGACAAAGTTCATGTTGGTGAAGCCACCCATGCCCATGGGGAAGCCAGAGAACGGGTCATCAATGTCCATGCCTTCTTCCCCGTTCCGCTGTCCAAAAAAGGTGTCAAAGGGATTTCGGCCACCGAAGAACTCAGCAAACATGGCATGAGGGTCTCCATGGAATGTGTAGCTAAAGGAGGTACCGTTAGCACCACCGCCGCTTCCACCACTGGGGCCACCGCCCTTTAGGCCTGAAAGGCAGAATTAAAAGAAGTCAGATGGCTGGCCAGGGGCTTTCCTTAAGGGAAAAAACCTTGGGAGCCATCACGAGAGGAATTTTATTTAGCCTGTCAGAGAAGAACAAGGGAACCTGAGTTTTGTTGTTCATCCTCACCCTAGGATATTTTCCCATTGATTTTTTTTTTTTCTTTCTTAGAGAGAGAGGGAGGGAGGGGAGAGGGGAGAAGAGAGAGATCAATGTGACAGAGACACATGGACTGGTTGACTCCGGCACACAACCCAACCAACCAGGGAGGGGGACTGAACCTGCAACCCTTCAGTTCAGGGGCCCATACTCTAACCACTGAGCATACCAGCCAGGGCAAGAACCTGAGCCTTTACCTCCATCAAGGCCCTTCAGTGTGGCATGACAGCGGCAAGGCAGCTCAGGCTCTGAAATGGGCCTCTCTAGGGGCTACCCAGTTCCTGTCACTTCTTCACTGACCCACCCTCCCAAAATGATATAAGGACTTAAAAGAATTCACTAAGAGATCGGATAAATGCCCAGGGGACTTGGCTCAGTGGTTGAACATAGACCTATGAACCAGGAGGTCATGGTTCAATTTCCCGTCAGGGCACATGCCCGGGTTGCAGGCTTGGTCCCAGTGGGGGTGTGTGCAGGAGGCAGCCAATCAGTGATTCTCATCATTGATGTTTCTCTCTCTCTTCCTTGCTCTATAAAATCAATTAAAAAAAGAGAAAGAGATCAGATGAAAAAAACCTGACCGAGGGTTAGCTTTCAGGAAGTGCTTACTCTCAAGTCCTTCAGGGCTGGAGCCATGTGTGGGGAGAATAAAAAATGTTGGTACAACAATACTTGGAGGTTTTCAAATTCTCACACCCTGGCACTGACTGCCACCATATAAAAAGCCAATTAATTTCTTCTTAACCCCAAATCCAGAAACCAGTCTGAGTCAACCATAAGCAACTGGACAAACGAGAAAGCCGCTTTCTCCTCCCCCGAGGAGGGCTACCCGGAGAGGCGGGCCGGAGGCGGGCCCCTGTTCTCTGCCCCTTGCTGGCCGCAGTGGCGCAGGCTGCCATCGCTTGGCCTGGCTCTGGGCTGGGTAAGCCCTTGACTGCGATCAGCTCACCCCGCCCTCCCTGGGCCGGGGAGTGAGGTGGAGAGAACTGGCGCTCCCTGTGTGGGCTCACCCTGCCCGGCCCCGCACCCCTGGACAGCACTGCACGGCCTCCGCCAGGCCCAGGTCAGCCGGGGCCTGTGGGCCCGCAGCGTCACCGGCCGAAGACACCTCCGTTCCCGTCTGCGTCCGCGTCCGCACCCGCACCCGGGGCCGCGGGCGGAGGCGCCCAGGGAGGGGCACCCCAGATGTGTTAGAAGCTTCTGGGCGAGCGACGCGGCCAGCGTTCCTCCTCCCTTCCGGCGGCTGCCAATCCGAGGGCGTAGGCCCGCGCGGCCAGAGGGCGGGGGCTGCTCGCCGCCGGCCCCGGCCTCCACCCCCCGCCCGATGCGGCAGCCCAGCTGCGGTGCCTCGGTTTCCCGGCCTGTCAAACGGCGGGGGCGCGCCCCGGGCCGCGCGCGCACGCACCTTCCTCTCCGTAGCGGTCGAAGATCTCGCGCTTGCGCGGGTCGCTGAGCACGTCGTAGGCCTCGGCGATCTCCTTGAACTTCTCCTCGGCGCCGGGCTCCTTGTTCTTGTCCGGGTGGTAGCGCAGCGCCTGGCGGCGGTAGGCCCGCTTGATCTCCTCGTCCGACGCGCCGCGGGCCAGGCCCAGCGTCTGGTAATAGTCCTTTCCCATGGCCCCGCCTGCGGCCTGCCGCCCAGCTGTCGGTGTCCCCCCCGCTCCGCCGCCCCGTCCCGGACTCTATATACCCGTCCGGCGGAAGCTTCCAGATCCCGCCAGCCCCCTCCAGAACCTTCCGTCCCGCCCCCCGCGACGCGTCGGCCAATCCCCACCGCCCAGCCCGAGACGCGCGACATCCGGGGCGGGGCCGCGCCGCCAACGGCCGCCCGCTCGTGGCCACACCCCTTCCCTCCGCCTTCGGCAACGCCTCCCCGGGCCGCGCGCACCGGGCCGCGGGGGCCTCGCGACCCGTTTCCCTTTCCCGGACGACACGGCCGGCCGCACGGCCCGCCCCGGCCTGGGTGACAGGGACCCACCAGGGCGGCGGGGCGGGGCGGGGCGGTGACCGTGCGGGTCCGCCACGCCCCGTCGGGTCCTGACGGGACACCCTGGGCAAGTGGCTAAACCTCCTCCTGTCTCACCCTCCCTCTTTCCCGGCGGCGAGGAGCGTGCGGCCCCTGTCCAGTCGGACACGCCCTAGAGAGCGAGGCGAGGACCTGGGAAAGCTCACCTCCCGGGAGGTCTTCCCAGTCCCGCTGCGTTTTCCCACGAACCCGTGCCACTGAAACCTGAAATTATCTTGGTTTCCACGACCAATGTCACCCGCTCTCAGCCTGCGACCCCACCAGGGCAGGCCCTGGGACCTGTCAGTGCCGGGTCGGCGGAACCTTGAACAGTGTCTGGCACTCGGTCGCAGTGGACGCTTCATGAATATTTTTGGCTCTTTTGAATGCACCTCCTCGTTTTCTCTCGCCACTACCTTTTGATTTGGGGAACATAGTGTGTCCCACACCTCTCAGGGCCTGTTTCCTCCTTTGCGGGTGACGTGATTCCTTTTAGCTCTGGGAGCCTGGGGTGCCTGTGGTCCCAGACAGGGCTGATGGGAAAAGGAGGTTCAGGAAGGGATAGCCTGGGAAGGGCACAGGGAAGAGGGGGCGGGCAGTGGGGGCCCCCCTGAGCGCCGGTTCCTGGAAGTACGGTTTGGGAGGTCAGGGAGGTGTGACATCGGCTCTGGAGCCAGACAGCTGGGTTTTATTTCTGCTTCCAGCACTTCCTGGCTGCATGATCCCGGGCTACTTACCGAGCAAGCTATTCTGGGCCTCAGCTTCCTAATCTGTGCAATGGGGATGGTGGTGGTACCTGCCTCATAGAGCTCTCAAGTTGACATGAGTCGACCTTTGTGAAGTGCCTGGGACAGGCCTGGCACAGAGGAAGTGCTCTCAGCGGGGTAACAAACCCTCTTGTTGAGTGAGGGGCTGCTGAACCACCAGCTTCCTGGTACCACAACAAAAAGTTCAATGACTGTATCCTTATGCAACCTGGGACTTCTGAAAAGATGACGCTGGCCTTCCCTGTGGTCTAGTAGGGGATTCCAGCCCTCCATGGCCACTCACGGACCCGGGGGCTAGGACACACTGCCAGCCTGGGAGGCAGGGTATAGGCTGGTGTCCACTGGCACAGCATAGCGGGGGGGCATGAACCAATCATGGGAGAGAGTTTGATTTTTAAAAAGTTACATAAATAGACAGCAAGAAGAGTCACATTATGGGAAAAACCCAGAGTTTCGGGACTTGCTCATACTTATAAGCTAGTATTTATTTTATAGGATAAATTTAGTTTAGAGTTACAAATGTAACAGCTTCCAAAGTTCCTACCCAGTTGTTCAGTTAAACGCTAATCAAAGTGTTGCTATGAAGGTATTTTGTAGATGTGGTTAATATCATCAATCAGCTGACTTTAAGTGCAGGGGATGACTCTGGATAATGTGGGTGGGCCTCATCCAATCAGTTGCAAGGCTTTAAAAGCAAATACTGAAAGGCCTTAAGACAAATACTGATGCACCCCTATGGTCCATTGCAGCATTATTTACATCAGCCAAGCTGTGGAGGCAACCCAAGTGCCCATCAATAGATGAGTGGATATGTCCTGGCCAGTGAGCTCAGTGGTCAGAGTGTCAGCCTGCACACTGAAAGTCTCAGGTTCAATTTCTGGTCAAGGACACGTACCTGGGTTGCAGGTCCAATCCCCGTCCCTGGTTAGGACACGTGCGGGAGGCAACCAATCCTCCCTCTTTCTCTCCCTTCCACTCTTCTCTAAAAATCAATGGGAAAAATGTCCTTGGGTGAGGATTAACAAAAATAAATTAAAAATAGATGCTGGATTAAAAAAGCTGTGTTACATATATACAATGGAATATCAGTCATGAAAAAAGAATGAATCTTACTATTTGCGACAGTGTGGATGAACCTAAAGGGTATTGTGCTAAGTGAAATAAGTCAGTTAAAGAAAGACAAATACCATATGATTTCACTTATATGTGGAATCTAAAAAACAACATAAACAAAACAGAAAAGGACTCAGATACAGAGAACAGACTGATGGTTTTCAGAGGGGAAGGGTGTTGGGGGACTAGGTGAGAAAGGCGGGATTGAGAAGTACAGATTGGTAGTTCCAGAATAATCATGAGGGTGTAAAGTACGGCATAGGAAATATAGTCAATTATATTGTAGTAAGTATGTTTGGTGACAGTTTGGTGCTGGCAATATCAGGGGGAACATTTGTGAAGTATATGATTGTCTATATACTATGCTGTACACCTCAACTAATACAAAATAATATTAAATGTAAATTGTAATTGAAAAGAATTAAAAAACAAAACAAAAATTAACTATAAATGAAAATACTGAAGTTTCCCTGAGGATGAAGTATCAGCTTCTGGCCAAGAGTTTCCAGCCTGCTGGTCTACCCTACAGATTTCAGACTTGCTTGCCACTCCCCATAATCGTGTAAGCCAATGCCTTAAAATAAATCTCTTCATACTCACACACTGACAAACACATATAGCCCACTGGTTCTGGCTCCTTGGTAGACCCCTGACTGATATAGGAACTAAGCAGGTGAGTCTGGAGTTTGCCTCAGCTGAAATCCCAGACCCACAATTTACTCATTTACTACCTGTGCCATCTTACATAACTTGCTTGATCTCTCAGAGTGTTAGGTGTGTCCTCCATAAAATGAGGATAAGAGTAGCTCTTACCACCCAAGGTTACTATGTGGAAGGAATTAAGAGGAGCCAGGAAATGAACATTATAATAACAGTTAACTATGTGCCAAGCCATTTTCAAGTGGTCAGTGTGTATTAACTCATTTAATCCTCACAATAATCCTAGGAAGTTGGCCTACTGTTAACCTTTTTACAGTCGAGGCTCTGAGAAGTCATGTGACTTGCCTGAGGTCACCCAGGGAATAAGATGCTGAAGTGTAGCATGTTTAGCACACTGAGTGCTTTCTGATAAGCACTGAGCTTGTGTAAGATATGTTTCAGATGATGATAAAGCCTTAATTATAAAAAAAAGTGCATCACCACTCTTTTCAATTCTCTTCATCAAAAAGGCCTTCAAAAGCACAACTGCCATATGAGCCAGCAATCCCACCCTTGGTAGAACACCTGTGTGAAATAAAAACCTATGTTCACATAAAACCCATGAACCAATAATTATCAAGGTTTTAACTCATAATTACCGACAGCCATTAAAACCTAAATGTCCTTCAGTGGGTGATTGGATAAACAAACTGACCTAGCAACACGATGGAATATTATTCAGCCGTAAAAAAGAAACAAGCTACTGATACAGGAACTAATGCAGATGAACTTTAAATACATGGTTAGTGAAAGAAGGCAGACTCAAAAGGCTATTTCCTGTGTAATGCCATTTAATAGCACCTACTGGAAAAGGCAAAAGTATTGGGGCAGAAAGTGGTGGTTGGCGGCTGGGATCTACTACAGGGGGTATAAGAGAGATTTTTGGGATGCTGAAAATGTTCTATATCTTGACTGTGGTGGTGGTTATACCACTATCTGTATTGAGAACTATAAACTGAAAAAGGTGTATCTATATTATACCATAATAAAAATAAATAAATAAACATCCCATGGACTTCACAATAAAAAATGCAAATCAGGGCAGGGCTTGGGAAACCTCTCTCTGGGGCTCCTGACACAGCAGAAAGTTGCTAACCAGCCCTAGCTTGTCTTTTCTCTGCTTCACCTTCCCTCACAATTCGAACCAGCTCTATCATGCACTCCCAAACCAGCCAAGCCAGGTTCCGGACAATCAAGATCCTACCTAACTCATGTGTGGGATGCAAACAGAACCTGTGAGCTGGATGCAACTGAACACACCAGGTCTTTGGTGTCCAAATTATTGTGGGGTCCCCCAGGTCCAAGATCCCAGGAGGCCCCCACTTATCTTTCAGCGCTGCTAAATGCACGATCTGTCTGGAATTTCCTCTTTGGAAATTGCTCCCAGGGGCTTGTTACAGTCAGCTCAGCAACACCAAATGTGTCTACTTGTCACTGTTATTACCCACTGAGGCTAATAACACAAGCATGATTTAGCTTCCCTAATGACAGGCACAGCCAGAGCCACAGTACAGTGTCATGAATGGCTGTACAAAGTGGCCAGTTTTCATTCCAAGGGTGGATTTGATTTTTGCTGACAGCCTGGTTACTGGAAGCCAGATGAAGTCAACAAGAGGTCCTTACTCCTGCAATACTTGTCAAAAAATAAAGAGGAATTTTCTCCTCTGGAGGCTTGCTCCTGCCTTTCTATGAACTTCTTGTGGGTGAGCAGGGTGGAAATTATTTGTATGCCCCAAATGGCACAGAGCATAGTAGGTTCACAAAATGAGTTGGTTCCTGTTGAGTGAGTGCAGGGCTCAGGAAAGCAATCTCAAAAGGGGAACTCCAGAATGTTCCAACTCCCTAGGAATGTGTACAGAATTCCCCCAAGGATGCCGTCTATTTGGTCAGGACACCACAAGCCTCACCTAGCTGGAACCCAGTGATACGGAAGCGGCGCCGACGCAGACTACACTGGAGAAACTAGAATGTGACAGAACTAGCGAAGTAGCAAAACATGGCTAGATTTTAGGGTTTCCACTCTACCCCTTTAGTACCTCACAATTAGACATCTCAAGTAATTCAACTTGGTAGGGTTTTAAGATGTGGTCTCGGAGTGAGTACTCCCATTGTTCCCCTCAGCAAATGAGGCCGGTTGGGACACAAAGGTTTCAAGATACTGAGAGGCCCCCAACTAACAACAGAATAAAATCGATGCTTTTGAAAGTGCGGTTATAAAACACCTTTGTGTTTTCATCTGTTTTGTCCAGCTAGGCCGAGTGAAAAAGATAGTTTCTGAAGACCACAGCCTTTGCTGTTACTTAGAAGTCCCCAAAAGTTGTAGCTTCAGAGTGTTTAGAACCAACCTGGATGATTAAGGGCTCAGCAATGACTCACCCTTGCCCCACCCGATGACTCAGAGTTCTACCTTTGAGGACTTCTTACCATGTCCCTGATATCAGATCATCATGGGTTTCCAATGATGCAAGTTGATGGTGGCTCAGGGCAGGCCTGGAAGTGGGAGAAAGAAGAGAAGGTGAGGGAGTGTACCAGGTGCTGCCCGCTCAGTCCGTCCAGAAATGTTGTATGCATGAGTGTGTGTGTGTGTGTGTGTGTGTGTGTGTGTATGCGCACGCGTGTGCGAGGCACAACTGCCAGCCATAAATGGGAGCCGTGTCTGTGATTTTCAATGTTCCAATAGGTACGTTAAGAAAGTAAGATGAGTGGCTCAGTGGTTGAGCATGGACCTATGAACCAGGAGGTCATGGTTGGATTCTGGGTCAGGGCACATCCTGGGGTTGCGGGCTCTATCTCCAGTGGGGGGCGTGTAGGAAGCAGTCAATCAATGATTTTCTCCTATGGTTAATATTTCTATTTCTTTCACCCTCTACTTTCCTCTTGGAAATTAATAAAAATATATCACCAAAAAAAGTACTTTGTTAAAAAAAAAGTAAAAGGAAACAGGGGAACTTAATTTTAGAAATATATCTTCTTCCAATATATCCAAAATATTATCATTTCAAGATGTAATAAACATAAAAGGTTTTTATGAGATTTAAAAAAATTATTTCCTTTTCATACTGTCATTGGAATTGATGTGTCTGACATTTATACAACACATCTCAAATTGGACCAGCCGTATTTCAAGGGGTCACCAGCTTCATGTGGTGACCATACCGGACAGCGCAGGCGGAAACAAATGTGGGTCCCCTGCCACAGGTGGACGGGAGCTTGCATTAAAAAGGGCAGTGAAGTCACACCCTGGTTACAGATTGGGAGGGTCTCAGGGTGCTTTCCCCCACCCATTTCCCCTTTCCTTCCCTCCCATTCTTGACAGATAGGGGTCTCCTCGCCTGAGGCCACTCCATACCAGAGCTTCAGCCCACGCCCCCAACCCCTAGACCTCTTCCGTTGCTCCCCAGTACCCCAGGGGCCGCCAACCTCGGAATTCACCTAGCTTCGCCGCCCGCCTTGTGGATGCTGCCCTCCCTGTCACTCAACTTCTTGCTCCCGCCCCCGCCTTGCAGTAACCGTCGCTTCCTTTCGTTTCCACAGCGACGCCATCAAGAGGCGGGGAAAGGGGCGCGCGGCCTCGAGACCCATTTTGATTGGTGGAGGGCCACGCCCCTTCTTTCTCGCCTACTTCGTGCCCGCGTTCCGCCCCCTCGATGGATTCCGCAAGCTGATTGGCTAGCATTATGGTGAGCGGCTAGTCTACGCTCAGACCAGCCCCGTGGGGAAGGGACGAAGGTGGGCGCCCTACACGCTGATTGGCTGGAAGGGCACGGGCTGCAGGGAGGGGCGGGGCGGACGCGGAGCCGTGGTTAGTCTCGCGCAGCAGTCGTGAGCGCGTGAGGGACCTGTGCTGCGTTGCGTGCTGGGAGGCAGCAGCAGCAGCAGTAGCAGCAGGAGCAGTAGCCGCCGTGTGAAGAAATCATGAAGCATTACGAGGTAAGAAATGAGGATACGGCCACCGCAAACTCACTCTTTTTTCGCGGGTCCACGAGCTCCCCCTTTCCTGTCCTGTGCCCGAAGGACTGCTGGACGGCGCAGGCGCAGTGGGCGCGGTTGTGCCCCGGGACGCTCGCAAATTTCAGTGCGCATGTGCAGAGGAGGTATTTATAATTCTGCAACCCAGGCTGTTTTGGGGATGCCGTTTCTTGGGGGTCTCTGCTGCACATGAAGAGTTTGCAGTTTCCTGCAGCTCTCCCAGCGGGCAGAGTTGCAGGCTTTGGCAGGGGAGGAACGAGGGTGCGGGACCCTTGCTCCCAATGCGTAGGTGTCTTGCACAACCTGAAACCATGTCGCCACCTCGGGCTTAGCAAGGGGCTTTGCTATCAGCCCTCTCTGGCACGACCTTTGGACCCCTTCCCTCGCCTGGCACGTTCCTGAGAAGCTTAGGAGGTGAGGAGAGGAAGGTGCTGCCAGGGCTGGTTCCCGCCAAGCAACAAAGCTGATCTGGCTTCCTGGTAATCTACGAGATCATCTTTGTCACCCCTTGTGTGTCACAGAAGTCTCACGCCCACAGCCACTCTTAGCCCGTCTTCTGACTCCTAAGCTGGGCTTCTTTTTTCCCGTAAAACGAAGTTTCTTCAGGCTCGTAGAGATCTCTCTGATAATATTAGTAATTTTATCACTTAATTATTGCTGACTTTTTAGTAACTCATTTTAGCAAGGGCTCACTCTTGTGCTAATAAAATTCAGTTTCCTTCTCTTATCCTCATAGCCTATGAGGTAGGAGACTTTTATTGTTATTATTTCCATTTTTGTAAACTGAAAAACAGTCTCAGAGATGTCACGTGACTTGCTCAAAGGTTCCCAGCTAGTAAATGCAGAACACAGAGAGAAACTCAGAACTCCAGAGTTCCTTGCCCTGGCCGGTTTGGCCCAGTGGATAGAGCATCAGCCTGCAGACTGAAGGGTCCCAGATTCGATTTCGGCTAAGGTCACATGCCTGGGTTGCAGGCTGGATCCTTAGTAGGGGGTGTGCAGGAGGCAGCCAAACAATGATTCTCTCTCATCATTTATGTTTCTGTCTCTCTCTCGTCCCTTCCTCTCTGAAATCAATAAAGAAATATATATTTAAAAAAATAAACAAGAAAAAAACTCCAGAGTTCCTAGTTATTAGCCACTATGTCATGCTGGTCCCCAAATAAAAATTAGCAGGTTGAGAGATTTCTCCTCCCCTCACCTCCTAATTAAAATTTTTTTTGGTAAAATATGTATGAAATTTATCATTGTTTTTAAAAAAAATTTCTTTATTGATTTCAGAGAGGAAGGGAGGAGAGAGAGATAGAAACATCAATGATGAGAGAGAATCACTCATTGGCTGCCTCCTGCACACCCCCCACTGGGGATCGAGCCTGCAACCCAGGCGTGTGCCCTTGGCCGGAATCGAACCCAGGACCCTTCAGTCCACAGGCCTACGCTCCATCCACTGAGCCAAGTCGGTCAGGGCCATCTTTATTCTTTTTAAGTGTACAGGTCCGTGGCATTATGTTCACACTGTTATGCAACCATCATCAGCATCCATTTCCAGAACTTAATTCTTTTCATCTTGCAAAACTGAAGTTCTGTACCCATAAAATACTAACTTCCTATTCCCTCCACCTCTGCCCAGCCTCTAGCAACTGTCATTCTACTTCCGTCTCTGAGTTGCACTAGGGTTAGGTACCTCATGTAAATGGAAGGAAGGATTAATTGTTTTTATTCATAAGTTGAATACCACTACCTCTGCCCGCCCCCTTTATTATTGTTATTATTATTGGTAAATTCACCCAGAATCGTTTGAAATTTTTATCCCATAAGTCCTCAGTCATTTTTGGCATGGTGCTAAGAATAAGGAGGTACAGTTCAGCAATCTCTCATGCCCCATTTAACTTTGTGATCATAAAATAAAGTTCTTCTAATATAATTTTCCCTTTTAAACCCTCTGTGTAACCCTGGAGAAAAAGCCACGTTCAGTTTGAAAGATGTAGGATGGGAGGGAGGTCTGTGTGGCATTTTTATTTTTTTATTTTTATTTTTATTTATTTATTTTTTTTGTGTGGCATTTTTATAGTGGAGTTTTAATCCCCCCCATTAAATTTATTCGGGGTGACATTGATTAATAAAATTACATAGGTTACAAGTGTACAGTCCTATAATACATCATCTGTATATTGCATTGCGTGTTTACCACTCAAAGTAAAATCTCTTAATTTTACTAGTTAGACCAAGTAGGCCTCTGAGAACTCGTGGGGTGGGCACTTTTGTTCTGAGAAGTTGGGCACAGACTGGAACCCATGGTTGGACTGGAGAACATGTTTTACCTTACTCAAACCTTTCCCTCCCAAAAGGAAGGGGGAGCGTCAAACCCACTGTTCAAAATAAAAAAAATAAACAAAATGAAAAAAAATAGTTATTTTGCTGTGTTCTCTGTTATCATTCTCTGCTAACCTTTGCCAAGTATTCACTGAGGTGATAGCTACAGAGTTTCTGTATGGGAGGAGCAGTCACCTCCCTGCCGGGTTTGCACAGCAAGCAGATGAGTCCAGGGGTGTGTGTTTTTACAGATCTATAAAAGTAGCAAGGATGCTTTCACTCACATTTAGCAAGGATTGAGAAAAGGTTTCCATTACTGTCCACATCAAAGAATATATTTCCGTTTGGGACAAGTGACCCCCTGTCCACAGAGAGATTGGCCTCCCTCAGAAGGCCTTTTTGGCCCCAGAGGTTTCTCCTAGATGGTAAAGTGCAATATACAAGTGCCGTTGATGAGTGATTGAAGTATTTATACAGAAAGGAGCAGGATCATGCAGTGTCAACAGCTAGCTAATCAGGATTGACGTCTGATGTTATGGCAGTTAGAAGTTCAGCTAAAGGGAAGGAAGGTTTGTTGTAGTTTGCTGTCACTGCCTATTTCCCCTCTGTGATCTGAAATGAAAAAGTATCCCTTCAGTGGCCTGAGACAAGCCTGTAGAGCTGGTCTCCCTCTGGCCTTGGCTGAAGCTGGCTTTTGGAAGTTCAGAGCTGACCTTGGGATTATCTTGGGGTCAGAGCAAGTTAAGATAAGAGAACTACTTATCTCAAGCTACAGGTTTTTGTTTTTTTTAAATTGCAGTTTTTGCTATTGCTGATTAGAGGTCAAAACAATGATACCAGTAGCAACTGGAAAAACAGCTTATTGCATCTTGTAAATGAAGAGAATCAGCACCTTCCGCCTCCCAAGCCCAAGTCCCTACTCATGTCCTGCAGCTGGGTACCCCGAGGTGAGGAAGCCTCATCCTCTCGGGGTCCCCACTGCCCTCATATAGGGTCTTCCATCACCTCACCTCAAAGGGTAGCTCTGTTGGTGCCCATTTTGCAGATAATTCTAGGCCAATATTGTGCCTTGCCTCAGGCATATTCTTGCTTCAGCTGCCTCTACAGGTGTAAGTATGTGAAAGGTCTGTAACTAGAATACCAGTCATGGGACAGTTTAGAGCCAGAGAACTGAGTAGGAAGGTGAAAATTAAGGAGAAAGTGCAAGTCATGTTTAATGGTGTCGTAGGTGTGTGAGCTTTGGCTAGCCCTGGGCTGAGTCCTGGCTCTGCCACTCTAAATAATAGCATGACCCCGAGCAGCTTACTTCACCTCTGTGAACCTGCCTCTGGCTACTCCTCGGAGTGAAGCAAAGTTTTAAAGAACATTATGAAGTTGCTGGAAACATATTAGCAAGGGTATACATAAAAGGGGCGGTGCTACATGCAGATCTGGGTCATCCTTTTTAAATGTTTTGCACAATTCCATTATATGAAAAGAAATCTGTTTGATTTACCTAGCCATTTAATAAACCTCCAAATATCCTGTTGAGTGGAATAAAGCAAGTCGCAAAAGATTCTGTAAGTTGAAAAAAAGAAAGTACCAAGTGAGACTTACATGTACTGTTGTTCATGGGTATATACCTAATCTAAGGATAAATTGTAATACAAGGTGGGAAATGTGTGGGAATTACACAGTAGTTAGAAGAACCATTGCTTTGGGAGAAAAAGATGGGGAAGAAAAGTTATGGGGAGGCTTTAGCTATGTCTGTTTTATTAAAAAAAGAAAAAGAATCTAATATAACTAGAATAAAATGAAAATTTTACTTCCGAGATGGGATTCTAGGTGTTTCCTGTATTTTTTTCTTCTGAATTCTTGTGTCCTTTTGAAATAGAAGGTGAGGAATAAGTAGGGGTGTTTTTGGCCATCGAACCCTGTTTTAATAATATATGGTTCTCTGATCCTTGCAGGTTAAATTTGGTGCCTGTTTGCAGGAAGGTGATATGTTCTAAGATGGGGACTGCTTGATCTCTTTACTCTCACACCTTTTTTTTTTTTTATTGCTTAAAGTATTACAAAGGGTATTACATATGTCTCCTTTTTTCCTCCTCCCTTGACAATCCCCTGGCCTCCCCTACCCCCCAGTGTCTTATGTCCATTGGTTATGCTTATATGCATGACTTTTTTTTTTTTTAATGTTTTTTAAAAAATTGATTTTAGAGAGAACAAGGGAGAGGATAGAGAGATATAAACATAGATGAGAGAGAGAGACATCGATCAGCTGCCTCCTGTACACCCCTTACTGGGCATCGAACCCGCAACCCGGGCATGGGCCCTGACCGAGAATCGAATTGGGGACCTCTTAGTTCATGTGTCGACCCTGAACCACTGAGCTACACCGGCTGGGCTCTCACACCCTTCTACATCGCATTGAACAGGTCTTCAGAAAGTGCTTTTGGGGTTGATTTTGCATTTGCAGACAGGATGGACCTTAGTTGTAACACCCTCATCTGAGCTATCTTTTTGTGGCTAGATAGTGATAAAAGCAGGGACACTTGACATTTACGGTGTCCTTCCAAAAACCCTGAGAGGTGGGTACCCTTTGTCCCCCATTTTGTAGGCTAGGAACTTGCCCACAGTCAGTCACATCATGATGGAGACAGGATCCAGACCTAGGTCTGTCTGATTCCTCATTGATAGAATAGTGTGTTGATGGTGCTGCTGACAGCTGCCATTGTTTATTGAGTCCTATGAGCGTCTGATCAGGTGGGCAAGGGTATTATTTCTACTTTACAGGCTCAGAGAAGTAATTTAGTTGCTCAAGGTTGTAGACCTAGGAAGCAGTGTGCCTGTCCCCTGGTACTGTCCCCACGGTTGATGCTCTACTGATGCTGCTCCAGGCCGCGGATGACTGTGTATGTTTCTGAGGACACATCCATGGCTGGAGGGTGGGAGAGGCGCCGTGGGCCAGTGTGGACTGCTGGCAGAGGGTCTACCTCTGCCTTAAAATCGGTGGACTGTAGAGTTGTGCAGCCAGGAAAGCTTGGTGAGCTTTAAAGGCCTTTCTTGTGATGGAGTGCCTCAGGCTAGGAGCCTGTGAGCTGGTTTTAGGCTTTTGTCACCCTGCAGATTTCTTGCTCTGAGTCGGTAGTGATTCACTGTTTCAGATTGTCCTGGTGGGTCCCCTCTTCTGTCCCTTGGTAGCTCTGCACTTCAGTCACTCCCTTCCCGCGGGCCCGAATCTGAGAACCCCGAGCCTGAATGAGCTCTAGAATTCTTGGGTTTGTCTTCTGTACTCTACAGGTAAGGGATCTGAGGCCCAGAGAGGAGGGCCTTTGCCAGGGCCGCAGGGCCAGTCCCTCATTGGGTTTGGCAGTCCTTCCTGGGAAGACAGCAAAGCCTGCAGGCTTTGGATCTGAGTTGGATTCAGATCTTTAACTGCCCCATAAAAAGCTGAAGCCCATGGACAGGTTCTGCAACCTCACAAGCCAGTTTTCTCACTCATACAGTGGGGGTCAAGGGTGTGCCCTGCTGGCCCCTCCCCCTTCAGAGCTCCTTGTTGCACACTGACCATTACCCTGCTGGGCATAATGGTCCCTAACTCACTGGGTTATGGCTTTAAGGGGCTATTGCTCTGGTGAACATTAGATGAGCAGATGCCTGGAAGGCATTCAGCTCAGGGCCAGGCAAAGCACAGGACGGCAGCTAACATTTAGCAAGTTCTGTTGACCTACCTGCCTTCAGAGGCCTTGGTGCTGAGTTGGAGGAGGCAGGTGGGGTGGGCTGAGGTGGAGAAGGGGAGGGTCTAGGCCAGTGGTTCTCAACCTCCCTAATGCTGCGACCCTTTAATACAGTTCCTCGTGTTGTGGTGACCCCCAACCATAAAATTATTTTTGTTGCTACTTCATAACTGTAATTTTGCTACTGTTATGAATCGTAATGTAAATATCTGATATGCAGGATGTTATTTTCATTGTTACAAATTGAACATAATTAAAGCATAATGATTAATCACAAAACAATATGTAATTATGTATGTGTTTTCCGATGGTCTTGGTCGACCCCTGTGAAAGGGTTGTTCGACCCCCAAAGGGGTCACGACCCACAGGTTGAGAACCGCTGGTCTAGGTGGAAGAGGCAGGTAGGAGGTGGGTGAGGGTGGGCTCCAGGTAGGGCAACTGAGCCCCACTGGCTGGGACTGGGAGTGATCCTGTGCTTAGCAGAGCCCCTTGAATGGTTCCTGAAGAGAGGGGAGTTGGAGGGTTGATAACTGTGCTTGGAAGGGACTGCACCTGTTGTGACACGGTTGTTTAGTTGGGAATCTCTGCACTTTCACCGACAGGCTTGGCTGGGTGAGAAAGGCCAGAGACCTCCAGCTGGTGGGTCAAGTTCAGGCTAGGTCTTCATACCCTCTTGCAGACATTGACAATGGCAGCTGAGAAGGTTTGAATACAGGAAACAGCCAGAGCATCATCATCACCACCATCAAGCTACTGCCAGTGTAGTGCTCACTTTAAGTGCTTTTTATCTAGTAACTCGTTTAACCCTTATAATTAATCTGTGAAAGGATACTGTTTGACAGATGGGGAGACTGAGGCACAGACAAGCAAAGTGACGTGCCCATGGTCACACAGTGAGTGGCAGAGCCCAAATCTCCCAGACCCACGTGGGCTCTGCTGTGTGTGGGCCCAGAGGAAGGGATGAAGGGGGTGGCCTCTGGAGGCCACTGGGTGGATCTGCCTTCGGACATTTACCCTACCAGTGTTTCAGTTTTCTCACCCGTGAAGTCAGGATGCGGACACCTGTCTCAGAGGGCCACTGGGGAGTGGGAAGTGCCCAGCACATTCCTGGCCTCCAGTCACTGTCCAAAGCATTAGGCGGATCAGAACCAATCGCTGGCAGGTAAAGACAGATCTGCATTATTCAGGCACCTGAGTGCTTTCTGCATGTGGTCTCTTGAACACCTGAAAACGGTCGGTGAGCAGCCAGGGGGGCTCCTGGAGATGGCTTCGTGCGAATAACATCCCCAGGAGGTGGAAGAAGCAGCCAGATGCCAGGGCTGAGTTTGATATCATGTCAGAGTTACATTTTGGGATGATCCGCTCTTTCCTGCTGTGGGAAGACCCTCAGTGAAGGCAAAGTGCTCGCAGAAGCTTGTCAATGGGAGGGTCTTAGCCCTCTGGCTCCCACCTTTTGAGGCTTCTAGTCATTCTGTCCCCTGCTTTCCTCACTCAACACTGCACGCTTTCACTCTTCAAACACCCACAGCCATGTCCCTGCTCTAGGAGCACACGCTGATCCCTCAGTCAGGAATGCACTTCCCTCTGTTCTTCCCTTGCCCAGTCCCTTGTTTTTGAGAGCTCAGCTTCAGTGTTATGCTGAGAGGCCTTCCTGGATCATCCTATCTGGAGTGCAACCCTCAACCCTACTCCCCAGCCCCCCGTAATCCTTTCATGGGCTGTTTCGGCTGTGGTGTTCTCATTTGGTTACTTGATGGTCTTTCTACCCTGGTCAGACTGAGCTCTATGAGGGCGGAGCCTCTGTCTTGTTCCTACAATCTCCCCAGCATTCGGTCAGTGCTTCTTTGTTGAATGAATGAGTGGATGAATGAATGCGTTTTCTTCTTGCAGTCAGGCTTACAGGGAGCAGAAGGGTGAGAGTGGGGTCCGCTGTAGGGGCCTGGATGAGTCTGGTTTCTCACACGGTGGGCTGAGGGGCCTCGTTAGGGGTCCTGACATTGGGAAGGCAGCTTCTTATGGCTGCTGGCCACTTGCTCTGGGTTTACCCAACCTCAGCAGGACTATTCCCTGTCATCCCACCCCTTCAATGTGAGCTGTCAACACTGCACCTGGGCCCACCCCTCCCCACACAGGTGGCTGGCAGGATCTGCTGCTCTGGGTGTACTGTGGGGCTTCATTTACCTGTTTCCAATCTAACACTTCATTAGTCTGCTAGTTCCAACATATTTTTTTCTCTTTACCCCTCACATGCCAGGAATACTGGAGTGAATGAATCTCAGCCTCTGCCCTCAAGGTCGTGCGCCTAAATGAGGCCTGAAGGAGGGGGAGGGGACCAGCATGTGCTGAGGCTGGGAGGCCAGACTTCCTTGGGTGTCCCACATCAAGAAATGAGGCCGGCCAGGGGTTCGTAGCCACCCAGATGCCTGTGCACTTGAACCCGAGGGTGATGGACGTCCCTTTTCCCTGTTGATTTTATCTAAAAGGTTAACTTCCAGGGGGTGGTTTAAGTCCGTGGGGGCTCTCTTGTTATGGTGTTTGTTACATAAATGCTCAGGGTAGTTCCTTATTGACAAATGGTTAGAGATGGGCCAAGCTGCCCCCAGCCCTTGGAGGGATAAAGGGCCTCTCATTAGCTTGCAGTGAGTGACTGGCAGGCTGGCACAGCCCTGCCCCTGTCCCTGCTTGAACCAGGCTCTTATGTAAGCAGAGTCCCCAGGCCATTCAGTCAGCTGAGGGGACTGCAGGGTATGTGTCGTACCCTGGGCCTTTCTGAATTATTATTTTCTTCCTGTTTAAAGGGAGCATTGGCCGGGGCCATGCCAGTGGTGTGGTGGGCCCATGCCTGTCATCAGGGTAGGAGTGGGCTGGCCAAGTCTGGGAGAGGGTGGTTTAACATTGGCACTGAGGCTTCACGGAGCATTAGGAAGCAGGTTCAACTTTGAGGGGGTCACAAAGGGAGCCTCCAGTCTTATGGGGAGAAGCTGTCTCCCAGGCACCTTAGGAGTCTATCTCGGCAGGGGGTTGCTGCATCAGGCTTGTCAAGAGCTGGGGTTGGGAAAGCATAGCTCTGGAGGGTGGGTGAGGGTAATACCAGAGTTCTTGGGCCATCTGTAGTCTGAAACAGTATATTATTGGGTACTGTTTGCTCCAGAGAATCATGTCGAACAAAATCTCCGGGCTGGGGGTGAGGATCTGTTTGGGGAGAGGCTGCTATTCTCATCTTGTCTGGAAATCATGTCATTCAGGTTTCAGCTCGAATGTCACCCCTCTGAGAGGCTCCCCCTGACCCAGCCAGGCCACCTGTCATCCTATCACCTCTCCTGTTTTAGTTTCCACACAGACGTAGCACCTCCAGGGAGCATGTCAGTGTGAGTCCCTCGCTCTCCTCTTTAACCTCGGCTCCTGGCGGGCGGGGCTCGGGAGACATGTGGAGCGAGTGATTTGGTGTGTCTGCTAGAGACACTGTCCTGTAGAGCAAGGTGCAGGGTAGGCCCAGGCAGTCAGCCTTGTCCCCCCCCCCCCCCCCCCCCCCCCGAAGGCACTGCAACTCCAGGGAAGGACCTTTGCCTGCTTGCAGGGTGCTTGTCTGTTTCAAGGCCCCCTTCTGTCGTGAAGCTGGTCTCTGCTCATCTTTAGCTATTTTGGAGCTTGACCATTCTCTTTTTCCCCCTTTTGACCCAAAGTTACCTGAACTCTTGAGTTGTCCTGTAAGGATAAGATGGGGATCCTGTGGGAAGTGCTAAAGCCATGATCAGCCCCCAAAAATACTTCCTGCCAGACTCCTAGGCCAGCTCAGGAACTGCACTGCCCACCACATTCCAGCTCACCTGGGGCCTCTGGACAGACACCATTTCCAGTCTCCGGCTGGGTCTGGGAACATGTGCCATCCAGGGAGAAAGTGTGGGGAAGGATGTCCCTGTCAAGACTCTCCCATTCCTTCCCTTTTGCTTCATTTCACTTTCAACCAGAAGGGCAGAGCAGAGCCAGCAGGCACCTGTGGGGCTTTCAGGTGGGAAGACAGCCGTGGGCATCTTCCTGAACCTCTCTCAACAGGTGGGGCTGGCATTTTCAGTTTACCTTTCCCTTGGTAGATGTGGCTAGGCCTGTTAAACATTCCAGAAACCCAGTACCCTCTTGCACTTGTTACTACTCTATCTTCATCCCAAAATGTACATTTTCCCCCTCAGCATTTTCAGAAGTTCCTTATGATATATATGTGTGTATATGTATGTGTGTGTGTGTGTGTGTGTGTGTATAAAATGTATATCGACATAGGAAGTTTATTTTTTCTCTTAAAAGTCGGCGGCTTGTTTTGAGTCAGTGACAACTCAGGATCCAGGAACTAGGGTGTCTCTTTCACCACTTGTCACCTCTATGCTCCAGTGTAAGCCACAGAGTCTCTGGCCTGGGTTGTTTCTGAGACTCTCTGCTGTATCTGCCTGCTTGCGGGCCTCGCCCGCTCCCCCCCACTGGCTGCCCAGCAGGGAGAGGGATCCTTCTAAAAACCAGACCAGTTGTGGCACTCCAGCAACTTTCCAAAGTGCTTATCTTGACCGCCCCTCCAACCTCCTCCTCTGTTGTTTGCTCGCAAGTCCACTCTGCTTCAGCCTTTTGATGTTCTTGAGCCCCGCAAAGCTCTGTGCTGCCACAGGGCCTTTGTACCTCCCCCAGGGAAGCTTCGTGGTTTGGTTCAAATCACACTTTCTGAGAAAGGCCTTCACTGACCACTCCTGTGGCACTCTGGTCTCCTGCCCTTTGTTTTCTTTTTGGCGCCTGGTACAACCTGACCTTGTGTCACATGATAGATGATTTGCCTGTGTTCCCCTTGAGGGTAAGTAGGTCCCGTGGAGGGCATGGCCTTCTTGGCTGTGCTCACTGTTGCATCCCATCACCTGGAACACTGCCCAGCACCCTGCTGTTACAAATAGTTCTTTCTGTTCATCCTGGAGCCCAGCACCTAGCACGGGTTGGCACATGGATGGGCTCAGCAAGTGTTTGCTGAGGGGGTGAAGAACACGAACTTCTCTGCCAACAGAAAAGGCTTGTGGAGGTTCCAGATGCCCTCTGCACACTGTTGAGCCCTTTGCAGGTTCTGTGCAGCAAGCATATCCTTGCTCTTTGTGGGCGTGGGCCATGGCTTCAGGTAGGGAGGGGTTCCCTGGCCTGGGCCAGCTGCTCTGGAGGAGCACGGGGACCGGGCTTGCTATGCAGGAGGCAGCCACAACCACCCAGCCGCCCTCGGGCCGAGCCCAGTGGCTCACTCTTACATACTGAGATTTCATAGCCTAGGTTCGAGCTCCTTTGGGCCAGGTAGGGGCCCAGGAGACGGGCAGCCAAGGGAGTTGTGGCCAGACTGGAAGGTGGGGCCTGGATCTCCCACCCTAACCGGGTAACACCTGCCATGCTACTTGCCTCTTGGGGACCTACATGGGGGTGAGAAAGTGAGTGATGCCAGTCCCTGGGGACCAGGTCCTATTACCTGTCCTAGAACTGGGTCCCAAGTCTTTACTTTCAGAAAAACAGGGGAGGGGTGCCTGCCTAATGGGTTAGTCATTGTAGCGAAAGCAGCCCTAGACAATACGTCAACCAGTGAGCATGGCCAATACAACTTTGTGGATACTGACATCTGAATTTCTTGAAATAGGTTTCTTTTGATTTTTTCCAACCATTCTTAGCTTGTACACCAAGAAGCAGATAGGGGACCGGAATTGGCCTGTGGGCCATGGTTTGCTGACCCCTTGGTCTAAGCCAGTGGTTGGCAAACTGCAGCTCGGCAAACTGCGGCTCGCGAGCCACATGCAGTTCTTTGGCCCCTTGAGTGTGGCTCTTCCACAAAATACCAGCTCTTCCACAAAATACCGACTTCTGCGCATGGGCCATGAAGTTTCAGTCGCACTGTACGTGCGCACCCGCACGTGGTATTTTGTGGAAGAGCCACACTCAAGGGGCCAAAGAGCCGCATGTGGCTTGCGAGCCGTGGTTTGCCGACCACGGGTCTAAGCCATCCTTTATTTGTGATAGAATTATTACAATAGCCTACTGCCACCGTGTTTCTTTACTGCTCCTTTAAGAACCCAAGTCAGGTCATGTTCCTGCTCTGCCCAGAACTCTCTATAGCTCCCACCTCATTCGGAGTAGAAGCCAAAGTCCTCATCCAACCTATGAGACCCTGCACCCCTGGTCAGCACCCTGCCCTCATCTCCTCCCAGTCCCACCTTTGCTCCCTCCCTCCAGCCACAGGGGTCTCTGCTCTGTTGCTTGAATGCACCAAGCATGCTGCACAGGCCATTCCTCTGCCTCCATGCAGATCTCTGAACTGCTCTTTCCTTCACTGCTTGGCTCAATGTCCCTTTAGGGAGGCCTTTCTTAACTATATGTAAAACTGAACACTGCTTTACTGCCACTCCTGTCCCCTTTTCCTATGGTACATGTCATCTATATATATAAAAGCCTAATATACAAAGTGTCCCCTTGGGAGTTTGACCGACCGGGAGTTCGGTCACTCGCTATGACGTGCGCTGACCACCAGGGGGCAGTGCAGAATGAAGGAAGGCCCTGGCTGGCAGCCAGGGAAGGGAGGCCCTGGCCTGTAGCTGGCAGCCACTAGGGACCCTACTCATGTACGAATTTTGTGCACTGAGCCTCTAATCCTCTGATATGTTATGTGTAACTGTCTCCATTCCCAGACTAAAATGTCCGCTCTGCATGGGCAAGGTTTTCTGTCTTCTTCCACCCCAGAATCCCTAGAGCCTTAACAGTGCCTGCCTGGCTTATAGTAGGTGCTCAGTCAGTATTTACGCAGGAAATGCATAAGATTGTCTCCTCATCTGCCAAAGGGGGTTAATAGTAAAGGAGGTAATTCATGTGGAGGACGTGTCTCCGTGTCTGGCACTCTGTAAGTGTGCAGGAAGCACCAGCTGCCGCCGCCTGTGTACGGCTGACAGTGTGGACTCCAGACCGGCTGTTCTGCAAGCTGAGCTCCCCGGGGTGGACTAACCTGCTTGCTGCACTGGGGCTGGGAGAGCTGGGCGCGCAGGTTGGGGGCCGGCCTGGATGAGCTCCTCCTGCCGCTCTGGTCAGCCTGTGTTCACAGGGGTCAGCATCCCCGGCCTCTTCCAGTCTTCTGATCCAACAGTGCCTTCCTGCTCAGAGATACGGAGAGACAGGTGGTCACCAACCTCTGGCTATGGGGAACAGGGGTGCAGATCTGGGTCATCTCTGGGGGATGGGCCTGGGACAGCCCTGGAGGAAGAGTATTCAGTTCCTGAGGAGCAGAGACACATGGGGTCCTGCTCCTGGAGCTTGTGCCTGTGTGCCCTTGAGCGACGACTTGTGCTTCTGAGCTTCGGCCTCCTCCTCTGTGAAATGGTGTGACTGCCAACCCAGAAGGTGGTGGAGGCTGTGTGCTCAAACCCACGGGAGGGGGCAGTGAACGGGGTGGGTGGGCGGGGAGCGACCTCAGGTGTTGGCTGGGGCCCCACTGCGAGGGTCTGGGAGGGCCTAGAAGGGCTGCCTTCTTCCAGAGGGCAGGGGTTTGAGGAAGGCAACCCAGGTTGAGGGGTCGCCTCAGTCTGTCACCTGGGAACTTCCGAAGCTGTGGATTCCGGGCCCCATCAGAGGTCCCGATTCCCTCATCCACGTTGTCTCACAAGCAGGCAGGGTTAGGACCACTGGGCAGGGCTTCTGTGTTAGGTCCTTTTCCGAACATTCCCATTGACCAGATGGGGAAGCAAGACTCAGGCGGGGAAGCTTGGTCAGACTCTGGCCTGTGCAGCACTGCCTCTCGCTCAGTGCTGGCTCGCCTGTGGCACTGCTTTTCTGGGCCTGTTGATGGCCTAAGCCTGTGACAGGAAAACGTGCGGGAAGGGTTTAGACGGCTGCTGAGCCTGCCTGGGCCCGTCTGTGTGGTGTCAGGAGTTGACAGGCCTTTTGCCCTCCATAAGGCCTGACTTCTGGGGCCAAGGGCGGCTGAGGCCAGGGAGGAGTAAGCTCAGTCCATGGGCTCCCCTGCAGGGCACTCCCTGTGTAGGTGGCATCTTTTGCAGAGTCCAGACCTTCCAGACTGGTGTCCTGAAGTTGGAGTGGCAGCAGGGAGGAGGGTGCCTTCCAGATAATCTGATCCAGGGCTTCCCTGTCTTTTTCTGTTAGCATTTATCCCTGCTTTTCAGAGTGGGGGCTGTATTGCATCATAGAGACAGGGGCTGTGAGCCCCAGCAGTCTGGGTCAGTGTTGGCTCTGGTACTTCCTGGCTACATGTCTTGGGCAAGGGCCCCCTTGTTTTTCTTTTTTAAAATATATTTTTATTGATTTCAGAGAGGTAGAAACAAATGATGAGAGAGAATCATTGGTCGGCTGCCTCCTGCACGCTCTCTACGGGGGATGGAGCCCGCAACCCGGGCATGTGCCCTTGACCGGAATTGAACCTGGGACCCTTCAGTCCACAGGCCGATGCTCTATCCACCGAGCCAAACCAGCTAGGGCCGTGGTTGGCAAACCGCGGCTTGTGAGCCACATGCGGCTCTTTGGCCCCTTGAGTGTGGCTCTTCCACAAAATACCACATGCGGGCGCGCACGTACAGTGCGATTGAAACTTCGTGGCCCATGCGCAGAAGTCGGTATTTTGTGGAAGAGCCGGTATTTTGTGGAAGAGCCACACTCAAGGGGCCAAAGAGCCACATGTGGCTCGCGAGCCGCGGTTTGCTGAGCCGCAGTTTGCCGACCACTGGGCTAGGGCAAGAGCCCCCTTGTTTTTGAACCCTGTTATGTGAGCCACCCAGCAGGGGTCCCCGGCCCAGGTGAGGCTAGGTGAGTTGTGCAGATGCAAGTCTTAGCAGAGTCCTGGGAATGAGGTCAGCATCTGACACATGTTACTCGTGGTGGCATTCCCAAATGGAACAGGTACAGCCTGTGGTCACCCAGAGAGGTGCGTGGGCCGTGGGTGCTGGCGAGCAGCCAGTCAGATCCAGGCCTGAGACCCAGAGTCCCCCGCTGTGTTAGTCCAGCGCCCCTTTCATCTTGGGCCTTCTGTGGTCTCAGTGACCAACCTGGGGGCACCCGAGCACCTGAAAAACATCCTCTGAGGCCTGTTGCTACCAGATACGCTGCCAGCTTCTCCTGGCCCTGGGTCCCACAGCCTAGGGACATGGCATCCAGACTTTGTGACCCCTCATCTGGCCAGTGGGCGCAGGGTCTGGGAGCTGGCGGGCTGGGTGCCTGGGAAGAGTGATCAGCCTCTCTCTGTCCTTCCCCGATCTGGGATGATGACATTCCACCCCCACCTCTGCTGCCCCGGGCTCTTCGGCTGCCCTGGGCTCCTCCGAGAAATCGGGTCACAAGGCGAGGCCACTGGGGAAGGAGGTATTTCTGGCTGAGCAGGTGTGGCCTGTGCTGGCATCCTGGCAGCTGAGCCCAAGGTCTTTTCAGCTGCCCTGGCAGGAGCAGTGTGACTTCGATATTTTGGAAAGTGTAAGGGAAAGCGAACCTAGAGTGCTGAGCTGCTGAGTGTGGCAAGTGCGCTCAAGCCTCCGCATTAGTGAAGTTGGTTAGGTAGCCGAGATGGGCCAGGCCGCCATGCTGCTGTGCCCTGTGGTGGCTGTGGGAGCTGAGTGCCTGGGCTGGCTGGCTGAAGGACCTGCTGGCTCATTTTCATTTTTGCCTGGAGTCCTAGGTTACTCTGAGCAGGGTTTGCACCACAGCAGGCCTCTTGTGCCCCAGCTTTGGGAGAAGATGTTGCCCACCAGAGCACACAGTCCTTTGCAGGTACTGGCTGGGTGCTGCGAGGCTGCCCAGCATGCCACAGCCCCATTTAAGGGCCTTTTCCTGTCAGACAATCCCCTGTGGCATCCCAGAGAGCCTGCTGGAGGCAGGGTGTGCTGCCCTGTGCCACCTGTGTGTGGGCCACTGTAGAGCATGTCCTGGCTGGAGCTGCAGCCCCAGAACACTGTGTGGTTGCTGGTCTGGGCTCAGGCATTTGCATGGCTTAGGTGCACTGTGTACCCTTTGGAACTTGGCTTCCTCATGGCTCCTGCTCCCTTGGCCACCGTAGGGATGAGGGAGGATGAGGAGAGGGGGCTGGGAAACTCGCCATTCCGGACCAATTGTCCTCATCCATAGCCACCGGGCATTCCCTTCTTAGGACACACAGCAGTTCCTGGTATAAAGGTGGGAGGTGTTAAGTCCATGCGGATTTGCTGGCCTCTTGCAGTCCCTCGTCCAAGGCCCTTGAGGCCATGGAGCCTGGTCCACTGGTGGGAGGAGCCTGGGAAGCACCAGGCTGGCTGTGTTTGTAGAGATGGCGCAGCACAGGCTCCTGGCTCGGTGACCTGGGCACTGGTGCCTGGGCCCTGTGCGTTGTGTTTGCCTGGTGGCTCATGCAGCGTGGAGCAGCATTACAAACAGCTCTTCCGACTTGGGCTCCTCCCACCGGCCTCCTACTTGCTCTTCCTGCTCATGGGGCTCAGATAGAAACCTCAGATTTCTCTCTCCTCTCAGCTCCACATGCCAACAAATGATCAGCAGATCCTGTTTCCTCCACCTTCATAGTCTGTCCAGATTTCCCACTTCGCACCCCCATCCTCACCTCCATCCTGGTCTCCCAATTCCCAGGTGGTACCTGTGAACACCTGAGTCAGGTTATGCTCCTCTTCTACTCATGAACCCTCCAGGCTCCTGCCTCACTCAGAGTAAAAGCCAGAATCCTCTCTGGGGCTCACAAGGCTCTGTAGGAGCTGCCCTTTTACTCCCCGTCTCTATGTCCTCCCACTCTCCCCCTCACTCACTCTGCTCCGGCTGCGTAGCCTTCTTCCTGCTCCACAAACACGCCTGGCACCATTGCGCTTGCCGATCCCTCTGCCTGGAATACTTCCCCGAGAGATGTGTGCATGGTTTGTTCCCTCATTTCCTCCTGGCCTTGGCTCAGATGCCCACCCTGAGGGAGGCCTTCCCTGATCACTCTGCCTAAAATGGCCACCCTCCCCACTGCTGATGCCCCACCCTTCCCATTCTGTTTTACTTCACAACCCTGGGTGACACAAATCATGCCACTATTGTCTGCCCCTATCCCCTGCTTGCCCCCCCCAGCACACAGACTGTAATGCAGGTCCCCTAGAGGCAGGGGCTTGGTTTTGTTCACTGCAGTTCCCAGTCATGGGAAGAAGGGGTGCAGGAATGAATGAAGAAGCCTCTTTGCTGGTAGGTGGCAGAGCTGGGGTTAGGGCTCGCTCTCTTGGTCCCTTCCTGGTCCCATCCTGGTCCCATCCTGGACTGGAATTGGGACACGGAGTTGGGACCAGGGGACTGTGGAGCAAAGCTGCTGCGAGCACCCTTCCAGGATGTGGGACTGTGGGATGGAGCTGCTGCCACAAGGGGGCAGCAGAGATGTGGCAGCCTCCAGCGCTGGTGAACTGTAGGGACTGCGGCAGAGGCCCCACCTCTCGTGCCCACCCGTGTCTTACTATTGTTAGGGTTCTGCTCACTGTCAGCAGCTGGATGAAGCATCATCGCACCAACTCCCTGACGTTGATGTCCTGTAGATGGGCCCCTTGATGTCCGTGGTCAGGATTTGGGGACAAGAGGCCTGGCTCCCTGGGCAGCTGGCAGTGCTATTTCACTAGCATTGGTCTGCATTATATTTATCCTTTATAAAACTTAATTCTAGGCTGGCTGTATTTATGTACTTTTTTTGGTGGTTATTATCTCTGTAAATCTTGCAGTAACTCTGTGAGATGGCAGGTGGGGGCAGCCTACTTTGTAGATGAGGAAACGGGTAATTTCAGGGCTTCCCAGCCAGGAAGTAGGTGAGTCGTTGCTTAGGAGCCTTACACAGATGTTTGCAGAGCACAGCTCCATGCTGGGCTATGTTCCGGGTGCTGGGAAACAACTGACAGCCCAGTGGGAGGTAGATGGTAAATGTCTGGGGGTTGATATTTTATTTTATTTTTTTCAAATTTTTTTTAAAAAAATATTTTTATTTATTTCAGAGAGGAAGAGAGAGATAGAAACATCAATGATGAGAGGGAATCATTGATTGGCTGTCTCCTGCACGTTGGGCTGAGCCCACAACCCTGGCATGTGCCCTTGACTGGAATTGAACCTGGGACCCTTAGGTCCGCAGGCTGACGCTCTATCCACTGGGCCAAACCAGCTAGGGCAGGGGGGTTGATATTTTAAGCTGATGGTCAGGAAGGGCCTCCTCACTGCAAAGTCGTCTGAAGGTCTGAGGAGATAGGGGAGGAGCCCTGTGGGGTCTGGGGGAGAGTGTTCTAAGGAGCTGGAACAGCATGTGCAAAGTCCCGAGTCTCTCTTACGGTTGCATAACTATGCTCTTGTTCTGTCATCGCCAGACAGGGCCGACCCCTGGATCTTTGCCTCCCTGGCAGCTCTGGGCACTGGCGCTAGCTTGGAGCAGGTGCTCAGAAACCGCTCCCCTCTTTCTACTACTGCTACCTTGATCAGTAACATTTTTATTTCCACGAAGACAGTGAAGTCCCGGGGCCCTGCTGCTCCAGTGGCTCTGGCTGCTCCTCTCTGGGTTGGGGAAGACCACAGGGTGGCTTCTGCTCGTCCCCTCCTGCGAGGTGGGCTGTGGTCTTGCCCCTTGTCCTCGCCACCCCCCACGCCCCTCTGCCACCTCGTGCTGCCACTAGTTGCTGTTGGCTGGGCCCCAGAATCTCAGGCCTCTGGTGAGAATGCCTCCCAGGCTAGTGGAATGTCATCGCATGCACCCCAGGCCAGGGTGCCTGCCCTGCCCTTGTCCTCTGTCCATTGTAGGCCATGGGGCCACACTCCCTGCCTGCAGCCATTGATGGACCTTGAGCCAGTGACCTCCTCAGGCCTCACTTCATCCATCCATAGAGTAGAACATGTTGCCCTTTCCCAGCCCCTTCCCTCTGTGGGGCAGGAAGGGCTGCTCTGTGTTCCTCAGTAGGGCCCACCACTCCATCTCCTTCTCCCCAGGATGGGGCCTGGGCCTGCTGTCTTTTCTGTGCTCAGCAGTTGCCTGTGCTCTCTGACCTCAGCCCTGGGTCCTACCCTGGGCCTCTATCCCACTCTTGGCCTCAGGGCTGGGCTGGCATGTGGTACCTGTGTTTATCTCTGAAGCATAGGGCATGGGAGGCATGCTTGGGCACAGAGCAGGGGGTAGGGGTGGCGCTGAGGTGGGGAGGGTTGCAGTTGTGGGGGGTGAGCTCAGGGACTGAAGACTGGGAAGCACATGACAGGGCCCCCACCTTTAGGCCGTCCGTGTGGGTGGGGGAGGGGGTGAGGAACCTCTGCTGCTCCCTGCCCAGAGACCTTTGTTTTGGTGGGTTATTGGGACTTGTTTGTTAGCCTTCCCACCTAAAAACTTTATTGAGGTGAAATTCACATAACACAATACCCATTTAAAAGTGAAAAGTTTAGCGGCACTTAGTACATTCACAGTGTTGTACAACCACCGACCTCTTCTAGTTCCACAACTTGCCATCACCTCGAAAGGAGACCAGGTCCCCATTAGCTGATACTCCCCTTCCTCACTCCCCAGCCCCTGGCAACTACCATTCTGCTTTTTGCCTTTGGGATTTAATTGTTCGGTACATTTCATATACATAAGTGACCCCTTTGTGTCTGGCTTCTTTCACTTGGCAAAACTTTTTCCCCAACTAGCATAACTTTTATCTTGAAATAATTATAGAGACACAAGGAGATGCAAAAAGAGTACAGAGAGGTCCTCGGTCCTCCCAACCCCCCCCACCCCCAGGGCCTTTCAGACCTCTCTTGGGGTAAAGATGGCCTCTGGGCCCCAGGATTTGGGGCCAGGAAATGGGAAATGAGGACTGATCCTGTCGGGGTGGCCTGAGCTGGAGCAGCCCCCACCCTGGTGGGTCGGGCCCCTCATGCTTCCCCTTGGGCTGAGCTTACCTCTGTGAGGGCTCAGTCTCTCCTGTCCTTTGGTCTTGGGCTGGCCTGGGCGCAGTGTGGCGGCTGCTGGGAGTATCGCCCCTCTCCTGGCCGCCCTCTCCTGCTGCCCAGCTTCCTCTCCCAGCAGCCAGTTGGGCCCCCGACGGCTGTCCTCTCCTCCTGGGCCCTGGTCTCATGCCTGGTTGGGGGAGGGTAGAATTTTAGCCCTTCCCCAGCAGCTGGCAGGCAGGGAGAGGGCTGGTTGTATTTTAAGCTGTTGAGTGGTTCAGCAGGAACTCGGAGGCCTCTTTCCCCGGAGGCACGGTGTTGCCTTCCTGTGGACCACACCGGCTCTGAAGGCATGTGGGCACTGCCCGCCTGGGACCCAGCAACTATTAATATACCTGCAGCCACGGGGCAGGCACAGGGCCACGCTGTTCTAGCCCTTCCCGTACAATGGCCTGCCCCGGCCTGCACCCCCCAAAGACGGGCCCCGTCCGCCTCCCGTGAGGCCCCTTGGTGGGACTGGTCCTCCAGGTGATGAGACCAGCTTTCTGTTTTGGCCCCTCTGTCTGGCCTTGTGACCCCTGTGGCTCAGAGGGTTCAATAACCTGTGCCCAAGGCCGCAGGGCCTGGCCGAGCTCTCTCTAGTGTTAACAATAGGCAGGTTGGCCAAGACTTCTTGGGTGCTGGGCCCTCTCCCACCTCAGGTCCATGGGGTGGGTGCTGGGCCCTCTCCCACCGCAGGTCCATGGGGTGGGTGCTGGGCCCTCTCCCACCGCAGGTCCATGGGGTGGGTGCTGGGCCCTCTCCCACCGCAGGTCCAGCAGGGAGCTGGGATCTCACCCCAGGCCACGTCCTTCCCTTCGTGGCAGCTCCACAGGCTTTGGGACACTGCGCGTCTGTCAGGCACCACGCTGCACTTCTCGTGCGTTGTTTCATGGGACCCTCCCAGCCCTGCTGTGTGCTCCCCAGGCTGAGGCCCAGAAGAAGGGATTCTGTGGCAGGGCCAGATTCAGTCCCATGCACTGTCCACCCCATCCCCTGCTTCTCTCACTGCCGTTGGGTGTGTGTGAGGGGAACCCCTTCTTTCAAGGGCCTTGGGTGGGTGGCATGCCCTCAGAAAGCCTTGCGTGGGCCTTGCATGGGGTTTCGAGCCCTGCGCCTCTTCCCCACGCTGCCACTGACCGAGGGCCACCAGGGGTGGGAAGGGTCCTCAGTACGTGTTGCCCAGTGGCCGACTTGGGGACAGACCCAGCCCTACCTGCCCCTGCGGGGTCTGAGCTCTGTGGCACGCAGGCCTTTCAGGACTGGCCTGCCCACCGGGCCTCAGTGCTGCTTTTCCATGTCCGTGGTGTCTGCTTTGACCTGTGTAGGGTGGGGGTCACATCTCCCCTCCCTCCTGGAGCTTCTTCCCTCCCAGCAGCACCCCTCTGCTCTGCACTGTCCGGGGTTCAGGGAGATCGTGTGTGAAGTGGGCTGTGTGCTCTGGGCTTTGGGAATCTCAGGACCTGGGCGAGGCAGCTATGTTGGGCTTACATGGTGGGAAGACTGCCCTGAAGGTGACCTGAACATGGTCTGGGTGGATCTAGTGAAAATGTGTGGAGAGGGATGTCAGGGAGGTGGGGCCACGGCCTCATCAGCCCAGGCTGGGGTGCTTTCTGGAAACTTCCCGGTTTCTTTACCCTTTCCCCACATAGAGGCTCTCTGCACCAATAACTCTGGAATCTGTCACCTCCCTGGGAACACAAATGCACAAGGGAAATAATCCGAGTGTCTCTCACAGCTCAGAAGGGGAAATGGATGATCTAGCTCTCGGATTCTCAAATAGCTGGGGTTTCTCCAAGCCCAGTGAACTCTGCCGGCCTGAGCCGGGTGCCGGGGTGTGGGCTGGCCTCTCACCCTCCTCCTCTCTGGGTATGGGGGCCAGGAGACACCTCCATGCCTTCCTCTGGAGACCTCCCTACCCCCCAGTGCTCTTTGGGGGCTATGTCCACTTGAAAACCTCACTTTCAGGGTGACCCAGCCCCTGGGGGGCTGTCCCCGATCTGTGCCATGGCTCTTCGGGGGCTCAGTCTGGGAAGTTTTATATTTAGCTGGGCATGGCTGTAGGGCCACTCGGGTTACAGCTGCACAGAAGGTGGCAGTGCCAGGGCAGGCGTGGGCTCCTTTCCAGCGCCGCGGCAGAATTTGATCGCATGGCCTGCCCCAGAGCGCTGTGCGTGGGGAGGTCGGTGGTGGGGCCTGACAGCCGGCAGCTTGGGCCACTGGCCTCGTGGGCCGAGCAGGGTGGCATGGACCTGAGTGTGAGCTTGGTGGCCCGGGAGGCCAGCCAGGGCCATGGCCCCAGCCCTGGCGTAGGCCTCAATGGCCTGCCCCGGCCTGCACCCCCCAAAGTGACCAAGAAACCTAAAAAGGGCGTTCTCTTCTTTGAGGTGGAGATTCTGGATGCAAAGACTCGGGAGAAGCTGTGTTTCCTGGACAAGGTAGGACCGCGGTGCTGGCTGCACTGGGTCAGGGTGCTGGGCCCATGCCCCTTCCTTATGGGGCTCCTGACCACAAGGGAGATGGGAGTGCTCCTCCAAACTGCTTGGGAGGTGCACGAGGGGTCCTATCCTCAGGCCTGGCCTGTCCCTGCCAGCTCGGGGTAGAGTGGGCAGCCCTGGCCGCTGGGTGTGTCCGGGACTTGGCCTCACGGTGCAAGAGGAGGTGAAGCAGCCTCAGTGGAGCCTGCAGGGCTTTGGGCTGGGAGGGGGTAGAATTGTAACCAGGCCAGGACAAGGGGCTTGTCCCTTCCTAGGGGAGGTCTGGCCTGGACTGTGGGTCTTTACTCTGTGGGGAGGTGTGGGTAGGGGTGGAGAGGAGAGGCCCAGCTTCTCCTGCTCAAATGTCTCCCAGCTTGGCTGGGGGCATCCTGGCTGCCTGGTAAATCTGGGCCCTCAGGCCCACTGCCGTCTCCACTCTGACAGGCCCTTGCTGCTCCTCTCGGCCATGTGGGTCTGGGGCTTGGACCCCAGCCTTCCCCACTCCCATAGCAGCTACCCAGGCCCCCATCCACCCCCACCTCAGCAGGAGGGATCCTGGATCAGGGGTCCTGGCTCCCCCCAGGGCTGACTTCCCTCCGGCCCGTGCTTCCCTCAGGTGGAGCCCCATGCCACCATCGCAGAGATCAAGAACCTTTTCACTAAGAGCCGTAAGTCCAGGGCCCAGCCACACTGCCTCCTGCAGCCCCTCTGGGCAGGGGCCTCTGGGTGGGACCCCTCCTGGCAGCCTCTCCTCCCAGGGTCTGCAGAGATGCCCGTAGTGGAGCCCAGGACTTTCTGGGCTTGCCCGTTGCAGCGCCCCCGTGTGGCCACTGGTAGGAATGCCCTTGCTTGGTTTTCGGAAGGACAACATCCAGCTTCTGCCAGTGCTCTTCCGGGCTGTGTCCTGGAGCCACACAGGCCACAGAGGCCTTGTTCTCAGTTGGAGGAGCTGTGGGGTCCTTGGGCCGCACCAGGCTGTGCGCTGTGACGCCCTGCTCTCCCTGCAGATCCACAGTGGTACCCTGCCCGTCAGTCCCTCCGCCTGGACCCCAGTGAGTACAGCTGTTGGTTGACCTCCCCTGGGCACCCCGGTGGCAGTGGGAGGCCTGGGTAGCTCCAGAGCTGTGGCCTGCCTCTCTGCAGAGGGCAAGTCCCTGAAGGATGAGGACGTTCTGCAAAAGCTGCCTGTGGGCACCACAGCCACACTGTACTTCCGGGACCTGGGGGCGCAGATCAGCTGGGTGACGGTGAGTCCTGACCCTACTACCTACAGCCTCCTCTCCCATCAGCCTCATTGGGGTGACTCACCTGCCCGTCTTCCCAGGTCTTCCTGACAGAGTACGCGGGACCCCTTTTCATCTACCTGCTCTTCTATTTCCGGGTGCCCTTCATCTATGGCCACAAATATGACTTCACGTCCAGCCGGCACACGGTGGTGCAGTGAGTGGGTCAGGGTGGTGATGGGGGGTGGGGGAAAGGCCCGTGGATCAGCCCCTCTGAGCCAGCTCTCCTCCCAGTCTCGCCTGCATCTGCCACTCATTCCACTATGTCAAGCGCCTACTGGAGACGCTCTTCGTGCACCGCTTCTCCCATGGCACCATGCCCTTGCGCAACATCTTCAAGGTAAGGCCCCAGCCTAGTGTCCCAGGCCCGCCCACCCACCCTAGCCCCGCCCTCGCAGGACCCAGCTCTCTGCCCACACCCTTTGGGGTGGACACCCCCCCCGGACCCCGCCCTCCACTGGGCCAGGCCCCATCCTGGCCCTGCTCCCTTTCAGAATTGCACCTACTACTGGGGCTTCGCTGCGTGGATGGCCTATTACATCAACCACCCTCTCTACACGCCCCCCAGTAAGTGGCTTTGGGACCCTGCTCCTCCTGTGAGCCCCCATCCCCCACCAGGCTCCTCTCATCGGCCTCCCCTCTGGCTTTCTTTGCAGCCTACGGAGCTCAGCAGGTTAAACTGGCACTGGCCATCTTTGTGGTAAGCAGGCAGGCTGGTGTGTGATGGGGTGGAGGGAGTCTGGGGGGGGCTCTGGGCTGACCCTGCTCCTCTGACAGATCTGCCAGCTGGGCAACTTCTCCATCCACATGGCCCTGCGGGATCTGCGGCCAGCTGGTGAGTGGTCTCCTCTGGGCAGGGGGTGGGCAGGCTGGGCCAGGGTCTCACTCACCTTCCCATCCTGCCTGTCAGGATCCAAGACCAGGAAGATCCCGTACCCCACCAAGAACCCCTTCACGTGGCTCTTCCTGCTGGTGTCCTGCCCCAACTACACCTATGAGGTGAGGGCCCGCCCGCTCCCCTCTCCCTCACGGGGCCTCAGGTTCCATGTGAAGGGTCAGTCCCGGGAAATGGATGTCTCGGCCCTGGGGCTCGCCAACATTTAGGAGGCGGGGAGTGGGGAAGAATCGGGTTGCCCGGCTCAGCAGTTGCTTTTGCAGTTTGAACCTGAGAGCATCTGGAGATGCAGACTGTGGCCCGGGGGGTGGGGAGTTGTGTAAGGCTGGGCTTGTGGCTGTTGAGGGCCGAGGGGCATGTGCCCCCCCCCCCCCCCAATAGCTGGCCTGCCCTTATCTCCACCCTGTGCCCACAGGTGGGGTCCTGGATAGGCTTTGCCATCATGACGCAGTGTCTCCCAGGTGAGCCCACTTCCCCCCCAGCCGGGCCCTGCCCCACTCGGTGCCAGGCACCCCCCTGACCTCCTGCTCTGCTCGCAGTGGCTCTCTTCTCTCTGGTGGGCTTCATCCAAATGACCATCTGGGCCAAGGGCAAGCACCGCAGCTACCTGAAGGAGTTCCGGGACTACCCGCCCCTGCGCATGCCCATCGTCCCCTTCCTGCTCTGAGTCGCTGCCTCCACCAGCTCCTACGGTCAGGCTCTCGGGAGCCGGGCTCTCGTACCCACCGTGTCCTCCTGGGGGAGGAATGGGGTACACTGCTCCCCAGCACCTGGAATAAAATCTGCCTGCCCGGCTGGACTCGGACTCGGGCTCTGTGTGTTTCTTTGGGGGGTTTGGGGACCAGTGAACCACAGGAACAGGCAGGGCATGGGCTGAGGGCCTGGAGGCTTTTATTTCTCCCCTTGTCCAAGGGTGGTGGGCGGGCCCCACTACACGGCCACCTGGCTTCTGGCCAGATCTGCCTCCCTCTGCTCCCGCCGCTTCTTCCGCTGGAGCAGCCGCCGCTCGCGCTCAAACTCCTTCATTCGCTTCACGTAGCTATGGGCAGAGCATGAGAAAGGGCGTTCGTTATAGCTCCCTGGCCTGAGGTGGCCCCCCCTCAGCCCTGGGAAGCCAACAATGGGGCTGGAACTCCACCCCAGAGCACTCTGGGAGGTCTCGGGGACCCGTGCCTCTGGTTTACGTCTGGGGTCTGCCCCCTCTCTGCCTCTCTGGTGGACACCAGTGAGCCCTGGGCCTCCTGCCTGGAACCTGGCTTGGCTGATCCTCCAGGTGGCCTCAGATGCCTGCCCCGCCTGACCCCCCCCCTGCCACCACCCAACAGACCCCCTGAGAGCCTTTTCCAACTAAGGCTCGAAACTCAGGTTAGTTCACCGTCCTTTGCCTCAAGATCCTTGGGCTGCGGGTAGGTGGGGGTGGGAGTGAGGGATAGGGGCGGGCCTGGGGCTCACTCGAGGTGCTCGCAGTAGTCCCAGTCGTGCTGCTCGTGCTTGCAGGCCAGGAAGTTGGGGAAGCTGTCGCGCTTGCACTTGAGCAGCCGGATAAGGTAGTGAGCGCAGTAGTCGCGCTGCTGGAGCACCAGCTGTGCGTCATTCATCTGCTGCTGCGTGGCCACCATCTCTGTGGGGAGGGGTGGGAGGGACTCAGCCAGGGTGGGCTTGTGGGCCCCTAACTTCTGGAGGTTCCCATGATGCCCCGAGTCCAGAGAGACCCAGCCGCCCACATGCAACCAGGAGTCACAGCTCAGACCTGCCCCCCACAGGTCAGCTGTGTGGCAGCAGGTGACTGCCGTCCTCTGATGGAGGCAGATGGGGTGTCCTTTTCCCATTTGTTCAAAGGCAACCTGGACACCGAGGCCCAGGCAAGGGGTGAGTCCCTGTCTCCCCAAGCACCAAGCACCTCAGCATCCACATGGATCCTCATCTCCCCGACAGTCCCGCCCTGCAGAACCCACTTTCTCCCAGCGCTCCCCTCTACCGGGCATAACCCAGTGTGGGGGCTGGGTGACCTGGATCCCCGCTGTGCCCTCTCACCAGAGTGTGGCCTCTCGGAAATTCAGTTTCTTCCCCTCAGGAGTGGACTAACAGTCCCCACTCCTAAGTCAACCGAGTGAGCATGAAGGAACGAATGTAGGTGCTCAGTGCCCCCTTCAGTGACGCTGAACTAGCCACTGGCCTGCGCCCCATCCACCTGGCAAATCTGACCTGGGACCAAGTCAACCTTCAGGGGGCTGTTGGGGGCGCTTAGAAGTCTGGGAGCACACTCCATGCCGGCAATCTCCCAGCTCCCTGCAATTTCCCCCACTGGCGTCTCTTCCCTCTGCTTCTGCACCCCGTGCCTCTGCCTCCCTCAGGCCCTGGTCCTCACCTCCTGCCCCTGCACAGAACCCCTGGCTTCCACACCCCGCCCAGCCCTGCCCACACAAGGCTCTCACAAGGGCAACTGGGACCCCAGGACACTGCCCTTCCTTAGCTGCTTTCTGGAACATTCTCTTCCCCTGGCTCTCCCCTCCCCGGCTTCCTCCCATCTCTGCGGCTTTGGCTTCCTGAGGTTCTTGCTGAGGGCATTTGCTCCTTTCCACGGCTTCCGTCACCACCCGATAGACCGTTAAGCCCCAACTCGGTACCCCCTCCCTCAACTTGTCTGAGCGCAGGCCCATAATCCACCTGTAGCCCCCCTGCTGGTTTCCATGGCAATGTGACTGCAACTTGCACCTGGCATAACCAGTCAGCAGTTAGGATTTATGGAGTAACTGTTAGGGATCCTGCTCTTGGAGAGAGAGACAGTACAAACAGGGGAGCCAATGTCACAGAATGTCCAGAATGCTAAGTATTGGAAAATAAAGCAAGGGAGAGAGAGGCAGTGTTGGAGGTGGGTCACAATTTTAGTGAAGGGAGCCTTTAGAACAGTGGTTCTCAACCTTCTGGCCCTTTAAATACAGTTCCTCATGTGACCCAACCATAAAATTATTTTCGTTGCTACTTCATAACAGTCATGTTGCTACTGTTATGAATCGTAATGTAAATATCTGATATGCAGGATGGTCTTAGGTGACCCCTGTGAAAGGGTCGTTCGACCGCCAAAGGGGCCGCGACCCACAGGTTGAGAACCGCTGCTTTAGAAAGTGGCATCTGAAGGTGAGGGAATGAGACATGAAGACCCCTGGGGGAAGGGCGTTCCCCGTAGGGAACAACAGGTGCAAAGACCTCAAGGTGGGGGGACAGGCCTCGGGATGCCCAGGGATGTTGGGTTGAGCATGTGGTCTGAGTGTGGGCTTGCCGAGTGCAAGATGCTTGTTAATGCTGTGGAGAGATGCCAGTCAGGCAGCGGGGTCCATGACTCTGGGGTTCAGGGTCAAGGCCCAGCTGCAAGTAAAAACTTGGGAGCACTGGGACACAGAAGGCATTTGAGGCTAGGGAACTAGCAGAGAACCCCAGGGAGTGAGTGGAGATCCTGGGGCTCCCCAATATTTACGATACGGGGAGTGGGGTTGGATCAGTGAACAAGCCCACATTGAGGTGGGCAGGAGTGGGGGGATCCTGGCAGCCAGGTGAGGAAGGGCTTCCATGAAGAGGCAGCGATCAACTATGCCTGGCATTGCTGCAGTGGGGTTAGCTGGAACTGGGAATTGACAGTGGGTATAGCAATAGTGTGTGCGACAAACTTGATCAGAGGTTTTGCAGTGAAGTGGAGAGATAGCTGGAGGGGGAGGGGGTCCAGGAGGGGACTGAAAACAGTCAAAGTAACTATTGTATTTGCATGTCGATGGAAAAAACAGTGTTGCAACAGAAAGGGAGAATGATAGGGGTGCCCTTGGATAGGTGAGAGGATGGGATGGAGGTCACAAGGGGTTTTTTGGAGCAGGGTCAGATCATCTGAAGTAACAGCAGAGGAGGAGTGCCAGGGAGCTATGAGAGCTCTTTTGACAAGTTTCTATTTTCTTTTAAAAATATGTTTTTGTTGATTTATTTTTAGAGAGAGGAAGGGAGAGATTAAAACACCAATGAGAGAGAATCATTGATCAGTGCCTCCTGCACACCCCCAACTGGAGATGGTGCCTGCAACCCAGGCATGTGCTCCAACCGGGAATCAAACCGTGACCTCCTGGTTCACAGGTGGACATTCAACCACTGAGCCACACTGCTGGACTCCACTGATTTTTAGAGAGTGGAAGGGAGGGAGACAGAAAGAGAAAAACATTGATGTGAGAGGCACACTGATTGGTTGTCTCCTGCACGTGCCCGACCAGGAGACCAGGATCGAACCTGCAACTTGACTGGAATCGAATCCGAGACCCTTCAGTGTGTGGGCCAACGCTCTAACCACTGAGCCAAATAGGGAAACAGCTTCTATTTTCTTAATAAGAGAATTCAAAGTGACTAGCCGAAAGGAGGTACTGGAGTCAGAGAGAAGGCACGGGACACTCATCTAGGAGGGAGGGGGCGTGGGAAGGGGCAGGGAATGGATCAGGAAAGCCAGCAGCACGAAGGATCGACCAGGGGGTTGGTGGGGAGAACAGTTGTAGAGGCCGAGTGTGCGTCTCCCATGATGTTCAGCTGAATAGGGACAGAAGCCAAGGAGAGCTGGGCTTACCCAGGGTTGTGGTGTAGCCAAGCAGGAGGCTGTGGGTGTTTGCAAAACAGAGCAAAGCAGGTGTAAGAAGGCAGGTGGATCCATGGACGGGAAGTTCATGAGGGCTGACCAACTACCAGGAATCGGGCCACTGGAGGAGTCCCCCTCCCAACGTTCTCTCAAACCCAGACCTCTCTGCACACCCCCACTTGGAGGTCTCCCCTTCTCCAAGTCCTCGCCCACCCGGCAGCCAGCACAGCCTTTTGCCAAAGCAAATCTGACCGTGTCTCCTCTGCTTACAAACGCTGGCTCGGCCCTCTCCCCGGTCTCCCTGTGGTCAGCTCCTACTCCTTACCCTGAGGTCTGGCCTCCAGACTTCTCCAAGGTGTAGCCCCCCAGCTCTGCCTGGTGCCGCTGTCTCACCCCCGGGGCTGTGAGTTCCCTTTAATCAGTGCCTGCTGTATCCATGGTGCCCAACTTGGGACCCCGGCCCAGGACTGGCGTTTGATGTGCTTGTGATATTACTACATTAAAAAGCAACGTGCAGCCCTGGCCGGGGCGGCTCAGTTGGTTGAGCGCCGTCCCATGCACCTAGAGGCCGCCGGGCTGGATTCCCGGTCGGGGCACATGCCCAGGTTTCGGGCTTCATCCCCGGTGTGTGCAGGAGGCAGCCCATCGATGTTTCTGTTTCTTTCTTTCTCTCTCTCTCTCTCTCTCTCTCTCTCTCTCTCTCTCTCTCTCTCAAATCAATAAAAACATATTTTAAAAAAGGCAACGTGCACGACAGAATGCATGGCGTGAGTCCCGTGTGTCTCCTGGCGCATACCTAAGAACAGGAGTGCCATCGGGACAATGATCACGGCCCTTCGCAGCGAGCCCTCCCCGGGTCCGCGCGGCCTCCAGGACAAAGCCCAGCTCCCAGCGCCTGCTTAGCCGCGATCGCCACCTTCCCCCGGGTTTTTCCTCGAGCCGTGCCCTCCGCCCTGAATGCCTCCACACTCAGGCAGGGTCACGCCTGCCCTCCGCACTGCCCCCGGCCGGGTCAGGGCGGGCCCAGCCCTGCGGACCCCGGCGTTAAGGCGTCCGCACCCCCCTCTCGTTGGCCGCGCCTGCGCATTGGGTCTCACCGCGCTCCTTGCGCCCGGGGAAGCCGTAGTCGGGCGGAAAGGTGGGCATCCGCAGGGGGTCTGGCTCCCCTGAGGAATCGCCCAGGTAGCGCCTGGCCAGGTGCGCCCCCATGGCTGCAGCCGCCACAGATTCCTGTGGCGGTCAGGTCACCTCGTTCCTATCCGGAAGCACTGCCCCCTCGCTAGTCTCAGCTTCCGGGTTGCGCTGGCTGTCACGGGGATCATAGAGACGAATGAGTCCGGAGGACTTCCGGTATTTCTGGCGTCACCTGGCGGCCATTCGGAGACATTACAGGCGCGGCGCGCCCCTTCTCGGGATCCTGTGACTGCCAATGAATGCGGGTGTGTAGGTTTTTTTTGCCTCTGGATAGAAATCCACTTGGGTGGGGAACTGGAGGGGAGACGACGTGGGTAGGGGAAGGCCCCGGATCACTGGGCGCCCCTGATCTCCCCAGGCTACAGCACAAATGAAAAAAATTTTTTTTCATATTATAATCATATTTTTTAAAAACATGGTTTTTCACAAAAAACATTCGAATTTGTTTTAAAAAGCCTTGCACAGTATCAATGATATATTTAGTGAGTATCAAAAGTTTAAATAAAATTATTCCAAAAAATATTTTAGTGAATTTAATTTAAATATGCAAATAAAGTTATCTAAAATATAAAAGGCTAAGGAACAGTCCGACCATCTGACCAGCCAGTACCTATGATGAACACTGACCACCAGGCAGCAGACACTCAATGCAGGAGTTGCCGAGCTGGGGTGAGTTGGCAGCAGCGGTTCTCAGGTGACGCATCCCAGAACCAGAGAGGAGGGAGCCCGATTCCTCGCGGGCCACACGATTCCACCTTTGGCTGTGGGTTATATTGTTGCTGGGGCACTATCAGCCAAGAATCTGGCTTACTGCTGGGCTGCAGTGACCGCAGACACCCTTCGAGCCACCCCAGGTGCGGCTGGCCAGGGAGGAACCAAGGGAGGCTGGCTCCAGGGCGTGTCTGGGCCGTCTTGCTCAGTCACACCCTGCCAGCCACCTTCTAATTAATTTCCTTTTAATGTGCACAAACCCGTGCACTGGGCCATTAGTCTATACTAATAAAAGCCTAAGTGGCTCTCGTGCGATGTCGTCACAAGATGGCCTCCACAAGATGGCCATGTGCAGGCCGGCAGGGTAGGGCAGTTGGGGGCAATTGGGCCAGCAGGGGAGAGGTTAGGGGGTGATCAGGCTGGCAGGCAGAAGCAGTTAGGGGCAATCAGGCAGGCAGGAGAGCGGTTAGGAGCCAGCAGTTCCAGATTGTGAGAGGGATGTACAACTGCTGGTTTAAACCGGCAGTCAGACATCCCCCGAGGGGTCCTAGATTGGAGAGGGTGCAGGCCAGGTTGAGGGACACCCCCGCCCCCCGTGCATGAATTTCATGCACCGGGCCTCTAGTTTATAAATAAAACTATTGAGAGCAGAAATGTTAAATAAATCCTATTGAATGCTTTTGTGAAAATGAAACAATTTGCAATTCTAGTATCCCTCTAGTGGCCACTGTAAAGAAGTGTTATTATAGCCTGACTACGTGGCTCAGTGGTTGAGTGAGCATCTACCTATGAACCAGGAGGTCACAGTTTGATTCCCAGTCAAGGACACATGCCCTGGTTGTGGGCTTGATACCCAGTGGGGAGGGGGCATGCAGGAGGCAACAGATCAATGATTATCTCTCATCACTGATGTTCTATTTCTGTCCCTCTCCCTCTCTGAAATCAATAAAAGCATATATATATGAATTGGTATTACATTTCACACCTATTACATTAGAGCTTACATATATGCAAATTTAAGAGTACATTATACATTATTTAATATTGCTAAATACTTCTTGGCCTCAATGTGCAACTGCAACAAATGTGCTAATTGGTTACTCTCTCTGGAGTCCTTCATTGGACCACACAGAACAGCCATTCATTGGGAGCTTGGCAGTGTTGAGAAATGATACTTGGTTATGTAAGAATAGATATCATTAGACAAGGGGTTGTGGGTTGAAGTGTGTCCCCTCATCACAAAATATAGGTTGCAGTGAAGCCCAGCTGGTATGGCTCAGTGGTTGAGCATTGACCTATGCACCAGGAGGTCACCAGTTTGATTCCCGGTCAGGGCACATGCTTGTGTTGCAGGCTCCATCCCCAGCGGGGGCTGGCAAGAGGCAGACAACCAATGTTGATGTGCCCTTGACGGGAATTGAACACGGGACCTTTCAGTCCTCAGGCCAACGCTCTATCCACTGAGCCAAACCGGCTAGGGCAAGGGGTCTGTGATTTTAAAAAGTTCATATTGTCAACGAACACATGTTAAGCACATCCACATTGTATAGAATGTGGTAATTAACATGTAACCATGGTATGATCTCCTATTGTTATGTCTCCCCTTTATTGGAGAAACCTTAGTTTTAATTATTTTCTCCAAAAAGAAATTAACCATTTGCTTAAAAGAAGAATCTTGTGCCCTAGCCGGTTTGACTTAACGTTGGATAGAACGTCAGCCCTTGGACTGAAGGGTCCTGGGTTTGATGGCCGGTCAAGGGCATGTACCTCCGTTCCAGGCTTGATCCACAGCCCTGGTTGGGGTGCGTGCAGGAGGCAACCACTGGATGTGTCTCTCTCACATCGATGTTTCTCTCCCTGGCTCTCCCCCTCCCTTCCATTCTCTCTAAAAATCAATGGAAAAATATCCTCGGGTGAGGATTAAAAAAAAAAAAAGACTCGAGATGCGATCATCTTGGATTAACCAGATGGGCTGCCAATCTAATGACAAGTGTCCTCATAGGAGAAAGACAGAAAGAGATTTAGCACAGACAGAAGAGGAGATATAGAAAGAGGAGCAGGCCCTGTGAGGATGGAGGCAGCGTCTGGAGGGATGCAGCCACAGGCCCAGGAACCACCAGAGGCAGGAGGGCCCAGGAACAGACTCTCCCCTCCGGCCTTCAGAGGGAGCATGCTTCTGCCAACACCTTGACTTCAGACTTCGGGCCTCCAGAACTGTGAGAAAATAAATTCCAGTGGTGTTAAGCCGCCCAGTGTGTGGTCATTTGTTTCAGCAGCCCTAGGAAACCAATATGCTCTGTTAAGCAGTTCTCAACCTGTGGGTTGCGACCCCTTTGGTGGTAGAACGGCCCTTTCACAGGGGTCGCCTAAGACCATCCTACATATCAGATATTTACATTACAATTCATGACAGTAGCAACATTACAGTTCTGAAGTAGCAACAAAAATGATTTTATGGTTGGGTCACAACATGAGGAACTGTATTTAAAGGGCCAGAAGGTTGAGAACCACTGCATGGATAAAGTCCAAATTTGTCTCCAGGTGTGTCCAACAACTAACTGGGCACCTCCAGGTGGGCACCTCACACTTCACAGGCTATCTCAGTCCATTTGGGCAGCTAAAGGGTGTCCCAAAATTCACGCAAGAAGTAATTTTGATGGAAAACACAGGTTTATAATTAAAAATTGTAAATTTTTTATTGATTCATAAAGTATACAGTATAGGGTTATGTATGCAATAGGATATCGGGTAAATGGCCTCCAAGAGCTTCTTGAAATGTCCAGTTTTTGACCACAGTGCCGAATTGATGTCCCTGGACTCTCAGCAACACTCATGAACTGCTTCGATGTTTTGTGTTGAACAACTTGTTGAAGGACTGCCAGAGTGTTTAAGATCACTAAATGATCCAGTCTCCCTAAATTTTTTAATTAATCTCTTCACAGTTGATGAAGTTAAATCACCATTCCGACCATATTTTGCATGAAAATTGCAAACGTAGCTGCCAAACCTTCATTATTTTTAAAATATTGCTCAACAATGAAAACGTGTTGTTCTTTCATGTAGCACTCCATTTTTAATAACCCTGAACTATCAGCTGTCACGCTATGTTTTTTCCCCATTGGCAACACTTTATGGCACAAATGGCGTAAAATTCAAACCTTGCATGAATTTTGGGACACCCTTTATGACCATGTCTACAGACTGGGTGGCTTATCAACAACAGAAAGTCATTTCTCAGAGTTCTGGGGGCTGCAAATCCAAGATCACGGTGCTGGCATGGTCAGGTTGCAGATGGCCAACTTCTGGCTGTATCCTCACATGGGGGAAGGGATGAGTGAGCTCTCTGGAGTCCCTTTTATAAGAGCATGAATCCCAGTCATGCGGGCTCACATCCTAATACCATCACAGTGGGGGTTAGGATTTCAACATATGAGTTTTTCTGGGGGGGAGGGCCACACACATTCAGTCCATAACATACACTCAAACCACACTCCTGATCTCCCTGCTCTCTTTCTCCCAAACTTGCTCCTCTCTCTGTCCTCTAGTTTTGGGCAATGGCTGCTCCATTTTTCGAGGGCCTTGGGCCCCAAACCTTGGGAGCACACTTGATTCTTGCCCTTCTCTCACTCAGGAAGCCAAATCATTGGCCCATTCTTCTGCCTTCACCACCGAAATCTGTGAAGGCACCATCACCTCCCCCAGTATGACTGCAGAGCCATCTCCTTGTCCTCATCTTCCGGAATCCCATTTTCAGGGCGCACCTGTCAAAAGGAAATCAGAGGGAAGGTGGGGGTGGGGAGGGTAGGTGGGAAGGGATCAATCAAAGAACTTATATGCATACTAGAGGCTCAGTGCACAAATTTGTGCACGGGTGGGGTCCAGCCAGCCCGGCCTCAATCAGGGGCATATCAGGGCTGGCCCTGTTGGGAGGAGGAGATGGCGGGAGGTTGGCTGTGGGGAGGGGCCATGGGTAATTGGCTGGCGGGCCCCAACCCCAATTGGGCTTGGGGGCCAATTGGGGGTGGGGCTGGCCATGGGGAGGGACTGTGGGCAGTGGGCCAGCTGCCCTGCCCATGAATGGGGTGGGGGGTGCTGACCAGGAGCCAGGGGCCTGGGGGCAAAGCCATGGGTGGTTGGCCAGCCAGCCCTGCCCCCTATTGGGGTGGGGGGTTGATCAAGGGTGGGGCTGGCCAGGGGGAGGGGCTGCAGGATGGACTAGTCTATGTTCTGGGGCCTGCCAATCAGGGGCGGGTGGCCTGGGGGAGGAGCTGCAGGAGGTTGGCCCGCCGGTCCTACCCTCTGATCAGGCCAGTTTTCTGGCCACAGTGGGCATCACAGTGACCTCCCATTGATTGTTATGGACACTGGCTTTATATATATATATGTATATATATATATATATAACCTATGGACACAGACCATAGTGTGGTGAAGGCCTGGGGCAGGTGTGGGTGGAGGCAGGCAAGAAGGGGCCAATGGGGGGTGGGGACATATTTAATAGTTTTAGCAATAAAGACTTAAAAATAAAAGAGAAGTCAGATCATGCCATTCCTCTGCTCCAGCCCTCCTTTGGCCCCCCCATTTCATGCGGAGGAAAAGCCGAACCCAGCCCGGAAGTGTCTGATTCGGGAGGTCTGGGGTGTAGGGCCCCAGGCTCTGCATTTATAACAGGTTCCCAGGTGATGGTGTTGGTCTGGGGAGCACCCTTGGGAGGACTGCTGAGCTAGACTTTCATGTGTGGAAATGGGGGCGTGGCCACTCTATACTAAGTGGAAAAGGAAGCTTTGGAGAATAGACCAGTGGTGATGGAGACTTCCTTTCCCCAGGCCACGGCCTCCATTTGTGCCCGTCCCGACTCCGGAGCAGACTCACATTGTGGTCTTTGTAAAGGGCACTCCTGGGGCTGTGCAGTGTACATCCTGCACAGCTGTACTCGGCAGCCTGCCCGCCCTCCCCAGGTGTCTCTCCTCCCCTTCCTTTTTCTGTGCTTCAGCTGCTCACCCAGAGGTCAGAGCTGGGAGGAGACTCAGGGAGGCAATTTCAGGTCCTGGACCGCTCACCCTGGATGACCATGGGAAGTCCTCTTTCAGGGTTACTCAGTTTACTCATCGGTGATACCTCGTGCCATGTAGCCTGAGATCCATTTGACTTACTTATTTTGTTTACCGTCTTTTCTCTTCTCAAACGTCAGCTTGGTGGAGCAGGGAATATTGTCTGTCTTGTTCATTGCCATATTCCCCGCACATAGAATGGAGCACCATGGGTGCTTGGTCAATACTTGTCAAGTCCACAAATGAAGAAACGAAAGGGATGGTTTGGAGGAGTCAGTAAGATGGTTGGGTGCATGAAAAGCGCTCACTGCCTGGCACCTAGTTGGTGCCCAATACATGCTCTCTAACCAGGCGGCCAACCAGAGGGCACTCCCTCCTGGGTCCAGTCATGTCACTGGAGGCTGAAGGGGTCCAAGCCAGGGATGACTCTGGGTGGGGGGCGGGATGGGGCCCATTCTGTCCTGAGATCCTTGGACTTAGATGCTTCAGTCTGTCCTGTCCATGCTCAGAATTGGGGACCTGGGGGAGATGATGTTAGGGTGAGGGTGGTATTAGGCAGCCTGTGCGAGGGTGAGGAGGGAGGGGCTGGGCCTTAGTTACCTGTGCCCACAACCTTCCTGTTTTTTTCTCTACCAACCAGCTGACAAGGAGCCCTTCCTGTGACCCCCGCCCGTGTCCTCCCCCCCCCCCCAGGTACCCTGGTTCACTGCCCACAGCTTCTCTGCACCGCCTTCCCCCCTCCCTCGCTCTCCTGGCCTGCCCCAGGCGGGGCTGCTCTGGCATTTTGTGAGCAGAACAGCCTCAGAGGCCCCAAGTGGACCGGGGGTGGAGAAGGAAACTTTGGGCAGTGTCTGTGCCTTGGCATGGTCTGCTGGCTGGGAGATCGGAACCTTTGCGTAATTCAGTTCCGGGGGAGGAGGAAAAACAAGGTCAGTGAGGCCTGGCCAGAAAACCCCGGGGAAAGGGCGGGTGGGGAAGGAGGGAGGGAGGCCGCCTCCTTGGCCGTGGGGCAAACAGGATGCTAGCCTCTAAGCAGGTCCAGAAGCTGTGCCTTCGTGGAGGGTGGCTGGCTGGTGCTGAGGACGCGTGAGCCTGGAGAGGCCTGGCGGCGCAGTGGCCTTAGTCAGTGCTTTGGTGGGTAGAATGTCACTCATTAATTCAACAAACATTCGTTGGACACTGACTGTGTGCCAGGCCGTGGAGTTGAGCTTCTAATCGCAGGGAAGACAGGCAGTGGCAAGAGAAAGAAGTGAGATATATGCATGTCAGGTGGTGATGACGTTTAGGGAGAAACATAATGGTGGAACGTACGAGAAGGGGTGGCTTGGGAATTTACATTTTAGAAAGGGTCATCTTATTTTTATTTTATTTATTTTTTTAGAAAGGGTCATTTTAGAAAGTCTCACAGAGAAGGGGACATTGGATTCAAGACTTCCTGTTTCTCAAACACACCAGGAGCTTGTTGTCCTCAGGGCCTTTGCACAGCCTGAAATGCTCTTCCTCCAGATATCCAAGGCCTTCCCCCACAGCCTTTGGTCTATTTCAATTGTCAGGCCTTTTCCTAATCACCTTCTTCTTCCTTTAAAATTAGGTATAATTGACATATGACATTACATTAGTTTCAGGTGTACAACATAATGATTCAATATTTGTATATCTTACAAAATGATCACCCCAAAAAGCCTAGGTCACAACTGTCACCACACATGGTTACAATTTTTTTCTTGTGATGAGAACTTTTAAGATCTACTTACTCTCTGGCCCGGCCGGCATGGTTCAGTGGTTGAACGTCAACTTATGAACCAGGAATTCCTGGTTCCATTCCCAGTCAGGGCACATGCCCGGGTTGCAGGATCGATCCCCAGTGTGGGGCATGCAGGAGGCAGCCAATCAATGATTTGCTCTCACCATTGATGTTTCTATCTCTCTCTCCCTCTCCCTTCCTCTCTGAAATAAAAAAATATATATATTAAAAAAACCCTCACAAAAACAAACTACTGATGTTTAAAAAAAAGAAAGAGGATCTATTTTCTGAAAACAGTATTTATTATTTCTGGGTATGGATTAGGTATCCATTCTAGAATGCACACAGAAGTGTGTTTAAGGACACATGTGGCCCAGCCAGTGTGGCTCAGTGGTTGAGCTTCGACCTATAAACTAGGAGGACATGGTTCAATTCCTGGTCAGGGCACATGCCCAGGTTGCTGGCTCTATCCCCAGTGGGAGGCATGCAGGAGGCAGGTGATCAATGATTCTCTCTCATCATTGATGTTTCTATCTCTCTCCCTCTCCCTTCCTCTCTGAAATCAAGAAAAATATACCCTATCTAATAAAGAGGGAATATGCTAATTGACTGCCTCACTCTCAAAGATGGTGGCACCCACAGCCAATAAGGAGGGAATATGCTAATTTACTGCCACGCCCTCAAAGATGGCGGCGCCCACAGCCACACGATGGTGGTGCCCAGTCCCCTCAGCCCCCAGCTGCCCAGGGCTGCTCGAGGCTCAGGTAACCAGGGCCGGCTGAGGCTTGAGCTGCCAGCAGTGGCAGCAGCAGGGGTGTGATGGGGCATTGCCTTCCCCTGATCGCCAGGTCGCCTCCTGCCCCTGAGGGCTCTCGGACTGTGAGACGGGGCAGGCCGGGCTGAGGGACCCCTCCCCCAACTCCAGTGCATGAATTTTCATGCACCGGGTCTCTAGTATTAAAAAAGGACACACGTGAAATTCATGTTTTTATGAGTGTTCTTTGTTCATGGAGTTCTGAACAGTGGTCAGAGATCTGGACAATTCTGTGATGCATGTAGAAAAGTGTCTAGCAGCACATGAGAAAAAGGTATTTCTAGCTCTGGTCTGGTAGCTCAGTTAGAGGAGAGCATCGTTCTGATACACCAAAATTGTGGTTTTGATTCCTGGTCAGGGCACATAGAAAAATCAACCAATAAATGCATAATTAAATGGAACAACAAATCGATGTCTCTCTCTTTCTCTCTCAAATCAATCAATAAAAATATATTTCTAAGAGTATTATCTAAAAAAAAGCTAAAAAAATTTATTCTCCTAGCATCTTTCAAATATATATGATCATCTTCTTAAACATAAGCATTTAATGTCCCAACTTTCCCTCTTTGCACTGTTTTACCTGCACCCCACATGGTCTGATAGGGCACACTTTTGCTTTCATTCAGTTAAAAATACTTGTGATTTTTGACTTCCTCTTTGATGCGTGGATGTGACTTGATTTCTGAATATTTGCAGATTTTCCAGATATCAGTCTGTGACTTATAGTCTAATTTGGTTCTGGTCTGAGAACATGCTGTGTATGATTTCCATTTTGTGATCTGCCTTTTTATTGCAAGGGATTTTTTCCCCCCACCGGTGAATCCCTAGTACCTAGCACAGGGCCTAACACATAGTAGGTGGTCAATACATATCTGTTGAATGGATGAACGAACGACTGAAACCCTCATCCCTTTGGACGTATGAGGAGATAGTCGCTCAGCGATGTTGTTTTCCCCTGAGGTCACACAGCAAGAATGGGGCAGAGCCGGGGTCAGCCTGGGCCCATGGTCTTAAGTTATACCCAGTGGATGGGACTGGATTCCACTGCCAGTTCCTCAGTGCCTACTGTGAGCCAGGTCCTGAGGGATGGCCTAGCCTAGGCCATGTGGCCATCACTCCCACACAGCGAATCCATCCACTGCACTTACCCGGCTCCAGGGCCACTCACCTCTATGCCCTTGATAGGCAGAGATCCTATTGATCCTCTTGACTGGTGTTCTCCACTCTTATCTCTGTCCACTCTCTCTTCCATGACCCTCCACATCTACACATATGCTCCCCGTGTGTGCTCCATGGGTGTTTGCTGGGTGAACAGCTCTTTCTTCCTTTCTTCTCAGAATTCCCCAACGGCAGAATGAGAGCGTCCCCATCATTCCTTGTAACGGGGGTAAGCCTGGCCCCAGCTTAGCTTTCTCTGGAAAGGGAGGCTGGTCTGCAGCCCCTACCCGCTCAGCTAGGCCCGGGGCCACCCACCTCCCTCTGTGTTGGGGACATTTTTCCACTCATCAAGACTGCTGGTTGCCAATATTGAGGTTGTGCGTTGAGATAGAAATTCTGTTTTGAGAAGCCACTCTCGTTCCGAATCTGTTACAGCACCTCAGCCTGCTGCTCTAATCTGAACGTGGGCTGGATGGGATTTCCTTGTTGTTGAAGCCAACCTGAGTTGTGTTTCCGTTTATTGGCAGTGGAAAGCCCCTACAAAGGGGAATTGGGGTATTGTCCTTTGGGGTACGTAACGGTTTCCTATGGTTATTATACCAAATTGTCACGAAGTTAGTGACTCAAGACAACAGAACTTAATTCTTCTATAGCTCTGGAGGTCAGAAGTTCCAATTGTTCCATTTGGCTTGGACCAAGTTATCAGCAGGGCTATCTTCCCTCAGAGAGTCTAGTGGGAGAGTCTGTTTTCTTGCCTTCCCGAGAGTCTCCCTTGCAAGGGAGAGCTGCCTTCCTGGTCCCATGGTCTTTTCCTGTGTCTTCAAGGCCACCAGTATAGCATCTAGCTTCGGAGAAAGGAGAGGGAGCCCTGACTGGTGTGGCTCAATGGTTAGAGCGTCAGCCCACAAACCAGCGGGTTGGGGTGTGTGCAGGAGGCAACTAATTGATGTATCTCTCCCATATCGATGTTTCTCTCTCTCTGTTTCTCTGTCTCTTTCTCTTTGTCTCTCTCTCTCCCCTCCTGCCGTTTACTCTCTATAAATCAATGGAAAGAATATCCTCAGGTGAGGATTAAATAAAAAAGGAGGGAGGGAGATTTGAGACACAGACACACAGAGAGAAGGCCATGTTAAGACAGAGGCAAAGATTGGAGTGATGCGGCCACAAGCCAAGGGATGCCAGGAGCCCCCAGAAGCTGAAAGAGTCAGGAAGGTTCCCCACCCAGAGCCTCCAGAGAAAGCAGGACCCTTTATTTCAGACTTCTCCCTTCCTAGATAAATGATATATTAACAAAATATTTAAAAAATAAAAAGAAATGAAAAACAAATCCATGATGAACAAAATAGCAAAAGCTTAAATCAAGACAAGCTGTTGTTTGCTTTTCTTCCAGCTTTATTGAGGTTCAAAAACTGTATATATTTAAAGTGCATAATCTGATGACCCAATATACATAGCATTATAAAATATTCACCACAACCAAGCCAACTAACATATTCATCACCTCACAGCTACCGTTTTCCTTTTTTTGTAGTGAGAACATGCAAGACCTACCCTCTAGCAAGTTTCAAGTACACAATCCAATATTGTCAACTAGTCACGTTGCTCACACCACAGTTCTCCAGCACTAATTCATCTTGTATAACTGAAGCTTTGTAACCCTCGTTAAACATCTCCCCATTCCCCCCTCCATCTGGCCCCTGGAAACCACCTCTCTGCTTCTACTTTCTGCTTTTATTAGTTTGACTATCTTGAGGACAAAGGGGGAAGCAGGTAGACCAAGGTGGAGTTTATGACCGTAATTCAGGTGAAAGATGATGGTGGTGGCTCAGACCAGGAGGTGAGAAAGGCTCAGATGTTGGATATATTGTGAAGGCAGAGCCAACCAGACTTACTAACATTTGAACAGAAGAGAGGAAGACTCATAGGGCTGAAAGTGACTCTAATGTCTTGGGGGCTAGAATCTTTGGCACCTGGGTTGAGCTGAGACTTGTGAGTGGAGCACCTCCCTGTGACCTCCATGTGGCTTAGGCTTTCTCACGACATGGCTCTGGGAGCACGTGTTCTGACAGACCCAGGTGGGAGCTGCATGGCAGATGTCACTTCCACAGCATTCTATTGGTTATAAGAGACTGAGGCCAGTCCAGATTTAGTGGGAAGAGAATTAGACTCTATTCCTTAAGTAGCAGCAAGATCACACTTCATAAGACCGTGCAGGCCATGAGATATGCTTTTGAAAATTCCCTTTGCCATAGCCATGGAGTGAGAGAGAAGGGAGGAGCCATAAATTCTAAGGCTCTTGGGCCCGAAGGCCAATGGCAATCCTTTTGAGAAATACAGGTTGGCTGCTCTCTTGAGCAGGGTTCTCCAAATAGCTTCAGGCTGGTTATTGCAGTTTGATCACAGGAAACTCCCATATCCTTGCTGTCCCAAAAGAGGCTGTACCACTCCTACTGCAGCCATTTATTTTTCTGTCTATCTTTTCACTTCATGCTGTTTTGGGTGTGAGTCAAAACCTCATCTTTTGGCTTTCCCATGGGGTAGGCAGACTGCTTTCTCTCTTCAACTTTTGCTTTTTAAATACCCACCCACGTCAAACTACGTGTGGAAACTTCCTTTGCAAGTTCTGTATATATGATTGTAGTAGCCAGCTTTACAGATGGTCCTAACGATGCTTACATCTTGGTATTCAGACCCTTGTGCAGTCTCCTTCACAATGACTCACAGGTGGTCCATTTGACAAATAGATATAGTGGAGATCATAATTTGGGATTATAGGTTTAGACCAGGGCTGGGCAAACTTTTTGACTCGAGGGCCACAATGGGTTCTTAAACTGGATTCTTAAACTGGACTGGAGGGCTGGAACAAAAGCATGGATGGAGTGTTTGTGTGAACTAATATAAATTCAAAGTAAACATCATTACATAAAAGGGTACGGTCTTTTTTTTTTTTTTTTTTTAGTTTTATTCATTTCAAACCGGCCGGATTCGGCCTGCGGGCCGTAGTTTGCCCACGGCTGGTTTAGACCATAAAAGGCACTATGGTTTCCATCTCAGCCTCCACTATGTGGTGAGGACACCGAATCAGCCCTTTGGGGAGGCTCCCATGGTGAGGAACAGTGGGCTTCTCAAGCAGTCATGTGAAGGCACCATCTTGGAAGAGGCTCTTTTAGCCCCAGTTGAGCCTGGCCAACAAATTGACTGCAAACAAGTGAGAGATCCCAAGCCAGAACCACCCAGCTAAGCTGCTCTTGCATTCCTGAATCACAGGAAGTATGAGAAAAGTAGTATTGTTTTAAGACACTAAGTTTTGGGGTAATTTTTTAATGCAGTCATAGCTAACCGATCCAGTGCCCTAGCACTTCACTTTGGAATGTGGGAGTACTTAGCACCTGTCACTAACATCTTGTTACAGAAGTTACAACCTCCAGGAGACCTTCCCTGATCACTTCTCTACATTAGCCCCCCTCCTATCCCATTACCATTTTTTATTTAAAAAAATAATGTTTAGTCATGATGGGACATAAAATAAAAACTATAGCATTTATTTCTATGTTTCTTTACGGGTTTATTGTCTCTCCTGTCTTTTTAAAAAATATATTTTATTGATTTTTTACAGAGAGGAAGGGAGAGGAATAGAGAGTTAGAAACATCGATCAGCTGCCTCCTGCACACTCCCCAATGGGGATGTGCCCGCAACCAAGGTACATGCCCTTGACTGGAATCGAACCTGGGACCCCCGAGTCCGCAGGCCGACGCTCTATCCACTGAGCCAAACCAGTCAGGGCTGTCTCTCCTGTCTTGATGGAAAGTTCCATGGAGGAGAGAGCTTGTCAATCTTTTCCACCCAGGGCTTGGCACTCTAAAGGAACTCAAGAGAGAGGGCTGTTGTTTCTGTCACTTCTATGCATGAATTGATACTGGGGAGAAAGGTGTGTGTATGTGTATGTGGTCTGGGGGTAGTTCCCTTCAAGATAGATTTGCATGTACTCTTACAAAAGGGAACTGAGAAACCTGAGAAGGAAGGACAGGGGGCAGAGCCTTAAGGCTCTGAATGCACCTTCTCAGTCTCTTGTGTTAGCTACAGCCATGAATATCCTGTATCCTAACCCTGGGTGCCGGAACCTTCCAGGTACAGCCCTGATCAGACTTGGGTTGGAGGCCAGGGGTGGTCAGGACCCAGGTTACAGCATCTCCATCCTGGGGCTGAAAAGTTGGGCCTGAGGGACAGAGGTGGAAATGGGCTGGGCGCTCACATACCATTCCTCTGTAAGGGACCAGAGAGGATGATGATGATGATGCTGATGATTATGAGAACATGGCGCCATCCTACAAGGCCCTTCCTCCCAAGCCAGGTAAGAGGACTTCTCAGAGGCTATGTGAAGAGATGTGTGGTTTGTGGGATGGAGGGGGAGCTAGGTATCCAGGGGACACTAGCTGGGCTCTGTAGACACCTGATCAGCTTCCTGTGTATTCGGCCCATGCCGGGCCCTCTGGTGGTGGGAGTACTCATGCCTTTGCACTGCGCTTGATGATATCTCAGGCTGGTGGGGAAATCTGTGCTGGGAACAACCTCAGGTTAGCAGATCTGAACAGGGAGAAACCAGAGGTTGGGGAAATCAGGAGGGAAATGGAGGGTTCGGCCTGCAATGGTAGGAAGATTGGGGGTCAGAAGAGAGGACTTTGGAGTAGGACTTACAGATGAATAGGAGTTTGTTATGAAGAGAAGCCCAGAAGAGAACTGGTGGATGCAAAGACCCAAAGATATGAAAGCCAGTGTTTGAGAACTGGGAGTGGACTGTTGGCTCCCCAGCCTCCAGCATTCACACCTAGGGTCAGATTTGCCTTCAGACTTGGGTGGTCCACACCTGGCTTGGGAATCAATAAGAGTCTGATAAGTGGGTATAAAAGTGAAGGTTTTGGAAGTTTCCCTGAGTCAGCTCCCACCAGGGCCCCTGAGGGCTGACTGTGCTGCCTTGGTGTCCTTGGACAGGGGTCATTCCATGTGGAATGAGGCTCCATATTCTCCACTTCTGAGTCTAGACTGGGGCCAACATGAGAGGTCTCAGGGCTCTGTGGGGCTCGGGATGAGGTGGGAGATAAACTGAACTCTGCTGTTTTGTTTTGTTTTTAACATATTTGCCATTGATAGAATATTTAAAAAAATATTTTTTATTGATCTTTAGAGAGAGCAGAAGGGAGAGGGAGAGAGAAACATTGATATGAGTGGGAAATATCAACTGGCTGCCTCCTGTATACCCCCTACCAGGGATTGAGCCCACAACCTGGGCACATGCCCTGATCAGGAATCAAATCAGCAAACTTTTTTTTTTTGTGTGTGTGGATTGCCTGTTTTTTTAAAAATATATATTTTATTGATTTTTTTACAGAGAGGAAGGGAGCGAGATAGAGAGTTAGAAACATCAATCAGCTGCCTCCTGCACATCTCCCACTGGGGATGTGCCCGCAACCCAGATACATGCCCTTGACCGGAATCGAACCTGGGACTTTTCAGTCTGCAGGCCGATGCTCTATCCACTGAGCCAAACCGGTTTCGGCCAAATCAGCAAACTTTTGGTGTTCAGGACAATGTCCAGTCAACTGCGTCACACCAGCCAGACTTCACTCTGCTGTTTGACTACTTATCTCCAACTCCAACCAGGTCGCAACATGATTCTCAAACCCAATCCCAAGGTTAATCCCATCTCCATCTTCAGGGCCATCCCTCCCCCCAATTTAGCCCCCTCCCCATCTCCAAGTGCAGCTATATCTCCATCCCCATCTCCATTTCTAAATACAATGCCATCACCATGCTCCAACACAGCTACAACCCAACCTCAACTTCTTCTCTCTTTCCAAACCCAAGTTCATCCCAGTACAACTTCTTCCCCATCCACCAACACAACTACGACCCCATTCTTCATCTGAATCACACCCTGAATCACAGCCTTACTCCAATACCCATCAGTATCCCTGACCCACCTTCAACCCAATCCTCATCTCAATCCAAACCCCATGCCAACCCTAACCTTAACTTCATCCCCACCCCTAAACTTAACTGTGTCTTTAACTTAGGGTGACCAACTGTCCCAGTTTGCCCAGGGATGAAAGATTTCCTGGGATGTGGAACTTTCAGTTTTAAAACTTGGAAAATCCTGGGTAATTCAGGATGGTTGGTCATTGTATCTTAATCCTGTCCTTATCTCTAACCTCAATTTTTTTTTTAAAGATACGAGGTTTATACTTTTCACCACTTAGAGAAAGCCCACCTCCCAAGGGAAAAACAGCTCTGGCCAGAGCTCTCTGGAGTAATAATCCCCAGAAATGGTACCAGAGGGAGCAGCTAAAGTGCCTGAGAGTCTGGCTTCTTGAGCCATGGTCTAGTAGACGGTGTTCGAGGACTTCCTGTTCCTAAAATCATCCTTGGGATCTGTCCAGTGAGGCTTGAGGTCCTAGGCTGAAGCATCAGATCAGCTCCATTCCCAATGGAGACTTGCAGAAGACAGGCCTTAGTATTCCAGACAGGCATTTGCCGTCTCTACCTGTGGCTCTTACTGACCCCAGCTCAGCACTGCACTGAGGGCCGCTGCCGCCTTTCTCACACTCACTCAAGGCAGACGCAGCCACGCGGCTCTTCGAGGCCACATCCACGATGTGCATGAAGTCAGCCGGGTGCCACAACCGCAGAATGAAATGAGGGAAGTGGGACCGAGACGCAAACTTCCTGTCCTCACTAGAGAAGTGGCTTCAGCTTGAGCATCAGGGTCACAGAGCTGATTATTTATGTGCGGCAGAGCTGCCCAATGACACAGGAACTCATCTTCTTGTAGTCATTGCTGGCGAGAGAGCATTTTATCCTGAGTCCGTGGGTTTAAATGGTGCTAGTGTTTGGCTTACGTGGTCGGTGACAGGAGACAATATATTTTACTGATTTTCCACAGACAGGAAGAGATAGGGATAGAGAGTTAGAAACATTGATCAGCTGCCTCCTGCACACCCTCCACTGGGGATGTGCCCGCAACCAAGGTACATGCCCTTGACCGGAATCGAACCTTGTGCCCTTCAGTCTGCAGGCCGACACTCCATCCACTGAGCCAAACCGGCCAGGGCTCTAACCTCAAGCCCAACCCCATCCATTAAAATCTCAATCTTGTTTTCACCACTGCCTGTGATTTCATTTTCACCCACAGGTCAACTCTAACCCCAAGCTTCTCTTTTTCAGCTTCAGCGGCTCCACCAAGGCCTCCAAGGGCAGGTGAGCTGGGGTTTGGGGTACAGGAGACCCAGTGCTGGCTTTACACTGTTCTGGCCTTGAGCAACATTTCCTTCCTCCTCAGGAATACAAGCAGAAATTCCTCCACTTTCCAGAAAGCCCCTGAAAACCACAGGTGAGAATCTAGGGCTGCACCTTGGTGTTCACCTGGCTGACGTTCTGCTCTACATGATCATTATCTTTCTGATTCCCTCCAGGCCTGGACCTCACCCCTGTCACCCGCACATCTCAACTGGGTGAGCCATGGGAAGACCCTTCAAGAAGTCTGAGAGGGGACATGTGGAAGTCCTTCCTCCAGTCCCCCAATTCTGACAGGAAAGCAAATCAGAGCTAGTAAAGGCTTGTTGATCTTGGAAGACAGAGTCAGCAACTTCTGAATAAAACTCTCTTCCCCCTTTTCCCAGGAATTGCTCTCGAGGTTCCTCCATTCCAGCCATCCCAAGCCAGTAAGTCAGTTCTCCATATGTTCTCCTATTTTTCCTCTCACATGGCCAAAGTATTTGAGTCAGACCTATAGTTCTGGAGTGAGACTGTAGGGCACAGAAATGTTTTCTCTCAGAAGATACTTCTCCCTGAGTCTATACTAGCCCCCAGGGGCTCAGGGTGTCTGCTGGGTACTCTTTGGGGTCCACCTCTTGCTTGCATAGAAGGTACAGGAAACATTCTCTGCCCCAGATGCAAGGTCCACAGGCTTCCTTGAATGGAGAGCAGCTTGGGAAGGAGCTGCTGGAGAGCAGAAGACAATGCATTATAGGGGTTAAGGGCGGGGTCCAAGTCATGCATGACCTCTCAGTCTACTCACATACAAAATGGGAATAATATATCTATGTCATACGGGTGAGGATCCAATAAGGTAATAAGGCCGTAACAGGACACTTGGCACACAATAAGTGTTCCATAAATGCTCTGCGTTTCCTCAGGGTTTGCTCTCCCTAACACTCCCTTGCTGGCCCCATCTGGTGATATAGTCATAACCACAGATCTCTGTCCCCTTGCTTTTGGAGAAAGGTTCAAGGATCCTTTCCTCACACTCTCAAGCACCAGTATTGGTCTCTCAGTCCTCATTCTCACCCCCAGCAACCCCAGTGCCCTGGATCAGTCAGAAATCTGGGGGTCCTGGGTGCTTCCAGGAGGAGAGATGGCTGGTTTTCCTGTGTCTTCTGGTGGTGGTGTCACTCTTCTTGGGCTGCACTGGTCTGGCTGTAACCCTGATTAAGTGTGAGTAGGGTGAGAAAGGGGCATGTGGAGAGATTGGGGATGGGGTACAGGTGGACTTGGGCTCAAGTTGGACTTCTTCTTATAGACCAAGCGGTGGTGGAAGAACTGAAGATGTTAACCATTCAGCAGATGGCGTGGCAAGCAAATGGTGAGTGTTTTCAATCATCCCTTCATGCCATGCATATTGAACATCAACATGATCCTCAACTCCAGTTCCACGACAAACCCCCAGCCCCATCTTTGCCAGGGACTTCCCCAGGTACCAGGGTAGGGATTGGGTGGGTAGGATGGTGAACTCACTAGATATAGTCCCCGTCCCTGTCCTGGTGGAGTGTGTGTGTGTGTGTTTGTGTTTGTGTGTGTGTGTGTGTGTGTGAGTGTGTGTGTGTGTGAGTGTGTGTGTGTGTGTGTGTGAGTGTGTGTGAGTGTGTGTGTGTGTGTGTGTGTGTGTGTGTCTAGACCTCTACTGCCCAACATGGTGGTCCTGAGTCACTGTGACTGCCGAGCACTTGAAATGTGCTCATTCTGAACTACGATGTGCTGTAAGTCTAAAACACACACCAATTTCAAAGCCTTGCTACAAAAAAGTAAAATATCTTAATAATAATAACCTTTAATGTTGATTACACATTGAAATGATAATATTTTGGATAGATTGGGATAAATAAGAATAGCATTGAAAATAATTTTATCTGTTTCTTTTGAGTTTAAAAACGTGGCTCTTAGAAAATTTAAAATTACCCATGTGGCTCACATTTTGTTTCTGTTGTATAGTACAGGCATAAACAGCCATTTGCCAAATTATCATATACATGAGCATAAAATTTCAAATTTTGATGAATAGTCTAAAGGAAGAGGAAGTTGATTCTATGAAAAAGTCTAACAAGGAGTCTTGACCTTATCTTTGGGAGGATCATACAAGGCTTCCCTAGGGATTGGTATTGCAGCTGAGTGAAAGAAGAGAGGGAATTAACCAGGTGAGGGGTTGAGAGTCTCAGGCATGTGCAAAGGCTCTGTGGTAGGAGGTAACACTACTTAAGTACAAGGGAGGAGGATGGTGTATTTGGAAGGTGAGAGTTGATAATGGGAAGGTTATGGCTGTGGAGATGGAGAGAACTGTGTGAAGTAGAAAGGTTTTGGAGATAAAATTCACCAAATCTGGGGACGGATTGATTTGGAATGATAATGAGAGAGAGTAAAGGGTGTCAAGGATAACATGTGTCATATATCTCTATCCCTATCTCTATCTCTTTATCTTTCTATAGCTATATATATATATATCTTATATTTCTGGCTTGTCTAACTGAAGGACCATCTACTGATGAACTTGGGGAGTGTTGGAAGAGGGCAAGTTTTTGTGGGAGCAGTGGAAATACACACACTAGTTGTAGAAGAATTTTCTGGGCTGGCATGGTCTTCACTATGATGGCGGAAGTCTGCAAATTGCTGCATTCCACACTCCCTCATCCCACACCTCAGAACAAGCCACTCTTCTACTCAAGAACCATCAGTGGCTTCTTACTGCCCAGAATCCAATATGAAACCCTTGACTTGACATTCAATGGACAGGACATTGGCCTTCATCCTACTGTGAGCTCAAGTTCCTATGAGTTTCCCTTGAGTCCTACTGCACCCGCCTTCCCCAACCTACTTGCCTCTCTATCTGTGCTTCCACGGTGCCTGCTGTGCCCACCCCCTCACTGAATTAGTGTCTTCCTTCAAAACTCACCTCTTCCAGGAAACCCACCATCCCCATCTTCCCCAAGCTCCAGAAATTAACCCCTCCTCTGAGCCACTCTAGGACTCCTCCTAGGCACTGAGCATGTTGGTTTGAATTGTACAACCACCCACAAGAATGTGGGTGCAGTGGGGAGCACAGCTTATGTGCTCTCTGCCGTGTCTGCAGTCAGGGATGGGTGAGTGGGTAGATGGGGGTTTGGATCTCTAACCTTCCAGTCCCTCCCTGCTGACAGTGACTGGCATGGCGGGGCTTGCTGGCCTGAAGAAGGACATTGACCGAGTAAGAGCTGACACCAACCAGTCTGTGATGGAACTTCGGGGCTTATTAGGTGAGTGGGACTTGGGGAACTGTCCTGAGATGGAGGCATGGCAGAGCCGGTGTATTGCACCAATCCATGGGAACGATTCTCATTGCAGTCTATCCTGTTTCCAGACTGTGCCAGGGTCACCTGCCCTGAGGGCTGGCTCCCTTTTAAAGGCAAGTGTTACTACTTCTCCCCCAACACCAAGTCATGGGATGAAGCCCGAAAGTTCTGCCAAGAGAATTACTCTCACTTGGTCATCATCAGTAGCATGGATGAGCAGGTGAGCTACCCCTCCAAGCCCCCGGGAACCAGCAGGGCGAGCCTGCTCCTCTCCCAGACTTACACATCCTTCCCTGGTCTGGATGGAAAGAAATTGGAATTGCTTTTGAGCCACTGAAACTTTTATTTATGTATTTTAAAAAAATCTTTATTGTTGAAAGTATCACACATGTCCCCCTTTTGAAACTTTTAATAGCAAGCTTTTACTGACATGATATCATGCAGCGGTTAAGAGGGTATGCTCTGCCTGAGTTCAAATCCTGTTGTGTTTATTTATTCTCGAAAAGTCTCAGTTTCCTAGCTCTTAGGCAGTAACACGTCCTATTTTCCAGACTGTATCCCAAACAAAATTGATGCCAAAAGAAAAATCTATGGTGAAGGTCTTTTATTTTATTTTTAAAAAGATTTTTAAATTGATTTTTAGAGAAAGAGGAAGGGAGAGGGAGAGAGAAACACTGATCACTGCCTCCTGCACGGCCCCTCCTGGGAATCAAGCCCACAACCTGGGCTTGTGCCCTGAACCGCAATTGAACAAATGACCTCTCTGTGCTTGGGGCGATGCTCAACCAACTGAGCCAGACTGGCCAGGGAGGCACAGTTCTAGTCTGATAGGCCAAGCAACCCTTTTGTCCTTCTGGTTTCCTGACACCTCTCTGGGGCTTTACCTAGGGAAAGGGGTCCAGGTGCCCTCCACTTTTTAGAGTCTCCAAACCCAAGTTTCGGCCATTACTGCAGACTCACTGGGGATGGATGTAGAGTCCCTCTCCCTGGCACCCACCATGTCTATATATTTACAACTATTTTCCCTTTGTATTCTCTCCTCTCCAACTTTTAGGGAACCTTAGCACTGTAATAAGATTGGGTGAGTGAGTATGGGTTGCATATAGTAAAACACACAGATCCTAAATGTACATTCTGTTTTGACATATGCATACACCCATGTAACTGTCCACCCAGTCAGGATTTAGAACATTTTCACCGCCTCAGTGAGTTCCCTCAGTGAGTTTCCACTCATTTCCCCACTCCCACCCAGACAACTACTGATCTGGTTTCTCTCACTATAGATCAGTTTGCCATGAGAGGAGGTTTTTTTTTTAAATCCTCACAAGAGGATATTTCCCATTGATTTTTAGAGAGAGTGGAAGGGAGGGGGAGAGAGAGAGAGAGAGAGAGAGAGAGAGAGAGAGAGAGAGAGAGAAACATTGATGTGAACAATGATTGGTTGCCTCAAGTATGCACCCCAATTGAGCCTGCAACCAAGGTACATGCCTTAGACCGGAATCGAACCCAGGACCCTTCAGTCCTCGGGCCAATGCTCTATCCACTAAGTAAACTGGCTAGGCTGAGAGAAGTTGTTTTTGAGCATGATATTTTCTTCCTAATCTTTTGTCTTTGGCCCAAATCCTTTCTTTTCTCCCAAAGGCTTGGGCTTTTGAAATACAGTGGGGCCTTGACTTACGAGTTTAATTCGTTAACTCAAATTACTCTATCAACTCAATGCAAAAAATCTGCGTAGAGACAGCTGGTATCTCAAAAAACTCGTTAGTCGGGACACTCGTAAGTCAAGGCCCCACTGTACAAGAAGGCAGGAAACCCCATTTCTCTCCTTTTTTTCCCCCTTCGAGTTCTTTTCATTATTATTATTATCTATAATAATAAAGGCATAATGTGCTAATTAGACCGGACGTCCTTCCGGATGACCTTCTGGACGAAAGCCAGGGCTGTGAGGGAAGTCCGGGTCCCAGGTGCCAGAGGGAAGCCCGTGCTGGCAGCTGGGAAAAGGAAGGCCTACTCTTGCACGAATTTCATGCATCGGGCCTCTAGTATGTTATAATACTAAATGTGAAGATGTCACAGTACTGACTGTGTGTCAGACACAGTTTTGAGCACTTTATGCTATTAACTCATTTAATTCCCACAACCCTATGAGGTAGTAGCTACTATTATTCCATTTTACAGATGAGGAAACAGACTCAGAGCGGTTCACTGGTTGTGTGAGAAAGTAACATAATTATTCCCACCCCTCATGCTCAAGTAGGAGGAAGGTGTTGATCCTGCTCTGGATCCACGGGGTCTGGGAGGGGCTTTGGGGTGGCATTTAAAAGCCCTAAAGGAGGGAGGGAAGACCCTTATCCTGAGGGTCATGTAGAAGAATTGATGGCTGAATGGAGTTTGTACTCGCAGAACTTTGTGGTCAAGGCTCACGGCTCTCCACGGGTGCACTGGCTGGGACTGAGTGACAGGGAACAAGAAGGGGACTGGAAGTGGCTGGATGGGTCGCCTGTCACTTTGAGGCAAGTATCTAGGGTTCTTGGGCTCTCTGCTCATTGTGGGCCCTTGTGCAGTCCAAGCCAGCAGATTCTCTAGAATCCCAGGCTGGACTAGACAGGGGAGGCTTTTATTCTGCTAGGGGCTCTGGTCCTTGTACCTCTTTAATTTTCCCCCATTGCAATAATCTCCACCTTTTAACACAACTGCTCAAATATATCCAGTCCCCAGGCTGATGGTTGGGTGGGTGGGTGGTGGGGGAGGGGAAGAAAGATGGAGTGGCTATAGGACAAGAGGAAAAGGATTAGCAGGATCTCATTCTTTTTACACTCTGCAGATACTAACCCATTTATTTAATCTTTGTAAGGAAAGTCGTGTTACCATCTTCATTTTAAAGATGAGGAAACTGAGGCACAGAAAGGTTAAGCAACATGCCCAAGGTTAGACAGCGGGCAGGTGGCAGTGCCAACCAACCTGGCTCCAAAGCCTATACTCTTAGCCACTAGACTTTACTTTCTAAAGAGAGTATGTATTTGTATTTTACATAAATATTAACAAATTGTCCCCCATACTGATTATACCAATTTATTCTCTCAGCAGTTTGACTATAGTTTTTTGAGCCACATGTTCATCAAACTTTTGAAATTTTGTTGGTTTTATTACAGGTGAAATATGGAATCCTAATGTGGTATTAGTTTGCATTTCTCTTATAATGACAGAACACATATGTTCAATAGCCACATGTATTAACATTTCTGTGAACGATCTATTCATATCTTTTGTGCGGTTTTTTAATGTTGGGATTTTTTTCATTTTCCTATTGATTTCTAGGAGCTCTTTATATATTATATATATTAGTGTTTTGTCTGGGGATTTCATTTTTTAAAATAAGTTTTTATTGATTTTTAGAGAGAGAGGACGGGAGAGGGAGATAGAAACATCGACTGGTTGCCTCCTGCATGCCCCCTACTGGGGACTGAGTCTGAAACTTGGGCTTGTACCCTGACCTATTGATGCATGGGTCGATGCTCAATCACTGAGCTATGCTGGCTGGGCTGGGAGTCTTATTTTTTATTAAAGATTCTTAGAAGGAGGCACAGCTCTGTAAATAGAGATGGCATGGCATGAGATGGCAATGTGGGTGCCCAGCTTAGATTCCTGTATGCCATCAGGGGGCATTGGTAGCTAAAGGGTCACAGTTATGCTTCCTTCAGATAGTTGTCCTCAGCTGAATGGAAGCCTGCTCACCTATTTCCACTGGGGTCAGTCCACAGCCAATGACTGGCTTAGAGTAGGCTGGACTCCTTGTCTCAAGTTGGGTTAACTCTGTTATGCTATTCACTTTCCACAGCTCCCTGTGGGACCAGACTGAGGCTAGATTCCCCTGAACTCACATCCTTGCTCAGCTCTCTCCCCTACCCCATCCTGCTTCTCTCACTCCCTCTCTCCTGAGTGTCCTTTAACAAGTCACGTGCACCTGAATCACCAAATAAAGATCTGCTGTGACCTAAGACATTACAATATCTGGGAGGTTGGGAGAATTAGGGTGGAAAGGAAGTGTTTGTTGGAAAAGGAGGCAGATACTGACCAGATGCAGGAAACAGATTCAAGAAGGAAGAGTTTGGCCTGGTGAACAGGGAGGTGGGGCTGAGCTAGAACAAGCAAGTTGGGGAGAAGGGGATGATGAAACATCTTTAGGTAATTCTGAGAGGCTGAAGAAGTGATTCAGATAGAATAAAGAACCTTGTACCATGAAGGTGTTTCTCCCCAATATATTTTTAAAAATCAATAGATTTAATTATTTTTTCCATTTATTTATATATAGAGAGAGTGGAAACATTGAAGTGAGAGAGACACATCAATTGGTTGCCTCCCACACGTGCCCCTATGGGGCTGGGGAACCTGCAACCGAGGTATGTGCCCTTGCCTGTGAATTGAATCCGGGTCCCTTTGGTCCGAGAGCTGACACTCTAACCACTGAGAAAAACTGGCCAGGGCTTAATTATTTTTTAATTTACAGAAAAATTGGGCTGAAGGTACAGAAATTTGCTGTATATATTTACTCCCCCACACACAGATTCTACTATTATTAACATCTTGCTTTAGTGTTGTACATTAGTTAAAATTGATGAACCAATATGGACACATTATTATTAACTAAAATCCATACTTTACATTTGGGTTCACTTCAAGTGTTGTATGGGTTTTGGCAAATGCATAATGTCAATATCATGTAGACTAGTAGTACCACTGTCCTGAAAAATACCCTGTGCTCCACCTATTCATCCCTCCCACACCCACTTTTTCTTTTCTCCAGCTTCTGGGAACCAGAGGAACCTAACAACCTGAATGATGAGGACTGTGTCAGCATGACCAAACAAGGCACCTGGAATGACCTCTCTTGCAACAAAGCTACGTATTGGATTTGTGAGCGGAAATGCTCCTGTTGAACCCCAGGGATGAGACTGGGTGGGGGTCCATATCCGAGCGCCCCTTGACTCTTGGAGATGAGAAGTTCCTGCCCTTCCTGCCTCTCTAGGAACTGATTTGGATGCGCCCAAGACAGAACCAGCAGCTTGGATATAGCAAGTTCCCTGGGGTGTAAGACAGACAATTTCTAGGGTGAGGAATTGGGGGCTTGATCAATTGGATGGAGTCTGAGTATGTTCAGGCAACAATAACAGAATACCATAGACTGGATGGCTTACAAACAACAGAAATTTATTTTTCAAAATGCTGGGAGCTTGGAAGCCCAAGATCATGGTGCAGGGAGATTCAGTGTTTGGTGAAGGAAGGCCTGTTTCCTGGTTCATAGATGCCTCCTTCTTGCTCTAGAATGGACAAGGGAATTCTCTGGGGTTTCTTTTATAAGAGCATTAATCACATTCAGGAGGGCTCTACCCTCATGACCTAATCACCTCCCAAAGGCCCAACTCTGAATGCCATCAAATTGGGGACTGGGTTTCAACAAATGATTTTTTTGGGGTCACACACATTCAGTTCACAGCTGATGGTGAGCTGGAGTGATGGTCTCCAGTTCTTGGGTCTGGAGGAGCTCACTAAGTCCTTGATCGTGGCACTTAGGAAGTGATGCTTGCCCTTGGGGCTCTGGGCCTGACATTGATTGACTAGAGTTGAAAATACCTTTGGTCCTCTGAACCATGATGCACTGGGGCTGGGCTTCCTTACTGCCTACAAGATGTGGATAAGCTACTGGCAAGCAGATGGGGCAAGATTCTTCTTGACAAGGAACTTTCTCAATGTCCCAGGTGAGGTTTGACCAAGTTAGGTGGTGGACTCAGACCTCTGCTAAGATTTGGCCCATGAACTGCTGACTAGCTGAAAGGCAAGACTCCCCACTCAGTGTGGCCAAGGCAGGCCATGACTTGTCAGATCCTCAGGTCAGCAACGGAGATACCTACCCACGTGTGCCTTTGAACTATTTGTAGTTTGTAAAGGTCTTTGATGAAATATTTCATTTTACTGCCAAGTGGACATTCTGGGGCTATTAGCTCTTGCAATGTTAGAGCTTCTCAAAATGCCAGTTCATTGTGTGGTCCTTGTCTACTGTGTTAATTTTCTGGGGCTGCCACAATAAAGTACCACAGGTTTAAACAACAAAAATATATTGTCTCATAGTTTTGGAGAATGGAATTGCAAAATCAAGATGTTGGTGTGGTTGGTTTTTGGTAAGACTTGTTTCCTTGGCTTATAGATGGCTGTCTTCTCTGTGTGTGTTCACATAGTCTTCCCTTTGTGTATGTCTGTGTCCTAACCTCTTTTAATAAGGATACCAGTCATATCGGATTAGAGCCCACCTTAATGACTTCATTTTCCCTTAATCACCTCTTTAAAGACCATATCTCCAAATACAGTGACATTCTGAGGTACTGGGGGTTAGGACTTCAACATATGAACTTTTTTTGGTACAGAATTAAGCCGTCAACACTAAATGCCAGAGGTACCTCCCCCAGTCATTGTGACAATCAAAAACATCCCCTAGAAATCTGGTACTATCCCCAACTGAGCACAACTCAACATGGCAATTCATTTACACAATCCCTGAATTGTATCCAGGGGTGAGTAGATATTTTCCAAATCAATTAATTTATTGATTTACAAATGCCTATGACTAATAGAATTGTTCCTATTTTGACTGAGATCCAGTGATTTCGGAAAGGAGGCTCTGAGCAGGGTGAGTGGGCAGTGGGGGAGGTTGGCATTCACTTCATTTTCTGTTCCTTCTATACTTGTTTCCCTTCCCCACCTTTACACCTGTCCCCACCTCACCAGTACTGAAACCAGCCCCCATATAGCCCAGAGATTGCAGAGTGGAACATCTTGGTCCAAACCCTTCACCGAAGGGACCATTGGTCTAATCGACTGTTCATCTGGGGTCAGAAGAAATTCTCGAACCTCACAAGAGGAAATTTCAGTTTCCCCCAATATGTGGGTTGAGAAATGGAGAAGCAGGGCTCTGTGGTTATGTCTCCAAGTCATGCTAGGGGGTTCAAGATGGAGTTGGCCAAAACCTATTTCCACTTCCCCATCTCTCATGATTGTCTAATTTCAGACACAGAGATGAATCTGAAAGTTCCCTTTATTACATGGGTTATCAAGCATGTATTGTTTGCTAGATAGATGCAGAGCTTTTATTTAATCTTTATGATGACTCTGTGAGGTTGCAATAATGACCAACCCCATTTTATAGCTAGAAATACTGAGCACAGAGGGGTGTCATGGCTTGTCCATTGACGTTTAGTGGGTAAGTGGCAGACTGGTATTTGGACTCAGTTTTTGCCTCCAGTGGTTCATCTTTTTTTCGTGGCACCTCTGCTGCTTTCTGAGGGACTGTCTGTAAACTTGAGTTATTTATGAGGACACTGACCTTGTAGCTCTTGTTTCAGCTGGCAGTTATGGGAAAGGAACAGCATGGTTTGGAGGAACAGTCAACCAAGAGTTGACTTCTAGGTCTGATGACAATAACCTGTGGCTCTCCTGGGGCTATTACCATAATGCAGGTGATAGATGATGGGGACCAAAGAGCTAATTTTGAAGGTAGGAAGGATTCTAGTTCTATTTTGAAGCTATCGCTAATTTGTTTGATGGATTGAATATGGAGTGTGAGAGAAAGAAGAGTAAAGGATGACCCTCAGGTTTTCAGTTTACACAATAGAAAAGATGGAGTTATCATTACTTAGAGATAGAGAAGGAAAAAAAGCTTATGAACATAACACATTGAAATTTAGATGATTCATGAACTCTTGCTGAAATTCTTAGAGCCTCTCTTTTTTTCAAGAAAGAAATCTTGCCAGAACGGGTTTGGCTCAGTGGATAGAGCGTCGGCCTGCGGACTGAAAGGTCCCAAGTTCGATTCCGGTCAAGGGCATGTACCTTGGTTGCGGGCACATCCCCAGTAGGGGGCGTGTAGGAGGCAGCTGATCGATGTTTCTCTCTCATCGATGTTTCTAACTCTCTGTTCCTCTCCCTTCCTCTCTGTAAAAAGTCAATAAAATATATTAAAAAAACAAAGAAAGAAATCTTGCCTGATGGGTGTGGCTCAGTGGTTGAGCATAGACCCATGAACCAGGAAGTCATGGGTTGAGTCTGGGTCAGGACATAGGCCAGGGTTGTGGGCTTGATCCCCAGTAGGGGTGTGCAGGAGGCAGCTGATCAATGATTCTCTCTTATCATTGATGTTTCTATCTCTCTTTCCCTCTCCCTTCCTCTCTGAAGTTAATAAAAATATTTTTAAAAAGAAAAAAAGAATGAAATCTTGTGTGGAGCAGATGCTGTCATATCCCGCTTATAGCCTTGATTCTTTTTTAAAAAAACATATATTTTATTGATTTTTTACAGAGAGGAAGGGAGAGGGATAGAGAGTTAGAAACATCGATAAGAGAGAAACATCAACCAGTTGCCTCCTGCACACCCGCTACTAGGGATGTGCCCAAAACCAAGGTACATGCCCTTGACCGGAATTGAACCTGGGACCGTTCAGTCCACAGGCCAACACTCTATCCACTGAGTCAAACCAGTTAGGGCTGTAGCCTTGATTATTATGCTTTCAGTGACTTTTAATGGCCAGCAGCTGCCACCAGAGTCTACCTGGTTTGGCACATGGCAGGTGAGAAGTGCCAGGTGGAAAATACTTACCAGAACACACCTTACCAAAGCCTTAGTAGGCATATACCCCAGCTCCCTCACCCCTCAGGTAAGATGTCTCTGAGATAAGCATCCCACGGACTGCCCAGCGGTCCCTGCTGGTATTAAGCTCCCATCTCCTACAGCAATAGTCCACTCAATAACACATCCCTGAACTCATCTTGTACTGGCTGCCTTTTCCTTCCTGACTCACTTCTTTACACCCCTGCTGGTGTTCCTGGGATCACCTCTGAAATAAACTACTTGCACTCAAATCCTTGTCTCAGAGTTTGCTCTTTGGGGAACCCAAATTGAGATATCACAGGACAGGGAAAGATGAGCTTGTGACATGGTTCTGGTTTGCCTGGGATGGAGGGGTTCCTGGAGTGCAGGACTCTCAGTATCAAAGTTGGGAAAGTCCTGGAAAAACTAGGATGAGCTGCTACACTTATAGGAAAAGAGTGTGGTATCAGGGAAGTAAAAAGAAAAAAAAAAGTGAAAACCTCAAGGAGAAAAGTAGATGTAGATAAATCATCATGTTGTACATTTTAAGTAGACACAATTGTTAGTTAGTTATACCTCAATAAAGCTAGACAAAACCAAAAACACTAGATAAAGCTAAAAGACCCCCAAAAGAATAAAAGGGGACCGACAACATCAAGTTCGGTCAAGTTAGAAGAGACTGAGTGCACTTAGCACTGAGGAAGCATTTGGGACATTGACTGACTCTTGGGCACGTTTGGCAGAAGTCAGACTGCAGCAAGTTGAGCAGTGAGGGGATGGGAGGGAGTCAGGGCAGCAGAATGCAAACTTTTCTAGAATTTTGGCTGTGAAGAGAAAGAGAAGGACAGTGTATTGCAACAGGGAGAATTTTGGGGGGGAGTAGAAGGGATCTGAGCATGCTTTCCCTACTTTTACAAAACCCTCTGTTATTCCACATTAGACCTCTTGGGTCTCCCAGACTGGTTTTTTTCCCTTCACGATTTTCATCTTTTGGCATTTTGCTCTGTACTCTGAGATATTTCTTCCACACGTTCTTCCAAGCCACTACTTTGGCCCTTGACAGTGATCATCCTCTTCTTTAATTCATCCAGCAAAACTCCTCTTTTTATTTATTCCCATTTTATTTACATCTTTTTGGTGCTGTACTTTAATCTTTTCACATTCGTATTTTTATTATGCTTGTTTGAAGTGATCTGTTTATTCCAGAAGCTCTATTTTGCTGGGTGTCCATTATGTTGGACTATCCTCTTTTCAGGGACCTCTGGGGCCTCTCGTGGTTCTCATTTGCCTTTGGTGCTCAGATCTGGGGGTTGAGAACTTTAAGCAGTGGCAGCTTCCCAAGTGATGGAAGGAGACAGATTCTCTACCCCGGGGGGCCATGTGTACACCAGGCAGGTGCCTTTCTGTTCCCTGCTCTCCTTGCTTCCTACTTGGAGTTCTTGGGGGCCAGAGGGATCAGACACACACTCATGGGAGTGATGCTGACCTTATCCCAGGAGGCCTATGACCCCCTGGGCCAGACTCTTCCTAGGATGAGCTGTGTCCAATCTTTACCTTAGAGCACTCTTCAGCTTCTTTTGGGGCTCTGCACCTGGTGCATGGGGAGACCTTTCAACTCCAGATTTTTCTTTGGGGATTTCTACCTGGTTTGGCACATGGTAGAGCCCCAGCAGACTTTTGGTTCAAATAAGCAGATACATTAGGGAAGAGATTGGAGGGAATTGAAACACATATAGGTGGCCATTTTCCTAGAGTCTCCTATTTCTCTTTCTTTAGGACAGGGACAGCAAACTATAGCTTGGTGGTGGTGGTGGGGTGGGATGGCAAATTCTGCCTGCAGTCTTTTTTTTTTTGTATGGCAAGTAGGTTTTTGTATTTTTTTTGAGTTTTTGTATTTCTGAAGGGATATACACATATATCCTTTTACACATCTAGCACATACAGGATGTTTCAAAAAATGTGTACACACTTTAACAGCTCATAGCTCAATTTTGAAAATGAAATGTATTTTAATAAACACTGCCTTGATAATTTTAAAGTGTGTGTATATATTTTTGGAACACCCTATATATCATGTGTGTATCTATTGATTTATATCCATATATATATCTATCTGTCTATGATCATTATCTCTATCACTATATATGGCCCCAAAAGTCTAAAATATTTATTATCTGGCTCTTTACGAGGAAAGTTTGCTGTGTAAGCTTTAGCATATTTAAATGCCACTGGAGAGCTAAGAAAAAAATGTGAGAGAGGTGGAAAACTCAGGAGAGAATCAATGGAGAAAGGTCTGCTCAAGAGACAGGAGGGGCTGAGCTCTAAAGCACAGAGTGACGGGTTAGCTTTAAATAAGATGAGGGATCCCTTTGCTGCTGTGGAAGAATGGAGGGGAAAACAATGGGCATCAATGAGGCAAGGACGGGTATGGATGTGGGCATATTTACAAGAGATGCCAGAACATTGAGAGACTTTCCATCAGCTGATGTTTATTATCCCTGTTAAGTAGAAGACAAGGTTTTACACCTTATGTAAAGGAAAATAGTGATGTGAATTGAGAAAGGAAGTGAAAACAGAAACTCCCCATGTGGGAAAGTTGACTAGGGATAGGAAAAGCAAGTGTCAGGTAGCATGGAGGGTCTTGTTTAGATCAGAAAGTACACATTTGTAATGGCTCCAAGCTGAGTGGTCCTGGGATCTCACTGCTTTGTTGGAGAGTGGAGAAGAAACATGGTTGGTTCATAAAGAAGGCTGATTTGGGCTGCAAGTCACAGATTCTCTGGCCCAAAGTGGCTTAACAAAAAGGATTTTGTCTTATATAGGAAAAAGGGTTGGCTCAGCAACTCAACAATGTCATAGCCCAGATTATTCCCATCTTTCCACTGTTTTCTGCAAGCATCATATTATTAAAGTAGCCAAAAAATAGGAGGTGATGGCCAGGCTCTCCTTAAATTTGTCTTTTTAAAATTTTATTTTATCAAGGAGTAAAAGTGTTTTTCCAGTATGTGTTTTTTGTTTTTATTTTTGCTTTTTTAAAAAAATGTATTTTTGTTGACTTCAGAGAGTAAAGGAGCGGGAGAGAGAGATAGAAACATCAATAATGAGAGAGAATCATTGATTGGCTGCCTCCTGCGCGCCCCATACTGGGGATGGAGACTGCAACCCAGGCATGTGCCCTTGATTGGAATCGAACTCAGGACCCTTCAGTTCGCAGGCCAATGCTCTATGCACTGAGCCAACCCAGAAATTGTTCCAGTGGGTGTTTTTTATATCTCATTTGTCACAATTGGTACTAATGCACATCCTGAAACAATCTTTAGCAAATAGGAATACCGTCACTATGGTTAGTTAGGACCAGGGCTCCTCCACCTCAGCCCTACTGACATTTGGAGAGGAATAAGTCTTTGCTCTGTGTGTGTGGTCTGTCTGTAGGGTGTTTTGCAGTACTTCTGACCTCCACCACTTAGATGCCAGTAGCACCCCACTTTGCCCCAGTCATAAAAACAAAAAATCTTTTTCAGACATTGTCAAATGTTCATTAGGGAGGGAAGTAATCTCCCTTTAACTGATTATCATTCAGCTCAAACCAATCCCAACTGATCCCCTGTATTCAGGCACATTGCTGTCTCAAATCTTAAAACAGTCGAGTTTCTGTTAATAAGGAACATATGACGTGGTGATGGCTGCTGAATAGACAATGCACAGTGCCTGCCATCTTTGGATCACTCCTGGATTGGGGTCTTCCCCCATAGGTGTGGAATGAGAAGGCAAAGGTGCTGAAAGTATGAGAGAGAATCATTTGATCTGGTTGATCATGAAATCTAGCCTGGATAAGAAAGAAGGCAAAGCTGATGGAGTGGATGAGTTTAAAGAACAAGTTTAACTTGAGACAAGGCCATGAAAGGGACCTCCTCATTTACAAGAAGTATTTGCAACAGCCATGATTTGGGTAACCAGGGACAAGCATTGATTGAATAAGAGAAATCCAACTCAACACTCATTTATCGAGAGCCCATTATGCAGACAAACACTTCGGGAAGTACAGGTTAAACATTTCTTCTCTAGGGATGTTGTATATAATGATTCCTTTTGTCCTCAGCTTCATTCTTCATAATGCCAACCAGATCCATGGATATGACTTTCCAGGTGAAGTTGAAAGTTCTAGTTTTAGTATTTTCTCTTCACTTGTCCTGAAAAGATATTCCCACCACAAAAGATGTTTAGATTAAAGGTAGAGATAAGGATAAAACAAAACAAAAAGACAAACAACAAGAAAGCAGAGAGGAAGTGTAGGAGTGGGTTAAAGCCAGAGAGCTCCATCCAGTAGGCAAGGATGGCATGATCTCCTAGTATTTTAAAATCCTCGGACAGGTGCGGCCTTAATTTATAGTTGGAGGACTTCTAAAAAATCTCAGATGAGCCCAGCAAGTGTGGCTCAGTGGTTGAGCATCAACATATGAACCAGGAGACCACTGGTTTGATTCCAGATCAGGGCACATGTTCAGGTTTCAGGCGCCCTAGGGTGGGGTGTGCAGGAGGCAGGCAATCTATGATTCTCTCTCATCATTGATGTTTCTCTCTCTCTCTCTCCCTTTCTCTCTGAAATCAATAAAAATATATTTAAAAAATAATAAATACCAAAGCCAGCTTAAGCACTGTTAGTGAGCAGGGTCACTAGAAACAATATAGTGAGAATAAGGAATGCTAACCAGGTCATCAGAGAAAGCACCTCTTCCCCATACCTTCCAGGAAGGGGAGCTCATATTAAAACAAGGAGAGGAAGTTTGGAGTGTCAAGGGGTGAAACATTAGAATAAGTCACAAGTTTCCTTACCGCACTGTGTTTTGAGTCAGGGCCAAACCTGCTAGAGAGTGTATAAGTCTCAGATTCAGATTTAGGTTTCATGATATTTCCAAACCACTTTCGAACCTGGAACAAGAAATACCAGGATGGTTTTTGTTAATATTGGAGAAGAGAAAAGGCAGAGTAGGGAAGAGGAAAGTGACATTATGAAAAAAAATATTTTCCTACAAAATGTGGTTTATCCACACAATAAAATGTTACTTAGCCTTAAAAACGAATAAAATTTGAACACAGGCTACAACGTGGATGAACCCTGAAGACACTATGCTAGGTAAAATAAGCCAATCACAAAAGGACCAATACACTATGATTCCACATATATAAGATTCTTATAACATTCAAACTAGTTGAGACAGAAAGTAGAATGGTGGTTGCCAGGGCTAGGCAGGGGAGAATGAGTTGTTATTGTTAATGGGTATGGGGTTTCATTTTGGGATGATAAAGAAGTTCTAGAGAGGGAAGGGTGGTAATGGTTGCACACAATGTGAATGTACTTAATGCCACTGACCTGTACACTTAGACATGGTTAAAATGATACATTTTATGTTATATATATTTTACCATAATAATACTTTTCATTATGGAATACATCTTTGTGTGGAAACATACAAAATATGCTATGCAGAGGAAGAAAATAGAAGCAATACATAACTCCTTAATCTAGTGAAAGACAACTCATGTTTTGGTGATATTCTTCCATGTGTCTTGTTTGGGGTCTCTTGAAGCAGACCCCAAGGCAGGGTTCAAATGTAAAGAGTTCATCTGGGAGGTGTTCTCAGGAAAACACTAGTATATCAGTGAGGAAGTGAGATAGGGCCTGGAAGGCAGTCAGTAAAAAGTACACAATCCTGCCCTAGTTGGTTTGGCTCAGTGGACAGAGTGTTGGTCTGTGGACTGAAGGGTCCCAGGCTCAATTCCGGTCAAGGGCACATGCCTGGGTTGCGGGTTCAGTCCATCTTGCAGGAGGCAGCCAATCAATGATTTTGTCCTCTGCTGGGGTCCAGCCCCAGCAGGTCCAGGGGTCCCCAAAGGTGTGGACGGAGTCGGCAAAGAAGGAATGACACAGAGACAGCGTTCAGTTGATCAGCAGCCTTGCCAGGATCTCTAGCCACAATCTCCAGCCAAGTTCTGTGTCCATGTTCTCTTGCTAGGTTCTCCAGCCAGGTTCTCCAGGTTCTCCAGCCAGCTTCGGTTTAGGTTCTCCAGCCAGGTTCTGTAGCCAGGTTCTGTCCAGGATCTTTTGCCATGTTCTCTCCAGCAAAGTTCTTCTGTCTCTAGGTTCTGTGTAGGTTCTGTCTTCTAAGTTCTGTCTTCTAAGTTCTGTCTCTAAGTTCTGTGTGTAGGTTCTGAGTTCTGTCTCCTAAGTTCTGTCTCCTAAGTTCTGTGTCCTAAGTTCTGTCTCCTGTTGTCTTGTTGCATCTATATTTATACCAGTTGATTCTAATCCTATCAATCTCTATTCCAAAGGTTAGGGAGTTTCTTATCTCCATTCCAGGGAGTAAAGATTATGTACTTAGGCATGATTGTTTGTAGTTAAAGTGATTAATTACCCGCCTGGCAGTTAAGAGGTTTTATTCCCTCCCTAACTTCAGGGGAAAATCCCTACCTGGGGAAACAACCTTTCTCGGAGAGGTGACCTTGGTTAAAACACATAGTGCCAAGAAGGTGAGCAAATATATTAAGAACAGTATGCCATATATGCCAGGTCCCTTGAAACAGCAAGGATGGACCGGCTCCCGGCAGTCCTCAGCTTTGATGTTTCTCATCATTGATGCTTCTATCTCTCTCTTCCTCTCCCTTACTCTCTGAAATCAATAAAAATATATGAAATAAAAGGTACCAATCCTTTCCACTGTGGACAACTGGGGTTCAGTCCCATTGGGAGCTCGGGAGTTAGCATAGGAAACACTTCAGTGTCATCCCACCTCAGAGACAAGAGATCTGGGACATTTATCCACCAGCTTGTCCTGTGCATGGGCCAGGCATGTCCTGTGGGCAGTAAGAAGCTCAGAGGCATAGAGTCACAGGTGTTTTCAATAAGCAACCCAAGGCACATAGAGATGAAGGCAAAGCGATATGAGGGGGCCATGAACAGTATGTGCTACACCAAGGATTCCAGCCTTGGCACTATTGACATCTTGGGTTGGATCATCCTTTGTGGTGGAGGTCATCCTATGCACTGTAGGATGTTTAACAACATCTTTGGCCTCTACCCAATTGATGCCAGTAGCACCTTCCCTGGTGTGACAATCAAAGATGTCCCTACATATTGCTAAATATTCCCCCTGGGGAGTTGTTTGAGGACCATTATACTTTGCCATGTACACCTATACCCACACATAAACAAATGCATAACAACATCCTATCTAATAAAAGAGTAATATGCAAATTAACCATCACTTCACGATAAAGATGGCAGAGCCCACAGCCAATAAGGAGGGAATATGCAAATTGACATGATAAGGCGAGAGGCAGAAGGCAGCTCTGGGCTGGAGCGAAGGCAGAAAGGCGGCTCTGGGCCAGAGAGAAGGTGGTGCTGGCAGCCAGGGGAAGGAAGGCCTATTCTTGCACGAATCTTCGTGCATCAGGCCTCTAGTAAACAATAAGGGCTTATATATAAACAAAATGCAACATTTCTGGAGCAATGTTTTGAAATTTGCTTTTTTTCCCTAATATATTTTGAATATCCTTCCAGTCCTAAAATATTTTTGTGCCTGGACAAAGATTAACATTTGAATGTTTCAAGCCTATGGTGGTCCTTTGCTCTCCAGGAAGTGTTAGCTTGGTCAGCTCAGTTTCTTCCTCTTCTTCATCCACTGAGGAGATGTTCTTCCTTTCCAAGTTTGGTTTTTTGGGCACCTGAATGCAGAGTGAGGTAAAAAGGAGGAAGGGAGAGAAGGAGGGAAGGAGGGAGAGAAAGAAAGATGGATGGATGGAAGAAAGGGAGAGGGAGAGGGAGAGAGAATAAGGAGGAGGAGGAGGAGAAGAAGAAGAAGAAGAAGAAGAAGAAGAAGAAGAAGAAGAAGAAGAAGAAGAGGAGGAGGAGGAGGAGGAGGAGGAGGAAGAAAGGGGAGGAGGAGGAGGAGGAGGAAGGTGGAGGAAGGAGGAGGAGGAAGTGCAGGAGGAAGATAGTACTAGTAACAGGAAAGAAATTGTGTCAGTCAGGACATATTTTGCTGCAGTAACAAACAATCTCAAAATCTGAGGGATACTTGGACCATGTGTCTTCTTCAAGGTATTTGAGAAGTACAAATAAAGACCTTGCGTGATTTTGTATTTCTTCTGGTTGCTGGACTATGTTTATTTGGCCATTGTACCTCCTGACCTGAACTATGTGGAACCCAGCTTCATTGGGGTTTCAGTCTTCTACATTATATTTCATGGTTGCGTGGTATCCTGTTCTATAGATGTAGTATAATTTAACTAAATCTAGGTAGAAGTATCTCAGCATAGTTTGATAGTATTCAGTAGGGTTTCATTATGTCTGGGGTTCAATTCTAGAGAAAACATACAGTCCAAATGATCCCTGAGTGCCTCTTAGTTAGATAACATCTTAGAGGCTTATTTCAACAAGCCCAAAGCAGCCAGTATTTCCTGAGTGTTGTATACACACCCCTGTTTCGTTTGCTCAACTGCAGACACATGAATTGGCTTGTATTTAGTAGTCATACTGAATATAAAATATATATACGAATTTTTATAGCCAAGCCAAGCTAAGGCCAGCCAAGATCATCTGAGCTCTCACCAACCTGCAGACTGAGAATGAAAATAGTACATATTCACGTTTAAGCCACTGAGATTTTTGAGGTTGTTTGTTAACACAGAAATAGATGACAATTACACATGGGAAAGCTGAAAACAAATATGATATTTCCTTGATAGAGTAATTATTTACCTTGTAAAGCCATTAATAAATGGACATATCTCACAATCAAGAGCATCTCAAAGTAGAGAAAATACAGGTAGCATTTACACACTGCTCACAAATTCCTATGAAAATTTAGAGAATGTGTATCTAAATGTTCATTAAACTACATACCTGCAAATTTTTCTTAACTTTAAAACAATAAAGAAAGGGTAAATGTTTACCTGCTGGCTGAGGAGGCAGTAGACCAGGAAAATGAAGACACCCTGAAGGCTATTGATGATGGTGAAGAGGTAGCCCATGACCCGCTGAGCTGGGCCCACCTGCAAGATGCCCAGACACCACGTGCAGCCAAGGATGAGGACCAGGGCCGCTGCTTTCAGTGTCAGCATCCTGAGGGGAGTATAAAGGAACATGTACACAAGCTGGTAATGGACATGGACACCCTTGTAGAGTGGTTGTTAATGGTGAGGACTCTGGAGCTAGACTGCTTGGGTTTAAACCTAAGGCAGCATGGTGTGACGTTGGGCAAATTACCTTTCTATAACTTGGGTTCCCCATCTTTCTAATAGTCCTGTTTCACAGGGCTGCTGAAAAGATTAAGTGAGACTTTAACATATGTATTTAGGATAATATATAGAACAAAATCAGTACCACCTATGCATAAAGCATTCTAAAACTAGGGGCTCTTTATTTCTTTCTCTTCTAGATGGAGGGCCATATAATCTGTTATTCAAACAGGGAGACTTTTGAGATTAAAAAGGGCATTATTAATAATTACAATGGATCAACAGGCATAAACTAGGACTGTCCCAGGCAAACTGAGATGTAAGGTCACTATATATACCTACATACGCAGTATACATATTTATCCCTAATTTAAACCATAATGTTTTATGTGAGAAAAGCTGGTTGAGGAACGATTTGCGGAGTGTGTTGGCTATTGTATGTGTGCCTGCCTGTTTCTATAGAAATCCACAGAAAAAGGTCTGGGGAAAATCTCACGCATATTATATCATACCTGTCATAAAGTTTGTTAAATCCAGCTTTCTTGCGAAGTGGAAGTAGTAAGGAAAGAGGGAGTTAACCATTTCACTTTATATATTTTGAAAAGAAGGTGTATATTGTGTTATTTTTGTGATTAAAATGAAAACAACAAATGATGTGTTCCAAGTAAAATGGATGCTGCCAATTAAAAAAAGCTCATAGCCCCCTATTTTTGAAATAGTATTATACAAAAACTATTTTAATCTAAATCCTTTCTAAACCCATTACACAAAACTCTTTAGATATATATTTAAGTTTGTTATAATTAGCCAAATCGGTCTCTACCAGTGGGGTGAACCCAGTTTTGCTGGGGCATCCTTCAGAAGCACAACTTTCAGAGTTTCTATAGAATCCAAGCCTTTAGCAACTGATAGATTCACAAACTTAAGTTGGTTGTTTTTGATAAAAAGAGTACTCCTGTGTGCATCTTGTGTTGTGTGGCAGAAACTGCTGTTTTTGTCCATTTTCCTCCTCTTCCTTTTAGGCTTAGATCCCTCCCCTCTTTGAGTTTTTTCAAGGACACATGGCTACCAAATTAGAGACTATATATTCCCAGCCTCCCCTGAAGCTAGTTGTCACCATGTGACTAAGGTCTAGCCAATAAAATATGAGCAAATGTGGGCCATGCAACTTCCCATGGATGGGAAACTGACAAAGACAACATCTTAGGGAATGGTGGAGAAACAAAATAGAAAGGACCTGAGTCTCTGCATCACTTTGTGGAGCAGAGCTTCCCCACCAACCCTGGACTGCTCGCCTCTGGACTGTGACATGAGAGTAACATAAACTTCTATTTCCCTCTTTTTGCTGGGGTGTCTTTTTGTCTCAGTAGCTTAGCCTGTACTCTATCTAATATGGCTATTGGGAGATGCCAGCAGCCTTCTTAGTAGCTGGAGCCTGGTTGTGGGGTGTATGTGTGTGTAGATATGTAGGAGGGACAAGAAGGGGGTACGGAGAGGAAGAGAGCATCAGACGTACCATGTGCTCCATCTTACCTTGTATTCTGGATGGTTGACACTTCACTGTTGAGGGAGGAGAATTTCTTTTTCAAAAGCCAAAGGACCAAGATAAAAAATACTAAGTTCACCTGCAGGAATGACACAGACCAGGAATGCACGTTAAAATAATGCACGGCGTCCTTAATAAATTGCACACAACTCCTACTTTCCTCACACACAGGACTGAATTGGTAGCAGGTGGAAAAGTGAAACCATTCAATAGAGAAAATGCATGCCCCATGTACTGTCTTGCACCCAGTACTTCTGGTGCTGCCTTTATCAGGACCCCTGGAGCCACATACTCACAGAGATAATGACACAGACGGGGCCAAGGAAACCCCAGATGAATCCTTGTTTCAGGTGGAGCCAGCAACTGGGAATAATGGGGAAAGGGACACAGAGAGATCAGAGAAAGCACACGAAACGAACATGAAGTGACACTTTTCCTAACAGAGAGCGTTTCCAATGTCTTCTGACAATGCCAGCTGATGGCAATGAAGGTTTTGATTGCTCACTACTGTGTGTTAATGCTGCATTACACATTTTATAAGCACAGTTGTGTTGAATGTTCATACCAAGGTCATGACGGTGGGAATATGGGGATAATACTAAAGAGGAATCTGAGACTTGAAAGCTCCGAATTATGGGAGGGATAAAGCTGGTACCTATCCACGAAACTGCCTCCTTCAGAACCTTCCAAGCTCCTATGGCCATCTTTCCCTGCTTCACTGGAGCAAGGCCAGCGCTCTTACACTTAAGGGAAAAGATATCCATTTGCTATGGACATCTCAATCACCGTCATTAATGCTGCCCCCCAAACTGTCCATGGCCCAGGGTGTGAGGCAAGCTCACTGTTCAGATGTTCCATAAAGGTGAGGTCTGGATGCTGCGGAAATGGCCACGATTACAGCTGGGACTCCATAGCCGACCGGGAACATGAGCCACTTCATGAACCTGCTCACGCTGGAGTAGTTGACCACAGTCAGGTTGCGCGCGGTGAGGAAGAGGTGCAGGCCCTCCAGCAGCATCCAGGTGAAGGAGGCCAGGTAGAGGTAGTGTAAGGCGCCCGCGATGATGGCGCACAGCACCTGGGGGGAAGGGTGAGTCACCAGGTGGGATTGTCAGGGTGGTGTGTGAACTGAGGGCCTCTCCTTTATACTGGCATTAGTTCAGAGCACCTGACATTAGACCAAGTCCATCAATAATAAAGGTGCTTGGTGATCAATGTCAATACTGCCCACCTTGGATCACCCCTCCAACCTCTCCCAGAAACCAAAGCGATTTTATTAAGGTGCCCAAGCAGCATCCCCTGGGAAAGAGAGGGGTCCTTTGGGACAGTGTCAGTACCTTGTTCTCAGTTCTGTCGATGGCCGTGAGGAAGAGCAGGTGGGCCAGGAAGAGGCAAATAGAGAGATGCAGGTGGAGTGAGGTGCTGGTGTTCTGGATGGCTTTGCACAGCAGGAAGGTGAGGGCCGCCAGGAGGAGGCACAGCAGAGAGAGGCTCAGCCCCACATAGGTGATCACAGCCAGGGCGGGATCCTTTTCCTGGGACCCAGCAAAGAGGAGACATCAGTCACACTATCCTGCTCTGGGATTGTGGTTTCCCCCCTTGGAACAGGGCAGTCTAAACACAGGCACATTGTGAGTTTCCTCAAAAAACTAAAAATGGAACTCTCATTTGACCCAGTAATACCATTTCTAGGAATATATCCTAAGAAACGAGAAACACCAATCAGAAAGAATATATGCACCCCTATGTTCATAGCAGCACAATTCACCATAGCTAAGATTTGGAAACAGCCTAAGTGCCCATCAGCAGATTAGTGGATTAAAAAACTGTGGTACATTTGCACAATGGAATACTATGCTGCTGTAAAAAGGAAGGAACTCTTGCCATTTGCAACAGCATGGATAGAACTGGAGAGCATTATGCTAAGCGAAATAAGCCAGTCAGAGAAAGATAAATATCACATGATCTCATTCATTGGTGGAATATAATGAACAACATAAACTGATGAACAAAAACAGATCCAGAGACAGAGAAGCACCGATCAGACCAGTGGTTGGCAAACTGCGGCTCGCGAGCCACATGCGGCTCTTTGGCCCCTTGAGTGTGGCTCTTCCACAAAATACCACGTGTGGGTGCGATTGAAACTTTGTGGCCCATGCGCAGAAGTCGGTATTTTGTGGAAGAGCCACACTCAAGGGGCCAAAGAGCCACATATGGCTCGCGAGCCGCAGTTTGCCGACCACTGGATCAGACCATCAAACCTCAGAGGGAAGGTGGGGGAGGGTGGGAGTAAGGGGGAGAGATCAACCAAAGGACTTGTATGCATGAATATAAGTATTACCAATGGACACAGACACCAGGGGGGTGAGGGCATGAATGGGAGTGGGTGGGTAGGCAATGGGGGGATAAGGACACATATGTAATACTTTAATCAATAAAGAAAAAAATTGTAAAGTAAAATAAACACAGGCACAAAGCTAATAACAGAGAGTGTGAGAGGTGTCTCTAAGACTGTCTCCCCCGGCCCCAGCTTTATTGAAGTATATCTAATATACAAAATAGCGCATATATTGAGTACATACCTTTTGATGAGTTTGAACATAAGCATATATCATGCTATCATCTCCATGGTTAAGGTAATAAATATATCCATCATCTTCAAAAGATTTCTTGTGCCCCCTTGCTTTTTTAAATTTGTGGTAAAAACACGAGAGATCTATCCTCTTACCAAGTTAATAAGTGCACAGCCCTCTACTGTTAACTATCGGCTCCATGTTGTACAGCAGAATTCACACGGAAGTAAGTGAATGGGTTTGCCAGACTCAGTCTGCACCCAAAGAGACACAGGAAGTCCTGTGTAGCAGAGGCCACTGACCTCTTCATACTCACCTGTACCTGCCCTTTGTCTGCTTTCTGTGAATCCTGTGACTGCCTGATGGCATGTTCCCTGCTATGAGCGGCATGCCAGTCAGAGAAAGATAAATATCACATGATCTCATTCATTGGTGGAATATAATGAACAACATAAACTGATGAACAAAAACAGATCCAGAGACAGAGAAGTCTGTCACACGCCAGAGCAAGTCACAAGTGCAAGGGTGTTAATGCCCCTGGAAGCTGCTCTCAAATAATAACAGTTGGGGAATTGGTAGATAAATACCTCAGCGTGTTCCACCTCTTGTGGGAAGGCCCTGAGGTGCATGTCCTATGATACCTCCCAGAAGTACCCAATAGGACTGAGCCCCAGTTGTCCATGGGGGTAACTTTTCCTGGATGCATCCTTTCCTGGCTGCCTTCTCTTCTCTGTCTCACTTCCCTACACACCTAACCTACTGATGTTTCCTGGGCTCACCTCCCAGAGAAACTACTTTCCCTCAAATTCTTTTCTCAGGATCTGCTGGTGGGAGGCCTCAAACGAAGACACCCTATTGACTTACGCTCTTGGGGACTCATCTCATTGAAGACAGGGGCCAGGGATCTGACGAGCCATACAGACTTAGCCAGACTCACTTCGGGGAAATGATACTCACCATCCCTTATAATTATACGGGGATTTTTGCTTTTGTCAATGTCACGTTTATAGGACATTTCAATCATTTGTTTTTTTAACCTCAAAATTGTGAAATATAACACATATGGGGCGAGGGGTGGGGGCAGGCTGGAAAAAGTTAATGGAAAAAATAGGAGACATCTATAATACTTTCAATAATAAAGATACAATTTTAAAAAAGCAAAAAGCACAAAAGCCAATCTATCATATGATGAATAATTATTAAATAAACACTGATCATGAACTAGCCTGTTGACATTATCTCAGAAGTTCTTTCTAATTGCAAACCACCTTCTCCCCTAGAGGTAGCCATGATCCTTTTTTGGTAAATTTTACCACTTAAGTATTCAACCCCTGAGAATACAATTTAGTTGTATCTATTTTTCAACTTTATATAGATGGAACAATACTCTGCTCTACAGAGTCACTCAGACACTCATAACAGAGGCTCCATCATCTGGAGTGTGTTGCACCCTAAGCACCATGGAGGGTCCCACATGGAACTGTCTGTGCTTCATCCTAGAAAGGTAGCACTGCTTTTATTAGCTTCTGACAGGAAACAACCTCGATACTCAATAACTGTAGAGTGAATAAGTACATTGTAGTATAGTCATGCAAGGGAATATTATACAGCAACGAAAATGAAAAAACTAAGGCTATGCTCAACCCATAGATAAACTTCATAAATGTAACAATGAATGAATGAAGTATTTTCATGTTTATAAACATACTAGAGGCCTGGTGCATGACAGTCACGCACTCAGGGGTGGAAGGGGGGTGGTCCCTCAGCCAGGCCTGTGCCCTTTCATCGCAGTCCGGGAGCCCTCCTTCAGGGGATGTCCGACTAATGGATGTTGGACATCCTTAGCGCTGCTGCAGAGGCAGGCTGCTGTGCTTGCCAGCTGTCAGCCCAGCTTGTGACTGAGCAGTGCTCCCCCTGTGGTTGAGCTCAGTGGTTGAGAGTCAAAATTAGATTAATTTTCCAGCTTTACTGAGAGACAATTGATATATAACATGTGTGTGCCATAGCGACCGGTCATTCCACCATTCGGTCAATTTGCATATTACCCTTTTGTTATATAGGAGGATGTTAGCTTTCCTACTGCCCTGTGTAATAGGGGAGGTTAGAGATTTCCACTGAGTGTTGTTCTGGGGCACCACCTCCAACCCTGAAAAGAGAGGGATGCAGGACCTCCTGTATGCTGTCACCCAGCCTATGTCATCAGTAAGTTCTCCAACCCCACCTCTAAGATATGTGTCCAGTCTGACCTTCTCCTACCATCTCTACCACCTGAAGCCCAGCCACCATCATCGCTTTTCGAGTCTACTCTTGACTACTGCTCATTCTTGACCTGAGAGTCAGAGGGATCTTCTAATGACATAAATATGTAACACCCATGATGGAAAACCTCCATTGCCTTCCCATTGCAATTTGGAAGAAAACTGAATTTGGCATTCAAGATATGGCACATTTCTCTGGCTTCCATCTCTCCAACCTTGCCCCTTTCCAATCCCTCTCATTCATTCTGCTCCAGCCACACTTCTCTCTGGAACACACCAAATTTGTTCTCTCTTCAGAGTCTTGACCATACTTGTATCTCTTCTTCAGATGCGCTTCCTGAGACCCTTTCCTACTGGCTTTTTAAAAATTGAGGTAAAATCCAAATATTATAAAAGTCACCATTTTACAGAGTACAGTTCAGTAGCATTTAGCACGTTCAGTGTTGTGCAACCACTACCTCTATGTAATTCCAAAATATTTTCATCACCTCTCAAATAAAACCCTATGCCCATAAACAGTTACTCTTATTCAGTCCTCCTCCCAGCCCCTGGCAATGACAAATCTGTTTTCTGTCACTATGGGTTTGCCTATTTTGGGCATTTCATATACATGGAATCCTACAATATATGATCCTTTGTGTCTGGTTTCTCTCACTCAGCATCATGTTTTCAAGGTTTATCCACATCACATTTCTACTAATTCTTAATAATCAGATTTGGCTCATATTTAATCCTCTGACCATTCTATCTAAAGTGGCACACCTCTCCAGTCACTCCGGTCTCTCGCTTGTTTTCATTTTCTTTATAGCACTCATCGATACCTAGTAGGAGCTCAAGGATTAGGTAGAGGAATTAAATGCTTATCATACCTGGCTGGTGAGGGCCATGAGGACAGCGAAACTGGACAAGTGAGTGCATCTGCATGTGGTATGACTCTTGTTCACCTGTACCAGGAAGCAGCCGTCCCTGGACCAGTGGCTGTCCTCCCCAGTGCTCTTCCAGAAGACACAGAAGACCTTCTTGCTCAGGGGTTTCATCTGAAAATAGAATGGGCTCGCTGTGTTCTTGCTCAGGAGAAGCAACTCTTAGAGTGTCTGCTAGGAGCCGGTCCATCCTTGCTGCTTGACACAGTCGCTGCAGGGAAGAAACATCTGCACAGCGTATGTTTCAAGGGCGTATATGGCATACTGTTCTTAATATGTTTGCTCACCTTCTTGGTGCTATGTGTTTTAACCAAGGCCACCTCTCTGAGAAAGGTTGTTTCCCCAGGTAGGGATTTTCCCCTGAAGTTAGGGAGGGAATAAAACCCCTTAACTAAGGGCCAGGCGGGTAGTTAATCACTTTAACTACGAACAATCACGCTTAAGCTACATAATCTTTACTCCCTGGAATGGAGATAAGAAACACCCTAACCTTTGGAATAGAGATTGATAGGATTAAAATCAACTGGTATAAATACAGATGTAAGAAGACAATAAACCCAGAACCTGGCTGGATAACCTAGCGAGAGAACATGGCAAGAGAACCTTGACAGAACCTGGCTACAGGACTTGGCTGGAGAAACTAGACAGAACCTGGCTGAAGAACCTGGCTGGAGAACCTAAACAGAACCTGGCTGGAGAACCTAGCGAGGGAACATGGCTACAGAACCTGGCTGGAGAACCTGGAGAACCTGGCTGGAAAAACTAGCAAGAGAACATGGACACAGAACCTGGCTGGAGATCCTAACCAGAACTTCGCTGAAGATCCAGACCAGAACTTGGCTAGAGATCCTGGCTAAGCTGCTGATCAACTGAACGCTGTCTCCGTGTCATTACTTCTTCGCCGACTCCGTCCACACCTTTGGGGACCCCTGGACCTGCTGGGGTTGGACCCCAGCAAGTGTCGGTCTGTGCTGGGGTGAAGAATGAGAACGTGGCTGAGAGTGACGCAGGTGATTTCTATTTTAAGTGGAGAGAATGGCCACCAGGACAACAGCCCCCATAGTCCCACCTCTATCAGGATTTTACAAAACATAAAACAAGGTCATCTCTCTCTGTGGGAGTTTGAATTTTACAAGGTGTCATTGGTCTTATGACTTTGTTCCCTATCAGGGGAATCAGACAAAAAGAGAGTGTAAGGCTCACACAAAGTTTTCTCCCCAATACTCTCCAAGCCAAATTTCCCTGGTCTCCCCAACCCCTCCAACTCCCTCAAAACAATAACAAAAAAATTTCTCTGGTCCCTTGACACCAGTTCCTTTCCTGACAACACAATGATTGCTTATGCAATGAGAGGGGTAGTATAGGAAAAGAATATCACCAGGAGATAGAGGATAAAATTAGCCCTCAGCCTCTTCTCTTTGTCCCAAGGGCTTCTAGATCAACTGTTCATGGGGGCAAAGAGACCAGTCAGATACTCTTCTCTTCGGGGCCTGTATCTCCTTTGAGATACAAAAAAAATATATTTTTTTTCTGACTGAGTTCTGTAGTCTTAACCGTTAATACCAGTCTTCTATGCAAATGTTACAAGTCAATTGAATATTATATCTCAGTTCAAATTTCACAGATATAGGAGGTACCTGCATTTAAAATAATTTCAGGCACTAGTATCATGCTGCCCAAGAAAAACAGCGCGGATGTAATCTGAAATTTTCTACTAGCTCATTCCCAGATTTCCTGCTCCACTCCCTCTGCCCCGTGTCGTTCATCAACAATTTCATGCCTAGAGGTTATGCATCGGCTAGAGAAAACATACGTGTCCTCGCCTTTCTCCTTTAACTCTTATTTTCTTAAATTTGTAACACCCCTCACCTCTCATACTTACAATTTTTATTTTGTGGTGAGAGCTTTAAAACCCTACTCTCTTAGCAACTTTCCAATATACAATGTGGTATTAACTAGAGTCACCATGCTGTACATTAGACCCCTAGAACTTATTCTTCTCATAACTGGAAGTTTGTACCCTTTGATCACTTTCACCTATTTCACCCCCAACCCTTAGCAACCGGCAATCTGTTCTCTGTCTCTATGACTTTGGCTCTTTTAGATTCCACATAGGAGTGAAATAATTTGGTATTTGTCTTTCTCTGTGTGACTTATGTCACTTGGCATAATGGCCTCAAGGTCCATCCATGTTAACACAAATCATAAGGTTTTCTTCAATTCTTATTTTCTTAACAGAACTGAAAGGGAAAGGAGCAAACAAATTTTACTACGTCTTTGTCTGGCTACTACCTTTCCTATCTTTATGAGTTTGAACAGAGAATGGGAAAAGGCAATGGATTAATTAAAAGTGTTTTTTTTTGCCCAGCCAGCATGACTAAGTGGTTGAGAATCAACCTATGAACCAGGAGGTCACCATTCAATTCCCAGTTCAGGGCACATGCTTGGGTTTTCTCTCATCATTGATGTTTCTATCTCACTCTCTCTCTCTCTTCCTTCCTCTCTGAAATAAATAAAAATGTATTTTTAAAAAAGTTTTTTTTTCTGACTGAGTTCTGTAGTCTTAACCATTAATACCAGCCTTGTATGCAGAAATAAATATTATATCTCAGTTCAAATTTCACAGATATAGGAGGTACCTGCATTTGAAATAATTTCATGCACTAATATCATGCTGCCCAAGAAAAACAGCACAGATGTAATCTGAAATTTTTTACTAGCCCTATTAAAAAAGGTGAAAAAAACAAGTCAGATTAATTTTAATGATATCTTTCATTTAACTCACTATATTCAAAATAGTTGTTTTTTATTTATAGATTTAATTGATTACATAATAGATTTACATTTTAATTCAAATATAGGGTAAAATATTGTAAACACTTTATTGGTGTGCCTATCTAATGTGTCGCATTCCTACAGAGCGTGGTTATGACATAATTCTGTAGGATGCTGTTCCAGTTCCCTTTGTTTTAATGTGTCAATATAAGTCAACATGTGTAATCAATATCGAAATTATTAAGAAGATAGTTTGCATGTTTATTTCTAAGTTTTTGAAATCTAGAGATACTAAGTGTTCAGAATACTAAGTCTTTGAAATCTCAATCCAGACCCACCACATTTGATTTTAATTAATTAATTAACCAAATAATTAAATATTTAATTAACTAATTAATTAATTAAATATTTTTGTGGAATGTGGGGCAAATGGTTAACATTGCAAAGCAAATTGCAAACTATTATCTTCCTTGGTTTTTATTTATTTTATTTTTTAAAATATATTTTTATTGATTTCAGAGAGGAAGGGTGAGGGAGAGAGTGATAGAAACATCAATGATGAGAGAGAATCACCAATCAGCTGCCTCCTGCACCTGCTCCCCTCCCCTCCCCCAAGGATTGAGCCAACAACCTATATGCCCTGACTGGGAATCGAACTGTAACCTCCTGGTTCATAGGTCGATGCTCAACCACTGAGCCATGCTGGCTGCGCTTCCTTTGGTTTTTAAAAAAATCTCTTCTAAGGTCCCTATTATTTCCCTAAAATTCCTCTTAATTTTTCACTCTATCCTAATCTCTTCTCTACTATGCTCTCTCAACTCTACTTCTCTTTTTTTATAGAGCAATTTTTCTTGCTCTTGGCACCTCTACTGTGTATACTGATCAGGAGTTAGCAAGCTGTGGTACTTTATGACCACGTGGCACTCGCCATCCCTCACTTATCTTTCCTCCTTATCCCATCCTTTCTCCTTACTTTTTGTTTCTGTATTCAATCATCATGATCCATTTCTTTTATCTCCCTCTCATAGGATAATCTGTATCACTTGGGACTAGAGGTATCATCGAGTTGATCATTGACCAGTGGTAGTGGCAAATGAAGCGAAAGTGAAAGAAGGTGACAGAATTCTCATCATTCCTTCCCCTTTCACCTGCTACTCCTTTATCCCCCTTTCCTCCATCTAGACTCTGATAAATAGAAGCAATTTCTGCTATAAACTAATTGTTCATTAATGAGGTGTGGTGAGAGACTGGGGAAGCAAGGTTTAGGATAGTCTAGATCAGTGGTCGGCAAACTGTGGCTCGGCAAACCCCGGCTAGCAAGCCACATGCGGCTCTTTGGCTCCTTGAGTGTGGCTCTTCCACAAAATACCGACTTCTGCGCATGGGCCACGAAGTTTCAAATGCACTGTACGTGCGTGCCCGCACGTGGTATTTTGTGGAAGAGCCACACTCAAGGGGCCAAAGAGCCGCATGTGGTTCATGAGCCGCGGTTTGCTGACCATGGGCTAGATGATAAATGCCAACAACAAAGTTCCTGTCTTCAAGGATCACCCAGTATAGTGAAACCCACCACATTTTAAGTGCTTAATAGCTACAGGTAGCTCCTGGCTACGAAATGGGGCAGTGCAGGTCCAGAATCACTGACTGGGAAGCTATGCATTTGTTCCATCTACGTCTGTGAAACCCAAGTAAGTCCAAATAGCAGACTTGACCCACCTTCAGGTGCTGAAAACTCAGAATCACAGGCCTGGAGAGAGATGTGTTCCTTTTGGGTCCAATAGCAGCGCTGACTACCTGGGAGTTCAGGTAAACTCGATCTTCCTCATTCATCTCGACAAAAAAAGTTGCATTTATGATATTTCCAAGAGAAGAGTATGCAATAAAGACAACTGCACTGGGACCTGAGGAAACAGAAAAATAAAGTGCCACCACCATTCCTTCTGCCCCCTTTCCTGCCCCACACGTATCATGCTCCCACGATGGTCACACCTGTGCTTGGGTGTGCCTAGTAAGTTCACTCTTCCTCCCATGCTCCTCCTCCCCAAATGCAAGTATTAACAGGATCTGCAGAGGGAGAGGTTGTCCTGATTCCAAGAATTGATTTGTCCCCATCTGACACTGGCCTCCCATTTAAATTGATTCAACGACAGTTTCCCGTGATGCCAGCATTTGTGATGACTATTAATAAATCACAAGGACAAACTCTAGACAGAGTAGGCATATTCCTAACTGAACCCGTTTCGCATATGGTCAGTTATATGTTGCTTTCTTTCAAATTCGAAGAGCATGTGATGTTCAAGTTAAAGTTCTAAATACTTTAGCACAAGGGAAATTAGTCAAGCCCTCTGAAAGTGTTTTCACTCTTAATGTGGTGTACAGGGAGATATTAGAATAAGTTTAATCACTTTATCAGTCATTGTTTGCATCACTGTTGTTTTTATATCATGTTTTTGTTGTTTTCATATCATGTTTTTGTCATTTTTATATCATGCCTCTGTTGTTATATGCTTTTGTTACTGTTTATTAATTAATAAATTTATATATTATTTTCATATACATTTTACTAATTTCCTTTCATCTCTCACACTTCTATTATAGATAAAGGGCAAATAGCAATATTAAAAGGGAATTAATTAGCAGAAATATTTTAATAAATAAAATATTTATATTTATTTTATTGATATAAAAATGACAAAAACATGATATAAAAACAACAGTGATACAAACAATGACTGATAAAGTGATTAAACTTATTCTAATATCTCCCTGTACACCACATTAAGAGTGAAAACACTTTCAGAGTGCTTGACTAATTTTTCTTTTTTTTAAAATATATTTTTATTGATTTTTTTACAGAGAGGAAAGGAGAGAAATAGAGAGTTAGAAACATTGATGAGAGAGAAACATCGATCAGCCGCCTCCTGCACACCCCCTACTGGGGATGTGCCCACAACCAAGGTACATGCCCTTGACAGGAATCGAACCTGGGACCTTTCAGGCCGCAGGCCGATGTTCTATCCACAGAACCAAACTGGTTAGGGCTTGAGTAATTTTTCTTGTGCTGAAGTATTTAGAACTTTAACTTGAACGTTACATGCTCTTTGAACTCAAAAGAAAGCAACATATAACTGACCATGTACAAAAATGGGTTCAGGTAGGAATATGCCTATTCTGTCTAGAGTTTGTCCTTGTGATTTATTAATAGTCATCACAAATGCTGTCATCACGGGAAACCATTGTTGAATCAATTTAAATTGGAGGCCAGTGTCAGATGGGGACAAATCAATTCTTGGAATCAAAACAACCTCTCCCTCTGCAGATCCTGTTAATACTTCAGTTTCGATAATGTTAGGTCATAATCTTTTGATAATAAATCTGGTGCCATTACAAAGACCCCATTTACTATTAAGATTTCTCAATTGCATGATGATTGCACCCACATTCAATTTTAATTTATGACACAGCATTCCTGAAGGAGTAATACTATTAAGAAATTCGATCAGAAAATTTTCCTTTTCAGCATCATCTGTGGAATCAATGGAATCACCACTCAAATATGTGTGAAAATCTCCATCCAGTATATCCAAAATTTCTTCATTTAATTTTTGAACATGCTCATTTTTTTGACAAAGAATTGCAGGTTTGGATATATTTTTAATATCTATAAATATAGTATTTCCAAAGGTTGCTTCAATAATAGATCCATTACAAATAATTTCACAGGAATTTCAATAATATCCATTCCTAAATGAAAACTGCTATCAAGTTTGCCATCTCCAAATTTTACTAACCGTTCACTATAAGCAGAATCCTCTGATCTCATATTTGTTGTAAGAGACAACTTTCTGAAACAGCCCCAAACATTGCAGTACTTTAAACTCATTTGTACTATGGCCAATTGCATAGCATGCGGTACAATACTGAGACATTGTCGAAAATCCCCTCCAAGAAGGAGAACTTTTGCCCTGACCAGTTTGACTCAGTGGATTGAGTGTCGGCCTGCGGACTGAGGGGTCCCGGGTTCGATTCTGGTCAAGGGCATGTGCCTTGGTTGCAGGCACATCCCCAGTGGAGGGTGTGCAGGAGGCGGCTGATTGATGTTTCTCTCTCATTGATGTTTCTAACTCTCTGTCCCTCTCCCTTCCTCTCTGTAAAAAATCAGTAAAATATATATATTTTTTTTAAAAAGGAGAACTTTCCCACCAAATACAACATTCAAATTTCTCTTTGTAATCTGTCTAAGGCATTTATAGCATGACTGGATGCCATGGTACATTCATCAATAATGAGAAGTTGGGCCTTTTTAATAGTTTTAGCAACTTCACTGTTTATATCAAGTCTAGAAATTGACATTTCATTTAGTGGAATGGGTAATTTATATTGGGAATGAAAGGTGCTTCCACCGAGAAGTAAATTTGCAGCAATTCCTTTAGACGCTGTCAGTAAAACAGTACTACCACGACGTCTAATATAATGTATTAAAATTTTATAAAGATATGCCTCCACGCACCAAGGGCTGGTTCCTGCCTCAAATCTCGCCCTTACCGGAAACAGCTCGGGGGAGGGTGCAGCTGTTGCTAAGAGGACCCAGGACTCAGTGCAGCTACACTCCTGAGGGCAGGTTCCTGCCTCAAACCTCGCTGCCCTCTTGGGAAACAGCTCAGGGAGGGTGCAGCCGTTTCCAAGACGACCCCTGCAGGACTGACTTCCTTCTGATTGGTCGAGCCTTGGTCGTGATGTTACACCCACTGTTTTTATATAAATAGATATTTCCATGTCAATAAGTACTCATTATTCTTTGTGCTGCTGAGAAGTCCATGTGGCAAGGAGGCTGCATATAGCGAGTATTTAAGAGTTGAGGGGAAAGAACTGGGTTTCTGCATTCAAATCCCAGTTTTGCCAGTGACTAGCTGTGCAGTTTTTCTAATCAGATTTCTCTGGCCTCACTCAAGGGATCAGAAGTAGGAGAGCCACTTGTTTCTTAAAGTGAAAGTCAACTTCTGTTGTCAGAATGAAACACTAGTAGGTGGTTAGAAAACAGGCAGGTGATATACTCGCCTGTTTTTATGCTTAGAAATTGCTTATTTTTCATCTGAAATATCTTGGCATAAGAGCAAATCACAAGCAGGAAAGAGAAGAGTGGCTGTAGAGGTTTCCAAGGTTGGTCTCCATGGCCTTGTGAGTTTATTCAGTGATATGTTTTATGGGAGGAAGGGTGTGTTACATCTATAATTACCTATAAAGTCCCAGTTCACACCTGGTGGCCTGATGTAATTTAATAGTACTCCCTTCCAATTTTAAAATTGTCACTGTTTGAAGATAAATTATAAGATTACTGTAGACCAGCAGTTCTCAATTGAGGGTGATTCTGTGTTCCCTTCAGGGAACACAGGGCACTGTCTGGAAGCATATTTGGTTATCACAACTGGGGGGTTGCTATTGGCATCCAGTGGGCCAAGGCCAAGGATATAGTGCTCAAAACACTATGGGCCCCACCCCAGAGAATAACCTGGCCCCATATATCAATAGTGCTGAGGCTGGGAATCCAAGCAGAACCTGAAGGACAGAGAAATGTCCCTTATGAGTTTGTCACACATCCATCAATGGGTTCTTTTCTCTCATTAGTAATGTTAAGGCTTCAGCCTAACAGTGGATTTAATTTGACGAGCTTTTGTTATTGTTTGCCAGATACAGTGCCTATAGAGAAAGAATTAATGGTTCCGGCCCTGAAAGGGACCCCAGTACAATGAAGGAGACAGGGCTGTGTCAATCAACAGATACAACACAACATGGTAGATGCCAACATAAGGTAGGTTCATGCTGGGGAGGGATGGCCTGACTCTGGTGCTGTGATGGAAGTGGGCAGTCCTGGGAGGGGAAAGTTGAGCTGTATTAAAAGAAGAGTCAAAGTTCAACCAACAAAGTGATGGTTGTCATTCCTGGCAGGGAAACAGCCAATGCAAATGCTTGGAGATGAGACCACAGAGCCCATTAGGGGATGATAAATAGTCTCCTGCTGGGCACATCTGTGCCAGGTACTCCTCAAAGCACATGAATAAATTATATGTGATGCATATAATTTATTTAAGCCATCAGCATAGACAGCTGTTCTGGGCTGAGCTGTGTCCTCATGAATCCACATGTTAAAATCCTATGCCCCAGTACCCCAGGGTGTGACCAAGGAGCAAACTGGGCTGAAGATGTGATTTGGTAGCCTGTACTGTGTGAAGTCTTGTGCTCTCTACAAATTGTGAATTGCAGAGGAATCCCATGACAATGCAAGTGTGAAATTATGTGATTGGAGGTTGACTCTCCTCCTCTGCCTGGTCCATTCACAGATGGAGGCAGATTCAAGTACTTATCTTCTTGAGGGAGGAAAGTGACAGGAACTGATTGTCTCATGAGATTGTCTCAGATCAGAATGCGGTTTGTTGTCTATGCTTTACTTTGGGAGTTCTGATGGACAGTACAGGCAACTGTATCCATATTTGCATGATTGGATTTCAAGAACCCATTTATCTTGCTATAGCAGTTTTAGCTAAGTATTCTTGCAAAATTGAAAAATTAAAGGTTTTCATGCCAACAACTCAATTTTTGGTTTCTCTTGGAAAAAAACCAGAGAGTCTTGGCAGTTACAAAATAGTCACAGGTATGTAAAGTCCAGCATAGGGGATGTAGTCAATAATGTTGTAATAACTAGGTATGGTCAGGTGAATACTAGACTTATCAGGGGGATCACTTTGTAAGTTACGTAAAAGTCTAACCACTATGCTGTACACCTAAAACTAATATAATCCTGAATGTTAACTGTAGTTGAAAAAAAAAAAGTAAAAAAATGACTAGATAATGTGAATCAAATAAAGCTGAATTCATTTCTAACTGCCCTTCACCCCTCCCCCCCAAAAAAGTCAGAGTCTGGTAACACTAATTAATAGTAACAATCTACTCCTTTGTATGCAGATGCTGTCGGCACCCTGACTTTATTCCTTGGCACTCTTGGTTTCTTTATATGCTGATGGGTTTTACTCAGGCAGCTGAGACTCTGCCTGGGAGCTTTCCTTGAGAGAATGTGTTTGGTCTGCACTCAGGGCAGTATGGAAGGGTCTGGAAATGAACTCCCCAGGTGGGTCCTCAACCAGTGATGAATCAGCGCAGTTGGATAAATGGCCCAACTCCTTCTCCTTTAGTGGAATAACTCAGTGGGATTGAGCTCCAGTTACCACCAGCAGGAACCTGTTCACTAACAGAACAATCCCTGTATTGGCTGCCTTTTCTCCCCTCACTTCCTCTCTCCACAACTTGGGTAGTTAATTTTATGTTAACGTGGCAAGTTCATGGTACACAGATATTTGGTCAAACATCAGTCTGGATGTTGCTGTGAAGGTATTTTTTGGATGAGATTAATATCTACCTATCTATCTGCATCCTTTAAAATTTTTTGTTTTTGCTTGAATTCTTATAGTATTCTTATAGTTGTTTTATTTTTAAAATGGTATTTATTGGGGTGACATTGGTTAATAAGATTATATAGGTTTCAAGTGTACATTTCTATGATACATGATCTGTATATTGCATTGTGTGCCCACCACCCAAAGTCAAATCATCTTCTGTCACCATATATTTGGCCCCCTTTACCTTTTACTGTCCCCCACCCCCTTTCCCTCTGGTAACCACGGTACTGTTGTCTGTATCTGAGAGTTTCAGTTTTATATCCCACATATGAGTGAAATTATATGGCTCTTACTTTTTTCTGATTGACTTGTTTTGCTTAGCATAATATTCTTAAGGTCCATCCATGGATAAAGATGTGATACATGAGTACAATGGAATACTACTCAGCCATAAGAAGAGTTGAAATACTGCTATTTGTGACAGCATGAATGGATCTTGAGATTAACGCTTAAATAGTTAGGCTTGAGTAAAGCAGATTATCCTCCATCTTATGGGTGGGCCTCATCCAATCAGTTGAAGGTCTTAAGGAAAAGACTGACCTCCCCTGAGGATGAGGGAATTGTCTTCAGACTGTCTCTGGACTTGAGCTACAATATCAGCTCTTCCTTGGCTATATTTTAGATTTGCCAGCCTCCACAATAACATGAGGCAATTCCTTGAAATCTGTCTCTGTCTCTCTTCACACACATTCTATTGGTTTCTCTGGAGAACTCTGATTAATACACTTACTGCTGCTTCCTTGGATCACCCCCTAAATGAACTTCTTACGCTGGAACCCCTTACAATTCTTCTAGAAAGTGCTTCTGGGTGAACCCAAACAGAGACATGGATGGAGCAGCCCCCAAATTACAAAGAAGTCTATTCCATGCAGAAGAATACAAAGCTTCCACTTTGGGAAGATGTCTTTTTTTTAGGATAAGACTCAACTGACACAATTTTAGGGTAACAAACCCATTAAGTAGGAACTTATTGGGGAATGTTTCCTTATGACTCACACAGAGATATTGCTGTGTGTGTCTTAGGGATTCTGAATGCAGCCACCACATGTACCTTGTAGGTTTCCCTGGATGATGTCATTGCAATGGATGTCCAGTGAGTTCATTTGGGCGTTCAAGTTGAAGATGCTTCTTTCCTTGGAGCAATTGTCTGAAACAACTCGAGTTTCAACAGCTGGTAAGAAAAGTGCCAGGCAAGCTAACTGTTATTATAAGTTTAAAAAAATGTGCACAGCAACAAAAACAGGCCACATTTACTGAATGTGTAGGGCAGTGATGGCGAACCTTTTGAGCTCAGCATGTCAGCATTTTGAAAAACCCTAACTTAACTCTGGTGCCGTGTCACATATAGAAATTTTTTGATATTTGCAACCATAGTAAAACAAAGACTTATATTTTTGATATTAATTGTATATATTTAAATGCCATTTAACAAAGAAAAATCAACCAAAAATATGAGTTCGCATGTCATAGGTTTGCCATCAATGGTGTAGGGGATGCCAGGCACTGGGCTAAGAGCCTGATACATTGTCATCTTATGACAGCATCATATAACCCCATGAAGGACCATTATTTAGATGAGGAAACTGAGGTTCAGAATTAGGGGTCCTCTCCAAGGCTTAAGGTTATGATGGGGGTGTAGGTAAATGCGGTACTCGAATCCTCCCACAATCACATCAAAAGCACTACTAAACTACTGACAAGTATCACTCAGAACCACCTGAAATGTAGCTAAACAGAGCTCCTATAACTAAGGATTTAAGGAATAAGCCACATTGAGACTGGTAGGAGGGGTAGAGATGTGGAATGGGCTGGTCCCACACCCACGTGTGGTGGATAAAAATCAGGAGGGGTATCTCGGTTGCAGAGGTCACCCCTGAGAACCCCCAAACAGGCTCCTCATTTCAGGGACCCAGTGCTGTGAAGAGAAGTTTCCATAACTTCTGGTTGTAAAAATCAGCAGGGATTGTGACTGAGTGAGACCAAGAGCTTCTGGAGTCCCAGGCAGTTCCTCTTAAAGGACCTGTGCATGGACTTACTCAGACTCACTCATTCTGAGCTCCAGAACTGGGGCAGCAGCTTGAAAGGCACCAGGGACATACAAAGAGGAACTGAAGTGTCTGGCATCCGGGTGAGCTGGAGGGGCAGCGTTCTCCCAGACAGAAGTGTTGGCAGAGGCCATGGCTCCTTTTCTGAGCCCTCTCCTCACAGAGCCAGTAGGCAGGCACCATATCTGAGTCTTCATAAACCTGGCTATCACTGTTCACCCTGCCCTGGTGATTCCCTGAGACCCTGCCTCACCACTTGTGGGCCCACCCAAGCTGTTTCCAGTGGCTTTTCCATACAAATGGCCTGTCTTGGCTCATGCTTTAAACTTTCCTGAAATCTCCCGAATAAGCAGCATCTGGTCTCAGCATTATATGCATTATTATAATCCCATTTTACAGATGAAGAGACTGAAGCTCACTGCGGTGAGGGCACTGGTTACCTGATTAAACAATTAGAACCTGGCCAAATCAGGAAAGATGAGAATTATTTGTAATTTGGAAAATGGTTCAATTGATAATGAAAGTGTCCAGATTTCAGTTTCCCAAGATGGTTAGGTACTATATTTTCTCTTACCATTTAAATGTATTTTCATTATTATTATTTTTATAGAGCATAAAGTATTTTATCAGCTAAGTTGGTAAAACAAAAATGGTTCGTTAGGCATACACCAATCCTTTGATATCCCTGAGCTGAATAAAACAGAACAAATATTTCTGGAGGCCCATATAGTGATATATATCAAAAGTCTAAAGTGTTTTCTCCCCTTGACCTAACAACTCCTCCTTTATGAATTCATCCTAAGAAAATATCAAAAAATACAAACAGATAAATTTTTAGTGGTCTTTATCACAGGATTGTTTGGCAAAACCCCACATTTCCTAGAATAGGAAAATAAATTATGGCACACTCATACAATGCAACTCTATAAGTCACTGAAGACAATAATGTAGGTAATGATGCTGTCTGCAGTTTTCATGGAAAGACGTTAGTGAGATAATGAGTGAAAAAAACAGGTTTTAAAAAAAAACAACAAAAAACAAAAACAAAAAACAAAACAAAACAGGTTTTGTGGAACTGTATGTAAAAGATAGCATACACAACAGATATGTGTCCTCCCCATCACACATGTACCTAACTAGGTATAGGATTGGAAGACTGGGATATGGGCAGATTTGATTGGTCTAAATTAGTTTTGTTTATGTATTTTCCTAATTAAAACTTTAATACTTGGTTTTGCTGTGGTATGAAAAATTGTATATATTTAAGGTTTACAGTATGATAATTTTACACATATATACCTAGTGAAATGACAACCATAGTCAAGCTAATTAACATGTCATGTCACATGGTTGTGTAATATGTGTGACAAGTGCAATAAAAGGATTTTCATTTAAAAAATATCTCATAAGATGTTCCTTCTACATGTGTTATTAGGTTTTGTAGGCACAAGATTTAAAAAATACTTTTTAAGCCCAAATCCCAGACCCAGGATTGGAAACCACTGAGAATCTTTTTTTTTAGCAGTTCTATGGAGGTGTAATTGGTTGTACATTAGAGTGTACAATTTGATTAGTTTTATTGGTGTATACACCTGTAAAACCACCACCACAATTAAGGTAGTGAGCATTTCCATGACCCACAAGTTTCCCCAAATTTTCTCATGCCTCTTTTTCATCTCTCCACTCTCCCCTCCCTGTCTCTATAGATTAGTTTGCAAATTTACAGCATTTTATATAAATTGGCTCATGCAATGTATTTATTTAGTTTCTAACTGCTTAATACAGACCCCAACTAGTAACCAGAAACCCCCCACCCCACTCCATGAGCATCAGGTCTTATTGTCTCCTTACCCACAGTATTGTTTTGAAGTTTCTGGATTTCTTGGTCTGGGGCATTCAAGGCAGTTTTTAGAACATTGGATTCCATAGTCTGGAGAATAGATGTGGCCTTGGATGCAACTTCTCTCTCCTCTCCTGATTCCCACAGAGTTGTGTTGGTGAGAAGTGACTCAAAATTTTCAACAACTCGTTGTAGCTTTAAATATATAAACAACAACAATAACAATAATAATCCACTCTGATAGGTCCCCACAATCCCAAGGGACAGTAGAAAACATGAGAAAGCAAGTTCTGGAACCAGAGGGCCCAGTTAAAATCCTGACTCCACTATTCACTGGCTGTGTGACCTTGGTAAAGTCACTCAATTGCTCTGTGCCTCAGTTTCCCCACTTCAGGATGGGGACAATAATAGGACCCTATGGAGTTTTTGGCAAAATTAAATGAGTTAGAAGATGCTACATGTCTGTGCCTGGTAAATACAGGACAAGGGTTAATTATCATGAACCTCTTTTACCAATAGGGAAGTGGTGTGTTTGCTCGAAATAGACCAGGTTCTCAACCTGGGCAATTTTGAGCCCCTGGGGCAAGCATGTCAAACTTGTGACCCACAATGAATATTTTTGCAGCCCAGCCAATATAACGGTTTGTTAGAAATGTTTTAATAAAAATTTTGTTACTTAATTTTTACAATATCCTGTTATACATAACTAGAGGCCTGGTGCATGAAAATTCATGCACTGCGGGAGGGGGGTCTCTCAGCCAGGCCTACCCTCTCTCACAGTCTGTGAGCCCTAAGGGGATGTCCTACTGATGGCTTAGGCCTGCTCCCTGCAAGGAGTGGGCTTAAGCTGCAGTCTGGCCTCCTTCTGTGAGAGGCGACTGGGCCGATCATGGGAAGGCACCGCCCCCGTCACCTGGCTGCTGCTGCCACTGCTGGCCGCCGTGGGTGGGGAGTGATCTGGGGCCAGGCTAGCTGGGGGAGAGGCTGTGGGAGGTTGAGGCACAGCAGGTCACACCCCATCCAACCTCTGCGAAGGCATGGTGCCGGGACTGGGCCCACGCTGCTGCCTCTGTGGCTGCCTCTGCAGAAGGGGCAGTACTGGGACCGGGACCGCGCAGCCCCTTCTCCCAAGCCTCCTCTGCCAAAGGGCCATGGCGCTTGACTGTCTCATGCCAAGACCTCTCCTGTCCCACCTCTGCAAAAGGGGCGGTGGCGGTGGCTGTGGCGGTGCTACCTCCTCTCCCACAGTGGCAGAGGCTGCAGCAGCACCTCTCCTGTGGCGTCTGCAAAAGGGGCCACACTGTTGAGCCTCTCCCACACCTCTCCCACACCGCACTGCCTCTCCCACGTGAGCTGGGCTCTCCTGAGCCCCGCTGCCTCTTCCAGCCCCTTGGCCCTCATAGGCAGCCACTATGGCTTTGTCCAGATGGACTTCCAGAAGACATCTGGTCTAATTAGCATATTACTCTTTTATTAGTATAGATTAGTAATAACAAACTACAACACTAATGACCAAGTACTATAATTGTGTTGCATTCATTACCCTTACGCGCCTTATGTGCAGGCACACCATTTCTCTACACTAATACTAGCGGCTACTATTTTAGCATCTGATTGCCATGTCATTAGTCTTATACTGACTTGTTTGGTGTGCGCAACAGTGTAGAGAGTGCCTGGGAAGGCACATCGAACATTTCTTTAATTATTGTCAGCTGAGTCCAGTGGTGTTGGCAGAGCCACATCCTGGAAACGCACCATGCCAGAGGCAGGTATGTTGTCAGCCTGACCCTTAGCTCAGGTGCCAGGGGGTGGGTTTCATTATCTAAGCTCAGCCAGTCCCAAGGAATGGACTCAATTATCCGGGCTTAGACAGGAGTGACTATTACAAAGAAGCCACAAGAATGAAAAATTACAGCTTGATCTTTAACCATGACTATAGCTTGATCTTTAATCATGATTCACATAATTTCCTTTGTTTTAAAATCTAGTAAAACTTCTTGGAATTATACTGTATATAATAAATGAGCTGCACCGGCTCTGGGTCACTGTCTCTCCATCAGGGGGCCAGCTGTCCCACCCGGTCCCAGCTTTCTCTACTGTCTCTGTGTCTGTCTCTTTCATTTTCTCAATCCCCCGTCGCCCCTACTCAGGACTCCTGTCCGCTCTCTAGCCGCATTGGACGCAGTAAAGAGAGAAATACTTTATACAGCTGGAAATATTTCACTTTTGGAGAGCAAGAAAAATAGGTTTATTTGCATGATACTTATTAATTTGTGCAGTTATTCAGTGTCTGGTAAGTTAATGTTCAAGAAAAATATTAATTTTTATTAAATGTTTTATTATTTTATGTTAAAGATTACTCATTTATTTCAGCCCTTTGTATTCAGCATGTCTCTATTGAAAGAAACCCACGTTTCTATGAAAATTGAAGCTTTTGCTTTTATGCAGCCCACATAAACTTAAACCTTATTCATTTGGCCTGTGTTAGCCTTTGAGTTTCACATGCTTGCCCTGGGGCCATTTGGTAAAATCTGGAGATATTTATGGATGTCACCACTGAGGGATGCTCCTGATATCCAGTGGGTGGAGGCCAGAGATACTGCTCCACATCCTCTAATGTATGGGAAAGCCCCCACAACAAAGAATGTCCCAGTCTCAAATATTATCTACACTAATAAAAGACAAACATGCAAGTTGACCATACCTTTGCTATGTCTTAAGCCACACCCACCAGCCAATCAGAGCGACTATATGCAAATTAAACCAACCAAGATGGCAACCAGCAGCCACAGAGCTGGAGCAAGCAGGAGGCTTGGTTGCCCCAATGATGGAGGAAGCCAAGCTTCCCGCTTGCTGCGGCGGGCTCTGAGCTCCACTCAAAGCAACAAAGTTTCAATTATAGAAGATAAATAAACCCCAGATACCTGCTTTCAGCTGGCCATGGCCATGGAGCTGGAGCGAGCAGGAGGCTTCCCTCCCGCCTACCCTGGCTGGCTCTGAGCTCCTCTCAAGGCTACAAAGTTTCAATTATAGAATGTAAATAAATCCCAGAATAAAAAAAAAAGAAAAAAAGGAGAAGCTGGGAGCTTCCGTCACCCGGGGGCTTCGCCAGCCTGAAAACGGCCCTCAGCCCCTTACCCAGGCTGGCCAACCCTCCATGGGGTGAGGGTCCCCACTATGGGGGGCTTGACCAGCCTGCAAACAGCCATCAGCCCCTCACCCAGGCTGGCCAGGCACCACAGTGGGGACCCCCACCTTGAAGGGGGTGTGACCAGCCTGCAAACAGCCATCAGCCCCTCACCCAGGCTGGCCAGGCACCCCAGCGGGACCCCCACCCTGATCCGGGACACCTTTCAGGGCAAACCAGCCGGCCCCCACCCATGCACTAGGCCTTTATCCTATATAATAAAAGGGTAATATGCAAACTGACCCTAACAGCAGAAAGACTGGGAATGACTGGTCACTATGACACACACTGACCACCAGGGGGCAGACGCTCAATGCAGGAGCTGCCCTCTGGTGGTCAGGGCACTCTCACATGGGAGGAGCTCTGTCACCCGTAAGCCAGGCTGATGGCTGCCAGTACAGCGGTGGTGGTGAGAGCCTCTCCTGCCACAGTCTCCCACCATAAACACATGGGGAAGGGGATAATAACTCAGATGGAGGTTGTTTAGGGAGGCCCTCCAGAAGTATGTGATACCTGAATGGTGTCTCGGGCAAAGAAGAGTGACAAAAAGCCAGCCAGGTTATGATCTGGGAAAAGAAATTTCAGGTAGACAGGATAACATGTACCTGGAGGCCTGGAGATTGGGAGGGCAAGGCATGAACACTCCCTCTGCAGTAGGGCAGGGTGAGGGCAGAAGAAGGAATGAGCCTATTCTACTCAACTGGACATTCTCAGAGACATGAATTATTTAACAAAAATATTAAAATTCAGAGTTGATTTACAGACACTAAATGATTACTACCTAATAGGTACTTTCTTGGTATCTCTCTCTTTTTTAGCTATCTTACAGTATCCATTTTCCCTTCTTCCTTTTAGTAACTGAATGAATCCCACAAATTTCACCTGGGTCATGCTGCCCGGCTACAGGCCATATTGTTCCAACTTCCCTTGCAGTTAGGTTTGGACATATGTGCAATTTCTGGGTTGTCACTTTAAGACATGTCTCTAAGCCCTGGCCAGTGTGACTCAGTTGGTTGGAATGTCGTCTCGTACACCAAAAGGTGGTAGGTTTGATTCCCAGTCAGGGCCTATGCCCAATTTGTGGGTTTGATTCCTGATCGGGGTTCATATGGGAGGCAGCCAATGGATGTTTCTCTTGCACATTGATGTTTTCCTCTCTCTCTCTCTCTCTCCCTAAAATCAATGAAGAAAAAAAAAAGACATGTCTCTAAAAAAAGGGAACCCTAATGCACTGTTGGTAGGATTGTAAACTGGTGCAGCCACTATGGACTACAGTATGGAGATTTATCAAAAAATTAAAAATAAACTACCATATGACCCAGCAATTCCACTTCTGGGCATTTATCTGATAAAATCCCAAACACTAATTTGAAAAGACATATGTACCCCTATGTTCATTACAGCATTATTTTCAATAGCCAAGATGTGAAAGCAACACAAATACCCATCAATAGATGATTAGGTAAAGAAGATGTAGTACATATATACAATGGAATATAACTCAGCCATATAAAGAATGGAATCTTCCCATTTGCAACAGCATGGATGAACCCACAACGTATTATTATAAGTGAAATAAGCTAGGCAGAGAAAAACGAACATCATATGATTTCACTTATATGTGGAATTTAACGAATAAAATAGCCCTGGCCAGGTAGCTCAGTTGGTTAGAGCATCATCCCAGTATGTCAAGGTTACAGGTTTGATCCTTGGTCAGGGCACATACAAGATCAACCAATGAATGCATAAATAAGTGGAACAACAAATCTCTCTCTCTCTCAAATCATTTAAAAGTTTAATAAAAAATAAAATAAACAAACAAACAAAACAGAAACAAACTCATAGATACAGAGAACATTTTGATGGTTGACAGATGGGAGGGAGGTTGGGGAATGGGTGAAAAAGGGGAAGGAATTAAGACGTGCAAATTGCCAGTTATAGAAATAGTCACAGGGATGTAATGTACAGCAGAGGGAATATAGTCAATAATCTATACTAATAAAAGGGTAATATGCTAATTAGAACAGACATCTTCCAGACAGCCTTCCAGACGTCCTTCCGGACAAAGCTACGGTGGCGGGAGCTGAGGCAGAGGTGGTTAGGGGCGATCAGGCCGGCAGAGGAGAGCAGTTAGGGGCGATCAGGCTGGCAGGGGAGAGCAGTTAGGGACGATCAGGCAGGCAGGCAGAGTGGTTAGGAGCCAGCGGTCCCGGATTGTGAGAGGGATGTCCGACTGCCATCCATAGGAGGTATCCAGAGCATTCAGAGAGAAATACCACCTATGGATACCATTGAGATCAGGCCTAAACTAGCAGTCAGACATCCCCCAAGGGGTCCCGAATTGGAGAGGGTGCAGGCCGGGCTGAGGGACCCCCTACACCCCTGTGCATGAATTTTGTGCATTGGGTCTCTAGTGTTGTACTAACTATGTATGGTGTTAGATGGGTACTAGGCTTATCAGGATGAGTAGTACTTCATAAGTTACATAAATGTCTAATCACTATGTTGTACACCTGAAACTAATATAATATTGTATGTCAACAGTTATTGAAAAATTAGAGAAAGACATGTCTCTAAGATATGATCACATCCTTATTAGCATATCATAGAGTGATCTTATAGATGCATCCCTCCCTCCACTCTCTCCCTTCACTCTGCCCTCCAGACAATGTGCCCTAGACTCTCCCTCCCCTCTCCCTATGAATGCAACATTGCAGCAACCCATGTTTGACCATGCAGTTGAGGATAAGATGCCAGGGGTTGGAAAGAATGTGGGCACTCTTAATGGCCTCACAGAGCAGAATCCCACTGCCAGCCTAGGCTGATCACCTCTGGACTGTTAAGTCAGAAAGTAATAAAAATCTATCTTTTAAAAGCCATTGAATAATTGGCCACAGCTCAGCATACCCTAATACAGTCTTATTTAGTTTGTTTTTCTTGGTCTGGGATAAATTCTATCTTTACGGGGCAGTGCACACACACACACACACACACACACACACACACAACCTATCGCTATAGTGAGATATATAGTGACATATGTGTAGTGATAAACATGGTGGTATATAGTTGACTCTCAAACAACATGGTTTGAATTGAATGGATCTACTTACATGTGAATATTTTCAATAAATACCATAAATGTATTTTCTCTTCCTTATGATTCTTAATAACATTTTCTAGCTTATTTTATTGTAAGAATACAGTGTATGATACATGTAATATATAAAATATGTGTTAATCAACTATTTATGTTATCAGTAAGACTTCTGGTCAACAGTAGGCTATTAGTAGCTAAGTTTTTGGGGGTTTTCAACTGCATGGGGGAGGTCAGTATCCATATTCAAAGGTCAACTATAATATATGTATATCTCATAATTATACATAATATAAATTGTCTAGCGATATTATATTATAATGAACTTACATTATAATTAGCTTACATTAAAATTAACATACATTACATATTAAAATATATATTGCATATTATGCATCAATATATGATCTATAATATGTAATACACATGTAATATCTAGTACCCATTGCCATTTGCTAATTTTTGGCTTTGTAAGTATTTGTTACCAGGCTAGGTTCCAGGACTTAGCTTCCACTCACCTCTTTATTGCCTTTGGTTGTGCTTGAGGAGGTGATATCTGCAAAAGACATCATGGGAAGTTACTGTGGGGATGAGAGTGAAGGGATGGAGAGGCGGGCAGGTAAGGTGAGTAACTTGAATGGAGAATGTCTGAAGTCAAACTAATTATGTTGATTGACAAGCTTCTTTGCTGTTTGGCGGATCAGAGTCCAAGTTCCTTGTTACAGTGCAGAGCAGTGTTTTTCCACTGGGGGTGATTTTGCCCTCAGGGGACACTGAGAATGGCTGGAGACATTTTTGGTGGGTACAGTTTGGAACAGGGGATGCTACTGGAATCTGATGATTGGAGGCCTGGGATGCTGCTCAACACCCTACAATGCACAGGACAGCTCCTGATCACAAAAAAGTATTGGATCTTAAATGCCAAAGTTGCTGTTAATAGAGCTACACTGGCATAGAGGAAGCAGAAAAATGTAAACTCCAAAATCTTTAAGTCAGTCTTGGCTGGACATTATAACTGAAATGGCTGAGGAAACAGAAAATTAAATACCTTAGGTTTTTAAAAAATTCTTTAGTATTTAAAGTATTACATATGTCTCCTTTTCTCCCCATTGACCTCTCCCTGGCTATTCACCTCCTCTCCCCCCACGCTCCCCACCAGCACATGCCCTCACCCCCCTACTGTCTGTATCCATGGGTTCTGCTTACATGCATGGTTTTAAAATTCAGCCTGGCTGGGAATTAGAACGGACATAGGAGTGTCCATTTTTGATTATCAGCTGTTAATGGGACCTTGTGTGTGGTTAATTGCGCATTGTGAGGACACCCATATCTGCTTTAGAAAGATGAGGAAAGGCTATAAAATGTTTAATATCTGTTACCATCAAACTGAGGTTAAATCTATACCTAGTGCATATCTTGGTTTTCAGCTGAGCCTATTTGCTAAAAAGGGCAAAGGGCTTTCTTGTAACATTGAAGGTGTTGACTTAGGAGTGCAAGAACTTGGAATCACTCAGTTATATACAAGAATAAAATCTTGCCATTTGCAATAACATGGATGGACCTAGAAGATATTATGCTGATGAAATAAGTCAGATAAAAAGACAAATACCATACGTGGAATCTGAAAAACAACAACAACAAAATAAATGAACAGACAAAACAAACAAATTCACAGAAATGGAGAACAAACTGATGCCTGCCAAATGGGAGGGGGGTTGGAGGGTAGGGTGAAGAAGGTGAAGGCATTAAGAAATACAAGTTGGCAGTTACAAAATAGTCACGGGGATGTACAGCATAGGGAATATAGTCAATAATGTAATAACTATGTATGGTATCAGATGGCTACGAAGCTTATTGGGGAGATCACTTCATAAGTTACATAGACGTCTAACCACTATGTTGCACACCTGAGACTAATATAATATTGCATGTCAACTGTAATTAAAAAATAAATTTAAAAAAGTGTGCAAGAACTCTGCCTTACAACCCTGAGTTCAGAATGTGTCTATTATTGGAAACTACATTCATTGTAAAAAAGTGCTTTTGTCTGAACGTTGCATACTTTTTCATGGGTGCCTTCTTGGACCTACCAACCTTCATGATAACTAAACCCAGGTGGACTCAGTCCATATAAAAGGACTGTGAAGGCACTGTCCCTCCCAGGAGCATGCCCTCATCTTTCTCTCCCCCTCTTCTTCCCCAACAGGCTAAATAAATAAATAAATAAATAAATATAAAAGGACTGGGAAGAGCTCTTAGAATTAAAAAAATAACCAAAGGCATTTCTCGTCCTTGTAAAATAGGGCAAGTTTAACCGATTAACGTCAGAACCCAGGGAGAATCTCAGCCTGCTTGGACTCATTCACTTTTGGTGCAATCCTACTCACTCATTCATTCATTCATTCAACAAATATTTATTGATCATCTGAGCTAGCAGTGGACTTAGGGCACAGCAACTGTTTCCTATCCATCCTGTGTTCTTTCCTCTCACTTTCCCTACTTGGACCCTAGTCTCACATTTGGAGCTCATGCAGCTCCAAGATCTTGGCGTGGACTCCAGCTTGGGACCTGGGGAAATATGGGAATTTGGGCTTGAATCTTGTAGGAGTGCTTCTCATTGGTAGAAAAGATACCCTTGTTATTAAAGAGCTACTTGAAATTTTCTATGACCTTCCTAGCCAGAGCAGGTGTTTAAACCTTTTTTTTTTTTTTTTTTTAAGAATCAGATGAAATGCTAGCAATATTAGCAAACACTTCTAAGTGCTTTCTATGGTACTATCTCATTTAGTGAAGCATAGCCCCTGTGAAGATGCAGATGGTTGGCCCCATTTTACACATAGGGTGGAGAAAAGTTAGCATGTACCCAAGGGCATTCTGTGGGAAATTGGCTCTAGACACCTTACAAAGGGTTCTTAACCACTCTGCTCTGTTGTCTCTTGAAGATGTGGATGCAGACGACAGATCTGAGGCTGGGAATATCACTCAAACTGGGCCAATTTGTATATCTCCAAAGACTTTGCAATTGGGTCCAAGAGAGAGTTAATTGACCTCTCTTTGGGTGGTTGGAGCAATACACTGGTAAGATTTGCAGCTGTTGGCCATTGTTCCTGTCCTGTGGACGAGGAGGCAGAGAACTCCAATTTGCAAGGAAAGAGAGGACAGGTTCTGTCCCAAAGAGAGTCAGAGACTGGGGTACCCTGAGAGTGTTGAGCCTCCAGTTTCTTTTCATTCCAGAAGTCCAGCTCTTTTCATGTCCTTGAGTTCCAAGGTATATCCATGCATCCTTATCATAAACTCATCTTTTCTGCCCAAGTTAACCCAACTGAGTTTCTCTTCTTTGCAATTCAAGGAATCTTGCCTCATTTACCACCTTTTCATCCCCATCTCCAAAGTCTACTTGCTTTCTGAACCCCATTATTCCTCTAACTTCATTCTTTCCTTTTTTCCTCTCCTCTTTTCATTATCCATTTTCTTCCAGGGAATAGAAACATGTCCTGTCCTCACCACAAAAAATATCTTTTAATATCTTTTCTGGCGTTAGACTCAGTGGAAAATGTGGAAGGATGACAAGAGGATAAAAATTTTCTTACTCTGACAAGTGTTCTCATTGGAATTCTTGAACTGTGTATTCCCAGAGAGGAGTTTATATCCAGCGTCACACTGACAGTAGAAACTTCCTGGAACATTCTGGCATTCAGCATTTAGTCCACAATATACACTAATGGGAGGCTTACATTCATCAGTATCTGGAACACAAAGGAGAAATTTGGTCATTCATTTGACAAAGATTTATTGTGCATCTAACATGTGCCAGAGGCTATGCTCTTTCCACCAGAGTCTGTCCTGACTTCCCAAGACAAACAGTTAAGGTAATGGCTGTCCTTGCTCTTGCCTTTCCTCATTGACTTTGGTTGAGTTCTCCAAGAAGCAGACATTGAGACACGGATCCAAGTGCAAGTACTTTATTTGGGAGGTGACCCCAGAAAACACTGGAGGGGAAGTGGTGAAATGAGACAGGGATGGCAGAAAATAAAGAGTATCAAGCAAGTTTCCACTGGGGATAACAGAGTCCCAATTCCTCTAGGGACCTCTGGGAGGCAGTGTGGAGCACACACTTCAGAGTGACCCCAGGCAAAGAGTGAGGGCGCCAGGCTATTTATCCACCAAATCTCATCATTTACCCATGGGGGAATGCTCCCAGGGAGTGTTAAGCCCCCTTTCCACCTGTCCCGAAGTGGGCTGAGTAGTCTTCAGTAGCCAGAGAAAGTCTCAGAATTGGTGTGTAAAGGAATGGCAAATGCCCAGGGCATCTAAGTAGACATTGACCATGTCTACTGTTATGGACTGAGTGTTTGTATGCCCCTCTGTTCATATGTTGAAGCTCTAACCCCCATTGTGGCTGTAGATGGGGCCTCCAAGGAGGTAACTGAAATTAAATGCGGTCATAAGAATGGGGTCCTGATTTCACTCATATGTGGAATTTAATGAACAAACAACTATGAAGCAAAATACAGACAGACTCAGATAAAGAGCAGGCAGATCCGTGGAGTCAGGGTGGGAAGGTGAAAGGATTGAACAACAACAAAAGAGAGAGAACTCATGGACATGGACAGAGTGTGGTGATTGTAGGGGTGAAAGGGGATGGGTGGAGGTGGAAGAAAGCATAGAAGGGATAAAAGGTGACAGTAAAAAAAGAATGGGGTCCTGATGTGATCGAATTAGTGTCCTTATAATACGAGATGAAAGCTCCCCCCACCCCCCATTCTACCACTTGCAATAATCAAGGAAATTCCATATGAAGCTATAACAAGAAGACAGAAAATTACAAGTCAGGAAGATAAGCCTAACCAGAAATTGAATCTGCCAGAACCTTGATCATGGACTTCCCAACCTCCAGAATTGTGAGAAAATAAATTTCTGTTGTTTAAGCCGCCCAGCCTGTGGTATTTTGTTATTGCAGCTTTTTAAAATTGTCAAGTGGGTAGTGAAAATGTGTGATTTCCCTGTCTGGTTCAGAAAACTTGAAATTTGGGGTTTCAGAGTGTGACATAGTGCCCACTCAATAGTAATTCTTTGCTTGGGAGCCCAGACATGGCAATATTGTTTCTATTTGTGGTGTAAACCGACTATTTTTTTTAAAATGCAAAAACCTAACTTAAGCTTTGATTGCTGAGGCATCCATTTCAAAGAGGCATCCACTTCAAAGTGGATTTCCAATAAGCATACCGCCAGTCACAGGATGTATATATAAACCTGTATCTTTTCACAATTTTCTAATGGTTATTGCTGAAGGACATCTTGCAATCATAATAAGAACCACAAGGTCAGTCCAGTTGTAACATTAATTTAGAAAGGGGACATGTCTCACCTGGGTCCAGGTGATGACCCAACCCCCTCTCCCCCCAGGCATTTTCAGTGCATTACTATCCATAGACTGAGACCAGCACAAAACATCATTTCTCAGGCCAGAAATGGCAGTCTTGTTCCCATTTCTCAGGTACTCTCTTTCTCAGCCTCCCTTTCACCTACGGTGGTCATGTGACACACTTCTATCCAATGAAAAGTAAGAATGGGCTTCTGGGGGCTTCTGGGAAAAACCTTAAAAAGTGTGAGACAAGTTACAAGTTACCACAAAGGAATGAGACTCAAGGTGATATTAGAATTCCTATCTGCAACCCTGCAAGCTTGAAGACAGTTTCTGTGATTACTGCGCCAATGAGTAACTGGGATAAGAGGACTGATTCTCTACCAAGAACAGATAGAATCTACTTATTGCGTGAAAGAAAATAAGATTATGCAATACTTGAGAGAGATATTACCCATGTACCCAATTTGAAGAAAACACTCAAGAAAGTGCTCTAAGCAAATAACAAATTAACAAGTGTGAAATTAGTAAATTCAGAAACCTTAACTTGGGGGAAAATGAAGGGAAGAGGAAGCAAGGGTGAGCAATGAACCTTGATGTTTTCAGAAGACTGATAAAGAACGTTAAGCCCTGCTGATTTGGCTCAGTGCATAGAGCGTTGGCCTATGGACTGAAAGGTCCTGGGTTCGATTCCAATCAAAGGCACATGCCCAAGTTGTGGGCTTGATCCCCAGTAGGAGGCATGCAGGAGGCAGCTGGTCAATGATTCTCTCTCATCATTGATGTTTCTATCTCTCTCTCTCTTTTCCTTCCTCTCTAAAATCAATAAAAATATACTTAAAAAAGAATGTTAGTAATAAAGGGGTATACAAAGAGATGCTAGGAAAATTAAAACAGAAATAAAACAGAACATGTAATATTAATACCAGATTCAGTGGAATTTAAGGTTCGAAGCTCTAAAGCAGGTAAGTGGGACACTACGTATTGATGTTTAACAGAAAAATTTATTTCAGTCATAATTATGTATCTACCAAACAACATAGCAGATCAATACATAAAGTAGAAATAAGTGGAAATGCAAGAAGCAAGAACAAATCAAAATACAATTGCACTGGTATATTCAATTTAGTTCTCTCAGAACTAGTAGATAAAACATAAATACAGATAGAGTGAAAATGAATATCACAATCAATAAGCATACACAAACAGAGGAAAGATCTAGTGGATAAAAATAAATAAGGATATGGAGAAACTGATGAATAAATAAAATTAATAAACACACACAGTCAGAGAGACAAAGACAGACAGACAGACACACACACAGAGGTAGAAAGAAACAGAAATAGAGAAAGACTGAAAGAGACAGAGACTGATGCACTGGGAGACTCTCACATTCCTTGAACAGAAAATATACATTTTAATAAACTCAATCATATGCTCAAGCAAAGAAACTTCTAATAAAAAATTAAAAAGTAGAAAATCTTAGCCATTAGTTTAAAATCCTTAATAACTTTTTAAAAATTAAAAGTGATTTCTTCATTTTATAATACAACAAGGAACATATTCTACAAAAATGGATGATTGTGAGAAACAATTGTTTCTTAGATATGACATCAAAAGTGCAAACTACAAAAGAGAAAATAGATACATTGGGCTTCATAAAAAAACTTTTGTGTTTCAAAGGGCACTATCAAGAAAGTGAGAAGAAAACCCATAGATGGGAGGAAATTTGCCAATCAGCTATCTGGTAAGGGACTAGCATTTGGAATATATAAAGAACCACAGCTCAGCAACAAGAAAAAAAATACAAATAACCCAATTAAAAATGGGTAAATGGGTGAATAATTTGATAGACAATTCTTTTTTAAAACATGGACGGTTATTTGTTTGTTTTTTAATTGATTTTTAGAGAGAGAGAAAGGGAGAGGGAGAGAGAGAAACATCAATGTGAGAGCAAAACATTGATTTGATTGGCTGCCTCCTGCATGTCCCCCACTGGGGATTGAACCAGCAACCATTTGGTGTATGGGAAGACACTCAACCAACTGAGTCACATTGGCCAGGTCTGATAGACATTTCTTCAAAGAAGATAGGAAGCACATGAAAAGATGCTGAACATCATTAGTCACTAGGGAAATGCAAATCAAAACTACAATGTAATATCACTTCATACCCACGATATAGACTACAATAAAAAAGACAGACCATAAGTGTTGGGAAGGATGTGGGGAAATTGGAACTCGGAACTCTCAGACATTGCTGGTGGAAATGTAAAATGGCACAACCACTTTGGAAAACAGTTCACAAGTTCTCAAAAAGTCAAGCACAATTATCATATGACTCATTGATTCCACTCCTAAGCATATACCCCCCAAAGGATTGAAAACAGATGTTCAAACAAATACTTGTAAATGGTGTTCACAGCAGCATTATTCATAAGAGTCCCAAACTGGAAACAACGCAAATGTCTATCAATTGATGAATAGATAAATAAAATGTGATCTATTTATATAATGGCTATTATTCAGCCATAAAAAGGAATGAATTACTGATCCATACTGCAACAAGGATGAATTTGGAAAACATTATGCTGAGTGGAAGTAGCCAGACACAAATGACCACATATTATGTGGTTCCATTTATATAAAATGTCCAGAATAGGCAAATCCATGGAGACAAAAGCAGATTAGTGTTTTTCCAAGGGCTGGGGGGAGGGGTAAATGAAGAGTCACTGCTAATGAGTTTTGTTTTTGTTTTTTTTTAGGTGGTGAAATGTTCTGGAATTAGTAGTAATGGTACACGATTTTGGAATATATTAAAACCAAATAAATTGTATATTTTAAAAGTATGGATTTTATGGCATATGAATTAAATCCCAATTAAAAGATAATCATGGCTTTATAAGACTGGTTCCCAACTATGTCTCCAACTCAATGTCCCTATCGCTTACCAGGCTATGGATACACTAACTTCATTTTCTTTTTATGGAACCAGTTAGACATATTTCAATCCAAAGATCTTTGTACTTGTGATTGCCTTTGCTAAGTTTTCTTTAATATCATTTCCATTCCCTACAATGCACATAGTGAGATAATACTTTGATGTTAACTTATTATAATCACAGTTATTAAAGCAGAAGTTTCAGCATTGTCATTAACTGGAGTAGACGCCATATTGCTAAGTGAGGAAATGGCCCAGATGCAACATGTACAAAGGAGAAGGTGTCTAGAATCTGGCTATATGATTTTTAAGGATCATATGGCCAGATTCTATTAAGTGTTTGAAGAATCAGGAGTTGATGAGTAAGAGAGGGAGGATTTATTTGGAGAGAGCTGATGCTGTGCTGTGAGCCCCTCTACTCCTACCCAAGAAGAGAAATATGTGTGGGTTCTTTCCTCTTCCTCTCACTGAGAGAGAGAGAGAGAGAGAGAGAGAGAGAGAGAGAGAGAGAGAGAGAGATTTTAAGGAGTTCACTCAGCTAATCACATACATTGTCTGTATTTTGTGGGGACCCAGCTGATTTCTTCCTAAAAAATCGAAAGGGTGAGCCATTGCCTTGCATTGGGCAAAGAAGAGATATCTACTTCACCTGCACATCCCAAGTTTTTTGGGCAAAGGTGGGTGACTATTTCCCAAGAACTAGAGCTGGGTCAGGTGTAAGTGATTTCTGGTGTGGGGGTTGCTTAGGTTCTGTTCAAGAGGGTCACCTGGAGTGGCAAATGAACTTCAGCAGGAAGAAGCTGGAGGAAGCACAAGATTCCTCCAGGATGAGGAAGGTGTAGAAAGAAACTTATTGTTATCAGGGGAATTTCAGGGCAGTGACTGGGTAAGAGGGGCATTATCTTCATACAACCCACAAAGGCTATCATAGAGAAAGGCTCTAACTGGGGAACAGAGAGGCTAAATGGCAACAATAGCATCAGCCAAGTAGAGACTTTCCTACTTCCTTTTCCTCTTTCTTCTGGGTTCCAACTATAGCAAGATGAGGCGAAGTGTTAAGAAGAGTAGAAGTGTTAAGTGGGAAAGAGGACTGACCGCAGGCTTCCAACCAGGAGGGTGCTTGAACTAGGGAGGGAAACAAGCCACTATTAACTCAAGTCTGGAGTGTTCATTCTCCCGTAGGATTGGTCCTTTTAATTATTGAGCTGAGACTGCATTTTGCATCTTAGGGGACCATAGGAACTTATATTAGAAAATTTTCTGCCCAAGCTTTTATTCTCTCTTTGCTATGACTTCATGCTTATTCTATTTTTTGAACTAAAAAAAAAACACCATTTATACGATGTTTTATAATCCACAAAGTACTGTTAGTTTCATTACCTTATTCAATCCCCTACCACCCTCATAAAGTCAGCATGACCACTCCCATGTTATAGAGGAGAATACTGAGACCTAGCTAGGTTCCGGAAGAGCTCCCCCTTTGCAAACTTCATGAAAGTGTTTTTTGGTGAAGGCTGAGTGGTAGTTTTCAGCATTGTACATTACTGTTACCTCCCCACAGCCCTTATGCTGCCTACCTTCCAGTTCCAACTCTGGGTAATTTGAAAATTACCCCTTTACCTTGACATATCTCCAAGGGGTATGTGAAGAATTTATTCCCAGATTGGGAGGTGTATCCAGAGTTGCAGGTACAGTTTGTGCCATCGACACAAACAGCATTTTGGGGGCACGGAGGACAGGCACCTGCAGGGAGAAGAGAGGCAGGTCAGATCCACCTGGGTTAAAAACTCTTGAGTTATTATTTGGCTTTGCTTCTGAACAGGGCCCCTCAAGACTAAGGGGGACTTGTACATTTTCCCTTTTGTGAGGTCTCAGTGCAGTAAAAAAAAAAATTAGAGATACTATTTATATACCTTACAAAGTGATCAACCTGATAAGTCTAGTACCCACCTGACACCATACATAGTTCCTAAAATATTGTTGACTATATTCCCTATGCTATACTTTATATCCCTGAGACTATTTTTTTGTTTAAAAAATTATTATTATTTTAAAATTTATTTTGTATTGTTGATAGTATTACAGATGTCCCTCATTTCCAACCCCCATCCTTTGCTGGCTTCCACCCAGCCTCCCCCCCCCCCCCATGCCAGGCCTTCACTGAACTATTGTCTGTGTCCATGGGCTATGCATATCCTAATATATAAAAAGCCAGGGGCCATCACGACTGAAACAACTGGACGGGTGACCAAACAGCAGGCTGGGTGGGGCAACAAGGCCGGTAGGGGGTTTAGTGAGGGATGACCAAACAACTGAACAGCAGGCTGCGTGGGGTGAACAGGCCTGCACGGGGGGCAGTTGGGGGCAACCAGGCTGGTGGGGGGGCACTTAGGGGCCCCATGATTGATTGCCCCAAAGAGGGAGGCCCAGGCCACCTGACCAGAGGTGCTGCGGCAGGTAGGCAGAGCCTCTCTTGTGCAGTGATTGATTGTGGAGCCCCAGCTGGGTAGGTGGGGGCCTCCCTCTGCTGGGCAATTGATTGCAGGGTTCCACGATCGATTGCCCAGCAGAGGCAGGCCCCAGCCACCTGGCCAGCAGCCACAGAGAGAGGCCCAGGCCACTGGCCAGTGACACTGTGGCAGGTATTCAGGGCCGGCCAGCAATTGCCCCGCAGAGGTGATCATCGCAGCATCCCTGGTCAGGTAGCCTGGGCCTCCCTGTTTGGGGCAATCAATCATGGGGCTCTGCAATTGATCACTGCACAGAGGATGGCCTGGGCCTCCTTCTGTGGGGCTATCGTGGGGCGATGGTGGGGCCCTCCCCAACCAATCGCATTGCACCCACCTTGGCTGGTCTGGCACCAGTGCATGTCATAGCATGGTCATCCAGGCAGTTGTTCTGCTGTTTGGTTGATTTGCATATTACACTTTTATTATTATAGATATCCTAAGAATCCAGAAACACCAACCATGTTCATAGCAGTGTTATTTACAATAGCCAGGCCAGCTAAGCGATCACACCCCATGTCTGTTGCCTGTTGCCTGCAGAGGGCGGCAGCTGGTGGTGTGGTGGGGAAGAGGGGGGGCACTGCCACACAGATGGCAAGCAGTAGCAGTGGTGGAGGTGGGGTTAGCTGCCGGCAGCCAGGGGAAGGAAAGCCCCGATAGGCCCTGATCACTGGTCAGGCCTAGGGACCCTATCCGGGGGATCCTGGATTGAGAGAGGATGCAGGCCAGGCTGAGGGACACCCCCCCCCCCCAATGCATAAATTTTGTGCACCGCGCCTCTAGTGTTCTTAGAAGTGGGATTACTGGGTCAAATGGCGGTTCCATTTTTAAATTTTTGAGGAAACTCCACACTGTTTTCCATAGTGGCTACACCAGTCAGCATTTCTACTAGCAGTGTACTAGGGTTCCTTTTTCTCCACATTCTCACCAACACTTGTCATTTGTTGGTTTGTTGATGGTAGTCATTCTGATAGGTGTGAGGTGATACCTCATTGTTGTTTTAATTTGCATCTCTCTGATGATCAGTGACTTTGAGCATTTTTTTCATATGTCTTTTGGCTTTCTGTATGTCCACTTTGGAGAAGTGTCTATTTAGACCCTGTGCCTATTTTTGTTTTTATTGGATTGTTTGTTTTTCTTTTGTTAAGTTGTATGAGTTCCTTATATATTTTGGATATTAAACCTTTATTAGATGTATCATTACCAAATATGTTCTCCCATACACTGGGCTACCTTTTCATTTTGTTGATGGTTTCTTTTGCTGTGAAGAAGCTTTTTATTTTGATGTAGTCCCATTTGTTTATTTTCTCCTTAGTTTCCTTTGCCCTAGGACTGTGGTTGGCAAACTGCGGCTCGCAAGCCACATGCAGCTCTTTGGCCCCTTCAGTGGGGCTTTTCCTAAGCCTTAGGAGTACCCTAATTAAGTTAATAACAATGTACCTACCTATATAGGTTAAGTTTAAAAAATTTGGCTCTCAAAAGAAATTTCAATCGTTGTACTGTTGATATTTGGCTCTGTTGACTAATGAGTTCGCCGACCGCTGCCCTAGGAGATGTATCTGCAAACATATTACGACAAGAGATGTCTGAGATTTTGTTGTCTATGGTTTCTTCTAGGAACATTTGCCTTTTTAATTATAATGTGTCTTGGGTCTCTTTTTTTGTTGTTGTTAATCCTCAAACAAGAATATTTTTTCCACTACTTTTTAGAAAGAGTGGAAGGGAGTGGGAGAGATGGAGAGAGAAACATTAATGTGAGAGACACATTGATTGGTTTCCTCCTGCACTCACCCAGGAGGAATATTTGGGCCCAGATTCGAACCTGCAACCAAAGTATGTTGCTCTTGATGGGTATCGAACCTGGGATTTTTCAGTCCTAGGGCTGACTTTCTAATCGCTTAACTAAACTGGTCAGGGCTCTTTGAGTTCATCTTGACTGGGACTCTCTGTACTTCCTGAACTTTTTCTTCACCAGGTTAGGGAAGTTTTCTGTCATTATTTCTTCAAATGGGTTCTCTATCCCTTGCTCACTTTCTTCTCCCTTTGGGACCCCTATAATTCAGATGTTGTTCTGATTCATGTTGTCTCAAAGTCCCCTTAAACTATCCTCATGCTTTTTAAGTGTTTTTCCTTTTAGTTGCTCTAATTGAGTGTTTTTTCCTACGTTGTCTCACAAATCACTGATTTGATTCTCTGCTTCATCCAGCCTACTTCTAATTCTTTCCAGTGTATTCTTGATGTCAGTACAGTATTCTTCATTTCAGACTAGTTCTTATTCATGGTTTCCATGCCCTTTTCATGTTGATGTAGTTTCCTCTAAGTTCCTTGTAGTTCCCATTAAGTTCTTTGTAGTTCCTTGAGCATCCTTATAAGCATTACTCTGAACTCTATGTCTGAAAATTTGCTTACCTCCATTTCATTTATCTCTTTTTCTGAAGATTCATCCCCTTTTTCTTTGTCTCCCCATTTTAGTTGTCTCTTTGTGTTTGTTTCTATGTATTAGATAGAACTGTTTGATTCTCAGTTTTCATGGGGTGGCCTTTTGTAGTAAATGTCCTGTGGGACCCAGTGGTGTAGTCACCTTGAACTCCTGGGCTGGATGCTCTAGGAGTGTCCCTTTTGTGGGTTATTTGGGCTCTCCTGTTGTAATCGGGTCTTGATTGCTGTTGTTCTGTTCATGGATGGGATTTTCTCTCAAGCTGGCTGACTGTGAGGCTCAACCCTGAACATGTCATGAGCTGTTGTACAGTGTGACTGCCAGATGAAGAGACATAGGGCAACATCCTGAACAGAGGAATGTTTGTCTTCATGGAGTTTGGGGTCTTTTCCTGTGTACAGCGTAGAAGATCTATAAGTCTGTGGCCAAATCCAAGAGAAATGTTCTTGGGTCAGTCACATCATTAGGTGCTGATGGCCATCGGTGCTAACCTTTGCCTTTGGAGCCATGGCTGAGGTTGAGGCCTCCATGTTTCCATGTTTTCAGTATGAGCAGAGGCAGCGGAATATCAAGTAGATACCTTGGCTCCAGAGTCGCACTCCCTGTGACTTTTTATAACTGGCAATTTGTACTTCTTAACCCTTTTTCTTTTTCACCTATTCCCCCCCCCCCCACCCCCCAGCCCTCTTCTCTATGGCAACCATCAGTTTTTTCTCTATACCTAAGAATTTGTTTCTCTTTTGTTTGTTTCTCTTTTGTTTGTTCACTTTGTTTTATAGATTCCACATACAAGTGAGATCATACGACATTTGACTTTCTCCATCTGAATTATTTCACTTAGCATATACCCTCTAGATCTATCCAGGTTACGGCAAATGGCAAGATTTCATAAATGTCTAATGATTAAGTTGTACACCTGTAACTAATATATTGTATGTCAACTATACCTAAAAAATAAATTTAAAAAAAATCTAAAAAATATTAGAAACACCGAACCCAAGTTGTAGAGACTGTGCATGATGTAGGACTGGGGTTGGCATTAAACAAATTAATGTTAACAGAAAAATTTCAATTAATCATAACTGTGTCATTCTCAAGACCATTGCAGAATTTATAAAAGGAGAAGGAGTTAGTCAAGACTTGGGACCCTGGGTTCAATTCTGGCTTCACTACTTAATAGCTGTGTGTTTTTGCACAAGTATCTTAAACTCTCTGTGCCTCAATTTCCTCATTTGTAAGATGGGTTATTGTGAGGAGTGAATTAATACATCGTGCTGGGAATATGATGGGGTCCCACTATGTAGAGCTTGGCTACTCAGAATGCATCCCCTGGATAAAAATGCAGAATCTCAGACCCCACCCTAGACCTTCTGAACCATAATCTAGTGAGATCTCCAAGGATTTAAAGCTAACCTGAAATGATCTTGTTCATTTTGTGTTGATGTGCTTATAATCAGAATGAAATGGTGACCATCATGCTGTTTCTCCCCACTTGAGTGTTTACTTCAAAAGACTTCTTTTTATTCATTGTTCTGTCTCCACATTGGATACACTGTGGGTACTAAAAGCAAACAAATAGACTAATAAAAGTAACATAAAAAGATAAATTAAAATATATCCAAATTTGATAAAATGATCAATTAAAAAAGAAACAACACAGGAGCAAGCCTCTTTTTTCTAGATTGTCAGAGGATGTGGGTGTCCCCAGTTCTTTAGTCTACCCCCTCTCTGGTCTCTGATGATGGAAGCGGCAGGCTTTTTGCACTCACAGTTGGCCTTCTGAATCATGACTCCTGACAAACTCAGCAGAATGCAGAGTCCTGGAACAGGGAAAAGGGAGAGACATGAAACTATTGAGAAAAGATCTCAGGAAATTCTCCAAGGACTGTGTATCTGTTATCTATTACTATAAAAAAAAACCATCACAAAATGTAGCAGCTTAAAATAACCACCTTCATTTTATTATGATACCCGTGGGCCAGAGATTCGGGAAAAGCCTAACTGGGTGATTCTGACTCAGGGTTTCTTAAATTGCTGCAGTTACATAGTGGCTGGGGCTGGAGTGGCTGGGGCTGGAGTGGCTGGAAACTATTTGGGCATTACTGTCCCTTCATGTGGTCTCAGGGCCTGGGGTAGTTTGGGCTTCCTCCCAACATGTCAACCTTGGTCAGGCTGCACAGGAATCAAAGTTTATCTCATGTCCACCAAGCTAGTCCACCCTCATCTACATCCATCACCCGCAAACCCTTCCATTACTGGGAACCACTTTTTATTTTTATTTATTTATTTTTATATATATTCCACTGATTTTTTACAGAGAGGAAGCAAGAGAGACAGAGAGCCAGAAACATCGATGAGAGAGAAGCATCGACCAGCTGCCTCCTGCATGCCCCCCACTGGGGATGTGCCCGCAACCAAGGCACATGCCTTTACCGGAATCAAACCCGGGACCCCTCAGTCTCCAGGCCAATGCTCCATCCAGTGAGCCAAACCGGCCAGGGCGGGAACCACTTTTTAAAACCTTTATCAATATATAATTGATATACAAAAATCACACACATTTAATGTTTTCATCTTCATGAGTATGGACATATGCATACGACATATACCCACGATACCATCACTACAATCAAAGTACTAAAACATATCCATCATCTCCAAAAATTTCCTTGTGTTCTTTTGTATTTTTCTTTTTTCTTTGGTAAGAACACTCAACATGAAATCTACCCTTTTAACATATTTTGAAGTGTACAACACTGCATTGTTAACTCTAGGTACTATGTTTTACAGTGGATTTCTATACCTTATTCATCTTGTATAACAAAAACTTTAGAATCATGGAAAAACAACTCCTCATTTAACCCATCCCTCTAGCGTCTGGAAACAACCATTTTATTTTCTGCTTCTATGAGCTTGACTACACTAGATACTTCCTATAAGTAGAATCATGCAGTATTTTTTCTTCAGTATCTGGTTTATTTCACTTAGCATAATGTCTGCAAGGTTCATTCATATTGTCACAAATGGCAGGACTTCCTTCTTTTTAAAGGCTGAATGTTATTTAAGTGTATGAATATACTAAGTTTTCTTTATCTACTCATCAGCAGGACCCACTTTCTTAGGGGGTAATCAAAGTTGCAAGTAAGGTTACTAGTCACAAGAGCTAAATTTCAGCCAGTTCACACTAAAAGAACTATGCTGGTGGTTCATATTGAAACATTCCCACCCCATTTGTCAATAATCATGGCCAGAGCCAACTAGTAAAACATATGACTGCAAAGTGTTTCCTAAAACTAAGGCAATCTGGGCCCTGTCACATTTCCTCAAGGCTAGTCTTTAGGGTTTTCTTTCTGCCTCATCAGCACCACCACTCTCTATAATATGTGCATGCATCTTAAATCAGAGTTTCTGGAAAGTCATCAGCATGCTGGAATGCCAGAGCTCTAAGAGACTTTCGAAATTATTCACGGACTCTTTAGTCCTCAGTTTCAGTTTGCTCAGACACCAGCAGGGTCAACTTGGGTATTGCCATTTCCTGGCATTGGGACAATAACATAAATGAGGAAACACATAAAGTCTGGCAGAAATCCTCCATAAATGCTAGCTGCCTTAAGAAAAAAAGAAAACAAAAAGGGGAAAAATGCTGGCTGCCTCTATTATCATTTTATTTGCATGAGAATCCTTTTCTAATTCTTGACCTGATGCTCATTTGATTCCACTACCTGTTACATCCTGTGATGAGGGCAGAGAGTTCATGGATAACCAAAAGTCACAAATAATCCATCTCTGAAGTGTCTAGGACTCTGCCTCCAGTTGCCCCCAAAGCAGGAAATATCTTGCTTGGGGTTCTCGCATTTAAATAGCATACTCTCTCACTTAAACTTAATTCCCCAGATATATAATGGACATCTCTTCTATGTGAGACTAGAGGCCCAATGCATGAAATTCATACAAGAGTAGGCCTTCCTCCCCCCTGCTGCTGGCACCGGCTTCCCTCCGGCACTCAGCTTTGTACAGAAGGTCGTCTGGAAGGATGTCTGGCCTAATTAGCATATTATGCTTTTATTATTATAGATGTTATGGGAGGGAACATGGCATTTGCTTTCAAGTAGTCTATATTATTTTGATAGAATTTATGATGTGCCTCTCCCTCTGAAAATAAATAACTGTGAGGTTTTAAGCAACTCTATAACCTTTCCATAATGCTACTTCACATCTGTAATGTGAAGATGCTGTGTCATAATGAGTGGAAAACATTTTAGCTTGATGCCAGGCTAAAGCAGGTGCTTGATAAATGTAAACTATGATTGATTTTGTGGCTTTGACAGTTCTTTGACCTGGATCCCGAAGGATGGACTGGATTTCAGAGTTGGGGAACTATCTACAAAGAAGTTGTGGTTGAAGCCACAGGATTATGGGATTCCTTCAGGGAGAGGGAAAAGACAAAGAGATGAAGACCCCAAGCAGAATCCTATGGAAAGAATATTATAGCAAAGATCTGGAGCCACGTGGCTTGGGTAGAACCCTGGCTCTGCCATTTATAAAGTGTGTGACTTTTGACAAGCAACATAACCTCTTTGTACCCCTGTTTTCTCATCTGTATAATGGGGATAATAATAGTATCTGCTTCATGGGCCTATTGAGAGGATTAAATGGGTTAATAAGGTGCAGGGTGAGTGTTCAAAAATATTGGTTGTTTTTAATAACAGCCTTGGTACAGGAAAAGGAAAAGGGTTGAGGGAGAAAGAATAGCAAGAGAGGCAAAGAATGAGTTAGGGCAGTGCTAGATCAAAGAAGTTGTCAGGAAGGAGAAGATATCAATTAAAAACCAAAACCTGTATAGAAGAAGGTGAACAACTCACTGGATTAGACCATAAGAAAAATTTTAGGGATATTTGGGAGCATAGTTTAAATAGGGTGGTGAAGTAAGAAACCATAATTTTCATATGTAATACCCTTTGTAATACTTTAAGCAATAAAACAATAAAAAAAAAGAAACCATAATTTAAGAGAAAAGGGGAGTGTTCAAAGCAAAACAGAGAAAAGAGAAGAAGGAAAAGACAGTTAATTGTTAAACTGAGGAGCTCCTGAAAGGGGGTAGGTTAAGATACAGTCATGGTCAAGGTTACACATACCTTGAAGAAGTGATGGCCCTCTCATTCCTGCATGCAGGTAATCCTTGCCAGCCAACTCTGAAAGCTCCGTACTGTGCTTTAAGCCAACCACTTTCCTTGTGTCAAGGTGAACTCATGAGAAATGACTAAGGAAATTGTTGTCAGAAAAGTGAACTTCTCATTTTCCACCATCAGACCATGGTTCTGTTTTTTATGTTTATTTTCTATGCACTGACTTGGGAAATTATTCTCAGAAAAGTGAACTTCTCTTCTTTCACCATCAGACCCACAGTTCTGCTTTTTATTTTTAAAATTTCCACCGAAGGATATGTTTTTATTGATTCTAGAGAGAGACAAAGGGAGAGGGAGAAAGGGAGAGAGAAACATTGATGTGAGAAACATCGATAGGTTGCTTCCCATATGCGCCCCAACCAGGGATCAAACACACAACCTAGGTATGTGCCCTGTCTGAGAATCTAACCCGTAGCCTTTTGGTGTATGGGACAATGCTCCAACCAACTGAGCCACCCAGCCAGGGCACATGGATCTGCTTTTTATTTGTTTATTTTCTATGTCTTTCTACACTTTTATTTTTTTTAAATTGAATTTATTGAGTGACATTGGTTCACAAAACCATAAGGTTTCAAGTGTACAATTCAATAAAACATCATCTGCACAGTGTCTCTTGTACCCATTGCCCCAAGCAAAGCTGCTCTCTATACCCATTTTCTCCCTTTGCCCACCTCCAACTACCTCTCACCCTCCTTTTCTGCTGGCTATCACCATATTGTTGTTTGTGTCTTTGTGTTATGTATATATGTTTTTTTGCTTAATCCCTTCACATTCTTTCATCCAGTACCGACCCCTCCCCCACCACTCTGCCCTCTAACAGCTGTCAGTCTGTTCCATGCTTCTGTTTCTATTTTTTTTCATTAATTTATTTATTAGATTCCACATATAAGTGAGATTATGGTATTTGTCTTTTTCTGGCTGACTTACTTCACTTCACTTAATGTTCTTCAGACCCATCCATGCTGTGGCAAAAAGTAAGATTTCCATCTTTTTTTATGGCCAAGTAGTATTCCATTGTGTAAATGTACCACTGCTTTTTTATCCACTCATCTACTGATGGGTACTTGGGGTGTTTCTAGATCTTGGCTATTGTAAATAATGCTGCAATGAATATAAGAGTGCATATATTCTTTTGAATTAGTGTTTTGAGTTTCTTAGGATATATTCCCAGAAGTGGGATTGCTGGGTCAAATGGACTTTGGTTCTTGTGTTCTTGAGGGAAATATTTCAATCAAGAGACAAAGTGTAGAAAAGCAAGGAGTAATTTATTGACTGTAGCAAAAACATTCTAGGACCGTGAAATAAGGAAGGTCATACAAGAGCAACAGGAGAACTGAGGCTGGGCTACTTTGGTTCATTGGGAAGTCAAAGAAAAGGGGCCTTGAAGACAAGTTCAGGAGGTTAGCGGGATGAGATGCCGCTACCCACTGCTTCCTCGGTTGCAAGTCTCATGAGGTCCCTTAGAGGTTAGGGGACATGTACCTGTGGGGGAAGGAGTGGAGCAGGGGGAAGGGAATGGCATGGGCACTGGGACTTTCATTTTCAGGGGTTTCAAAGGCTGGGTGTTTAAAGGAGTTCTTAGGGGTGGATCAATAGAATATTCATCAGTTTTATGCTGATATACCAAAAAAATGAGCTTTATTTTCTTAATTTGCCTGTACTTGGGTGTGGTTGGCAAATGGCACTTAATTGGATTTCTATTATTTGTCTCCCTAAATAGGTTGATTTAATCTATCAACCCTCTGATTGGGGAGAAGTGCAAACCATTTACTCTTAAGTGTCCTTGGTCTAGGGAAGATAGAACTTACTAGGTGACTGAAAACTTCTGTTTAACTGTCTGTCTTAGTGTCCCTATTCCACTTCTCCTAGCTGCCTACTGTATCATTATCTAAACTACATAACAAATGCATATTTATTTATTCATTTTTTCTGAAATTTAATAAGAGTTTATTTGAGCCAAACTAACAAAATATGCCAGGGAGCAAGATCTCAAATGCTCTGGAGAATAACAATTTTTAAAATACATATTCTTTTTAAAATAATTTTTTTCAATTAGTTGACATACATTATATTAGTTTCAGATGTACAACATAGTGATTAGACATTTATATAATTTATGAAGTGATCACCCCCAAAAATGTACCCATATGACAACATACATAGTTATTACAATATTATTGACAATATTGCCATACTTCACATCCCCATGACTATTTTGTAATTACCAATTTGCACTTCTTATAATTCTTTCTCCTTAACAAATACATAATTTTAAGAAAGAAGAGTCAGATTTCCTATCTATTGTCTTGAACAGATTTTCATATTTTAGAGAGAAAGGCAAGTTGTAGAAGAAATAAGATACAGTTATGGGCCTCTTAATGATGGGGATGCATTCTGAGAAATACGTCATAAGTGACATCATAGAATGCACTTTAACAACCTACATGGTATAGCCTACTACACACCTAGGCTATATGATGTAACGTATTGCTCTGTAGAGGAGAAAAACATAATTTCCTCTCTACCCTGCTGGGTTCTTGACAAGACATCTCTGTATTAGAAGATTAACAGGAGAAAAAGAAACAAAAGCTTAATAACATGTATACCTCCTGTATACATGGGAGAGACTGTAAAATGGAATAACTCACCAAAATGGCTGAAGCCATCACCTTAAATACCACCCTTAGCTAAAGACAAAACAAGATATTGGGGGTGGAAGGAGTCAGTTATGGGAGGTTACCAGGAAAAGCGTAACAGAGAAAAGTAAGGTTGTTATGTAAATTTTATATCTTTGTCTTCTGCATTGATAAGAGTTTCTTGAGATAAGGAGGGAGACACCCTTACAAACGGAAGTTTCCCTTACTAGCGTAAATGTCTCTTATAATGAGTAACTTCTACTTGGTTTTCAAAGACATTATTTTTGTATTACAAATTCTGTTCCCCTAAGCTACAAACCTGCACAGCATATTACTGTACTGAATATTGTAGGCAATCTATAATAATAAAAGGGTAATATGCTAATTAGACCGGTTGTCCTTCCAGGCATCATTCCGGATGTCCTTCTGGAAGAAAATGGGGCCAGAGCGAAGCTTGGGTCTGGGGTACCTGCTGGTGGTTGGAGGGAAGCCTGTGCTGGTGGTGGTGGGGGGGGGGGGATGGAGGGGGGTGGATGGAGGGGGGGAAGAAGGCTTACTCTTGCACAAATTTTCGTGCATCAGCCCTCTAGTTGTAACATAAAATAGTATTTGAGGATTGCATTGCGATGAAACATGAAGCCAGCTTGTAAGTCACAAGGGATAGGAATTTTTCAGCTCCATTAAAATCTTGAAGGAACCACCATGGTATATGAAGTTATTAGTTGACTGAAATATCTTTATGCAGCTCATGACTATATTTGATGCTATTTTTAAGAAAAATTATTAAGTCTGAAAAGTAAATTTTACTTGGGATATATTTTTTTTGTAGGGGGTTGGATTAAGCCAAAGGAGTAAGGTAGAGGCCAGCGAAGGGGAGAGGAAAAGTTAAACAATGAGCATTCACCGCGCCAGCGAGGCCCCGCCCCCCAAGCCCAGGCCCCGCCCCAACCCCCGCCCATTGGACGTACACCCGTCCCCAGCCCTGTCCATTCCCCCAACTCCACTCGCCGGTCCTTCTGACCCAACCCCATAGCCTAACCTCACCCCCTCAGGCAATTAAACTAGAATTTCTCCTCTCCTCCGAGGTTGGACTTATAAGTCAACCTCCCAGCACTGTCTGAACCTTCTCTGGACCCGAGAACCAAAGCCCCGGCTACTTCCGTTCCCGGGGCCCCAAGACCGGAAGCGGAAGTGCGCTGGGGCAACGGCGGCGGTGGCGGCGTCTGGCTGCTCTGCCGGGACCCCGCGGGGTGCGCGGTGGGGCGTGTGTCCTCCTTTTTGCTGGTGCTGTCCGGCGGCTCGGAAGGGCGGGGAGGGCCCCGAGGGGCCGGGCGGCCTGGGACAGCTGCCCTGGCTGAGGTGCTTCCTCCCGTGGTTGCCTCGGGGTCGGGATGGATTGAGTACAGTTCGGACTCGCAGCCGCGTCCCCAACTTCTCCGGCCGGGTACCTCGTCCCCAGGTAACCCCCTTCCGGCAGACGGCACTCATCCATCTCCCAAAAGGGAAATCGCGAAGTACAGTGCAGGCCCTGCAGCTCAGGAATGACACCGGCCAGCCCCAGTTCACCGGGCTCCCCGGGTTTAGAGGGCCCTACCTGTCGCCCTTATGCAAGATAACTGTGCATAAGCAATTCCCATTTTATTTAATGTGACATTTCATATTACTATCCGGCTCGGCAGTGGGAAAGCTCGGTCTAAGACTACATGTACAAATTGGTTCGAATGACTTGTCAAGGAAATTTTTAAAAATGGAATGCATCTTCTATCAAGGGATGAGCTAGATGACGATTTTTTTTTTTTGTGTGACTGACGATTTGCAGTTTTTAAATTTAACGTAGCTTTTGTTGCCTTTTCCTTTCATATCTCTTCCTTCTTTTATTTCTTTTATTTTTAAAATGTATTTTTATTGATTTCTGAGAGGAAGGGAGAGGGGGAGAGAGATAGAAACATCAATGATGAGAGAGAATCATGGATCCGGCTGCCTCCTGCACACCCCACACTGGGGATGGAGCCCGCAACCGGCATGTGCCCTGACCTGGAATGAACCCTGACCTCCTAGTTCATGGGTGCATGCTCAACCACTAGCCATGTCAGCTGGGCTTTTAATTTGTCACTTTGTGAATATCAGTTTTTTTTTTTCTCACTGCGAGATGAGGGTGTCTTAAGAAAAGCTATTTCTCAGTTATGTCACAGATCTTATCAAGGAAAAGTAAACAATTCAGTTCTCTTTACTTTGGCACAGTTACCCGAAGCCTATAAGTACCACAAGCTTCAAAACATGGGACTCCAGGAAAAAGATGACAGTTTTGTTAGTAATGAGAATTGAAATTGAGTTGGCCATAAATGGGATGTCTTCTTTTAAATTTTTATTTTAAATAATAAGGTCAAAGTTCACTCTACTTAGAAATGAGGAAAAAAATAATTCTGGAGGAAAACTGAACATTGGGTTTCAATTTTATGAGTGAGATGTTAGTTTTCAGAAAGAATACATGTCTCACCTTGGCTTTTTAGAAAGAATCAAGATTACTTAAAGACATCTGAAATCTCTTGTGGATTGTATTATATGAAAAAGCATTTTAAAAAAAACTTCATTGTTGAGAGTATTACTGATGTCTCCCTTTCTTCCCCCATAGCTCCCCTCCAACTGGTTTCCACCCCACCCCAGACCTTCACCACCGTACTGTCTGTGTCCATAGATAAGATCTTTGGTTAATCTTACCCCCCCCCCCCCCCCCCCCGTTCATCAGTCTGTTCCATGCTTCCATGCCTCTGATTCTATTTTATTCACCAGTTTATTTTGTTCATTATATTTCTTGTTCGTTTATTTTGATTTTTAGAGTCAATGTTGATATGTATTTGTTGTCTGAACAGGCATTATACTATTAAGTCATTTTTGTGGTGTTATATTTTTGTGTGTGCCTTTGTGTGCAGGCATGTGCTGCCTTAGGCCAGCTATGCTGAATTGTCCTTGGGGAGTGTTGATGGTTTGGCACATTTTGTTGGGAATGCCCTGGATGGACTGGGCCCTGAACAGGGGAAAACAATGCCACCAAAATAGATACAGTGCTTGTCTCTGTGGAGGTTTTATTCTAGTTGGGAAGACAGGTTTTAAATTAATCATGACAAGGGCAATATGGAAACATGGAACAGGAGAACTTGAGGAGGAGGTCAGGAAAAACATTTTAAAAGGGACAAATGTTTGAACCTAAAAGATGAGTTGTATGTAGTTAGACAAGGGATCGGACTGTGAGGTAGGAATGGGGAGGAGATTTGAGAGAGCATTTCCGGATGCACAGTCCCTCAGGCAGTATGAAGCCTAGTGGGTTCCAGGATCCAGAAAAGAAAAGCCAAAGTAGAGAAAACAAAATGTGGAATGGATGAGCCAGGTTGGGGAGGAAGGCATGGCCCTGAAAGTCATTATAAACTTTAGATCTTGTTCTAAGGCCATTGATTGGGAAGCCCCTGAATCAGAATTTGAAGCAGGGAAGTGACATGATTTTATTTGCTATATAGACAGAACAGCAGTTGCTGGATGGAGCATGGAGTTTGGGATAGGTGGAGTCAGTATATAGGAACTTGGATAAGTTCAGGACTTAGATGATGGTAGTTGGGTCGTGAGGATGCCTGTGGAATTGGGGAAGATGCCATGATTGAAACACATGTGAGAGGTAGAATTGAGTTTGGTGATATAAAGCAGGTGTTGGCAAACTTTGGCCTGTGGGCTAAATCTGACCCAATGCTGGTTCTTATAAGTAGTTTTATTGGAATGCATTTTTAAAAATGTGTTTTTAAAAAAATGTATATTTTATTGATTTTTTTACAGAGAGGAAGGGAGAGGGATAGAGAGTTAGAAACATCAATGAGAGAGAAACATCGATCAGCTGCCTCCTGCACACCCCCTACTGGGGATGTGCCCACAACCAAGGAACATGCCCTTGACTGTAATCGAACCTGGGACCCTTCAGTTCGCAGGCTGATGCTCAATCCATTGAGCCAAACCAGTTAGGGCAAATGTTGTTTTTTTTAAATGGCTGTTTTTGTGCTGCAACTGCAGTTAAATAGTTGCTATGGAGACCATATTGCCCATAAGTCCTAAGATACTTACTGTCTGGTCTTTTACAGTAAAGAAAAAGTTTGCCAACCCCTAGTATATAAAGTGCTTAGTATGCATCAAGTGCTGTGCTGGTGGTGGGATTTGGGGTCCTGAAAAAAGTGGACATAGTCCTATACTTAGTTTATGTCATGGTTGGATAGAGGGAGTCAATATCACCTAAACAAATAAATATAAGAATCACAACTGGATAAGGGCAGTGGAGGAAAAGTGGAGGTTGTTAGAGGTATTTTGAGGGAATATAAGAGAAAAAATGATCCTTTTATTAGGGGAGAGGCAATAGTAGAAATGGTCATCTGCCATGGTCTGAAAGGTGGCGTGGGGCTCAATATGTTGCTTATTGGGTTTTTCACTTGGTCACCCCGATGGTGGCCCACAAAAATGGGATTACTTGAATCAAACCCCTGTTTGGTGTTCTACTTCCAGCCTCACCTCTTCTTATACTCGGTCTCCTTGAATTGCAGGGAGGATGCCTACTGAGACCTTAAACCCTGGGGCTGGTGTCACAGTGAGGGGATTCGGGTTGGTGGGGGTAGATAATTAGGAGTCCTGAGCTCTGTCCCCTCTCTCCTCACCATCAGCTAAGGAAGAAAGGGAGGGGAAGTGTGGAGCGTCTTCTGCCCTGCTCCAGGGGACCTGGCGACGTCCTTCAGTGCATGACCTCTGGTGGGAAGTGGCTTTGGAGGCGGGGCTCTGCCTAATTCTGGAGTCTGACTGCAGAGTGGGGCTCATTTAGAGCTGGCCATCCTTGCTCTCCCTTGGTGAGACCTACCATAAACACATGGCTGTAGTAATTTAAGTTTAAATGAATGAAAAGCCAATAAAATTTAAAAAGTCTGTTTCTTAGTCGCCCGAGCCACATTTCTCAAGCACTTGGTAGCCACTTGGGCTGGTGGCTGCCCTTTTGGCAAGTGCAGACATTGAACATTTCTATCATCCCAGAGAGCTCTACTAGACAGTGCTGCCCCAGAGAATTCTGAACTTACAGGCTATAAAACTTCTCAGTTGCAACGGAAGTCCTATTTTAACGGCCATAAAATATTACTAACTGCGTGTATATAAGTCTTGGGAGGGGACCTAGGGACTGAAGCAATCAAACCCAAACTTCTGATGCCTTAAATAAGGAGTTTAGGAAAAACTCTCTAAGCTCAGAAGTACAGGCTCTGCTATCACTGGTCAGTGAAGTGACAAAGAGAGCCAAAACGTATACTTTTGGGTTTGTCAAAATGTTAAAAGAAAGTAAATATTTTTAGCTTGGTGAGTCATGTGATCTCTGTTGCAGCAAGAGCTCAATTCTACCTTTGTAGCAAAAAATAGCCATGGAAATAGGTAAATGAATGGCATGGCTGTGTGCCAATAAAACTTTATTTACAAAAACAAATGGCAGGTGGGCTTTGCTGAACACTGGAATGGAGAGAGCTCCCTGTCTGAATGTTCTTGCCCTGGGTTTCCCTCCCCCAGTGATAATCAGTTGTCCTGCAGAATGGTGAGGGTGGTCCTTGCTGAGCCAGAATATCTGTGCTGTCTTACGAATCAGTCATCTTCCAGGACGTGGCAGTGGGTCTCATCTGGGCGTGGGTGTTGCTGGGCGGTGCTTGGGGGAACCTGTGCAGATTTGGAATACTGGACAACTGTAGGATACTGGCTCCTAAGGGTAAGGCTGGCATCAAATTGCATAAGTGCCTGCCACGTGACCACAAAGATGTGGTACAGACTTCGTGGTGTTTACCGCTCACTAGTTTCCACAGGATAACAGAGCATTGACTTAATTTTTTTCCATGGTCAGGACTTCTGCTAGTCTCATTGACTTTGACCTTGGTCTTCAGGGCTTAGAGAACCTCAGCCCAGAGAGGAGTGTGATTGTGGTTTGGGCCCTGGGTTCGGTGATCATTTTGCTACCTTTGTACTCATTCATTGTCTTGAGCTGAAGTCCATGTGGATGCTGGGAGGCTGGTAGGGAAGCATTTGTTTTCCTCTGCAAGCTCTCCATCAGCATGTGCGTCTTTCTCCATGAGCAGGGGCACCACCATGCAAACCCAGGCTTGCCTCCCAGGTGGGGCCAAGAGAAGAGCTGAGGGCAGCAGACTGAGGCGTTCTTTGTGTCGTGGGTGTGGGTCAGTACCAGGGGACGCAGAGATATTATGACCAACCCTTTTATGGGTTGATGCCTGGAAAGTATCAGTCTTAGAGCATTTTAAAGGCCCTCTATTTTTAGGGGAAATAGGCTATGTGGTATGAGGTTTCTCAAGTAAGTTGCATGAGCTTTTTTCTGTTTTCACATTATAGCTCTTTGGTTTCAGAAAAAGATATGTTCCCTTTTTTTTTTAAAGAAAATTTGCGATATTCACAAACCACAAGATGCAACCTTTTAAACCGCGTAATTCAGTATTTTTTTAGTGTATTTACAAAATTGTGTTATTACCACTACTGAACTCCAGAATATTTCCATCATCTCGAAATGAAACCTATGCCTGTTATCAGTCACTCCCCATTCACCTCCCTCCAGCCCTTGGCAACCATTGATCTGCTTTCTATTTATATGGATTTTCCTGTTCTGGACATTTCATATAAATAATCATATGACACGTGACCTTTGTTATGTCATCTTTCACTCAGTATAACATTTTTGAGATTCATCCATGTTGTAGCATGCATCATTCTTTCCATTGTATGGATGGACCACATTTTGTTTACCCAATCAGTTATTGATGGACATTATACTTTTTGGCAATGTGAATATGTTGTTGTGAACATTCATGTACAAGATTTTGTGTGGACATGTTTTTAGTTTTCTTGAGTATATCCTTAGGAATGAAGTTGCTGGGCATATGGTAACCCTGTGTTTAACTTTCTGAGGAACTACCAAACTGTTGTCTAAAAACAGGTGCACCATTCTATGTTCCCACAGCAGTGGATGAAGGTTTTGATTTCTCTACATTTTTACCCACATTGATTGTCCAATTCCTCTTTCAGTTAAACATTTCTATGTGTGTTGTCTAATTGCTTCTTACTTGTTTGTCTGATAACATTCTTTCTGGCAACGTCAGTCTCATTCTCCATGGAATCCTTTTTTTAAAATATATTTTTATTGATTTCAGAGAGAAAGGGAGAGGGAGAGAGAGATAGAAACATCAATGATGAGAGGGAGTCATTGATTGGCTGCCTCCTGCACACTCCCTACTGGGGATTGAGCCCGCAACTGGGCATGTGCCCTTGGCTGGTATCGAACCCAGGACCCTTCAGACCGCAGGCTGATGCTCTATTCTCTGAGCCAAACTGGCTAGGGCTCCATGGAATCTTTTGCTTGGAAAAATAGCTTCTCATTTCCTCCTTGTTCCGGTTGCTTCCAAATTCCATACACAGCTCTACTCGCTTTGCTTTCTTTTCAGTATCTCCCCAAGTTTAGGATCAATACTAAAAAAAAAAAAAAACCACATTATTTTTCTGTGTCAATTTCACATCACCATTTCTTTCTGAACAAAGTATCTTTTTTTTTTTTTTTGGTTACATTTCATTTTAGATTGGGAATCTCAACCTAAAGCCAAAGAGTCTACTCCTATGCAGGATATTTTGGAGGAAAATTCATCTCATGATTTGCAAATGGTAAGATTCACGGCAGGTGATCCTTTATTCCCTCTCATTGGAGAAGTTGATGATACGAGGACACTGTGACTATGACGGTTCACACAGTCCATGACTCATTAATGTGGGTGAACTCCACTGTTGCTCAAGACTCTTTCTTCATATACAGTCCCTCCAAGTAAACATTCCCATTGGTGTGAGTCAGACATCGATTGTGTGAAATGTGATTTACCTGCAGCAGTGATGAGAGACATGATGTCTGTTAGGGTAGCCCCAGGACAGTTATGAATGTGAGAGAGCCTGGTGGTGGAGCCTGCAGTGTCTTCGAAGAACTCAACCAGTGTAAACAAGGTGCACCTCTTCAAATGCTGAAGACGTACCTCTGTTGGGAGCTTACCTGGGTGCGGCACAGATGCCGGAGAGCTTTTCATCATCATCCACCCCTTGTCAGGAGCAAACTTTGCCTGGAGAGAAGACATCTCCAGGATTTAACTGTGGTGCGAAAGGCTTTTGGAGGAACCATACCTGGACATGAACAAGAGAACCCACAGCAGAGAGGGCCACACTGATTATAAAGAGTGTGGGAAAGTTGTCAGGGATCCCTCCCTGCTTCGGAGACAAGTTGAGACCCCAGACTGCAAAGAAGCCCTTTTCAAAGTAGAGAAGAGCCTTCAGAACCAGCTTGTACATTACAGTGTACGAGAAGATGCACATGGAGCCCCTCCATCCCCACTCTGGCTCTGAGTTCCTGCTTTCTCAAACTGCAGGAGCTTCTGAAACGTGGGTTCCCACTGTTGGGAATTTTGAGGGTTAGGGTTTAGGTAGAGGGACACACAAAGTCCAGCTTCAACCCTGGACTGGGCCTCCTTGTCCCAGAGTCAGTGAGACCTCTGGGTTCCCTCAGTCTGCACACCTTTCCCTCTGTTATGGATGGTGTTGACCTCTGTGCATCATAGATGCTGGCCCAGGGGAAGGGGTGGCGTGGCCTGGGTTGTAGAGACCTCTGTCCTGTTCCTGTGCCCTAGGCAGGGGGAGCCTCACCCTGCATAGCCTGGTATGGGCTACGGGGCAGCCAGAACCCTTACCCTGCACAGCTTGCAACAGACCCCAGGACAGCTGAGACCCCCTCCTCCCCAGGTCCTTGATGTCCTTGTCTTACATTCTTGTTTAGGTAGAGGATGTCTTCCAACAGCTGCTTGGAAAAGGGCATGTGCTTTTTGAGAACTTGAGATCTGCAAATGTGTTATTGGAGCTGCTGGGTTGCAGGGGCCTCATCTGCTAGGATCGGTGCAATAACCCCTTACCGAGCATTCCTGGAGCTCTCGGTGTTTGCTGAATGTAGGAATGAACAGATAGGTGCTGCTGAAGGCATCTCCAGGCCCTCACCGTCTCCATGTTTTGACTGGCAGGTGGACTGTGGGAGAAGGAAGGATGCCACAATGGGCAGGTCCTCTCTGGTTTCTGTGGCTCTTTCCTCTCAGCATGGGGCTCCAGCACCTTCCACAGAACTCCAGTCCCGCTCAGTAGTGAGCACCGAGTGTGGGAGAGGAGGGGTCTCCTACTGCATCTGAGCCCCAGGAAATAGGCAGTCACAGAATGTTGAGTGGGCAGAGGAGATCCACTTCCAGACACATGTAGAGAAGTTGAGCAGTTCATCTCTAAGACACATCAGCCACAGGTGGTCGAGCTGGATTTGGAGGTGGCAGTTGAATCCAGGCCTAACTCCTTAGACCACCATCTCCAGAGGCAGAAGGGAGAGAGGGAAGAGTGTAGGTCAGAGCCTTTATTGGGGTTTCCACAGGGCAGGATAAACAGGATTGGCGAGTTTGAATAATTTTGGGGGACCTGGTTGTCTGGCACCAGGTCTGGGTGCTTTAGGATCGGGGAGTATTGGCTTGTATGAGAAGTGGCCAGGGAGGTGGTTCTGGGTGGCATGGGAGACGTAAACAACTGGCCAGTAATTTGGCCCTGTGATTGGTGGATGCCAAATGTACAAACACAGAATCTAAGAAAACACAGACCATGGTTCATACTCAGAACCAAGGGCTTCCAACCTTTCTGTGATCAAACATCCTGTAGTGCCTCTGAGGGCTTGTGGCCTCACCTCCAGCCAGGGCCCCTCGAAACCAGAAGGGGTCAGGTCTGTCGTGATCTGCCCTTGGAGACCCTTGGTGGTGGCTGGTGCCTTCAGTGGAGTAAAAGTCATCAGGTCTGAAACTGCCAGACCCACGTGCCCCAATTTCTGACTTCACTATTCCTAAACCAAGGGTCTCTGAGGCCAAGAAAAACCTCAGCTACCTTTGTCCTGATCAGCATTCTCCACTTCTTTTCTTAGGGGCCAGGGCTTGATTTGAGGATGCAGATCCGGCCCATGATGGGAGAGAGGGAGAAACTTTCACCTCCAGAGGACCGACCACCTCTCTGGGAGTCACCTTGGCCTTCTGGATACACAGTAAGTTTGGGAGGGGGTTTGCTGCGAGGGCCTCAGCCTGTAAGGCCAGGGTTTAGGATTTCTGTAAATGAGGAGGCCAGAGGGGAAGAAGCATCTAAGGCCCACTGTTGGAAACCTGAACATGCTGGAGGCCCTGGCTTCACTCCTAGTAAGAACTGAACAGGCCCTAGCATTTCTTCATAGAAGGCAAACCTTGAAGGTGGCAGATGGCAGGGATTAGCGCTCTGACCTTGCCTTTTTTGGTCCAGCCTTTCTTCCTTCCAGTCTTTGCACCCTCACAAACATCAAACCTATAGGAATGAGCAGGTCCGGTGATCTAAGGGCTGGGTTAGGAGTGTCCAGGCTGATGACTGAGAGTGTCAGAAAGGGACACTTCCCCGAGGAGAAGGGGCCTCCCACCAGCCCCTGCCCATCACCTGCCCTCAGAGACCTGTGCATTTACTTCCCATCCACCACCAAGTCCTGTGAGCTTTTCTGCCAAGCCATAACCTACTTTTGACTGCTCTCCTGTCCCCCCTGTGACCACCCTTCCTGGAGTCACCAGGAACTGCTTTTAACAGACTCCTGCTTCCGCTGGTCCCACTCTGGGCATAGAGGCCAGCAGCATCCCTTAGAAGTGCAGGTCAGGCTAGATACCTTTCCAGAGAGAGCAGCTACCAGTAGAGAACCATTCAAATCCTTTCTTCCACAACAGGGCTTCCTTCCTAACTCCCCTCATTTCCATGGGTTCATGCCTTCTACTCCTACCCCTCAACCTGCTGGCACCCACTACTAGCTTTGCTCCAGCGTTTCCCCCACAGCTGGAGGCTGCTCAGAGGAGGCCTCCTCCATGGGGGTCCCTTTTCTCTATTCTTGGAATTGCAGTTCTAACACAGTGATTAGCCTTGTCCTGAAGAATTGGGTAACTCTGGGCAGGTAATCAGGTCATGTCCTCGTATCACATGTTCTCCAACTCAGGACGAGTCATGAGTTCAGTCAGTGAGCAGGTGTGAATGCATCCCTTCCATCACCATGTGACTCTAATCTGTCCCTGTCACTCCGTCCAGGGACTGAAGGCGGCTGTGCAGATTCAGGGGGTTGCCACGCTGGAGCCTGCACTGGGCCTTCCCGACCCCTGGACCAAGGGTTCTGGTGAGTGAGTCCTGGTGGAATCAGTCAGAGGGCCTGGCTGTCCTGTGGGAACTTGCATCTCCAGCCTTCATTTTCTCTGATGGCAGTCAGAATACTTAAAGGCCTCTCTCATTATCTGTGTGTTCAAGGGGAAAGACATTTCACAGTTCTCAGGTTTTTGTTTTTTTGGGTTTCAGATCTTTCTGTTTTGAAAAAGTAGGTCCTAGTGTCAACAGCAAACATGCTCTTTAACCAAAGGAGCTATTGTCATAAAACAATTGCTATAGCCCTGGCCAAGTGGCTCAGTTGATTGGAGCATTGTCCTGTATGTCAAAAGGTTGCAGGTTTGATCCCCAGTCTGGTCATCTATGGGAGGCAACCAATTGATGTTTCTGTCTCTCTCTTTCCCCCTCTCTCTTTCTTTTTTTTTCTCTCTCTTTCAAATATATCCTCAGGTGAGGATTAAGATAATTGATATTAAAAAATTGACATATTGGAAAAAAGAGCAGGCCCCACTCAGCTGTGGCAAAAGGCCAGACCTCTCTTTAGGAGAGATTACATTGTTTACTACACAATTATGTAAACGGCACATTTCCTGAGAAATAGGGGAAAAATTCTGGAGGACAGACAGCATCTTAACTTTAATTGCAGGCACTGGATTACATCATAATTACTGTATCAAGTAGTTTGGTCAGATACTGTGCCATTTGGAGAGAGTTTGGAGAGAGGATTTCAGGCCTAGGAACAGCTTCTGTAAAACCTCTCAGGGCCTGATATGCCCAGGGGCGGGCCCATGGGAGGCTGTGGAAGGGGAAGAGGGAAGTGGAGAGTGGTATGAGCTGACGAGAGTGAATGGGCTACAGATCATTTAGGGCCTGGAAGCGTGGGAACAGAACCCTGGCTCATGTCCTAAGGCTACTGAGAGTGGGGGCGCATTTAAGTGAGTGGTACCGTGCACCTAACAGAACTCACAGCACCTGGGAGGAGGATGGGCTTCAGGGAAGATGTGAGTGGTGGATGAAGGCAGTTAGGAATGGAATGGTGGCGACCTAGAGTTGGGGCGAGTGTCCCAAAGACCACTCCCAAGTTTGGTGACTTACTAGAAGGTCTCATAGGGCACAGCATATAGTTGTATGCATGGCTATGGTTTATCACAGTGAAAGGATACCAAGCAAAATCAGCCAAGGGAAAAGGTGCATGGGGGTGAAGTCTGGAGGGAACCAGGCACAGCTTCCAGACTCCTCTCCCTGCAGAATTACATGGGAAGCACTTAATTCCTCTCAGTGGGCTGGGACAACACATGCAAAGTGTTGTCTGCCAGGGAGGCTCATTAGAGACTCAGCACCCAGGGTTTTCACTAGTGGCTGGGCATGTAGGCACCCTCTGCCCAGAATATACCTACGTTCCAGACTCCTAGAAGGGAAGCAGGCATTCAGCACAAACTACACTGTAGAAACTGTTAAGCAGAGTGAACTCCTCTTATCAGGTAGGGTGGTAGGATCCCTCTTGAAATCCAAGTTTCCAGACCCCAGCCAAGGTCCAACTTTGCCATCAGGCCTTGCTAAGGAGCACCGTCAAGCCTTCTGTGTTAACTTTTATCTGCATGGTAGGTAAGCATGGAACATTCATTCTAAGACACATAGGAGGTCAAATTGAGACAATTTGATGAGTAGTCTGTACATTTCATCTACCAGATGATCCAGAGCATTTATGTGCCAAATGCCGTGCGGGGAGCAGGGTTGTGACATCTAAGTAATGAGGGAGTGACATTTAAGTGGATCCAGGAGGGAGAAAGGTATGATGTGGCATTAGCCATGGTGAGGACAGGGTTAGGAGGAAAGGAAGTGGGTGGGTGGAGTTGGGGAGAGGTGGGTGCTTCAAGTAGAGATGTCACTACTGATTTATTTTTTGGGGGATTAATTTTTGGGGTCTGTAGAGTGTCAGAGAGGGGAGAGATTTCACATCTGAGGCAGGGATGTCACTTCCTGAGATTGGGAACACTGGAAGAGGAATAGCCTTTGAGAAGAAGGTGGTGAGCGCATTTTGTGTGTGTGTGTGTGTGGGGGGGGGGCGGGCGGGAATGAAACAACAAATTTATATCTCATAGTTCTAAAGGCACAGAAGTGTGAAATCAAGATGTCTGCAGGGTGATATTTCCTATGAAATTTGGAGGGGAGGGTTCTTCTTTGCCTCTCTCCTGGCTTCTGGTGGTTGTTGGCATCCTTGGTGTTCCTTGGCTTGTAGATGCATCAATCCAATCTCTGCCTGCATTGTCTCATGGTCTTCTCCCCTCATCTGTCGCTGTTTCTGTGTCTCTTTTCCTCTTATAAGGACACCAGTCATTGGGTTAAGGGCCCACTCTGCTCCACTGTAACTTCATTTAACTAATTACATCTGCAAACACCCTATTTTCAAATAAGGTCACATTCTGAGGTACCATGAGTTAGAACACTGATGGCAAACCTATGACACGCGTGTCAGAGGTGACACACAAACTCATTTTTTTTTTGGTTGATTTTTCTTTGTTAAATGGCATTTAAATATATAAAGTAAATATCAAAAATATAAATCTTTGTTTTACTATGGTTGCAAATATCAAAAAAATTTCTATATGTGACACGGCACCAGAGTTAAGTTAGGGTTTTTCAAAATGCTGACACGCCGAGCTCAAAAGGTTTGCCATCACTGAGTTAGAACTTCCTCTTTTATTTGGGAACACAATCCAACCCATAACAGTCTTCCCTCTGGCTCCCACAAATTGGTGTCTTCCCCACATGAACTGTGGTCCCAACGTTCCTCCAATTTTTACCCATTCCAGCAGTCTAAAATTTCATCTAAATCTCATCAACTGAAAAAAGGCCCAAATTTTATCATGTAAATCATCCAAATCAGATATGGGTGAGGCTTAGGGTGTGATCCAGCCTAGGGCAAACTTCTCTTCATCTGTGAACCTGTGAAATCAGAAAGCAGAGTTCTGCTTCCAGAATACAATGGTGGGGCCTGCTTAGGATAGGCATTTCCATTCCCAACAGGAGAGAAAAAAGGGGTCACAGGTCCCAAGCAAGTTCACAGCCCAGCAGGGCAAGATCAAGGCCTGAGAATAATCCTTGTTACTTAGAGCTGCCTGCTGGGGCGACAGCCTTGCTTTCTAGCTCATTCTGGATATTCCATTCTTGTTCCCCCAGATAGGTAAGTGTAGAGATTGGAGCCGATGGTTGGGTGTCTGGTCTGGAATTCAGATCTGAGTCAGCATTGTCAAGTAGAGTTGGCCAAGTAGAGGGGCAGGTTGTCAGCTGAGGCAGAGAGTACTGAGGGAGATGAGGAGAGGAAGGTCTGTATCATGGGAGATGGAGGAGGTGCTTATACAAAAAACTGAGAAGGAGGCTGGGAGTGTGGGCACTGTGCATGTCCCTATGAGTGTGTGCATGGGTGTGTGTACACCTGTGATCACTAACAATCAGGGTGGGCAGCCCTTGGTCCTGGGAGTATGTTCAGTGGGCTTCACAGCTCTCCCCTTCTCCTCTAGCTCTGCTCGCTCAAGAGCCTGTGTGGCTACAGGAGGAAAGCGTAGAGAAAGAAGCTGTGGTTCCTGGCATGCTGTCTACCTGTGTACAGGTAAGTAAGAAGTGCTCCTTGCTCTTCTTTCTTGCTTTGCCCCCTGTCCCCTTTTCATTACCTGGAGCTTTTAGACCCTAGAGGGCTGGCCTCCAGGCATCTAGGCATGGGGCTTCTCTCAGTGGGGGGAGGACAGCCCTGGCAACGAACATGCCCCCTCAGTCAGACCTTCTCCAGGTTGTTAAGTGCCATGTTCTGCTGAGCATCAGGAGGGAAAATAAAGCCAGGATGTGAGCTGTCCTTGTCTCCTAACCATCATGGTCCCCTGCAGCAAATATTTCTCTCTTGCCTTTTTCTTGCCTGCCATATGCTTAGGTCTGCTGGACCCTGGGACTGAAGGGGAATAAAACTGAAAGGGCTTCCTAGCTAATTGTCAATAGCTAAGTCCTGTCATGAAGTTGAGGTCCTTTGGCACTACGCCTCTGGGTGCTGTCCCTCAGGAAGGGAAGAATAGAGAGAGAATTCTAGTTTTGAGGCCTAAGCCCAAGGGCAGATTCTGAGGTACCTCAGAGCCCCATCTGAAAATCCTCCACACAGTGTCTCTGTTCCCAGGCTTGCCAACTCCCCACCATCCTCTTAAGTGTTGGCAGAAGTGGCTCTTGACTGAGCCTGAATGGGTGTGCATTTTAGGAACCAGTCACCTTTGCAGATGTGACTGTGCTCTTCACCCCAGAAGAATGGATGTTTCTAGACTCTGCCCAGAGAAGTCTGTATAGAGACGTGATGCTAGAGAACTACAGGAACCTGGCCTCTGTGGGTAAGACTGCTCTCATCATTTCATCCATATGCTCATGCAGCAAGTATGGGCTCCTGGAACTGTGCTGATTTGGAAACTGAGAGATGAAAAGGCAGACAAGGCCAGGCTGAGGGACCTCACCGGTGCACGAATCTGTGCTTTGGGCCTCTAATATGCATATAAGATCTTTGGTACATCTCTTCCCTCCCTACCCCCCTGCCCTCTGAGATTTATCAGTCTGTCCCATGTTTCCATGCCTGTGGTTTCTGCTCCTATGTTGAGTGTCTGCCCCCTGGTGGTAAGTGTGCATCATAGCTACTGGACAGTTGGATGCAGTTGGATGGTTGCTTAGGCTTTTATATATATAGATAGTCTAGTGGCCTCCCCGTGGAAATGAATATCTATCTGCTGTTTCTGGGCTTCTCAAATACGTACATCCCTGAGCTAGGCCCTAGGTTTTGGGGACTGGAATGTCCCCGTGTCCTTGGGGACCCAGCGAAGGAGCTTGTTCCTTGGTGAAAAGAGCTCTGCTGTGCCCATCCACATTTAGGCATGCGCATTTCACTGCTCCCATCTCCAGTGCTCCTACTGACTTCAGAACATCAGCTCTGGTTTCATGGCAGACGCAGTCTGCCCACACCATGTGTCTTTCCCCATGAGCAGGAGATCAACTATGCAAACTCAGCACCTTTTCCTATTTGGAGCAAAGAGAAGAGCTGTGGATCACTGATAGAGGGATGTCCCCAGGAGTCGGAACAGGTGAGTGCCAGGCATATCAGGGGAGCGCTAGCTCTGATTGGTAAGATGAATGCTCAATTTGGAAAGTGTCAGTAAGGGACATAACTTTCAATGTCTTTGACAGAGAAGGCTATTGGTTGAGCTCCCTTAGTGAGTTTCACCTTTTTTCCTTTCTCTTTTTATCTCAAATACATTACTCTGGTTTCATAGAACAATTTATCCCTCCTTCCCTTCACATTTAGCATTTTCATGTGTGTATTTCATCCAGTTCCTCCCTCCTGTAGATTGTTAATACTTTCTCTCAATATCATAAAATACTTCCTTAGTAAATTATCTACTATTTCTGTCCTTTGTCTCTGTGATTTCTTGACTCCTCACATAGCCAAATGCCTTAAAATTTTCCTTTGCTCTCTGGTACATTCTCCTTTTCACCCTTTCGTCCCATATTTAAGATCAGTATTTAATAAATAATCTACTTGTCCTAGCTTACTTTTTTGGTCATCTTGATCCTAGTTTCTTTCTCTGAACATTTAATTTCTCTCCCTCACCTTTAATTCATTTCAGAACCTCAACCTCAACCCCAAGAGTCAATTCTTAACCAAGATACTTTTGCGAAGATTGCATCCATTGGCATAGAAAGGGTAAGGTACACAACAGTTATTCTTGGTCCTCTATAATAGGAAGTCTGGAGTTGCTGCTGGTTAGAAAAATAGCACATGAGGCTAGAGAGAGATTTAAGGCAAGGGGTCCTCATGCAAGAGAAAGCATTTTCTTGGTAGAGAGTCTGTGAATGTCATGATGAAGTGGGAGAAAACTTGAAATGTAGATTAAGACACATCTTCATAGAATTCCCACAACTCACCATGTTCCTAAATGGGACACAGACATACTGTAGTCTTAAACAATTCAGAAAAAGTCTACATCTAAGAAGCCCCATGCAAGTAATGGAAATGATAGCTCTTTGTGGCATTGCATCCACTTGATAGAAGTTAGAGTAAGAAGTAGTACAGACACATGAAAATGGTAAAAGCTTCAGCTATAGAAATGTCTTGATTCTACACAGTTTACTTGGGGGAGAAGGTCGATGATTATAATGAAATATTTGGTCTTCACATTTTCCTCAATTGACAGGAGCAACCCCTGCCTGGAGAAAAACTCTATAAGTATAATGAACTTGGGGAACCCTTTAACAGTATCAAACAACTTTTTCAGTGTGAGAGAATTTATGCTGGAGGCAACCCCTATGAATGCCCAGAGAGTGGGGAATCCTTCCAGACCACTCACCTAATAGTGCACGAGAAGACCCATAGTGGGCATAGTGGAGATAAAACCTACGCGTGTAACAAATGTGAAAAGTCCTTCAGATACAGCTCTGACCTTATCAGGCACGAGAAGACCCATACCTCAGAGAAGTACTTTGAATGTCAGGAATGTAGGCACGCCTTCAAGTACTCCTCGAATCTGCGACGCCACATGAGGACACACACAGGAGAGAAACCTTTTGAATGTAGTCAGTGTGGGAAAACCTTCACAAGGAACTTTAACCTGATTTTGCACCAGAGAAACCACACGGGTGAGAAGCCCTATGAATGCAAGGATTGTGGGAAAGCTTTTAATCAGCCGTCTTCTCTGAGGAGCCACATGAGAACTCACACTGGAGAGAAGCCCTTTGAATGCAGTCAGTGTGGGAAAGCTTTCAGGGAACATTCATCACTGAAGACTCATCTGCGAACTCACACCAGAGAGAAACCATATGAGTGTAACCAGTGTGGAAAGCCCTTCCGAACGAGCACCCATCTGAACGTTCACAAGAGGATCCACACGGGGGAGAAACATTATGAGTGTACTACTTGTGGTCAGGTGTTGAGTCGTCTCTCAACCCTCAAGAGTCACATGCGAACCCACACTGGAGAGAAGCCCTACGCGTGCCAGGAATGTGGGCGAGCCTTTAGTGAGCCCTCATCCCTCAGGAAACATGCAAGGACCCACACTGGCAAGAAGCCCTATGCCTGTCAGGAATGCGGGCGAGCCTTTGGTCAGTCTTCACACCTTATTGTGCACGTGAGAACACACACTACAGGAAAACCCTATGAATGTAATCAGTGTGAGAAAGCGTTCAGGCACAGCTCTTCACTTACTGTGCATAAAAGGATTCATACCAGCCTGCCTTTATCAGTGTCTCATTCATTTGGTAGGCCCCTTGCTAATTAACTTCCAATTTTTAAAAATATAAACATTTGGGCCTATAATAATCTCTTATAGTATTTGTTTAGCTTCATAACATGTTTTGATGTCTAATTTTTGTTTGATTCTAAATATTGTTTTAGTTTCCATTATTAAATCTTTGACACATTACTTACTTGTAATTAGATTTTTAAATAACTATGCATGGTTATATTTTTGTAGAGGTATAATTATTTATAGTGGAATGCATAAATATTATGAGTTAGATGAGTTGGACAGATGTATATATACATTTAACCAACACCCCATTCAAGATATAGAGCATTCCTGTCATTCTGGAAAGTTGCTGCATATATCTGGGTGTTTCTTAGTTGCCTTTCTGTTGTTGGTTTCTAATTTAATTACACTGAACAGAGTGTGTGGTCTTTGGGTTTTTGTTGAGATTGCTTTTTGGTCTAGTATGGCACATCCTACTAGTTCCTACCAAAACTGCCCTTTCTTCTTTACAACAGAACCTAAGTTTTTTTGTTCACATTGGTAATGTGCACTATTAAAAAACCTCCATCTCCCAGTCCTTGTAGTTAGAGGCCACATCGCCCAGTTCTGGTCACTATGAGAAGTCGCTGGGTGTGCCTCCTGGGAAAGAGATTGGAAAGGAGTGGTTTCATTTAGCCAGGTCCCTCTACTTGCCTTTTGCACAAGCAGACATGGTGTCCAGTGCTAGAGGAGCCATCTGTGACCATGAGGATTAAAGCCACGGGCTAAAGAGAGTGTGGCCAGAAGTTACAAACATTCTGGTTCCCCAGTTGGTATCTTTATGTGTCTGCACCAGCCCCGAACTATTTATTTCTGAATATCTTGTTAGATGCACTTCTTACTAGTACATGACATTGGCTTTTTTGAGGAGGGAGGTGGGGAAGGGAAGGCAGAGATGGGCTTATTACAGTCGAATACAATTTCTAACAGATGCACGTAGTATATGGTCAGTTTTTATAAGTGCTTCATGGGTGGTTGAAATCAATGTATTCTACATATGTCTACTAGATCCAGCCTATTATTTGTGTTTCAAAATCTGCACGTTTATAATAAACATTGGTCTCTGTCATAATCAGTTCAGGCAGCTATAAGAAAAATACTATAGGCTGGGTGGCTTATAAACAACAGAAATTTATTTCTCACAGTTCTGGAGCCTGGAAATCTAAGATCAAGGCACTAGCAAATTTGACGTCTGCTTCCTGGTTCACAGATGGCCAGCTTCTCCCTCTGTACTCACATGACAGAAGGATTGAGGGAGCATTCTGGTGTCCCTTATATAAGGGCACTAATCCCATCCAAGAGGGGTCTACTCCCATAATCTAATCACCTCCCAAAGGCCCCATCTCCAGCTACCATTGCACTGGGCATTAACATATGAATGTTGGTGGACACAAACATTTGGTCCATAGCAGTTTCTGATCTATCATGTACTAAAAGAGCTACATTGAACTCTTCCACCATGATTTTGGATTGCTGAATAAATCTTGTAATTCTATCAATTTTTAATTTATATATTTTGAAGCAATTAAATAAACTTTTTTGATATTTTTTTCTGGTATCTGCAAAGTGTTTCATTTTTTTAATTAAAAAAATTGTTATTGTTGGACATATTACATACTGTATTTTTCCATGTATAAGACACCCCCATATATAAGATGCCCCCACTTTTCCAACCCCAAATTAAGAAATCAATATTTTAAACATTTTGCTGGTTTTCCTCTTAAGGCCTTCTTTTTTGGCATCTAAAGGAGTTGTTCTTCCTGTTTTCTTCATTGTCTGACCATACACTCAGGGGGGGGAGGTCCAAATTGTTTCTCTGCAGCTCTGTTTCCAGGCTCTTTTGCATAACTAATTACATTCAGTTTGAATTTTGCAGAATAAGACAATCGCTTACTGGTATTTATCTTTTTATTTTTTGACATCTTTAAGGGGTCAGAACACTCTGGTCCCCATTGCACCTCGCACTCTCCACCTCCTCCTCTAATTACAGCATCAGCTGACATCAGTAACAATAAGGCTTGTGATTGGAGGAAGCCTGTTGAACAAGGTATGGGCAACTACACACCTCGAGGCTCCATCTTCGGCTGACTTCCATTATAAGACCCCTTGTTTTCAGTCTAATGATTTTAGAAAAAAAATAGTGCCTTATACACGGGGAAAATAAAATATGGTATGTCCCCTGTTTCCCCCCATTGACCTCTTCTAGCCCTCCCCCACCACCCGCCCCAGGCCTTCACCACCCTATTGTCTGCGTCCATGGGTATGCATATATGCATACTAGTTCTTTGGTTGATCTCTTCCCACCTACCCACCCCTGCCTTCCCTCTGAGATTCAACAGTCTGTTCTATGCTTCTATGTCTCTGGATCTATTTTGTTTGTCAGTTTATTTTGTTAATTAGATTCCACATATGAGTGAGATCATGTGTTACTTGTCTTTCTCTGACTGGCTTATTTCACTTAGCATAATACTCTCCAGGTTACTCCATGCTGCATAGTTGTAAATGTACTACAGCTTTTTAGTCCACTCGTCTACTGATGGGCACTTGGGCTGTTTCCAGATCTTAGCTATTGTAAATTGTACTACTATGAACATAGGGGTGCATACATTCTTTCTGATTGGTGTTTCATGTTTCTTAGGATATCCAGTGGAAACTTGGTTCTCAAACCTAAGGCTGTTTGAGAAGTGATTTGTTCGAAAACCGAATCATTTTTTCCCATTAGAAATAATGTAAATTGAATTAATATGTTCCAGACCCCCCAATGATTTCTTGTTTTAAACTTTCTTACATATAGTACATGTTTAATGTACTGCTTAATCTATAAACACTTCTTTTCTTAAATTTATCAAACCACACCCTACTAGCCTCAAATGAATTTTTCATATATCACTGCTTCTGAAATCTATCACTGGCTAGTTACTTTTCTTTTATCCAGTAAACAACAGTTTTTCTACCTATTCAATTGTCTGTGTCTGTTGTTTTGTGAGTACTTTCACACCCTTACCAACATTAGCACTCTTTTTTTTTTTAACAGCACTCTTGATGGCCTCTTTAGGTTTTTAAAGTTGTGCTAAGCTTTCATTTCTCCAGCAGCAAATGCATTCTCTTCTTTGTTTGTTGCTTGAGAGACACTTTTGTTATGCTGAGGTGGAAAACTGAAGTTTTGGTCGATGACTGAGACATTTTTTTCTGTGAACAACTTGGTCAAGAACTGAATTGTTTGAGATGGGAGACTTTCAAGAAACAGGTTTAACTGTGTTCCTAGAAGTGGGATCACTAGGTCATATGGCAGTTCCATTTTGAGGAAACTTCACACTATTTTCCATAGTGGTTGTATCAGTCTGCATAGCCACCAGCAGTGTACTAGGGTTCCTTTTTCTCCACACCCTCTCCAGCACTTGTTGATTTATTGATGGTAGCCATTCTGGAAGGTGTGAGGTGGTATCTTATTGTCATTTTAATCTGCATCTCTCTGAAGATTAGTAACATTGAGCATTTTTTCATATGTCACTTGGCCATTTGTATGTCCTCTTTGGAGAAGTTTCTATTCAGGCCCTCTGCCCATTTTTTAATTAGATTACTTATTTTCCTTTTGTTGAGTTGCATGAGTACTTTATAAATTTTGGAAATTAACCCCTCTATTTAAAAAAAAACTAATTTTTTTAGAGAAGTTTTAGGTTTACAGCAATGTTAAGAGGAAGGTTTACCAATTTTCCTGTCTACCCTTGCCCCCACACATTTATAGCCTCCCTCATTATCAACATCACTTACTGGTATGGTGCATTTGTTACAATTGATGAACCTACATTGATACTCACCAAAAGTCCATAGTTTGCATTAGGGTTCACTCTTGGTGTTGTACATTCTATTGCTTGCATACTTTTCAATTGATCATTCTTGTAAAATTTACTTAAAACATCTTCTAATAAATACCTTCCTATGAATACGAGAACATTTCTCTAAGGTAGACGAAAAGAAGTGGGATTTGTGGGCCCTAGGATATGTGCATCTTAAACTTTTATAGCTAGCAACAAATTGCTGAATAAAGTAAGTTGTATATTAATTTATCCTAGTACTTAATGATAATATCCATTTCACTCTGGTCTAACCAATGTTGAATGTTATCCAACTCTATATTTTTCTAATTTCTGCAATATTAGCTTCTTGTATTAATTTCAGTATTCTTGATTACTATATCTATGCATTTTTCTTTTTCTGTTAATGACCTATAATTTTCTAATATATTTATAGCATTTTATCATTGTAATTTAAAAATTACTTTAAATTATGGATTAATCTCTTATTAACATTAAAATATTTTATATCGTCTTCAGGCTTTATTAATGGTGATCTTTATCATCCAGAAACTTTAAGTAGTAAAGCTTGTTAGTTTTTTCTATGCCTTTGGATTTTGATTAAAGGTATGTTGTTAATGAAATATTAAATTGTGGCCTCTATTTTCTTTTGAAATTTCCCATATGTTCATACATATTGCCCCTTTTCCAGGAGAATGAGGTTTCTCAACTTTGGGGTAACAGAAGAGAACATGACATTTCCTGTTAAAAGTTATTCTCTTTACACCTTATATGTTTTTGTAGACATTTTCTAGTTTTTAATAGTGAAAAGTTAGACTACCTGTTTTTAGCATCTGTATAATATAAGGGAGTTTTTTTTTTTTGTTTTTTTTTTTATTGAAGTTTTGTAATTTTTCACAGAAAGGAAGGGAGAGGGATAGAGAGTTAGAAACATCGATGCCAGAGAAACATCGGGCAGCTGCCTCCTGCACACCTCCCACTGGGGATGTGCCCGCAACCAAGGTACATGCCCTTGGCCAGAATTGAACCTGGGACCCTTCAGTCCGCAGGCCGATGCTCTATCCACTGAGCCAAACCGGTTAAGGCAATATAAGGGAGTTTAGAACAGAACTTCTCAACCTCAGCATTATTGACATTTGGGGGGCTGGATACTTTTTGTGGCTGGGGCTGTCCTGTACATTGTACAATGCTGAGCAGAATCTCTTGCCTGCACTTACTACAGTAGGTACCCCTCCAGCTGTGAAACTCAAGATGTCTCCAGAAATTGCCAAATGTTCCCTAGGACAAAATGCCCCCCAGGTGATAACTACTACTTTAGAGCCTTTAACATATTCATAATTATTAAAATTCTGTGTCTGTTAGGTTAGCCCTCAGTCTGATTGTGTTGAACTCTTCATGGACTGTTTTTGCTGATGTATTTCATAATTTTTGGTTGAATGCTGGTCAATGTGTGTAGAACAGTGGACACTGAGGTTTATATTATTAATTATTGGCAATAGGCACACCTATATTTTTACTAGAATATTTTTGAGAGAGCTATCTAGTGGTAGTCATTGCATCTGGGCTTCATTATATTCTAGTGCTACCTTGTTATCTTGTGCTTATGGTGGGGCTGTTTTGACAGAGGGTTTTCATCATTTGCTTCACTGACAGCTGTATACCTTTCCTGTGAAGCTGCATCTCAGAGAGGGTCTCTCCACATTCCTGCCACTCCCTCAGAGATTCCAGGGGTCCTCAAACTATGGCCCGCAGGCCACATGCAAATACAAATATTGTATTTGTTCCCATTTTGTTTTTTTACTTCAAAATAAGATATGTGCAGTGTGCATAGGAATTTGTTCATAGTTTTTTTTAAACTATAGTCCGACCCTCCAACGGTCTGAGGGACAGTGAACTGGCCCCATTTAAAAAGTTTGAGGACCCCTGTTACTATCATGATTACTTACACTTGGCCCTTAGCAATTCATTAAATATTTAGGTGAATTATTTTTAACTATTCGTTTTGCATCCAAATCACTTCCTTTGTGCTCTGCCATAAATGAACCAGTTCTCCTGATGGTCTCTCCTTGGATGATCCTGTCTTTCCTTAGATTTTAGGTTACTTTTTTGCCCTTTACCTTAATTGTCTTATGGGTTCAAGAAAATTAATGACTTTGTAGTTTACATGGATTTGTTTTATTGTTAGGATGGGAACAATACTCATTTCCATTTTTTGTTTGCTAGGCAGAGAAGTTCAGATTCTCTCAATTTTCTCCTAATATTTTAGTAATATTGTTTTATCATTTTTGGATTTTAAATCCATTACCATATAGCCATGCAAATTTATAGTTTTATAAGATATCTATTTACAAAATTACTTTTGTGCAGAGGAAAAGACATTTTCTGCACACCTAGGAATTTATATTAATAATAACTAATATGTTTACTTTTATACCTTTATTTACAATTTTTAAATTGAATTTGGAATGGTACAAGAAACACTCATATACCCTTTAGAGTCAACGATTATATAGTGTCACATTAGAAGTCTTAATGTATATACATACATATACATTTTCTTGCTAAAACCTTTGATAGTGGCAGATATCATGACACTTCATTCTTCAATATTTACCAATATCTGGTAAATATTGAAGAATCTAAGGAATATTCTCCTCATAACTAGAATACTATTATTACAAACACCAAAGAATATTAGCAATTTAATAACTTCAATTTTAATAATTGATACATATTTAAATTATTTCAATTGCTTCCAAAATATTTTTATAGCTGTATATTTGAATCAGAACACCACTTACTGGTAGATTGACATTGAATTTGATTGTTATGTTGCTTTTATCTGTTTTCTAGAATAGACTTAGTCACTTTTTAAAATGAGATTATCTTTTTAAATGATACTGACTTTAGAAGAGTCCAGATCACCTGGCTTGTTGAATGCACTATGATCTTGATTTGCCTGATTGTTTCCTCATGATGTTATTTAACTTGTTATTCTGTTCCATGTATTTTATGTATACTAATACTCAGGTCTGAAAGAACAGGTCCCAGCAAGCTCTTTCTGTCATTGATCAGTGAGTAAATATTTTGGCTTTGGGATTTTGCAGTGTCTTTCACAACAACTTAACTCTGACATTGTAGTATGAAAGGAGGCATAGAAAGTCCATCAACACATGACTGTGGATGTGTTCCAATAAAAGTTTATTAATAAAAGCAGGTAGATGCCTGGATTTAGCCTGCATGTTATAGTTTCCCAACCCTTGATTGATACACTGGATTAGATTTTGGTTAGACTGATTTGTTAAGAATTCTTTATTTACACACGTAGGATGTTGTAAAGTCATGTCTTATCAGGAGTTAATGTTAGGTTGCCCACTTTGACAATGTTAAGCTGATCATTAAGGTCATATGGTGACTGTCAGATTTCCCTATTGTAAATTTGGCCCTTGTAATTAATCAGTAATCTGTGAGGTGATTTTTTTTTTTTTTTGGCAGTGTGGGAGTAGCTTGTTCTCCAACAGCCTTTTACATTTTGTTTTAGTGGCCATTTACTTGATATTGAAAAATCATGATTTTCTAATTTTATCTCATCTTTTACAATTATTAGCTGATATTTTTAGGTATCACTATGGACTCATGGATGTTTTTAATGTTATACCCATTTACAGGCATTCCCCATATGTTCAAATTAAACAAATGTGTTCCATGGAAACCCATAGGGAAATTCTTCCAGGTGAAATTGCTTTGGATTGGGTTTTGCCTAGATGAAATAATACATATATATTGCACACAACTCAAATTTATAAAATGTAAGGATGTAGAAACTCTATTGATTTTACTCTAACATTTTTTTTTTACATATAAGCTTTGTGAAATCAGGAACTGGATCTGTCTTGATCTGTGTACAGCACATGGTGAGTAAGAGAAATATTTTTAAATTAAAAATTAGTAAGTCTTTAGAAATGAAGAGTGAAGAAGTCAAGGCATGTTGGTAGGGAGGCCAAATACAGGTATTTAACTGAACATTACTCTTTTATGTTGTTATAAGGTAGACCTTTGATGATGGTTTTCCTTGTTATATATATTTAACTTGAGGAACACTTTTGAAGAAAAACAGGTTGGAGTGGAGAGCTTAACCCAAGACAACCGAGGAATTGGGTCATAGTGCTGGGATTGAGCTGAGCATGCTGTGTGGACCAGAAGGCCCCAATTCTCTAGCAACTGAATGTCAAACATTTCCTGTATACTTTTCTCCCACAATGGTGCCATGAAGAGTTACTTATAACAGATACAAAAAGTATTTTCTATATTCTTTGCCGAAAGGATGACAGTTCAGTGTTTTCCTCATTTTCCAGTAGACAGGATCATCTGGTTTAGTTGTTAATTTCATTCTCCTGGGATGGAAGGGATAAAAAATGATACTGTATTAAAAAGTGTAAGACGTGTACTCTGAAAACTATGAAAGATTGTCAAAAGAAGCCAAACAACCTAAAGAAATGGAAAAGTATTGCATGTTCATGGATCAGAAGACTTACCAGTTAAGATTGCAGGACCTCCACATTGATCTATAGATTCAACACAATGCTTATCAATATCTCAGTTAATTTTTTCTCAGAAATTGACAAGCACATCTTAAAATTTATATGGGACTTAAAAAGGTCCAGAACAGCTGAAACAATCTTGATAAAAAAGAAAAAATTTGTGGAGTCAATTCCCCAATTTCAAACTTGCTACAAACTATAATAATCAAGATAGATGATGGAAGAGAGTTAAGTGTCCAAAAATAAAACCTTATATTTATCATGAATTGCTTTTGACAAGGATGTCAGGATAATTCACCGATGGAAAGAACAATCTTTTCAATAAATGATGTTGGGAAAACTGGATAGCCACATGTAAAAGAATGTGTATGTCACACTGTAAAAACCTCAAACCATTAAAAATTCTAAATAACTCATATACCTAAATGTAATAACTAAAACTATAAATGTTTTGAAAGAAAACATGTATAAATCTTATGGGTGTTAGTCAATTCTTTTTTAAATATGGTATCTAAAGCACAAGTAAACAAAAAAAATAGATAATTTTCACTCTTACAAAGTAAAAAACAAAATTATGCACCAATTGGATCAAGAGTGTGAAAAACCAATCAAAAGAATTGGAGAAAAAAATTGAAAATCATATGTCTGCCAAGGGACTTGTGTCCAGAACATATGTGGAATTTTACAACTTATCAATAAAAGATAAATGATTGAGTTAAAAATGGCAAGAGGATTTGAATAGCTATTTCTTCAAAGACGCTATGCAAAAGGCTAATAACCACCTGAAAAGATGTTCAATATCATTAGACATTAGGGAAACACAAACCAAAAGCCTAATGCACTGTACACCAACTAAGGTATAAAAAACTAGCCCTAGACAGTGTGGTTCAGTTGCTTGGCTCATCGCCCTGTGCACTGAAGGGTCTTGAGTTTGATTCCCAGTCAGGGCTCATACCCAGGTTGTAGGTTCCGTCCCTGGTAGGGGCACATATGGTAGACAACAGCTTGATGTTTCTCTCTCACATTGATGTTTTTCTCTCTTTCCCTCTCTCTCTAAAATCTATTTTAGGATGAGGATTAAAAAAAGCAAAAGCAAAAAACTAAACCACCACAAGTTTTTGTGAGGATGTGGAGGAAATTGGAACCCTTATATATTTGGTCTTGATCCTCGTGGAATTGGGGAACCATTTTGGGGATTTTTATGCAACGTGGTAGAATATCAAATTTTTGTTTTGAGAAGATAACACTGAGTTTTATGTGAACAACTGTTGCAGGAGAGAATAGATGAGAAAAACCAGTTAGGAGGATTTTGCAATACAGCCAAGGAAAGATGACAGCTGTATTTAGGGAGGAGGTGATGGAGCCAGTATTAACAAGACAGATCTATGAGTACTGAGGAGGAAATATTAACATGATTTAGCAATGGACAGGTTTGGGGTGGAACAGGGTAGGAAAGAGGATAAAATTAATGATTTTTCCAGGTCCTGACTAGTGCAATGAGATGAATGGAAATGCCACTGAAAGAGATGAGAAACCCTGAAGAGGATTAAATTGGTGAAAAAAATGATAAATTCTTTTATGGCCATGTTGGATTGCTTCTGAGATATTTAAGTAAAGGTGTTAAGTAAGCAATTGGAAATTGTGGTCTGGGGCTCAAAGGTAATTCAGGACTAGAGAAACTATTTGGCTATTATGTCCTTCTGCATAACAATTCATTGAGTCCCTGTAGACAGAATTGTCTATCAGGAGAGTATAGTATAACTAGAGGCCCGGTGCATGAAATTCATGCATGGGTAGGGTCCCTAGGCCTGGCCGGCAATCAGGGCCAATTGGGGCCTTCTGGCAGGGCCCTTCCTTTGTTCTGTGCTGCCCCCTAATGCCTAATGGTCAGCATAAGTCATAGCGAGCGATCGAACTCCCAGTCTCCCTGTCGAACTTGTGAGGGGACACTGCATATTAGCTATATATATATAATCGGAGTGTTTCTAGGACAACGCTGGGTAGAGTAAATGAAATCTAAAGAAGATGAAGACAGTTCAGCCAGAAAGTTAGGAAGAATGCCAGGGATGTTGAGATCTAGGAACCAGGAACAAAAGAGAAGTTTCATGATGGAGGCAGTAAACACAACACCCAATAGTACTAACAGGACCAAAAAATATTTATTTCATCCAGTGATATGAAGGTCATTGGAGGCTTAAGAGAGAACTGTTTGGTGGAATGATGGAGGCACATACCAGTTTTTGAGTGTTTGAGGAAGAAGAGGGAGGGATTAAATGTATAACTTTAATAATTTTTAGTAAGACAGATTTAGCATGTTGCAATGAAGGTGGTTGCAATGATGCTGTTGAGTAGGCGAGACAGTGCAAGGTTCAGAGAGAGAATGCACGAACAGTAATGTAAAGTTATGGAGCAGTCAAGAGTGTTGGGAACCAAAATGCAACAGAAGGACTAGCCTTAAAAAAGTCAGAAGCACATTTGATGGGATGAGGAGAAAATGAACCAGATGTCCAATGCCTTGTGTTTTTGAGAGCACAAAGTTGACCTTATTTCATCCTGCTTACTTGATTTGCTATGAAAGAAACTGGTAGAAACACCTGCTGGAAAGGAAAGAATTAGAAGAATGAGATTCTTGATGAATGGAGAATTTGGAAGGCTTAGTGGTAGAGGGTTGGACAAACAAGTGGATGATAAATATGCATAAGGCTTAGCAAGCAGCATGGTGGGTCCATGGAAGTTGGGAGGAAAAGTGAATTGTCTGAAAACCTTGCACAATTCATATAGAACCCATGAGTCTCATTTTCTTTACCTACCAAATGGGAACATAGTAATACTTATCTTCAAGAGCTGATGTGAAGAACATGTGAACAAAACTCACGAGACAAGATTTTATAAACCAGAATATACATATGGTCATTGCTATTGTTGGGATCCCTCCTCAGCCCTTTGTGAATCTCCTTCCTGGCTTTGCATTATTCGTATGTGTTGAAAATTCCAGGAACAATTGTAGATTCTTAAGTAAAGTCTCAAACCCAACCTAACACTTATTTTACTAACTTTTATGACTATATATGCCATGTATTTATTGTTCTTTATATAGAGGGTAGCATGGAATGAGTTGGGATAAAGGATGGTGTTGTGACTGTGCGGTTTGAGCATCACAGCTTCAGATCATTAGTTTCTGCTTGTTGAGCTGACCAACCGTAGCTTCTCTCTCTGCTTATGAGGAAATGTTTTGTATCTTTTCACTAAGTAAAATTAAAAACCACGTGCACCATGTCTCACAAAGTGAATGCTCTACACATGTGAGAAGGTAATCATGGGCAAGGGTCAAGGTGAGTACATCAACACAGCGAGTGGAAGTACAGGAAGACCTCCATTGTTGACATGGAAATGCCTTGGGGTGGGTCCACAAGTAAACTCAGTGGGAGCCATCCTAGGGCATCACTGGCTATATGTCAGGTTGTCCAGTATGATGGGCATGAGCTACTAAAGTGGATCAGCTAGTGAAGTGCTCTGGGAGCAATATGTGATCTTACCACATTGTGTTTGGAGACTTCAGATGTAGCCCTGCTGGAGAGTGTATACTTCTCAGAGATGGCTTTGGATTCCTTGATCCCTTTCAACCATTTCCGGTATTGCTCCTGGACCTACAGAAGCAAAGCATGCTCTGAGTCAGCTCACTGAGAGGGGTGAGAGTGGAAAATCCTGGGTGGAAGCCGGACAATAGTACCTGCTGGCTGAGGAGACAGTACACCAGGAAGATGAAGACGCCCTGCAGGCTGTTGATGATGGTGAAGAGATAGGCCATGGCGTGAGCAGCTGGACCCACCTGCAGGATTCCCAGACACCATGTGCAACCCAAGATGAAGAGCTGAGCTGTCGCTTTAAATGTCAACATCCTGAGTAGAAGGAAAAGAGAGGTCCGTGGTGCATCCAGAACAACAGAATCAAGGTCACCCTCATCTCTACCCCAGGGATGCATGACTGAGTTGTGACCAACTTTGAGAACTACTCTCAATGATCCTCTGAACAGAAATGCTATCAGAGTTTATCATGTCATTTTGACTTTGAGTGAAGTACAAACTTCAGTTCTTGAACATCTCCCATCTCGAACAATTTGGTCCTCAACCAAGTTGTTAATGGAAAAAAATGTCTTGGTTAGCTTCAGTTCTCGACCTAATAACCATTTTCATGCTGATACATGATTATGACAAAAAGTGTCTCTCAGGCCACAAACAAAGGAGAAAATGTGCCAATACGAATCGGTTTACAGCTAAACCTTGCCTTGTTAATATCTCAGGAAATTGTGCTGTGAATAGTTTATTTATTTATTTATTTTATTTATTATTTATTTACTTTTGTTGCTGGTGAAATGGATGACTAACACACTTTTAAAACATGAAGAGGCCATCAAGAGTGCTGATGTTGGTAAGGGTGTGAAAGTGCTCATGAAACAATAAAAGCAATTGAAGAGGCAGAAAAATTGTTATTGAGTTGGATAAATGAAAAGCAGTTAGCCAGTGACAGCATTTCAGAGGCAATGATACGTGAAAAAGTGAAGATGCTACATACTGACCTCTAGAAAGATACCCTTGAACGAGTGCTGAAAGTGATTAGTTTAAGGCTAGCAGGGAGTGGTTCGATAAATTTAAGAAAAGAAGTGTTTGTTCGTAGATTAAACAGCACATTAGACATGTACTGTATACAGGAAAGGTTAAAACAGAACCATTTGGGGGGTCTGGAACAAATTAATTTAGTTTACATCATTTCTAATGGGAAAAAACGACTTTGTTTTCCAACACCGCTTCTCGAACAGCCTTTCAGAATGAATTAAGTTCAAGAACCGAGGTTCCGCTGTAGTGATAATTCATAATGTGGGTTTCAAAAAGATCATGATGTTTCATGAATGTCCCTAATTTCCTTCAACTGGCATTACTGGGGACGTTCTGTGTATCTGATTCTCTGTGCTGGGTCTTGGGTATTAAAAATAACAAAGATAATTTCTGTTTTCACAAACCTTCTAGTCTCATGGAAAGATGAAAACAAACAGTCACATAATATTTATTATGTGTGAGGTACCTTGGCCCAGGTCCCATCCAACACTATTCCTATCTTTTCACTCTCCATGAACTGAGTGTGAGCATGATTTGCCTAGAATAGAGGCCATTCATTCTGTGCTAAGTTTAGGAAAGCAAAGGATGCCCCTAGCCTTTCACAAGATGTGATATGTGGAGAAAGAACCTGATTTTCTCCAGGTGTAGGAGTGGAGAGGGCAGAGGGAAGAGCATCCATGAAGGTGTGGGCATGAATGGGCATGCTGGGTTCTGGGAACAGTTATGTGATTTCCTAAGTGTTCTATAAAGATCAAAATGTTCTGAGGCCTTTTTCATAGGACCATGGAAGTAATTCATGTTTAAGAGAACAAAGTCAATTTTCTCTGTAGCTGAGATAATTTCATGCTGGAGTTAGGAAAAACAAAATATTTTTGACTTGGGTTTCAGCAGCAAAACACACTACCTGAGCTGGTTTCCAGAGAGGGTGGCTGCACCTCTCTCCTGACCCCTCAGAATCCCCGTGAAAGGACACCAGGAGCTTGGAACCATAGGGTATTGCTCCTGGACCATGCTTTGTATGGGGCGGTGTGCACCTCTGACCCCTCTCACCTCGTGTTCTGGAGGGTGGACACATCCCTGTTGAGTGAGGAGAGCTTGGTTTTCAGAATCCAGAAGGTCATCAGAAAGAAAGCCAAGTTAATCTGCAGAAACCCCATAAGGCATATTGAATATATTCCATCTGTACACCTTCCTCCTGGCTCATCCAACACCTAACTCAGCAGGTAAGACACGTTTATATTTCATAGCAGTCATAGAAAAAGGGACCATCTAGTAACACAGGCTTATGCTTGTCCTGTAACTGGGGTGATCAACTTGTCCCAGTTTTCATGGCAATCTCCACATTTTAGCGCTGAAAGTGAGAGGAAATCCCTTTATCCTGGTTTTAAAAGAGAAATTTTGCCTCTTGTAAGCTTCCTTAGTCCTGGGCAAACTTTAAGGATTTCTCATCCTGCCTGTAACCCTCCTTATACACCTGCTCTTCGATAGACCCTCAGCTGGACAGGAAGCATGCTCTCATGTCATCTTTTACTCACAGAGAAGATGGTGCAGACGGGGCCAAGGAAGGTCCATATAAATCCCTTTTGGGTGCTGAGCCAGCATCTAAAAGAGATATGGAAAGAGACTGAAGAATCTATTTGCCTTTGTGGATAAAGACTTGGTAGACATATCCTTCACCACCCATAGTTTCTTCTTCCTCCTATTGCTAATATTGTTTCTTTTTGATAAGAACCTTTAAGCTTAGATCTATCTTCTTACTAAATTTTAAGTATACAATACAATATTGTTAATTATTCCCTATACTCTAATAGATCTTATCTTATTACTCTTTCATAACTGAAACTTTGTGTATGCCCTTGATGGTGGTGCTCGTCCTGGTTCTATACTTAAATTCAAACTCATTAGGTTACATACCTTCACTATGTAGAGCATTGTATAAATCAATCATGCCATAGTAATGTTTTTGAAAAGATAAATTTATTTTAAAATGTCAGGTATGCTGGCAGAAGAAAATATACACTTTTAAATGAAAAGATAAATATCAATAAGTAAATTAAGTTATGGTTTATTGGACAAATATTGTGTTGCCTCTGTATCAGGACCTCTGCTTGACCCGAGACCCAACTGCAATGGAGGTAGTCTGGTCTCAGTCCTCAGGGAAGGTCACTAATTAGACCAGGGGTCCTCAAACTTTTTAAACAGGGAGCCAGTTCACTGTCCCTCAGACTGTTGGAGGGCTGGACTATAGTTTAAAAAAAAACTGTGAACAAATTCCTATGCACACGGCACATATCTTATTTTGAAGTAAAAAAACAAAACGGGAACAAATACAATATTTGTATTTGCATGTGGCCCACGGGCCGTAGTTTGAGGACCACTGAGTTAGACAATAGAAACAATCAAGATGATGAGTTTTATGGTCAAGTGTGAGGAGCTATGAGAACACATAGTAGACAGCTTGCCTAGTCGGTGGTATAGGAGATTCAGGTAGTTGGGAAGGGTTCCCTGAGGGAACTGATTGTGTTTATTCCGAGATATGAATGGATGAGCAGGTGTATAGAAGGTGAAAAAATTGGGGGGACATGCAAGATGATAGTAAAAAAAGATGATGACAGTAACCTGATAATAATACTAAGGTAGGGCTCATGTGCATTACATAATTTATTCCTCATGACAACACTGAGACTCCAGTGACCACAGGTTGGCATCTAATGCTTAAGGAAACATAGCACATCAAGGCCACAGTGATAGAAATGATAGAACTGGAAATGACCCCATGTGAGATACTTGTGAATGAGTTGGGAGGTGTGAGTACCATGAAATTAGCTGGACCCACCAGAAGGCTCAAAGCCAACACTACTAAGACAATGCTGGTAAACTGCACCCTGTGGGTCAAATGGGGTCGCCACTTGATTTTGTAAATGTGCTTTACGGGAACACGATTGCACTCATTCTCTTGCATATTGTTGATGGCAGCTCTTGTGCTACAAGGACAGAGGTGAGTCGTTGCAACAGAGAGTGCATGGTCCGCAAAGTTGCAGCCCTTTACAGTTTGCTGACTTTTATGCAAGCTATATAGGAAGGCCATCTGACCAGGGCTACTCCAATGTTGGTGAACATTAATTATTTCAACATAGGAGTATGTTGTAAATGCCAGATGGTCTCTATTTGATCCCAGTTCTGCCACCATCCATCTGTGTGATTTGGACCATGTCAGAAATCTCTGTACCTCAATTTCCTCACCTGCAAAACTCATATAATACCATTCTACCTCAGCGGGTTGTTGGGAGTATGACTTGATCTGATACATGAAAAATATTTGGAATATAGATTTCATGTCCAAAATGATTTCTAAATCTTAGCTCTGGTCAACACAATTTCATCATCTAAATAATCTTCCCTCCCCATTTTTTTCTCTCCCTCTTTTTTTTTTTTTAAATTAAGGAGAGAAGTAGGTTACACCAACCAATGCCATCCCTTCATTTTCATTTTGCTTCCTAGGATATTTAAAACAGTCCCCTCAATTAATGCAATGAGTATTATATTAATATACATTTACTGATTAAATTTATGTACAATAGTTTTAAAAGTAACATAGTCTTTAATATAATTATAATTAATATGTAAAATAATTAAATTGAAAAGATAAAAATCAGCTTATTTATTTTAACCATGTATTATTTTATGATTGTTAATGTTTCATTATTATAAAAGTATAGGTAATGAATGTAATGCACAATTAATATTATATAAACATATAATTATTAACATACTATATAATTAACATTTGAAACAATGAAATTTTAAGTTTCTAATAAGTCTCTTCAAGAATATAATCATGGAACCAGGAATATGTCTTTGGGTCATTATTACTGTTTTCCTATACCTATCATATTCTAGTGAAATTAAAGTGCTACATTGGCTCTCTGCTGACCATGTGGAGAAGATGACAACAGTGGGAACTTTAATTTACCGGGTAGGAGTTCCATAAAGGTGAGGCCGGGAAGCTGCAGAAATGAACACCTTCACAGCTGGGGCTCCATAGCCCACAGGGAGCATGAACTTCTTAATGAACTTGCTCACACTGGAGTAGTTGACCACCGTCAGGTTGCGCGCGGTGAGGAAGAGGTGCAGGCCCTCCAGCAGCATCCAGGTGAAGGAGGCCAGGTAGAGGTAGTGTAAGGCGCCCGCGATGATGGCGCACAGCACCTGGGGGGAGTGAGTTACCAGGTGGGATTGCCAGGGTAGAGCATGGACCCGGGACCTCTCCTATACTTTTTTGGGGAACTCTGATGTATATGAAGGAAATGTCAAAAAAGGGGGTGTCTTCTAGTTGGGTCAGTCATTGTGAAATTGGCTACTCACCCCTGTGATATTCCTAAAACACAAGGTCATTATATTAAGATGTTCAGTGCAGCATGGCGCCATGAACTCCACATCCCACAGGGAGGACAGATGTCCTTTGAGACAGTGTCAGTACCTTGTTCTCAGTTCTGTCGATGGCCGTGAGGAAGAGCAGGTGGGCCAGGAAGAGGCAAATAGAGAGATGCAGGTGGAGTGAGGTGCAGGTGTTCTGGATCGCTTTGCACAGCCGGAAGGTGAGGGCCGCCAGGAGGAGGCACAGCAGAGAGAGGCTCAGCCCCAGGTAGGTGATCACAGCCAGGGCAGGATCATCATCCTGGAACCCAGCAAAGAGGAGATGTCAGTTATACTTTCCTGGGCTGGGTTAATGACTCTTCCACCATATTTAGTTTTATTTTTCAGTGTAACAAAATCAGGAATGGAGGAGCCACCTAAATTTGTGATGTTGGTGGGTAATCTAGAGTTAATGGATTCTAAATGGATTAATTCAGACCCTGGAAGAATTGAGGGATAGAAGAGACCTTACTCAAGATCAAGTCCTGGAATTCAAAGAGTTGATTTATTTTAAAATATTTTTGCCCTAGTCAGTTTGGCTCAGTGGAAAGAGTGTTGGCCTGTGGACTGAAGGGTCCCAGGTTTGATTCTGGTCAAGGGCACGTACCTCAGTTGCAGGCTTGATTCCTACCCCTGGTCGGATGTGCAAAGGCAGCCAGTCAATGTGTCTCTCTCACATAGATGTTTCTTTCTCTCTCTCCCTTCCACTCTCTCTTAAAATGGAAAAATAGCTTCAGGTGAGGATTAACAACAACAACAAAAGAATGTCACTGAAGAAAAATTTCCTAGCTGGTGTGGCTCAGTGGTTGAGTGTTGACCTATGAACCAGGAGATCACAGTTCGATTCCCAGTCAGGGCACATGTCCGGGTTGTGGGCTCAATCCCCTGTAGGGAGGTGTGCAGGAGGCAGGTGATTGATTCTCTGTCATCATTGATGTTTCTATCTCCCTCTCCTTTCCTCTCTGAAATCAATAAAAACATAAAAATAAAGTATATTTATTGATTTTTAGAGAGAGAGGAAGGGAGTGGGTGATAAAGAGAGAAACATTGATATGAGAGGAAACATCAGTTGCCTCTTGCACAACCCCATGGAAATAGAGCCTGCATCCCAGGCATGTGCCCTGATTGGGAATTCAACCAGCAACCTTTTGGTGCATTGGACAACACCCAACCAACTGACCCACACGGGCCAGGCATAGGGTTTATTTTTCTTTAGACTTTTGGGCATGACTAAGCTTATAGATGATCATGTGAAAAGAAGGAAGTGTGTGTAAACAATTGCAATATTATTTATTAGAAAATGATCAAAAGAAAACCCTCAAGAGGGGGTCTTGATGTGTAATTTACAAAGCATTCACAAAATGAAATGCTTTGTGGCAATAAAAATAATGAAGTGTCTCTTTGTAGGCTGGAATAGAAAATTCTCTTAGATGCAATAAGTAAAACACAATTTGCAGAACAGTGAAAACCACACACACTCCACCAAGTCTTTGAGAAGAGAAAAACCAAAGAACCAATACATGCATTATTTTTATACAGGGTGAGGCAAAATTAGGTTTACAGCTGTGAGTATGTGAAAAACAGAGTTTATTCTTGTACTATTCTTTGCTAACTATTGTATTATTTTCCATACAAACAACTGTAGACCTACTTTTGCCTGACCCTATATGTATAAAATATTCAAAGAAAAATGCAGGAGAAACTAACAACTTTAACTGGTTGCAGCAAGAGGAACTAAGTGTCTGGATTCTCTCTCATTCTGTTTGAATTTGAAATGTAAATATTTTAAGTCTTCAATAAATGTAAAATAGTATGTAAATAAAAGTATGAATATCGTGATACCTAGAGGCGTGGCCAGAGGAAACATGGTCTTGGAGTGTTGTTCACACTTCTGGAGGCTTCTATGAGATCTGGCCACTTGGCTATTATCCTTTTCATGTGGGTGCCACATTTATTTCAGTCAATGCCCCATTACCTGAAGTTACCTGAGCAAGTTTCTGGTTTTGGTGAACCAGAGAAGTAACCAGGTCAACTGGACAGGAGAGGAGGCACACATGGCTACTGACTCACCTGTACTCACTGGATCCCCCATTACCTCTGAACTTTGTCATCACCAAATCTTCCTTTCTGAAGCCCCTGATAACCCCTGTCCTTAAAACCCCCCATGGTGGCAGAATTTTAATTTGGCAATCATAACCCCACCAGCATGTGTACATATAAATGCCTCCAGGTTTTCAGTCAAATGCTATCTAGGTGCTCCTGTGAAGGCATTTTGCAGGTCCACAACCAACTAACTTAAAAGAGAGGGATTTATCATGTGTGGGCCAGATCTAATCAAATGAGCCCTTACCTGGTTCAAAGTTTGAGGGTGCTTTAATGGAAGGGCAATTCTCCTGCTGGCTTCCAGTGAGCAATACTGATACCCTGTGAGTGGTCTTGGGAGGGGTACACAAGAAAGAATGCAGGGAGCCCCTAGGACAGTGATGGCGAACCTATGACACGCGAACTCATTTTTTTGGTTGATATTTCTTTGTTAAATGGCATTTAAATATATAAGATAAATATCAAAAATATAAATCTTTGTTTTACTATGGTTGCAAATATCAAAAAATTTCTATATGTGACATGGCACCAGAGTTAAGTTAGGGTTTTTCAAAATGCTGACATGCCGAGCTCAAAAGGTTCCCCATCACGGCCCAAGAGCTGAGTGTGCTCCTCTACTGCTAGCAGGTAAGAAAGTGAGAAATGTCCTACAACGGCAAGGAACTGAATTCTGCCAGCAACCAGGGAGCTTAGAGAACTGCACAACTCAGATGAGATTACAGGCTTGGCTGACATGATCATTTTAGTCTTGTGAGACACTGAGTAGACAACCCAGGTATGCTGTACCAGATTGTTGACCTGAGGATTCTGCAGGATAATGAATCCGTGTGTGTCTTTTTAAAGACACTACATTTGTGGGAATTTATTACATAGCAATGGGTAGTAAATTCATCCCCTTTTAGGGCTCTCACCTGCACATCATAGTGGGCCATGAGGACGGCAAAGCTGCTGAGGTGGCTGCATTGGCAGGTGGTGCTGGTGTCTATAGTACCCACCCTCCAGCAGCCTTTGGTGGACCAATGACCACTTCCATTCTGGCCAGGCTCCCAGAAGACACAGAACACCTTCTGCTTTGGCCTCGGGGTCACTGACTGTAGGAACAAGGCAAGGTGTGAGCTGGTGTTTCTGGTGCTCAGAAATGCTGACCCAAATCCTGCTTGTGATGGGCTTCCCTGGGGAGATGATGCACCCATGGGAGAGCCCCCGGAACCTGAAGTCTATTCCCAGCAATCAGGCTCATTTTATATCTATAGCCCCACCCCACCAGGACTCACATGCTTGAAGATGAAGGTGACTGGGGAGCTTAGGTTCTGGGTGTTATTATCGCTCACAAAGACGGAGATGACATCTGAGAGCAGGACAGGGGAGACTTCCTGCAACATGCCCTTGTGTGTCTCATTCAGAACTGACTGCTCCTCAGTTTCTAGAACTAGGGGGGCTTTTGCCATAAACTTGCCCATTCCTGGTGTGGAGAAAAGGCCCACCGTAGACGGACCTGTAGGAAAAGACCATGGTAGACATCTTGTGGTGTCCACAGGACCCCTTCTTCAGGTAGACTCTTCTTGTGGCCCCCACAATAGCCCACACTTTCCTTTAAACTTCAATTCTCCATTTTTCCCACCCTTGGGTATCTTGTCCCGCTGTGAAACCTCAGTGAACTTCTCCCCATCTCAGCCTTACCTGAGTCACCAGATTCCTGTACTGTATCCCAGTCCAGCACCATCTTTGCCTGATTAACACTCAAGGTGACTTTCTTGTCTCCTTGCTTCTTTATCTTCAGAGACAGTTCTATGAATTGTGGGAGTTACATAGTCGGGTTGTTAGATTAGTAATTGAACCTGCAATGGTTGCTATAATACCCTGTTATATATAATTAATATATTATATAAATGTATTATATATTTATATATTATATAATATATATTATCTATATATATGAAAGTCTAAGCTACCGGACAACCAGATGACCAAATGACTGGTTGACTGGTCACTATGATGTGCACTAACAACCAGGGGGCAGATGCTCAATGCAGGTCAGTGTGCTCCCACAACGGGAGTGGCAGCTCAGCTGACTAATGGGCACCAGACACAGTGCTCACTGCTGTGGTGGTGTGAGCCTCTCCTGATTGGGACTGCCTGATTGGAACTGACTGGGCCTGAGCCCGCAGCTGGTGCAGTGGGGCTGGGATGAGCAGGAGCCACAGGCAGGAGCTGCAGGCCACACTGAGGGACCCCACCTGTGCACAAATCTGTGCACCAGACCTCTAGTTTATATATAATGTTATTATTTAGTAAACATGATAATACTATAACACATAATATTTGGTGTACATAATAATGGCATATATATCATGTGGATTTACAAAGGATTATAAGAGAATATCATGAACAATTATTCAACAAGTTAGATAACCTGGACAAAATGAAAAAATTCCTAGAGACATACAAACTATCCAAATGGAATTAATAAGATATAGAAAATTGGGACATACCTATAACAGGTAAATAGATTGAACCATTAATTAAAGCTTCCCCAAGTAAAAAGCCTATAACTTATGGCTTCATTGGTAAAGTCTACCAGCCATTTATAGAAAAATTCACCCTAATTCTTTGTAAAATTCTCCATAAAATAGAAGAGGAAGGAAGATTATGTAAATAATTCAATGAGGCCACCATCATCCTGAAAACAAAATAAGATAAAGACATCACAAGAAAATAAAATATCTAATTTACATAAATGCAAAATTATTCAACAAAGTATTAGGAATAATCCTATATAATAAAAGGCTAATATGCAAATCGACTGATTTGCAGAATAACTGGTCGCTATGATGTGTACTGACCACCATGGGGCAGACGCTCAATGCAGAAGCTGGGCTCAAGCTGGAGAACACAGTGGCGGTGGCGGGAGAGGCCAACGCAGTAGTGCTAAGGATGTCGGACACCCCCAGAGGGCTCCTGGACTGTGAGAAGGCACAGGCTGGGCTGAGGGACACCCCTCACCAAGTGCACAAATTTCATGCACTAGGCCTCTAGTTTTATATAAGGAAGTTCAAAATATGTACACAGAAAAGTACAAATATTTTTGAAAAAAATTAAAAAACCTAAACAAATGGAAAGATATCCCATATTAATGGATTGGAAGACTTAATATTGTTAAGATGGCAATGGTCCCCAAAATGATCTACAGATTCAATGCAATCCATGTCAATAGTGTAATATCATTTTACTTACTTATTTTTACAGAAATTCAAAAACTCATTTAAAAATTCATAGGGCATTGCCTCAAATACTCAAAACAATCTTAAAAATAAAAAACAAATCTGGAGAACTCACACTTCCTGCTTTAAAACTTACTGCTAACCTACAGTAATCAAAACAGTATGCCCTAGCCAGTTTGGATTAGTGGATAGATAGAGCATCGGCCTGCAGACAGAAGGGTTCCAGGCTTGATTCCGATCAAGAGCACATGCCTGGTTTGCAGGCTTGATCTCTAGTCGGGGTGTGCAGAAGGCAACCTATCAATGATTCTCTCTCATCATTGATGTTTCTATCTCTCTGTCCCTCTCCCTTTCTCGCTGAAATCAATACAAATATATTTTAACAACAACAAAAAAACCAACACCGCACAAACAGACAAAAACACACACAACAGTATGGTACTGAGTTCTGGTCAAAATGACAAGGTCGGTAACACTGTGCTCATCTACTCCCATGACCACATCAAAATAATTTCTAAATTATAGAACAATCAACTTGGAGAACCATTGGAAGACTAGCTGTAGAGAGGTCCTATAACTAAGGATATAAAGAAGAAGCTACATAGAGACTGGTAGGGGGGCAGAGACGAGCTGGCTCAGTCATCAAGTGCAGCAGTTGAGCATTGAGAGGGATATCTTAGCTGCAGAGGTCCCTTCTTGAAAGTGATGAGTCCCAGCCCCACACTGGGCTCCCAAGCCCAGAGTACCAGTGCTGGGAAAGGAGACCCCACAACTCATAGCTGTGAAAATCAGTAGGGATTCTGTCCACCCAGGTGAGATGAAAGGCTGTTGGAAACCCAGGTGTCCTCTTTAAAGTGTCTGCACACATGTTTGCAGGCACTCACGGTGGGCTCTGGGCAGAGGGAGACCAGTGCAGGGGGCACACATCTAGGGAGAAACTGAGTTGTGTGGCTTCAGGGTGAGGGGTTGGGGACAGCTGCCATTGTCCTTGTGTTGGATCCTTCCATACAGCTGCCAAGGAGGCACAATCTTTTCTGTGTTGAGCCCTTCCCCCACGTGGCTAAATCTGAATCTGCATTGGCCTGGTGAATATCCCCAGCCCCACCTGGATAAGTCTGACCCACCTGGATGAGTCCTGGAGACTTCACCCCACCCTGCTGGAGGCTCCTCTGAGTCAGGCAGCCAGCCTTGACCCATTCTGCAGTCCTTAAAAACTCTCTTATCGTTTTTCTTGAAATTTTAATTGCATATAAATGGATAATTACCTTGTATCTACTAATAGATTTATTTTGTATATTGTAAAAATAAAAAATAAATAAAATGTATTTAAAAGAATTTTAAAAAAAGGTAGAGAGGCACACTATGCTCATGGATTGTAATATTCAACATAATAAAGATGTCAATTCTCTCCCCCCCAAAACAAACAAACAAACAAAAACAAATACCTTAGGCCTCAGAAGGTGGGGGCAGAGTGTTGGGATAGGGTAGCTGCCGTGACCAAATAGTAACAACAACAATTAGAGCAATAAAGGTACAACAATTAGAGCAATAAAGGCACAACAATTAGAGCAATAAAGGTACAATAAAGGAATCATGTGATTGATTCATGAGGGACTTTAAATGATGAAACACCAGAGAAATAATACTAACAAAGGAATTTAGGAATGATCAAGGCTTTGATATTCAGAAGGAAGAGAATGAATGAGAGAAAATTCCCTCTCCCAGCCCCTTATGTACTGGGATCTGGTTTACTGGTAACTCCCCGGTGCAGGTTCATCCCTGCTCTGGTCAGGGCATATTTGGGAGGCAACAAATCGATGCATGTCTCTCACATTGATGTTTCTCTCTCTCTTCCCCTTCCTCCCTCCCTCCTTTCACTCTCTTTAAAGAGCAATGGGTGGGGGTTAATGGGAAATGAAGACACATTTGTAATACTTTAATCAATAAAGAAATTAAAAAAAAAAGCAATGGGAAAAATATCCTTCGGTGAGGATTAACAAAAGAACAACAACTCTCCTACCCCTCCCACAAAAACACGACGCAAAATCTATAAGAAAAATCTCAGATATACAATTTAACCTTACACCTAAAGGAAATAGTAAAAAAAATTAAACAAAGCCCAAAGTAAATAGAAGGAAGAAAATAATAAAAGTTAGAATAGAAATAAGTGAAATAGAATCTAAAAAACAAACAAACAAAAAACAAAAATTAATCCAAAGGTCAATGAAGCCAAGGGCTGTTTTTTTTTCCCAAAGAGAAACAAAATTGAAAAACTTTAACCAGACTCATCAAGAAAAAAAGAGAGAGAACCCAAATAAATAAAATCAGAAATGAAAGAGAAGCAGTAACAACTAACACCACAGAAATATAAGACATTATAAGAAAATAGTACAAAGAATTACATGCCAACAAATTGGACAATCTACAAGAATGGATAAATTCCTAGAAACATATAATTTTCCAAGACTAACTCAAGAATAAACAGAAAATCTGAACACATTGATGACTACTAATGAAATTGAAGCAGTAATAAAAAAAAAAACTTCCAACAAACAAAAGTCCTAGATTGGATGACTTTACAGGTTAATTTTTCCACACTCAAATAAGAATTAACACCTATCATTCTCAAACTATTCTAGAAAATTTAATAAGAGGGAAGTCTCTCAGGCTCATTTTATGAGGCCACCATTACCCTAATTAAAAAGATACTCTAAAAATAATTATAGGCTAATATTTCTCATGAACATAGATGCAAACATCCTCAAAAAAACATGAACAAACTGAATTCAGCAATGCATTAAAAAGATTATACACCATGCTTAACTGTGGTTTATTCCTGGTATGCAAGGTTGGTTCAATATCTGCAAATCAATTAATGTGATACACCACAAACAAAATGAAGGCTAAAATCATATGATCATATCCATAGATTAAAAAAAAGCATTTGACAAAATCCAGCATCCATATATGATTAAAATTCTCAGCAAAGTGAGAATAGAGGGAACATACCTCTACTTAATAAAGGCCACATATGATAAGCTCACAGTTATCATTATACTCAATGAGAAAAGGCTAAAAGTACTTTCCTGAGGATCAGGAACCAGACAAGGATGCACACTTTCACCACATTTTACCCAACGTAGTATTGGAAGTCTTAGCCACAGCAATCAGGGAATAAAAAGAAATAAAAAGCACCCAAACTGCAAAAAAGTAAAACTGTTATTATTTGTAGATGGCATTATACTACGTAGAAAGAACCCTAAAAATTCCATCAAGACCCTACTAGAACTAATAAATAAATTCAGTAAAATAGCAGGATGCAAAATTAATAATGAGAATTCAGTTGCATTTTTACATACCAGTAATGAACTGCTAGAAAGGGAAACCAAGAAATCAATCCCATTTAAATTGCATAAAAATATGCGTAGGAATAAATTTAACTAAGGAGGTAAAACACCTGTACTCAGAAAATTACAAAGGCTTCCCCTCGGAGATCTGAAAAACCAGAGCAATTCAGGAGAACGAAAACACTTGTGATTCAGCACCACCTATTGGAAAACGATTGAGAGAATTAAGCAAACAGAACACCTAAATATCTCAATTCAAAAAGGCCTTTTCCAAAGCACATTGTGTTAAAACTGTCAAAAATTAGTGACAGGAGATTAGATGCATTTAAAAAAGAGAAAAGACTGCTGTATATATGAACATTTCTTTTATGTAAACTTAATGGCAACTACATATAAAAACCCAAAACCGAGACACATAACTTAGAAGAAAGAGGAAACAGAGGGAAAAATTATGAAATACCACCAAACAAAAACAATAGACAGACACACAAGGAAAAAACAAACAGTGGAGGCACAGAGCTACCAGAAAACAAAAGATAAAATGGCTAGAGGAAGTCCTCATACACCAAGAATCACCCTAAATGTACATGAAGTGAATTCACCAGTAAAAAGGCACAGAGTGGCAGATTGGATCAAAAACAGAATCCGAGTTACCTCAAAAAATTAAAAGTGGAACTGCTTTATGACCCAGCAATTCCACTTCTAGAAATTTATCTGAAGAAACCTGAAATGCTAATTTGAAAGAATATATGCACCCCCATATTCATTGCAGCATTATTTACAATAGCCAAGATTTGGAAGCAGTTCCATCAGTAGATGACTGAGGAAAAAAGTTGTGGTACATTTACAGAATGAAATACTACTCTGTCATAAAAAGGAAGAAAATTTTACCCTTTGCAACAGCATGGATGGACCTGGAGAACATTATGCTAAGCGAAACAAACCAGTCAGAGGAAAAAAAGAACCATATGATTTCACTCAGATGTAGAATTTAATAATCAAACTGAACTATTAAGCAAAACAGAGATTAATAGAGGGCAGGCAGATAGCTCTGGTGGTGGAGATGTTAGGAGGGTTGGAGGGATTGAGAAAAAAAGAAGAGAGAACTCATGAGCATGGCTGACAGTGTGATGACTGTGGGGGGTGGGGTGGGTAGAAGTGGAAGAGGATATAGAGGGGATAAATGATGGAAAAAATAAAATAATATTTTAAAAAACCAACCATAGCCCCAGCTGGTTTGGCTCAGTGGATAGAGTTTCAGCCTGAGGACTGAAAGGTCTCAGGTTCGATTTTGGTCAAGGGCACATGCCTGTGTTGCCAGCTGGAACCCCAGTAGGGGGCGTGCAGGAGGCAGCCAATCAATGATTGCCATCATTGATGTTTCTATCTCTCTCTCCCCTCCCTTTTTCTCTGAAAGCAATAAAAATATATTAAAAAATCCAATCATATGCTGCCTTCAGGAGACACATCTAATTTGCAAAGACAAAAATAAACTCAAAGTGAAAGGATGGAAAATGATTCTCTAAGCAAATGGCATCCACAGAAAAGCAGATGTAGCCAATGCTTATATCAGACAAAATAGATTCCAGGATAAAAAAGTAATAAGGGTCCAGCTGCAGTGGCTCAGTGGTTGAATGTTGACCTATGAACCAGGAGTTCACAGTTCGATTCCCGGTCAGGGCATATACCCGGGTTGGGGCAGTGTGGGGTGTGCAGGAGGCAGCTGAGCAATGATTCTCTCTCGCCATTGATGTTTCTCTCTCTCTTCCTCTCCTTTTCTTCTGAAATTTATCAATATACTATATATATATATATATATATATATATATATATTATATATATGTATGTATAATAGTAAAGTGATAGATACAAAATAATCATGGGAATGTAAAGTACAGCATAGAGAATATAGTCAATAATATTTTATAATTATATATATGGTTCCTGGTGTGTACTAGACTTCTTAGGGGATCACTTCATAAATTATATGTATCTAACCACTATGCTGTATACCTAAACTAATAAAAATATTAAATGTCCACTGTAATTGAAAAGTTAAAAAAGTAATAAATAAATGAATAAAATTTATGTTTACACTAAAAAGAAAGAACCAGTATGATTCTTATTATGACAGGCCAGATTATTATGACCGCCTCATCAGTACTTCATTGACACTTCCAAAAATACTGAATATTGAAAACTTCCTAAGCAAATACTCTCAAGGTCTTATTATTATTATTATTTGCATAACTAATTCACTACTTTGTACTAATGGGATGGTCATAATTATCTGGCCGGTCATAATAATCTGGCCACTCAGTGTATGTCCCCATGACTGATTTATATTATAAGTAGAAGTTTGTACCTTTTGACTCCCTTCACCCATTTCAACTACCCTTCACCCCCTGCCTTTGGCAACTACCAATCTCTTCTCTGTATCCATGAGTTTGTTTTTTAGATTCTACATATAAGTGATAGCATTCAGTATTTGTTTGTCTGTCTGACTTATTAAAATTTATTAATTTCTTTTTAAGCTTTTACATTAATTTTTTATTTTTAAATTTCTTTATTGATTAAGATATTACATATGTGTCCTTATCCCCCCATTTAATTTGTTTGTGAGTGGTCACTCAGCTCCAGTGAGGTTGGGAGAGGAATGAGGTGCAGAATGGACAGAGCTGAGCCTGGGGGCAGAGCCAGGTACTTACCTGTGCCTCCAGGTGCATTAAAGGTCAGTGACCCATTGGGTGGGGCCTTGCTCAGCTTTTTGAAGACGACATGTTCCATTTTGTGGAGCAGGGTAGTGGCCACAGAGTTCTGCTCTGAGTGGGACAAGGTCTCCAGGTCCCCAGGGTTCTCCAGCAGGTTATCCACCCTCTGTATGAGGTCCTGGGGGTGTGGACACAGAGCCATTGGCCCATGCGCTAGAGGGGCTACAGGAAGACTTTGCCCACTCAGCTCTAGTAAACGGATTCTAGATACTGTGTATTTGGGGATAAAGGTGGTACCGGATTGCCCCTGCAATCCAGCCATTTAGAGGTCAGTCCTGTTCCTGAATGCCAAGGGTGACGTAAACTGAAAGGGCAGGAATAGCAAGAAAGCTGTTAGCCGGTGTATGAGGCTCTAACAGTGAGTACAAGTACCTGCATGTCTGCTTTCCCCACCCGCCCTCGGAGAAGTGGGGACTCAGAGCAGGGCAGCTCTGTGTTTCTTCCCAAACCAAGGCTTCCCCAGTCCTCTATGGGATGCCTCCACGTGCCTCCCCCAGGTTCTGTCCTTACCTGGATCTTGTCCGGATTTGAGGCTGACTTGAAGTCTCTGTCGAAATCATCAAATTTTTGTAACAAACTGGAGACCTTTGAGGAGAAGGGAGATGTGACGGTCAGAGAGCCTCACAGGTAGATGGGGAAACTTGGGGAAAATAGGTGGGCGCTGCAGGTGGCATGGAGGTATTTCCTGCCTCTTTGTCCCTGTGGGAGTCACTCACCTTGCTGTTGTTGATTCCAGGGTGTTTAGTCCCGGTGCCGGTGCCAGTGCCGGTGCCTGTGCTGGTGCCGGTGCCGGTGCTGGAGGGGATCCCTGGTCCAGGCAGAAGGGCAGTTCATTAGGTGTATGCGTGTGTGTGTGTGTGTGTGTGTGTGTGTGTGTGTGTGTGTGTGTGTGTGTTGGGATTGGGGCTTGGGGCCCAGGCCAGGTACCTTCCTAGACTGTCATTTGGTAATTTATGGACCCTGTTTTGGGAATAGAAGCACCAGGAGGTTCCACTGTCCCCCCCTTCCCTTAGTGGCCACTTTTTCCTAGTCACATGGAAGCCTCATTGAATAATCATGTGGTGGCTTAGATGCTCTTTTGTCCAGATGTGGATGGAATCAGCCTGAGTCCTGCCTGTCTGCTACCACCAGTTCCCTAAATTTCCCAGGAAGTTCCCAACTACCGGGTGGGACATCACAGCTGCCTGTGTCCCAGCCTGAACATATGGACAGAGGACAGAGGATGCCTTCTTGGGAATCCAGGGCATGGGAAATACTGCATTTCCTGGTCAGGACCTGACTTGCCTCCCAGTGATAGCCTTAGTTCTAATTTCCCCAGAGCAGCTCCTCACTGGCTGAGTTCTCCTTGGAATCCCATCGACGCTGTCAAAGCAGTGCTCTCCCTCCACACTAACACTAAGACATCTTCATAGAGGTGGACCAAGAACCCCCCTTGTGATAGAAACCCCTCCCCAGCCCTCCCTCCCCCTCCACTCTCCACCCCGGCTCCCAAGGATGAGGCTATAGGGCAGGGGTCAGGGAGAAGGAAGAAGGTGCTGGACAGGATGGGGCCGTCCAGACAGTGACACCAAGTCCAGGTTGGACACTGGGAGCTGACCTCCAGTCACTCATACCTGGGTACTTTCCTTGACTCCCAGAGGGCATTTTCTGGACTGGCAGGAAGTGTTGAGAATCCTTATCTGAGGAAAACCAGGGAAGGTGAGGGCTGGCTGGCTGGAGAGGGAGCAGGGTCTGATGGGCGAGGGGCAGCAGATGTTTCTATCCTCCTGCCCCTTAGTATCCCGCCTGGGACACAGACCTGTGTTCTTACCTGAGTGAATCTGCGGTTTCTGATGATGCTTTCCTTTGGAGCTTGGTTCAGATGGGAGCCTCTCCCTTTTAGTTGAATTTTCAAGAGTGTGTTTGTGTGGTGGAGTCCATGTTGTGCTGCTCAGACCTGACACAACATTATTCTGAGTCCTGATATTCTGAGTTGTCCTCAGGTCATGAACTGAAATTTTTGGGGAGGGTTAGGGAGGTCCCTTGTGTAGGAAAATTGATGGGGGCTGAGTAGCTGAGAATTGGGGTCAGGGTGCCAGGGTTGTTGGTCAGGGACAGAGCTGGCTAGGGAAGGTGGACCCACCCTTGAATCTTCCCACCCCCATGTTTCTGGGCAGGATTCCTGAATCCATCATTGCCCCCAACAATCTCTGTATGCCCACTCCAAGCCCCTGTACCATCACATCTCTTGAAGAGGCTAGTGAGGATCTCTCCAGATGAAGAATTGAATCCCTGAGCACAGCGACAGGCAGTGGCATTGACACATTTGGAGTTCAGAGGACACCACCAAGCACAGTCTTCCGGGGTAGAGGCTGTGGGTATGGAGAGCATGGTCAGAAGGCCCATGAAATGGAAGAAGTCAGCTACCAGCTGGGGATCCAAGGGCTTGTAGGAGGGGGTGAGGAGAATGAAGATGATGCCAGACAAGCAAGAGCCACCCAGACAGTGGATGCCAGAGTGGGAGAGAGAGGGAGTTATGGCTGCCACTGGACTTAGAAGAGCTCAGAAAATTCTGGACATTTAGGGAGGAAGAAATAGCTTCTCTTATTTTCAGAAGACCTTCTCTGGGCCTCTTCAGAGTAAGCCTCCTTCTCCCCTTGTTAATGAGAGGACCCAGACCCCAACAAGCACTACCCAGCTTATGTCACTAATTGACAGGTGCCCCAGGCAGACTCACCTTCAAGGGTTTCTTTTGCAGCAAACATTGTCATAAAGAAATGCAAAACGAGTCCTGCATTGTAAAGACAGAGAGATGATCAAGATGGGAAAGTGGAGCTCCAATTTCAACCTCTGTCCACATGGCCACTCCACCTGGGAGGTGGCTCTGGCCCTTCAGCCCACAGCTTTCTGGCAGCTTCTCTGAGGTTTCTATACTTGGAATCAAGGACTCCGTCTTTTCCTTCCATTTCCTGGGACTCCCCAAAGAGTCAGTCACTGATAGTCAGGGAACCTCAGGTGCTACAGGTAAGGGGACAGAACATACACACAGCTGATGACAGGGAAACATCTTAGAAACTACAACCTTTTCCAATGGAGAGGATATATCTTAAAGGAGAAAGTCCTCAGGTTGGCTTGCTTTTTCCCATGTCCACATTCTTTGTTCTTTGGCAATAGCAGAAATGTGCTTTGAAAAGGCCCTACTCTCTCCTCCTAGTGAGTAGGTGCCAGTTCTTATTCACATGGAGGCATCTTATGGGTGAATGTTGTGGCTTCAATGCTCTGTTGTCCAGATGTGGATGGAAGTGTCCTGAGTTCTCCCTGTCTTTTAGCCCCTGTGCACTGGCTTCCCTGGCAGCTCCCAGGTCGGGTTGAGACATCATGTTTACCTGTGTCCCAGCCTGAGGATTTGGAAAAAGGCCAGGGTGGGCCTTTCTGGGAGCCAAATGCAGGAGAAATGTGTTCCCTTGGCTCCCATTGATGGCCTTTGTCCTGCCTCCTCCAGGACAGCTGCTCTCTGCCTTAATTCTCCTTGGAACCGAGTGATGCTGGCAGGACAGAGTTCTCCTTTCCATGCTAACTCTGAGACTCAAGCTGTCCCAAGACCCACTCATGAACCTGACTCTTCAAGGGGCTTGGAGGAAGGGGTGAAGAGAATGAAGATGATGCCAGACAAGCAAGAGCCACCCAGACAGTGGATGCCAAGCTATGGTAGACAATGGGGTTTGATGTCCAGCCATGCAGGCTTGGGGTGATGAAGGTGCCTCTTATGATCCCCACAAAGGCATCCCCTGAACTGAAGGAAGTGGTGAGAATTCACTTCTGAGTAAGGCCAGCAGTAGGTAAGGGCTGGGTGGCCGAAGAAGGGAGCAGATGCTGACAGGCGAGGGGTGGCAGCTGTTTCTGTTATCTGGCTCCTTGATTTCCACCAGGGACACAGATCTATAGGTCCTATTGAGGGGGGACTCACCCTCCATCATCTGTGCCCCAGTGGTCTGGGCCCCCATGTGGCTTGCGTTGACCTCTATCAGAGAGGGTCAGGCCTGAGGCAGTGGTGTCCAATTACATCCTCTCTTTCAATCTTATCCAGATATGAGCCTCTTCCATTTATCCAACTTTCTGAGTATGTGTGGGGTGGTCTATGTCACTCTGCCCACATCCAACACAACATCCTCCTGGGTCCTATTCATCTGAGTTTCCCACAGGCCCATGAACTGAACTTATTGGATTGGATCAGGGTGGAGCCTTGCTTGGGAAAATAGATGTGGCTGAGTGGCTGAGAAGTGGGGTCAGGGTGCAAGTAGGGGTTTCACCAGGTGTGGTTGTTGGCCAGGGCAGGGCCAGCTGGGCCACATGGGCTGACCCTTGACTCTTCTCACATGTCTGAGCAGGGTTCTTCAAGGCCTGAGGGATATGAAATTGCTCCTGGGGTGGTCAAACCTATGTGGACTCTAGTGAGGGAAGATCTCATCCTGGCAATTACTGATGAAGAAGAAAAGGATGGATATTGCACTGGAATGCAGTACTCTGTGAGTTCTTGAAGTATCTTGAATGGCACCCCTTCTTTGTTTTATGAAATTAAGATGCGAACTAGTAAGAGGATGTTCCAAAATTGCATAAGTGGTACTTGGTGGGGGCATTCAGAGCCTTGGGGTTCTGAGAGGGTGGGAGACCTGGTAAGTGCCCAAGCTACCATCTGATGAGCTAGAGAAAGGATTGAGAATTCCAAACCTAAAGAATGAGAAGGTGGAAGACATGGGATTTTTCTTACCATCACACGGGTCGTCAGGATCAATGCCGAACATTGCCTCAGAAGCAGGCCTGTAGCCTCGGTGGCAACTGCAGTAGGACTCTGTGAAGTTTTGGCAGTCTAAATATACTCCACAGGACACTCTTGAGTTTGGTCCACAGTCCTTGATGTCTGGAACACAATAGGACAAAATGTCACCTCTCAAAGGCACAAAAGTTCTCATTGGGCAGAGACCCTGCCTTCCAGTCTGACCCTGTCATGGGGGCTGGACAGAACACAGGTCCAGGGTTGCACTCCAGGATGGAGCTGGGCAGAATCAGCTGCTCCAGTGCCTACTGACTCCTCTGCCCATCTTTACTTTCTAAGGCACCTGCAATCAGACACTCTGCTGTGTCATGATGGGGTTGAAAGGAGGTCTGCATCCCTCTCTTCAGGCCTTGAGGGGTAGATGGAGACACTGATTCAGGCTCCAAACCCTCCTTTGTGATTCTATTTGCATCACTGCGACTTGGGGGTGGCCTCCAGTTAGGGTGACAGTGGATTTGATGGCCATACTCAATGCTGAGGTGTGGAGGGAGTCATGGATGGGGACTGTACAGGGTAACGTGGCACTCATCATATACCTGGAGATAGAACCAGGTGTCAGCCCCTGCCCATTGATAGCTTCCACTTCTCCTTAATCACAGTAGGCCAAGTACACCCCACCCTCCTTGATAAGTCTTCCTATCTCCATCCTGGGTAAGATCCCCTGTCATCAGAGGCAGTAAGGGAAGAAGCAGCACGAAGGTGCTCACAGCTGTCATGTGGGTGTCCTCTGGCATCTTATCCCTCCATGTTCTCTAAACCTGAGAGAAAGATGCCCATGAGCCAGGTCTCGTTTGAGCAGCTCAGGGATCTATCGAGCAGTGGCTAGACACCACTGGGTAAGAACAGCAACTTAATAAAAACCAAATGAATAAAAATGTAGGGTTAGAAAGTTTGACCCTGTACATTCCAATCAAGGGACCAAAGACTTTAGGGCCTGTAAGGACTCATTGGGATCATGATGAGTCAATTAGTCTCCTCTCAGGTCAGAGTTTCTTTTCTAAATTCATGAATTTCCCTTTTAAGGCCTAGGCTGTGGAGTCAGACCAGGACAGGAGAGGAACTGGGAGGGACCCACATCTGTGGCATTCATGTTTAGCCCCCACCTGGGCAATGGGTCTTTTCTTTTCAGATGATAGCGATGGGTGGAGACCTGCCATCAAGTTTGATGACATGGGGTGGAGTAGAGTTGAGGAAAAGTGGGAATAAGGTGTGGAATGGAAATACATGACAGTGGGAAATTCCTCAACCTGAAAAGTGCCCTCAAGAAGGGAGCTGGGATCCAGGTACGTTAGTAGCATCTTCTCTCCATGTCTACCCAGTCTACAATTTCCCATGAGACACACACATGTAAATGCACAAAGAAACCGTTAGAGATACCACTAGTGTCATGGATGGGCTGGGTACTAGTGACAACAACATATTTTTCTTTTCCTGATAAAATTTACTTTTCCACAAATATTAAATAACATTTGGGTACTGAGAAAACAAAGAAAATCAAATAATGACAAAAATAATCACCTGTAAGTCCCCAGGCCTGCAGGGGAGGGCAGTTGGGGGTGACCAGACCTTCAGGGGAGGGAGTTGGGTGCAATCAGGGGAGCAGTTAGGCATTGATCAGGCTGGCAGGGGAGTGGTTAGGGGGCAACAGGCAGGCAGGCAGGCAGGCGAGCAGTTGGGAGCCAGCAGTCCCAGATTGTGAGAGGGATGTCCACAGGGATCGGGCCTAAACTGGCAGTTGGACATCCCCCAAGGGGTCCCAGATTGGAGAGGGTGCAGGCTGGGCTGAGGGACACCCCCTCCCCCCAGTGCACGAATTTCGTGTACCAGGCCTCTAGTGAAAATAACAATTACAGTAACAGCAGGAACAATGGCAATAGCTCACATTTGTTGACAATTTCTCTGCACTCATCTTAAAATTTTTTTTTCATGTAGGTAACTATGAAGTCTTACACCATCCATGTGGGGTAGGTATAATAATTATCCCCAATATACAGACCAGTAAACTGAGGGAGAGGAGAAATAATTTCCTGAAGGTCAGAGAGCCACTTAGTGGCAAAGCTAGAGTTAGAACCCACACAGCCCAGATCCATTGTGTAAGCTCTAAACACCCTTCCTACTAATTACAAAAACCTAACTGCCCACTTCCCTCATACTAATGCCCTGCCCTGTCTCCTCTCTCTAATCCTTGACAAAATGCTTGTGCTGCTCTGGATGTGCCACAATCTACCCCAATAATCTCTTTATGTCCCTCCACCCCTCTCCCCAAAACCTCTGTACCATCGCAACTCTTCAAGTGGCCGCTGGTGAAGACACTACTTGATGCAGCACTGAATCCCGGTGCGCAGTGACAGGAGCGGGCATTGACACATGGAGGGTTCGGAGGGCACCATCGAATACAGGCTGTGGGGTGGAACAGTGAGGATGGAGGCCATGGTCAGAAGGCTCAAGGAATGGATAAAGCCATGGGCAACTGTGAGTTCAAGACTAGAAGAGGGGAGATAAGGGAGGGATGGCTGCTATTGGAAGAGGAATAGACAAAAAATCTGGGCATTTAGGGAGGTAAAACAGCTTTTCTTATCTCCAGAAGACCATCTCTGAGCCTCACTTGCAGAATAAGCCCCCTTCCCTCCCAACTGGTGAGAGGACCCAGACCATAACCTGCACCCCCCAGCTTAATATCACTAATGGGCATCTGTGTGGGCAGACTTACCCCTATCCTTCTGGGCTGCAGAAACCAATGGCAACAACAGCAGCACTGACAGTTCTGGGACAGAAAAACATGAAGAGAAGACAAAGAAAAGAGAGTCAATCTCCAATTTCAAAACCTGGTTGCATGGCCATTGCTTCCTTTGGAGGTGGTTCTTGCCCTGCAGCCCATGGCCTTCCAGCAGGTTCTTCGTGTATTTTACTGGGAATTGAGGACTCAATCTTTCCCCTCCCCCTCCCAGAACGACCTGAGAAATCAGTCACCAACAGATACAGTCCTCATGGATCCTCAGGTGCCACAGGTAAGGGCACAGAACATACATGACGGATGCAGATAGGGACACAGCTTAGAAACCCCAACCTGTCCCAATGGAGGGGGTAGATCTTCAAGATCCCTTTGCCCAGATTCAGTTTCTTGTACTCTGGCAATGGTAGAAATCTGAGGATTTCTCTTCCAGGATCATTTCCCCTGTTAAATGTACATTTTCTAGGTATACAAAAGGGAGCTGGGTATTAGAATTAGACGCCCAAAGTGTGAGCCCTAGCTCACAGTGTCAGCAGGGGTAAGAACCCTGGGATGGAGAGATGGGAGCTAATGAGAGGTGAGGAGTGAGAATGAAGGCAGCTGCAGGTAGAGTCACTATCTCCTGGTTAAGTGGCCTCTCCAGGTATAGATAGCACCCATGGCTTCTTTGGCTCCTTCCACATGACCTCCTGGCCCTCAGACAGAGCACTGAGGGCACTGCCTTTGCCCTTTTTCTTCTAGTTCGGCCCTAAGGAATAAGTCACTGAACAGGCTTTGTGGTCTGAAAACCACTATAGGTGCACAGGAATGAAACCTACCCTCCAGGCGATAACTGGATCACATATGTAGAGTCCATCCTTTCATGCATATGAGCCAGTGAACCCTATGCAAATTCAGCTCTGTGTGCCTTTACAAGAAGTTTCTAAAATGTGTCCATTCTTAAAAAAGTCATGTACCACAAATCAGATAATGATAAAATGTGGCTATGTTTCATAAAAACCAGGAAGCAAATTACAACCAATGGGGAAAACCTAATGGAAACACCGAACGTACTAGGTAACAGTTGCTATCCTAAGCATTGAAGGAAATAAAGACTAACCAGACTTTGGCTGACCTCGTTAATATTGATTTCTACTAATTCACTATCCTTTAAATCATGCCATGATACACACACAAAGATGATGTATTTCTTAGCATAATAGAGTTTTCAGATAGCTTGATTATTTAATCTTCTGAAAAACAATGACATGTGCTAGTTAATCTTATGTATCAATTTGGTTAGACTACAGTACCCAGACATCTAGTCAACATTAGTTTACTAGAGGCCCGGTGCATGGAAATTGTGCACAGGTGGGGTCCATAGGCCTGGCCAGCAAACAGGGCCAATCGGGGCCAAGCCAGAGAGGAGGCAATGGTTGCCAGGCTGGGCACGGAAAGAACGGACACCAGATGCCGATTTGGTCATCATCGGTGTCCCGCCACGGTGTGGTTCCCCGCCTCCCTCCCTCCTCCTTCCTCACTGCTGCTACCGTGGCAGTTGGGTGGCAGGTTGATTGGGGCCTGCCAGCTAGGGGGGAGGGACAGGGCATGGGAGGTTGGCCACTGGCCCCGAGGAGGGAGCCGGTCCTCAGCCCCCCTGGGAAAGGGGCAGTGTCTGCTGCCACCCACCCCTGTTTCCCAATCCCAGCCTGGAGGCTGGCCCCAATCAGGTGATCAGGGCCTACCGGCCAGGAGGAGGGATTGGTGGAAGTTGGCCAGCCTTGGGAGGTTGGCTATGGGAGCACACTGACCACCAGGGGGCAGCTCCTGCATCGAGTGTCTGCCCCCTGGTGGCCAGTGCATGTCATAGTGACCAGTCATTCTGGTCTTTCTGGTAGCTTAAGCTTTTATATACAGTATATAAAGACTAGAGGCTCAGTGCACAAAATTCGTGCTGGGAGGGGGGAGTCCCCTCAGCTCAGCCTGTATCCTCTCCAATCCAGGACCCCTTGGGGGATGTCCGATTGCTGGGAATCAGGCCTAAACCAGCAGTCGGACATCCCTCTCACAATCCCGGGCTGCTGGCTTCTAATCGCTCACCTGCCAGCCTCCTTGGTTGCCCCTAACTGCTGGCCTCCTTGGTCACCCCTCACGGCCCCACCACTGGCCTGGTCATCCCACGCAGACTGCTTGTTCAGTTGTTTGGTAGTCCCTCACTAACCACCCTGCCGACCTGGTTGTAGGCAGCCATCCTGTGAGGGTGTGAAGGTTAATTTGCATATTACCTCTTTATTACATAGGGTGTTGCTGTGAATGTGTGTTTTTAAAAAATCTTTATTGTTGAAAGTATTACATATGTCCCTCTTTTACCCCATTGACCTCTCCCAGCCTACCCCTACTCCCCACCCCAAGCCTTTACCACCCTTTTGTCTGTGTTCCTGAGTCATGCATAGATGCATACAAGATCATAAGTTGATATTTTCCCACTCACCCACACTCTTTTGCTTTCCCTCTTAGGGTTGACAGTCTGTTCTGTGCTTCTATGACTTTGAATCTATTTTAGATGAGATTAACATTTAAGTCAGTAGACTGTGAGTAAATCAGATTGCCCTCCATAATCTGGGTGGGCCACATCCATTCAGTTAAAGACCTTAAGATAAAAAAGACTGACTTCTTTTTCTGTGGAAGAGGGAATTCTGCTTCCAAACTGCCTTTTTAAATTTTATTTTATTTTTAGTGAGAGTGGAAGAGAGAGGGAAAGACAGAGAGAAACACATTGATTGGTTGCCTCCTGTATGCTCCCTGACCAGGACCCAGGCCAGGGAGGAGCCTGCAACCAAGATACGTGCCCTTGACCTAAATCAAACCGGGACCCTTTGGTCCGAAGGCTGATGCTCTATCCACTGAGCCAAACTGGCTAGTGCCTAAACTGCCTTTAGACTTGGACTTCAGATGCAACATCAATTATTCCCTGGGTTTTCAGCCCACTGGCCTGCCTGGTGGATTTTGAGCTTTTCAGCCTCCACTAATCTCATGAGCTCATGCCTTATAATAATGCATTTCTCTCCCCCCTTTCTGCCTTTCTCTCTCTCTCCCTCCTGCCCTCTCTCCTTCTCTCCTCCCCTCTCTCCTCCCCTCTCTCCCTCCTTTTCTCCCTCTCTGCTTTCCTCCCTCCCTCCTATTGATTCTGCTTCTCTGAAGAAACTGGACTAAAACTAGTGGTTAATGGGAAATGTCTGTTAAGTCCTTGAGTATGCCTTAGGAATAAGTTTCACTAACTTTCTCCTTTGAGATTTAATATAAATCAGTTAATGTCCTTAAATTTTCTTCCATTTGTACCTTATAGAGATACTGGGAAAACAAGTCAGGTATCAAGCAAAAACAGATAATATTTTCAAACTGGGTAGAGAGTTCCCAGATAGCTTTGATTGTCTATGGTCATTGTTATAATTTTACCTACCTGGCAGCACTCTTAGACATCTGTTTCTCATGGTGCAGATGCAAGTCCAGCCACTGAGGATTTCTGATCTCGGTCTGTGTGTGTTAAAAAAACCCTTTCTATTTGAAGTATATATTGTGTCCTAGAGGAAGTGACTTAAGAAACTGTTGATTTGCATTTTTTCTTTCCCATAATCTGCCCAATAATTAACTTCTCAGGAACTCCAGTTCTTCTTTTTAAAAATTTACACAGTATTTTAAGTCTGTACAGGAGGCCTCTTTGAGGGTGACTTTTAAGTGTTTTTACAGAGGAAAATGTGATACTGTGCATTCAAAGACCTCCCCAAATGAAGAATCACTCTACTGGTCTTTTTGCCCCTATAGGACCTTAGGTCAGAGTGAACAGAATTATCTCTTTATTATCTATTAATAGATATTTTATTGAGATATAATTGACCTACATTATATACTTCCAGATGTACAACATCATAATGCAATAACTGTATACACTGGGAAATGATCACCAGAATGTCTAGTTAGCATTCATCACCATGTATAATTATAATTTTTTTGTGATAAGAACTTTTAAGTTCTACTTTTTCTTAGCAACTTTTAAATATGCAATACTTTATTATTGACTATAGTCACAATGCTATACATTACATGCCCTAGCTTATTTATTTTGTAACTGGAAGTTTATATCTTTTTACTCCATTTAACCATTCCCCTCATCCACCCCCCAGCTCTGGCAGTAACTAATCTGTGCTCTGTATCTATGAACTATTTTTTAATTTTTATTTCACATATAAGTGAGATCACATGATATTTGACTTTCTCTGTCTGATTTATTTTTCTAGGCATAGTGACCCCCCATCTCCATCCATGTTGTCATCAATAGCAACACTTCATTCTTTTTTTTAATGGGGAAATCAGACAGTCAAACCTCAGAGGGAAGGTAGGGGAGGGTGGGGGTAAGGGGGAGAGATCAACCAAGTGACGTATATGCCAGCATATAGGCCTAACCAATGGACACAGACAACAGGGGGGTGAGGGCATGAGTGGGGTGGATGGGGGGTAACATGGGGATAAAGACACATATGTAATTCTTAATCAATAAAAAAATTAAAAAAATATTCTCATTCATGAATAGGCAATTAGATTGTTTCCATATCTTGGCTGTTGTAAATAATGTTGCAATTAACATTAGGATATATATTTCTCTTTGAGTTCGTATTTTCTTCAGAAAAATACCCAGAGATTAAATTGCTAGATCATATGGTAATTTTATTGTAATTTTTTAAGGGACCTTCAAAAGTTACTGTCTTGTTGCTATTTTAAAATACATATAGGTTCACAGGAAGTTGGAGAAACAATGCTGAGGTTCTGTGTACCCTTCACCCAGGTTCTTGGCAAGATGGCACTTTTATGTAATGATAGTCATATACTTAAGCCAAGAAATTGGGATTGGTACAATGTGTGTGTATAGTTCTGTGACTTTTTTTTAAGTTTATTTTTATATTGCTTAAAGTATTACAAAGGGTATTACATATGTGTCCTTTTTCTTCCCCCCTGCCCTTGACAACCCCTGGCCTCCCCTACCCCCCAGTGTCTTATGTCCATTGGTTATGCTTATGTGCATGCATACAAATCCTTCGGTTGATCTCTTACACCCCTCCCTACTGCCCCCCAACCCTCCATGGCCTTCCTGTTGCAGTTTGACAATCTGTTTGAGGAAGCTCTGCCTCTGTATCTATTATTGTTCAAAAGTTTATAATGGTCTTTATTATCCATGAATGAGTGAGATCATGTGGTATTTTTCCTTCATTGACTGGCTTATTTCACTTAGCATAATGCTCTCCAGTTCCATCCATGCCGTTGCAAATGGTAAGAGTTCCTTCTTTTTTACAGCAGCATAGTATTCCATCGTGTAGATGTACCACTGTTTTCTAATCCATTCATCTACTGATGGGCACTTAGGCTGTTTCCAGAACTTAGCTATGGTGAATTGTGCTGCTATGAACATAGGGGTGCATATATCCTTTCTGATTGGTATTTCTGGTTTCTTGGGATATATTCCTAGAAGAGGGATCACAGAGTCAAATGGGAGTTCCATTTTTAGTTTTTTTGAGGAAACTCCATACTGTCTTCCACAGTGGCTGCACCAGTCTGCATTACCACCAGCTGTGCACGAGTATTCCTTTTTCTCCACATCCTCTCCAGCACTTGTCGTTTGTGGATTTGTTGATGATAGCGATTCTGACAGGTGTGAGATGATACCTCATTGTTGTTTTGATTTGCATCTCTCGGATGATTAGTGACTTTGAGCATGTTTTCATATGTCTCTTGGCTTTCTGAATGTCCTCTTTTGAAAGGTGTCTATTTAGATCCTTGGCCATTTTTTGATTGGATTGTTTATCTTTCTTTTGTTAAGTTGTATGAGTTTCCTATAAATGTTAGAGATTAGGCACTTATCAGATATGACATTGGCAAATATGTTTTCCCACGCAGTGGGTTTTCTTATTGTTTTGTTGATGGTTTCTTTTGCTGTGCAAAAGCTTTTTATTTTGATGTAGTCCCATTTGTTCATTTTCTCTTTAGTTTCAAGTGCTCTAGGAGCTGTATCAGTGAAGAAATTGCTTTGGGATATGTCTGAGATTTTGTTGCCTTTGGATTCTTCTAGAATTTTTATGGTTTCTCGTTGTACATTTAAGTCCTTTGTCCATTTTGAGTTTATTTTTGTGTATGGTGTAAGTTGGTGGTCTAGTTTCATTTTCTTGCATATATCTGTCCAATTTTCCCAACATCATTTAATGAAGAGACTATCTTGACTCCATTGTATGTTCTTGCCTCCTTGGTCAAATATTAATTGAGCATATTGGTTCAGGCCGATTTCTGGGCTCTCTATTCTATTCCATTGATCTATACGTCTGTTCTTGTGCCAGTACCAGGCAGTTTTGAGAACAGTGGCTTTGTAATACAGCTTGATATCTGGTATTGAGATCCCACCTACTTTGTTCTTTCTCAAGATCTCTGCAGCTATTCGGGGTCATTTTTTATTCCAGATGAATTTTTGGAGAGTTCGTTCTAGGCCTGTGAAATATGCCGTTGGTATTTAAATGGGAAGTGGTTGAATTTATAGATTGCTTTGGGTAGTATGGACATTTTCATGATGTTGATTCTACCAATCCATGAACACGGTATGTTCTTCCATCTGTTTATGTCTTCCTCTATCTCTTTTTTCAACGTCCTGTGGTTTTCTGAGTAGAAGTCTTTTACCTCTGTAGTTAAGTTTATTCCTAGGTAGCTTAATTTTTTTGGTGCGATGGTAACTGGGATTGTTTTTTTTTTTAGTCTCCTTTCTGAAAGTTCACTATTGGTGTATAGAAATGCCTCAGATTTCTTGGGGTTTATTTTGTACCTTGCTACATTGCCAAATTTGTTTATTAAGTCTAGTAGTTTTTTTTTAATTAAATCTTTATTGTTCAGATTATTACATTTGTTCCTCTTTTTTCCCCCCATAACTCCCCTCCTCCCAGTTCCCGCCCCACCCTCCGCCCTCACTCCCCACCCACTGTCCTCATCCATAGGTGCACGATTTTTGTCCAGTCTCTTTCCGCATCTCCCACACCCCTTTCCCCCCAAGAATAGTCACTCCATTCCCTTTCTATGTCCCTGATTCTATTATGATCACCAGATTATTTATTCACTTGATTCTTAGATTCACTTGTTGATAGATGCATGTTTGTTGTCCATAATTTGTATCTTTACCTTTTTCTTCTTCTTCCTCTTCTTAAAGGAAACCTTTCAGCATTTCATATAATACTGGTTTGGTGGTGATGAACTCCTTTAGCTTTTCCTTATCTGTGAAGCTCTTTATCTGACCTTCAATTCTGAATGATAGCTTTGCTGGATAAGGTAATCTTGGTTGTAGGTTCTTGGTATTCATCACTTTGAATATTTCTTGCCATTCCCTTCTGGCCTGCAAAGTTTCTGTTGAGAAATCAGCTGACAGTCGTATGGGGACTCCCTTGTAGGTAACTGAGTTTCTTTCTCTTGCTGCTTTTAAGAGTCTCTCTTTGCCTTTTGCTCTTGGCATTTTAATTATGATGTGTCTTGGTGTGGTCCTCTTTGGATTCCTTTTGTTTGGGGTTCTCTGCGCTTCCTGGACCTGTAAGTCTATTTCTTTCACCAGGTGGGGGAAGTTTTCTGTCATTATTTCTTCAAATATGTTTTCAATATCTTGCTCTCTGTCATCTTCTGGCACCCCTATAATTCTGATGTTGGTACGCTTGAAGCTGTCCCAGAGGCTCCTTACACTATCTTCGTATTTTCGGATTCTTTTTTCATTTTGCTTATCCAGTTGGGTGTTTTTTGCTTCGTCGCATCTCGAATCTTTGACTTGATTCTTATGCTCCTCTGGTCTGCTGTTGGGTGTCTGTATAATATTCTTTATTTCAGTCAGTGTATGCTTAATTTCTAGTTGGTTCTTTATCACAACATCGAGGGTCTCATTAGATTTCTTGAGGATCTCACAACATTTATCGGCGGTCTCACCAGTCTTTTCGAAGGCCTTACTAAGTTTATCGGCAGCTTCTAGACAGTTCTTGAGAGACCTTAAAAGTGTGGTTTTGAGCTCTATATCTTCTATTTCTGACATTTCCATCCTGTTTCTTTGTCTCCGCATTTTTTTATCTTTTCTTGGTGCACCCCCTAGTGGTATTTGTTCGAAGTCTTGTTGCAGTTAAGCCTTGATTGATGTCTGGAATACCTGGGGTGATTTGACCTCCAGGCTAACTGGCTATGAGAGTCAGCTGTGTCTGCAGTGGGAGAGATTCTGTGCTGGATCTCTAGGGCGGTGCTAATCTAGTTTGCCTGAGGCTATCGGCAAATGGCTCGGCTTGGGTGGGGCGGGTCCCTGGGGATCTACAGGGCGGGCGGAGCGAGCAGTTATGGCTGCTCTCAGTTCCGTCCCTAGGGGCTCTGCCTCACAGAGTCCCAGCAACTGCTGCAAACCTCGGAGAGAAAGCTGCCTTCGGGTTCCGACCGAAGCCAGACAGTCCCGCTTCTCCTGTTTGAGTCCGGGCCCCTAGAGACTTGCCCGGATCTGGAGCTCAGAGTCTGAGACTCCATCCCGATTGAAAACCACAACCGCGCCCTCCGCGCCGCCAGCCCGCTCTGCGCGAACTCCACGCCTGAGTATTTCACTTCAGCACTGCGCCTCCTCTGAGTCTGGGTATGATATTCTCTTTCCTCCTAGTTGTAGAATTTCCACTCAGCCAGCCTCCCTGTGGTTCTGGATGGTGTCCGTTCTGTCTTTTAGGTGTAATTTGAATTGGTTGTTCAAGGCAGCAATCTCTGGCGTTAACCTATGCCGCCATCTTGGTTTCTTCCTGGTGGGGGTCTCCAAGGCTAGTAGTTTTTTGATGGAGACTCTAGGGTTTTGTATGTATAATATCATGTCATCTGCAAATAAGGACAGTTTTACTTCCTCTTTTCCAATTTGGATGCCTTTTATTTCTTCTTCTTTTCTAATTGCAATGGCTAATATTTCCAGTACTATGTCAAAAAGGAGTGGTGAGAGTCGGCATCCCTGTCTTGTTCCTGTCCTTAGGGGAAATGGTGTTTGTTTTTGTCCATTGAGTATGATGTTGGCTGTGGGCCTGTCATATATGGCTTCATTATGTTGAGGTATGATCCTTCTACTCCTGCCTTACTGAGAGTTTTTATCAAAAATGGGTGTTGAATTTTGTCAAATGCTTTTTCTGCATCAATTGATATGACCATGTGGGTTTTTTCTTTCAATTTGTTTATGTGATGTATCACGTTTATTGATTTGCGGATATTGTACCATCCTTGCATCCCTGGGATAAATCCTACTTGGTCATGGTGTATGATCTTTCTGATGTACTGCTGGATCCGATTTGCTAAGATTTTGTTGAGGATTTTGGCATCTATGTTCATGAGGGATATTGGCCTGTAATTCTCTTTCATTGTGTTGTTTTTACCTGGTTTTGGTATTAGGGTGATGCTGGCTTCATAGAATGAGCTTGGAAGTGTTCCTTCCTCTTGAATTTTTTGTAGTACTCTGAGGAGGATAGGTTTTAGTTCTTCCTTGAATGTTTGGTAAAACTCCCCTGTGAAGCCGTCTGGTCCTGGGCTTTTGTTTGCTGGAAGCTTTTTGATGACTGCTTCAATGTCTTCCATAGTTATTGGCCTATTGAGATTTTTAGATTCTTCCTGATTGAGTGTTGGAATGTTGTATTTTTCTAGGAATTTGTCCATTTCCTCCAGGTTGGCTAGTTTTTTGGAATAGAGTTGTCCATAGTATTTTTAAACAATCATTTGTATTTCTATGGGGTCTGTTGTTATTTCGCCTCTATCGTTTCTGATTTTGTTTATTTGGGCCCTCTCGCTTGGTGAGCCTGGCTAGAGTTTTCTCATTCTTGTTTATCCTTTCAAAAAACCAGCTCTTGGTTTCATTGATTTTCTGTATTGTTTTTTGGTCTCTATGTCATTTATTTCTGCTCTAATGTTTATTATCTCCTTCCTTCTGCTCACTCTGGGCTTTTCTTGTTGCTCTCTTTCTAATTCTTTGAGTTGTAGAGTTAGATGATTTACTACCATTTTTTCTTGTTTTTTGAGATAGGCCTGTAGAGCTATAAACTTCCCTCTCAGGTCTGCTTTCATTGTGTCCCACAGGTTTTAGATTGTTGTGTTTTCATTGTTATTAATTTCCAGGATGTTATTAATTTCCTCTTTTATCTCATTGGTAACCAAATCAATATTTAATAACATGCTATTCAGCTTCCAAGTGTTTGAGTATTTTGGGTTGTTTTTATTGTAGTTTATTTCTAATATGATGCCCTTGTGGTCTGAGAAGATAGTTGGTATGATTTCAATCTTCTTGAATTTGGGGAGACTTTATTTGTGACCCAATATGTGGTCTATTTTTGAATATGTCCTATGAGCACTTGAGTAGAATGCATATTCTGTGGCTTTGGGGTGAAGTGTTCTGAAGATGTCAATTAAGTCCATCTGATCTAGTGAGTCATTTAGAATTGCTGTTTGTTTGCTGATTGTTTGTCTAGAGGATTTATCCAGTGATGTCAGTGGTGTATTAAAGTCCCCTCCTATGATTGTATTGTTGTCGATCTCTCCTTTGATATCTTCCAGGAGTTTTTTTTATGTATTGGGTGCTCCTGCATTGGGTGCATATATGTTTACCAGGGTTATATTCTCTTGTTGTATTGATCCCTTTAGTATTATGAAGTGGCCTTCCTTATCTTTTGTTATGGCCTTCACTTTGAGGTCTATTTTGTCCTATATAAGTATTGCTACCCCACCTTTTTTTCATTTCCATTTTCCTGAAAGATATTTTTCCATCCCTTCACTTTCCATCTGTCGGAGTCCCTTCTTCTGAGGTGGGTCTCTTGTAGACAGCAAATGTATGGGTCATGTTTTTTTATTCATTCAGTCACTCAATGTCTTTTGGTCGGAGCATTTAGTCCATTTACGTTTAAAGTTATTATTGAAAGGTACTTGTTTGTAGCCATTTCTGTTTTTTTTGTGTGGCTGTTTTCTTTCTGAGCTTTTTATTTCTTCTTTTTACACCAGTCCCTTTAGCATTTCTTGCATTGCTGGCTTGATGGTGATAAACTCCCTTAGCCTTTTTTTTTCTGGGAAGCTTCTTAATTCCCCATCAATTTTGAATGATAGCCTTGCTGGATAGAGTATTCTTGGATTCAGTCCTTTGGTATGCATCACTTTGAAAATTTCTGTCCATTCTTTTCTGGCCTTATGTGTTTCTGTTGAGAAATCATTTGATAATCTAATGGGAGATCCCTTGTATGTAACTCTCTGTCTCTCTCTTGCAGCCTTTAAGATTCTCTCTTTGTCCTGAATAATTGCCATGGTAATTATGTGTCTTGGTGTGGGCTTTTTGGATTCACCTTGTTTGGGACTCTCTGTGCTTGTGTGACTTTTTTCTTCCCCACCTCAGGGAAGTTTTCTGATATTATTTCTTCAAATAGGTTTTCTAATCCTCATTTCTCTTTCTGTTGTTTTGCACCCCTTTTATTCGTATGTTGTTTCATTTCATGTTGTCCCATAGCTCCCTTAGGCTCTCCTCCTGTCTTTTAATTTTTTTCTCCAATTGCAATACAGTTTGGGTGGTGTTTTGCTTCCTTGTCTTCTAATTCACTAATTCGGTCCTCCGCTTCCTGTAGTCTACTGTTGAAACTTTCAACGTTGTTTTTTATTGCAGCTATATCGCTCTTCATTTCTTCTGGGGTCTTACTTAAGTTGTTGATTTTTTCATCTGTTTCTTCTTGCTTCTTGCATAAGTAGTTGATTTTTTCATCTGTTTCTTCTTGCTTCTTGCATATGTTGTTTATTTTTTCCTCCATCCAGTTTATGCACTCTAGGGCCCTTATTCTGAACTCTTCTTCTGTCATGTTGCATGCCCCTGTATCACTTAGCTGCTTTTCTGGTGAGTCCTCCTTTTCTTTCCTTTGGGGGTTTCTTTGTCTACCCATGTTTGATGTCACTGACATATCTAGTCATTGAGTCATTCAGTGGCTGCTCCCTGGGTGGCAGTGGCTCCTTGGGCTGTGGTTGCTCCTCTGGTGGTTGCAGTAGCAGTTGCTCCTCAGTTGGCAGCAGCTCCTCTGGTGGGTGCTGTTCACAGCTTTGGTGGCTCTTCTGGCTGGTGAGGGGTGGCTTCAGGTACAGCTGCTGTTCCTTAGAGGGTGTGGTGATCAGGAGGCTGCTGTTGCTTGGATCTGCTGCATTGATTTATGGGCACATAATACAACATAACAAGGCAAACGTACCAGTCACTGAACACAAATATATTCATGATATTAATAACCCGAAATAAAAGTGACCACCTGGATCAAGAGGATTAGGGGATAAGGAAGAAAGAAGAGAAAAAGATAAAAGAGAAAAAGGAAAAGAAAAGTAAGGAAAAAAGGAGTGCAAAAATGAAATTAGGAAAAAGGAGGGGGAAAAAGAAAGAAAAAAAAAGCAAAAAGAGAGAATGAAATACAAGAGGGGAAGAGACTATTTATATGAGGATAAAACTCCGATAGAACTGCCACTAATCCCAACAAATTCCAGCAACAGACCCCTGGAGATGAATGCAAACTACAAATAACCAATAGTATCAAGAGAGGCAAGGGAAAACAGAAGCACAAAAATAACGTGGTTGGGGGGGGGGCAGGGAAAAACCAGCAGAAAAAAATAAAGGCAAAACAACCTCACAACCAGTCCTAAACACACACACACACACACACACACACACACACACACACACACGCACACGCACACACACACACAAACACTATACTCAACAATAAAGGAAACAGCAACAAAACAAAGAAAGATAAAAGAAGAGAAAAAAAATTTTGGATAGTGAAGAAAGATAAGGGATAGGTGTATAAGGATTTAGAGCAGTGGAGTGAAAAGAGGATATATAAGTAGGGTGAAATTTTGACAGGGGGAAAAAAGAAGGAATCGGGAATATCTAAAGCAGGAATAGTGTAAGAGAAACAGCACAACAAAAGGGGATAAGTGAGGAAGAGGGTTTTAGCATAGAGGTAAAATTGAGGTAGGGAAAATTGATGCTAAAGGAATGATGAAAATAGAATGGAGAACACTAATCCCAAAATAAAATAAAGAGAAAATAAAATGGCACTTTAAAAAATGGTAAAATGGTAGCAGTAATAATACTGGTTAAAAATAAAAATGTAGTAGTTAAAAGGGTAAAATCAGGTGATGGAAAAAGAAGAAAAAAAAATTGGTTTCTTAGTTAAAAGGTGAAAAAAGAAAAAAAAATTGCAGTAGTGAAGGTCCTTCAGTTCTTCTACTCTTCAGTCTGGCTCGCCTTGGTCTTGCCAGGTATTCAGGAGAGTGTTGAATTTCCCTGAGATATACTGTTCCTTTGTGTTGTAAAGCACAGTCCTGATTTTAAAGCAGGCCATATTTGTGTTTAGCTAAGAGTCAGTTTGTGGCTCAGCCTCTGGGTGGCAGTGTTTTTGGGTTGGTCTCTGAAGCTATACGGCTTCTCTGTCCAGTAGCAAGGGTTTATTTTCTCTATTGCACTTAAAACTGGTTTGGGGAGGTCAACTCCCCAGAGCTGGTCCTTTAATCATTACCCTGCTCTGTGTTATTGCTGGGACTCAGTTCTGTGACATTTTATCACATGTGTAGATTGCTATAACTGCTACTGCAATCAAGATACATAAGGACTCGAAAGGAAACCAAGATGGTGGCATAGATAAACACCAGAGATTGCTGCCTCGCACAACCACTTCAAAAATACAACTAAAAGATGGAATGGACATCACCCAGAACCACAGGAAGGCTGGCTGAGGGGAAATTCCACAACTAGAAGGAAAGAGAAAAGCATACTGAGACTCAGAGGAGGCGCAGTGCGGAAAATACAAAGGAGCAGAGGTGCATGTGGAGTGGGCTGCTGGCTGAGGGCGAGGTTGTCTGTTTCAATCAGGAGGGAGTCTCAGGCTCTGAGCTCCAGTTCCGGGTGAGTCTCTGGGGACCCAGACTCAGACGGGAGAAGCAGGACTGTCTGGCATTGGTTGGAACTTGAGGGCAGCTTTCTCTCTGAGGTTTTCAGCGGTTGCTGGGACTCTGAGAGGCAGAGCCTCTGGGGGTGGGACTGAGAGCAGCCATAACTGCTTGCTTCGCCTTCCCTGTTGATCCCCTGAGACCCGCCCTTCCCAAGCCTTGCACAGAGGCATTTGTGGGATAGCCTTAGGCAAAGGCTAGATTAGCACCTCCCTAGAGGACAGAAGTTCTCCCACTGCAGACACAGCTGATTGTCACAGCCAGTTGGCCTGGAGGTCAAATCCCCCCCACCCCAGTATTACCTACAACAATCAAGGCTTAACTACAATAAGACTGCACACAAAGACCACAAGGGAGTGCACCAAGAAAGCATAAAAAATGCGGAGACAAAGAAATAGGACGCAGATGTCAGAAATGGAAGATATAGAGCTCAAAACCATACTTTTAAGGTCTCTTAAGAACTGTCTAGAAGCCGCCGATAAATTTAGTAAGGCCCTCGAAAAGACTGGTGAGACCGCTGATAAATATAGTGAGATCCTCAAGAAATCTAATGAGACCCTCGATGTTGTGATAAAGAACCAACTAGAAATTAAGCATACACTGACTGAAATAAAGAATATTATACAGACTCCCCACAGCAGACCAGAGGATCACAAGAATCAAGTCAAAGATTTGAAATGCGAAGAAGCAAAAAATACCCAACTGGAAAAGCAAAATGAAAAAAGAATCCGAAAATACAAAGATAGTGTAAGGAGCCTCTGGGACAGCTTCAAGCGTACCCAAATTCGAATTATAGGGGTGCCAGAAGATGAGAGAGAGCAAGATATTGAAAACCTATTTGAAGAAATAATGACAGAGAACTTCCCCTACCTGGTGAAAGAAATAGACTTACAAGCCCAGGAAGTGCGAGAACCCCAAACAAAAGGAATCCAAAGAGGACCACACCAAGACACATCATAATTAAAATGCCAAGAGCAAAAGACAAAGAGAGAATCTTAAAAGCAGCAAGAGAAAGAAACTCAGTTTCCTACAAGGGAATAATACAACTGTCAGCAGAAACTTTGCAGGCCAGAAGGGATTGGCAAGAAATATTCAAAGTGATGAATACCAAGAACCTACAACCAAGATTACTTTATCCAGCAAAGCTATCATTCAGAATTGAAGGTCAGATAAAGAGCTTCACAGATAAGAAAAAGCTAAGTTTATCACCACCAAACCAGTATTATATGAAATGCTGAAAAGTATGCTTTAAGAATAGGAAGAAGAAGAGAAAGATAAAGATACAAATTACGAACAACAAACATGCATCTATCAACAAGTGAATCTAAAAATCAAGTGAATAAATAATCTGATGAACAGAATGAACTGGTGAATATAATAGAATCAGGGGCATAGAAAGGGAATGGACTGACTATTCTTGGGGAGGAAAGGGGTGTGGGGGATGGGGAAAGAGCCTGGACAAAAATCGCGCACCTATGAAAGAGGACAGTGGGTGGGGAGTGAGGGCGGAGGGTGGGAGGGAACTGGGTGGAGGGGAATCATGGGGGAAAAAAAGAGGAACAAATGTAATAATCTGAACAATAAAGAATTAATTAAAAAAGAAAGCTATTTAATCCAAATTAATCTACACAGTAAATGCAATCACAATGAAAGTCCCAAGACATTTTTTACAGAACTTCATAAAACTATAAGTTTACACAGAAAAAAAATGTGAAAGAAGACACAGAACAGTTGTAAACAATAATAAGTAATCAAGTGTTCACATTGGCCATTTTTCACCCTCTGCTTTGTCTTGACCATACTTAAATCAGGTTTCACTTTTCATACAGGCCAGGCCCCTGATTTCTGCTTGCCCACCACCTGAACAACCACACGCAAAACAAGTACAATATGCTACTCTCATCAGTTTCTTTTGGGAACTAGATGACCACAGAAAACCCATTTTCTGTCCAAATCTCTGATGATTTCCCCTTATTGTTCAAGCTTCCCCTCCAAAGATTCTGCTAAGTTTTTTGCCTACTTTCTTCTTTACCATGTAAAAGACAAATCTTCTTCTACATAACTTTGAAACACAGATTTCTGAGGATCAGAGAATTCTCCCTTCTAGAATAGTCTTTCTAATTAAAGTCTCCCCTTATCCAAGTTCACATTTGGATATATTTTATATAAAACAAAGATTTAGCCCCAACCGGTTTGGCTCAGTGGATAGAGTGTCGGCCTGCAAACTGAAAGGTTCCAGGTTCGATTCCGGTCAAAGGCATGTACCTTGGTTGTAGGCACATCCCCGGTAGGTGGTGTGCAGGAGGAAGCTGATCGATGCTTCTCTCTCATCGATGTTTCTAACTCTCTTTCCTTCTCCCTTCCTCTCTGTAAAAAATCAATAAAATATATTAAAAACCCCCAAAACCAAAGATTTGCCTCAAAACACCAAAAAATAAACAAACAAAAAACAACACACAAAACTATGGCATTTTTTAAAGTGTGGTATTATTCCAGGAATATAGAAATGAACCAATGAAACAAAATAAAGAATACATTCTATGTAGTAATATAATAATAGAAAGGGCACTTCAAATCAATGTGTGAAAATGACACGTAAAGTCAGGGGAATAACAATATTCTCTCCAATAAATGGGATCAGGACAATAGTCTCCTCTTTTAGGAAATATTATTTACTGAACAATTTCCTGTTATATTAAATCTACCAAAATTATTTTTTCCTTTTTGTAATTTATTATTGTTGCCAAGGGGAATGGGATCCTTTTACGAAGTCATGATAAAAGGATGTTGGGGGACTCAAGCACTGGAGAGTGAGGTTTAGTGCTAAGATTCATTGGGGTTGAAATAAATGGGTGTAGCCAGGTTCCCAATGTCTCATTTCTGTCTGTCCCACTGTAGAAAAAGTCCTGCTTTGTCTTCATCAAGCCCAGAAAAAGGCCAGGGACCAAAAATTCTGCATGATTGGTTCAGTCCAGTTCAGTCCCTGTCCCCACCTGGCTAGCTTAGTTTCTGTTCCCAGTTGCATTTTGGCTGACACTGTGTTGTTGTACCCACACTTGGAGCCCACACAGACTGCCACATGTCCCAGGCAGCTGCTAGGGCTTGGTGGCTGCTAGGGGAAGACAATGCCCACATTAACAGGGAGAGCTCATGTTACCAAGGGAGAGGGAGAACTTTGTTAAGTTTGGGTTATTATCTCAGGCTTGGGAAGGACTGGGCATCCTTTCAAAATAACTAATCAACTTCCCAATCTTTTGTGGGCTGGCTTTGGGTTCTCCCCCTAGTCAATCCATTTTCTAGATCCTCCAGGATTCTGTGTCCCTTATCCAATCCCATCCTTTTCCCAGGCTCTGCCCCTAATGCTTGCCATCTTAGTTCCTACTGTGTATGCCTCAAAGAGGAAGGACCTCCCCTTGTGCCATCTTCACTTTTATACAAGTACTTACCTACCCCTGTGGCATTTTGACTTCTATTGGGCATGCACCCAGCAGAGAAATTTTCCCTTTTTTGTTTATCCCCCTCCCCTTTCCCCCCAATCATCTGGGCAAATGGACTATTGTATCCTGGTGAGATTGGAAAGCCTCTCTTTATTCTCTACTTGGAGGAGAGAGGGGTGTTAATTCCCTTGGTGAGAAAATGCTACAAATCCCCCTGGTGTAACTTTGAATGCTGCAACTTCCTGGCGAAGCAGGCTTATTATCTGTTCAACTCCCTAATTTATTATGCTTGGTAATGTCTGATTCCCACCCAGCTGAAGTGGTTCAATCGGTTGAGTATTGTCCTGTGCACCAAAAGGTTGCCAGTTCAATTCCTGGTCAGAGGACGTACCTGAGTAGTGGGTCTGGTCCCCAGTTGTGACACACATGGAAGGCAACTGATATCTCTCACTCTCTCTTTCTCTCTCTCTCTCAGCATGTCTTCAGGTGAGGATTAAAAACATTAATAATAACAATAATAAGGGAGTCCCAGCAACAACAACAACAACAGAATCACAGACATTCCAGAAAACTGGGATCTTAAGCCAGCCAAAGGAATGACATTTCAATTTGTCAATTTTATTTTATTATTATTTTGTTAGCTTTTTAAAAAATTTGCTTCGTTCTTTGTTTTCCCTTTTTTTGTTTGTTGCTTCCTTTCTTTTATGTTTTGCTTCATTCTTTGTTCTCCTTTTTTTTGTTTGTTCCTTTATTTCCTCCTCCTGTTCACATTATTTTTTTCAACCACATGAGCAGCAGACACGTGAGCAGCCTGCCTTGAGCCTAAGAGCAGCAGCCTCATGTGGCCCGCCCCTGTCCAAGGAGCAGTAGCTGTGTGAGCAGCCCGCTTCCCTGTCAAAAGAGGAGCAACCACACGAGCAGTCCAACCTGTCTGAGGAGCAGTAGCTGCACGAGCAGTCTTCCTACGTCTGGGGAGCAACAGCCCTGTGCAGCCTGCCCCCATCTGAGGAGCAGCAGCTGTGCACAGCCTACACCCTGCACAAGTCCGAGGAGCAGCAACTGCACAAGCATCTTGCCCTCACCCAAGCAGCAGCAGCTGCACAAGTGCCCAATCTGAGGAACAGCAGCTGTGTGAACAGTCTGCCCCCTTCCGAGGAGCAGCAGTTCTGCAAGGGGCCCGGCCCCATTTGAGGAACAGTGGCAGCCCACTCCAGTCCAAGGAGTAGCAGCCATATGAGAAGACCACCCACTTCCAAGGAGCTGCAGCCCTACGCAGTATGAACCGGCCTGAGGAGCAGAGCCACAACAGCCTGCATCTGTCCGACAAGCAGCAGCAGGTCCTAGCAGCAGTAACCCCACAAACAGCCCACCACATAAGAGGAACAACAGCAGCCTGCAGCCCGCCCCCATTCTAGGATCAGCAGCCACGTGAGCAGGCTGCCCCAGTTCAAGGATTAGCAGCTGCGTGTGTAGCCTGCCCCCATTCAAGGAACAGAAGACTCGTGATCAGCACATCCTCTGTCTGAGGAACAGCAGAGAGAACCCACCACAGCTGTGAACAGCACCCACCAGAGGAGCTGATGCCAACTGAGGAGCAATTGCTACCATAACTGCCCAAGAAGCAAGCACAGCACGAGGAGCCACTGCCACATCAAGGAACAGCCCCTGAACAACTCAACATCTAGATATGTCGGTGAGATCAAACATGGGTAGACAAAGAAACCCCCAAGGGAAAGAAGAGGAGGACTTGCCAGAAAAGCAGCTAAGTGATACAGAGGCATGCAAAATGACAGAAAAAGAATTCAGATTAAGGGTCCTAGAGTGCATAAACCAGTTGGAGGAAAAAAATCAACAATTTATGCAAGAAGCAAGAAGAAACAGATGAAAAAATCAATACAATATGTAAGAACCAAGAAGAAATGAACAGTGATATAGCTGCAATAAAAAACACCATTGAAAGTTTCAACAGTAGACGACAGAAAGCAGAGGAACAAATTAGTGAATTAGAAGACATGGAAACAAAACACAAACAAACTGAACTGAAATTGGAGAAAAAAATTAAAAGACAGGAGGAGAGCCTAAGGGAGCTATGGGGCAACATGAAATGAAACAACATACGAATAATAGGGGTGCCAGAACAACAGAAAGAGGAACAAGACCTAGAAAACCTATTTGAAGAAATAATATCACAAAACTTCCCTGAGGTGGGAAGGAAAAAGTCACACAAGCACAGAGAGTCCCAAACAAGGTGAATCCAAAAAGCCCACACCAAGACATATCATAATTACCATTGCAAATATTCAGGACAAAGAGAGAATCTTAAAGACTACAAGAGAGAGACGGAAAGTTACATACAAGGGATCTCCCATTAGATTATCAAATGATTTCTCAACAGAAACACTTCAAGCCAGAAAAGAATGGACAGAAATTTACAAAGTGATGCAAAGCAAAGGACTGAATCCAAGAATACTCTATCCAGCAAGGCTATCATTCAAAATTGACGGGGAAATAAGAAGCTTCACAGACAAAAAAAGGCTAAGGGAGTTAATGCAACAATGCAAGAAATGCTAAAGGGATTGGTATAAAAAAGAAGAAATAAAAAGCTCAGAAAGAAAACAGCCACAAAAAGTAGAAATGGCTACAAACAAGTACCTTTCAATAATAACTTTAAACATAAATGGACTAAATGCTCCAATCAAAAGACATCGAGTGGCTGAATGGATAAAAAAAGTGACGCATACATTTGCTGTCTACAAGAGACCCACCTCAGAAGAAGGGATTCACACAGACTGAAAGTGAAGGGATGGAAAAATATCTTTCAGGAAAATGGAAATGAAAAAAAGGTGGGGTAGCAATACTTATATTGGACAAAATAGACCTCAAAGTGAAGGCCATAGCAATAGATAAGGGAGGCAATTTCATAATACTAAAGGGATCAATACAACAAGAGAATATAACCCTGATAAACATATATGCACCCAATGCAGGAGCACCCAATACATAAAAAAAACTCCTGGAAGATATCAAGGGAGAGATCGACAACAATACAATCATAGTAGGGGACTTTAATACACCACTGACATCACTGGATAAATCCTCTAGACAAACAATCAGCAAACAAACAGCAATCCTAAATGACTCACTAGATTAGATGGACCTAATTGACATCTTCAGAACATTTCACCCCAAAGCTAGGAAATATACATTCTTCTCAAGTGCTCATGGGACATATTCAAAAATAGACCACATATTGGGTCACAAATAAAGTCTCCCCAAATTCAAGAAGATTGAAATCATACCAACCATCTTCTCAGACCACAAGGGCATCATATTAGAAATAAACTACAATAAAAACATCCCAAAATACTCAAACACTTGGAAGCTGAATAGCATGTTATTAAATATTGATTGGGTTAGCAATGAGATCAAAGAAGAAATTAAAAACATCCTGGAAAGTAATGACAATGAAAACACAACAATCCAAAACCTATGGGACACAATGAAAGCAGTCCTGAGAGGGAAGTTTATAGCTCTACAGGCCTATCTCAAAAAACAAGAAAAAATGGTAATAAATCATCTAAATCTACATTTCAAAGAATTAGAAAGAGAGCAACAAGAAAAGCCCAGAGTGAGCAGAAGGAAGGAGATAATAAAGATTAGAGCAGAAATAAATGACATAGAGACCAAAAAAATCAATACATGAAATCAGTGAAACCAAAAGCTGGTTCTTTGAAAGGATAAAGAAGATTGATGTACCTCTAGCCAGGCTCACCAAGAAGCCAAGAGAGAGGACCCAAATAAACAAAATCAGAAATGATAAAGGCGAAATAACAACACACCCCACAAAAATACAAATGATTGTTAAAAAATACTATGGACAACTCTACTCCAACAAACTAGACAACCTGGAAAAAATGGACATATTCCTAGAAAAATACAACATTCCAAAACTCAATCAGGAAGAATCTAAAAATTTCAACAGGCCAATAACTATGGAAGACATTGAAGCAGTCATCAAAAAGCTTCCAGCAAACAAAAGCCCAGGACCAGACGTCTTCACAGGGGAGTTTTACCAAACATTCAAGGAAGAACTAAAACCTATCCTCCTCAGACTACTACAAAAAATTCAAGAGGAAGGAATACTTCCAAGCTCATTCCATTAAGCCAGCATCACTCTAATACCAAAACCAGGTAAAGACAACACAATGAAAGAGAATTACAGGCCAATATCCCTCATGAATATAGATGCCCAAATCCTCAACAAAATCTTAGCAAATCAGATACTGCAGTACATCAGAAAGATCATACAGCATGACCAAGTAGGATTTATCTCAGGAATGCAAGGATGGTACAATATCCGCAAACCAACAAACATGATACATCACATAAACAAATTGAAAGAAAAAAACCACATAGTCATATCAATTGATGCAGAAAAAGCATTTGACAAAATACAACACCCATTTTTGATAAAAAGTCTCAGAAAGGTGGAAATAGAAGGATCATACCTCAACATAATGAAAGCCATATATGACAGGCCCACAGCCAACATCATACTCAATGGACAAAAACTAACACCATTTCCCCTAAGAACAGGAACAAGACAGGGATGCCCACTCCCACCACTCCTGTCCGACATAGGCCCGGAACTATTAGTCTTTGCAATTAGACAAGAAGAAGAAGAAATAAAAGGCATCCAAATTGGAAAAGAGGAAGTAAAACTGTCCAATTTGCAGATGACATGATATTATACATACAAAACCCTAAACATTCCATCAAAAAAACTATTAGAGTTAATAAATGAATAAAGCAATGTAGCAGGATACAAAATTAACCCCAAGAAATCTGAGGCATTTGTATACACCAATAGTGAACTTACAGAAAGAGAGAATAAGAAAACAATTCCATTTACCATCACACCAAAAAAAATAAGCTACCTAGGAATAAACTTAACTAAAGAGGTAAAAGACTTCTACTCGGAAACTACAGGACGTTCAAAAAAGAGATAGAGGAAGACATAAACAGATGGAAGAACATATCATGTTCTTGGATTGGTAGAATCAACATCATTAAAATGTCCATACTACCCAAAGCAATCTATAAATTCAACGCACTTCCCATTAAAATACCAATGGCATATTTTACAGGCCTAGAACGAACTCTTCAAAAATTCATCTGGAATAAAAAAAGACCCCGAATAGCTGCATCGATCCTGAGAAAGAACAAAGTAGGTGGGATCTCAATACCAGATATCAAGCTGTATTACAAAGCCACTGTTCTCAAAACTGCCTGGTACTGACACAAGAACAGACATATAGACCAATGGAATAGAATAGAGAGCCCAGAAATCGGCCCGAACCAATATGCTCAATTAATATTTGACCAAGGAGGCAAGAACATACAATGGAGTCAAGATAGTCTCTTCATTAAATGGTGTTTGGAAAATTGGACAGATATATGCAAGAAAATGAAACTAGACCACCAACTTACACCATACACAAAAATAAACTCAAAATGGACGAAGGACTTAAATGAACGATGAGAAACCATAAAAATTCTAGAAGAATCCAAAGGCAACAAAATCTCAGACATATGCCAAAGGAATTTCTTCACTGATACAGCTCCTAGGGCATTGGAAATTAAAGAGAAAATGAACAAATGGGACTACATCAAAATAAAAAGCTTCTGCACTGCAAAGGAAACCATCAACAAAACAACAAGAAAGCCCACTGCATGGGAGAACATATTTGCCAATGTTATCACCGATAAGGGTTTAATCTCCAACATTTATAGGGAACTCATACAACTTAACAAAAGGAAGATAAGCAATCCAATCAAAAAATGGGCAAAGGACCTAAATAGACAGCTTTCAAAAGAGGACATTCAGATAGCCAAGAGACATATGAAAACATGATCAAAGTCACTAATCATATGAGAGATACAAATCAAAACAACAATGAGGTACCATCTCACACCTGTCAGAATCACTATCATCAACAATTCAACAAACGGTAAGTGCTGAAGAGGATGTGGAGAAAAAGGAACACTCGTGCAATGCTGGTGGGAATGCAGACTGGTGAAGCCACTATGGGAGACAGTATGGAGTTTCCTCAAAAAATTAAAAGTGGAACTCCTATTTGACCCTGTGATCCCACTTCTAGGAATGTATCCCAAGAAAACAGAAACACCGATCAGAAAGGATATATGCACCCCCATGTTCATAGCAGTACAATTCAACATAGCTAAGATCTGGAAACAGCCTAAGTGCCCATTAGTAGATGAATGGATTAGAAAACAGTGGTACATCTATACGATGGAATACTATGCTTCTGTAAAAAAGAAGGAATTCTTACCATTTTCAACATCATAGATGGAACTGGAGAGCATTATGCTAAGTGAAATAAGCCAGCCAATGAAGGAAAAATACCACATGATCTCACTCATTTATGGATAATAAAGACCATTATATATTTATGAACAAAAATAGATACAGAGACAGAGCTGCCTCGAACAGACTGTCAAACTACATCAGGAAGGCCGGGAGGGTTGGGGGGCGGGGTAAGAGATCAACCAAAGGACTTGTATGCATGCATATAAGCATAACCAATGGAAATAAGACACTGGAGGGTAGGGTAGGTGGGGGGATTATCAAGGGTGGGGAGAAAAAGGAGACATATGTAATACTCTTTGTAATACTTTAAGCAATATATAATTTAAAAAATATATAAAATAATAAAAATACTTATAATAATAATAATAAGGTTTGATTCTCTTTGCTTCTTTCCTTTATTAATATCTAGCTTCCTATGGTAACACTATTACTTTTCATCTTTTTTCTCTTTTTTCTTTTTTTATTTGTCAATTGAAGTTTACATTCAATGATAGTTTATATTTGTTAAAACTAGAAAAATGAAGGATAATATCCTAGGCAAGACTAAAGCAAAACTGATACAGTAAATAATTGAAAAGCTGGACCAAAATAAATGTTTATGATGACAGTACTCTCAATTTTATTTTTATTACAGTTGTAATGGGAAGGATATTTGCTCAGTTTACTATTAATGTTAGCACAGAGATGAGACATCATCAAGCGAGACTGGTGTTCAAAGATACTCCTGTCCATGGTGATCTAAATCTCTGCCATGTACAGGGTGTACCAGTTATCCTGGACCTAGTGCACAGCGTTCAACTCTTTCATTGCTGGCATCTTCAGTGTCTGTCCTCCCTGGCAACATAGTTATGGGTTTTTTTCCATGGGACAGCTCTGAGCTAGGCCAGTCCATTAGTAATCATATTTCAGTCTGGAAGGGGCAGCTAGATTGTATCTTCTTTCCCTCGCCAAAGAAGAAAGGGGAAGTTTAGCAAAATATAAAATAGTATTTTAATAATAACTGCCCTAATCCAACCAAACACCACAGAGAAAAACTGGCCAAACCCTATCTTCATCAGCAAAGGTCAAGTGGGAAGTCCAGAGCTCTACCCTAACCCACCCGTAATGAAACACTCCCCGCTCTCCAATGGGCTTGTAGCAAGGAAGCAGCTGGGACTTTCATCACACCCAATAGTAAGGAGCTCCTCTCAGTCATGTCAGTAGAGGCCATGTGGGGAGCATTTTTCAAGGCCTCCTTATAACCCCAAGAAAGGGTGGTGTCAGCAAGATTGTGAGGGAGAGCTTCTACTCCACCCAGCACTAACAAGGTTTCCCTCCCCCACTGGAGTGTCAGTGGACCGAGGTGGGGAATCTGGATTTCACCCTCAGTTCCAGCAACAAGAAGACAGCCCTTTTCCCCCTTGCCTTGATCTCAGCGTAGCCTTCCAAAATAAGATTTTATTAAAATCCATGGATTTAAAACATAATACCTTAAATATCCAGTATACAAATTTAAAAAATCATTATATCAAGAACCAGGGACATATCAACTTTAGATAACACAAATTAGAATTACTTGACAGGTATTTTAAAGCAGCCATCATAAAAAAATGTTTCAAAGAGAAATAGCAAACAAACTTTTTGAAACAAATGAAAAAATAGAAAATCTCAGCAAAAAAAAAAAAATATATATATATATAAAACCTTGACAAAGAAAAAGGTGATATAATGAAGACCAAAATGGAAATTTTTAGACCTGAAAAACACAATAACTTAAGTGAAAGCTCTACTGGGCTTCCAGTCAAAATGGCAGTGTAAGTAAATGTGGTACTTGAATCCCTCTCACAACCACATCAAAAGTACAACTAAATACAGAACAATCATGATTCAGAAACTGCCTGAAATCAGGCTGAATGGAAGTCCTGCATCTGGGATTTAAAGAAGAAACCACATTGAGACTCGTAGGAGTGGCAGAGACATGGAATGGGCTGGTGCCACACCCACCAGGATGGTTTAAAAATGGGAGGTATATCTTGGCTGCAGAGGCCCCAGCTGAGGACCATCCCAGACCAGGGTTCCAGAGCCATGAATACAAGTCCTCATAACTTCTGGCTATAAAACTAATAGGAATTTTCGCTAAGTAAGGTGGAAGTTCCAGAAGTTTCAGGCATTCCTTCTAAAGAGCCCATGCACAGCCTTACTTGGATTCACTCCCTCTGAGCTACAGTTCTGGGGCAGCAGCTTGAAAGAAACCAGAGAGATGCAGGGAGGAACTGAATTTCCTGGCATCAGGGCAAGAGCTGCAGGGACAGCTTTCTCCCAAACAGAAGTGCTGGCATTGGCCATTGTTCCTTTTCTGAGACACCCACACACCCACACAGAGCAGGCAGGCCAGCACCATATCTGAGTCTCAATCAACCTGGTTCACACTCTTCACCTGCCCTGGTGATTCCCTGAGACCCTGCCCCACCCAATTTGCCAACCAATCCAAGCCATTTCCAGTAGCTTTTCCATACAACTGGCCTTTCTTGCCTCATGCTTCAACTTTCCTAAAATCTCTCAAACCAAAATGAAAAATTACTCAAAGCTGTCATTTAGAATTGGAGAGATAAAGAACTTCCCAGACAAGAAAAAATTAAGGAGTTTATCACCAACAAACCAGTATTATGATGGAACCAGTATGAAGTGTTAAAGAGTTTACTTTGAGTAGAAGGGATCTAAAATATGAAAAATAAAATGGTAATAAATAGATATCTATCAACAACTGAATCTAAAAATTAAAATAGGACAGAAACCAAGATGGCAGCATAGGTAAACACCGGAAATAGCTGCTTCGCACAACCACTTCAAAAATACAACTAAAAGACAAAACGGACATCACCCAGAACCACAGGAAGGCTGGCTGAGTGGAAATTCTACAACTAGAAGGAAAGAGAAAAGCACACTGAGACTCAGAGGAGGTGCAGTGTGGAAGTAAAATGCAGAGGTACAGAGGCGCACGTGGAAAGGGCTGGCAACTGAGGACGCGGTTGTCTTTTTCAATTGGGAGGGAGTCACAAGCTCCTGGCTGCTCTATACTCCAGTTCCGGGCAAGTTTCTGGGGGCCCAGACTCATACAGGAGAAACTGGACTGTCTGGCATCAGTCAGAACTCTAGGGCGGGTTTCTCTCAGAGGTACTTGCAGCGATTACCAGGACACTGAGAAGCGGGGCCTCTTAGGGTAGGACTGAGGAGCAGCCATAGCTGTTTGCTCCACCCTGTTGATCCCCTGAGACCCTGCCCCACTCAAGCTGTGCACAGAGGCTTTTGCATATGAAAAGTCTGGCCCTTTGCAATCTGAAAATTACCTAACAAACTGCAGCTGGGTCAGAGAGACCCAGAACTTCCAAAAGAAGGCCCAAGGCCCCACAGCAGTTTGCATTGCTTCAGAGCTAGGCTTTATCTGGGCACCTCCAAACCCCAAACACAGAAGAGGAATCTGTAGATGTCTCCACAGCTCCTGCTGGGTAGCCTCAGGCAGAGGCTAAATTAGCACCTCCTTAGAGATCCAAGAGCCAGTGTACCCAGTGGTCAGAGTGGGACCATCCAGATTAAAACTCCTGAGATCCATAAGGGACACACTCAGGGGGAGGACTCAGTGAGCACCAAAGCCTCACTAAAGGAAGTATTTGTTTTGTTTTGTTTCCATGGGGTGTCAGGGAACTGAAGTCTCCTACTCAAGGATGATCAGGAACGGTACTGGTCACCTTGATAAGGAAGGTGATATGTGGAATGTGTGTGAGGAGGGGATTGTTTTTTAAAAAGATATTTTTATTGATTTCAGAGAGGGAGAGGGAAAGAGAGATAGAAACATCAGTGATGAGAGAGAATCATTGATCCACTGCCTCCTGAATGCCCCCTACTGGGGAGTAAGCCCTTGACCGTAATCAAACCTGAGACCCTTCAGTCCACAGGCCAACACTTTATCCGCTGAGCCAAACCAGCTGGGCGGGAGAGGATTTTTAGTTGGGATATGGGAGACTCCCCAGTTTCACCAGATGTCAAGTCATCACATAGTATTTGACTTTACCTTTAGGCCATATGTAGAGGACAGTTCTTTTTTCCCTTTGGATATTGACATGTGTGAACATGATGGTTATAGTTAGGAGTGTAACATTAATTTTGCAACCGTGAAGGGAAGCATTGTAGATATTTCAGCAATGTGGAGAAAAAAGAGAACAAGGCTGCGTTCCTGATGGCTTCTTTGAAGCTGCTGAAGTTTCCCTGAAACCTCCTACTTAAGGGAACTTAAGGGAAGTTTTCTGATGAAATTCAGGGAAAGATTCAGACTTCTTTTATATGACAATGAACCCTTATTGTAGAACCACTTTTAGTCTGTTATTCTGCTCCTTGTTGCTGAAGCACCCTGATGGGGAAGGCTGGATGCTTACTATCTGCCTGGGGAAAGTCCTTGTGATTTTATATGTGTAATGTCTTTTCTGTGACTATTATGGTTATTGTCTTGCATTAGTTATGGTTATACTACATATAAGCATGGTGCAGAGTTCAGCTTGGGCCAGAATGAAGGACTAGAAAAATCAGAGAGGAAATTCCAATGGGAAGCTATTTAGTTCCTTCGTCCCCCGCCTACCTCAAAAGGGCATCTGAGTTTTACTCTTAAGAAGAATTCACATAAAATTTAAATGGCTGCTAAGTAAGTTCTTTGTCAATTCCTAAAGTACAAATTTACCCACAGGCTATTGTGTACCCTCAGGCCCATGGGGAGTGGGTCTAAGCTGGCATTTGGACATCCTTAACACTGCCATGAAGGTGGGAGAAGCTCCTGCCACCTCTGGCTGAGTAGCGCTCCCCCGAGGGAGTGCACTGACCACCAGGGGGCAGATCCTTGCATTGAGCATCTGCTCCCTGGTGGTCATTGCGCATCATAGCAACTGGTTTTTCTGCAAGTCAGTCAATTTGCATATTAGCCTTTTACTACCGTATTTGCCGGCGTATAAGACGATTTTTTGGCCCTGAAAAATATGCCTCCAAGTGGGGGGTCGTCTTATACGCCAGGTACACTTCAGATAGACTGCCCATAGTGCTTGCCCCGTGCCATAGTGGCCTCCCGATGCCCACCCACTTCATTCCACATACCGTTCAGGCATCAGCAGCGCTGCTGGGTGTATGCTCGGCTGTTATGCGATTTTGCTGTTATGCGATTTTACCACACTCGCAAAATCGCACACAGCCGACCATACACCCAGTATGATAGCGCAAAATCGCAAATCGCGATACCATACTGGGTGTATGGTTGGCTGTGTGCGATTTTGCGAGTGTGGTAAATTCGGGTTACCGTATATTTCTTTACATATGCATTGAAGATTCGCGATTTTGCGCTATCATGGTGCCTGTTAGAATGTTGAAGAGCTCGCACTTGCGCACTAGTGAGGTCCCAGGGAGATGCTGATGCAAGGGTGGACCAGACTGCTATAGTGACAGGGCGGGCAAACAGGGAGCAGGGACCAATCAAATCAGGCTTTGTATACAGCCAACAGCCAACCACAATACTGCCCCATTGTACAGTACAGCATAGAAAATGTTGACCAGTCAAACCCCTATCATCCCTATCATGGCACCAAGATGTCGTTGATGAACTTTTAATATCAGATGATGAAGAGGAGTTTGAAGGCTTTTAAGGTGAAACTGTCATGCCAGCAAACTTGCTAGGGACTTGCCCGGCACTTGCTCTCTCCCTCTATTTGTTATCTTACTTCTATCATTGACAGTCCCTCTAGGTTGTGGGCTGCTTGCCTGTGTTCCTGAGAAGCATCTACGGTACCAGTCTATAGAGCGTGTTTTCTTTAGTGAATTACCGGTATGTTTACCGGTAATAAACTTGCACTGTTTTATGTATATGTTTGATTACATACAGCCTTGTGACAGTTTTCCTGCATGTCATAAGCATTTGAATATAAATTAAAATGTTAAAATCAAATCTGATATTGTTTTACCTTTTATTTGGTGTGTGGAAGGTGTGCGGAAGAGGGGGTAGTCTTATACGGCGAGTATATAACAAACTCTGTATTTTGAGTGGAAATGTTAGGGGGTCGTCTTATACGCCCAGTCGTCTTATACGCCGGCAAATACGGTATATAGGATAAGGCAAAAATCAAATGAGGATCATGTCCTAGAATAATAGAGAATATCAAGAATATTAGTCTTTGATTTCTATGTTCTTTGCATCTATATACTTAACATCAACAAAACAATAAAAAAGAGGAAATGATATTACACTTTTGGAGAAAAATAAAATAACTTGGTTAAGATGATATTATGAAATGATTTTATTTGCTTAACCCTTGACTCAAATTGTTTCTGAGATGGTAAGTAATCTATGCTGTCATTTTGAAAATTGCCTATATTAAATATTATGTAATAAAATGTTTAAATATCCTTCTAATAAATTCTCAATGAAAGCTTAATTTAACAACATATCCGTTTCAGGTATTGGAATATAATTTTCAAAATACTCATAATGCGATATATTTTATACTAAATCAATTCAAGTTATTGGATTTTGGAGACTGCAAAAAAAATCTCATGAACATACACTTAATAGAAAAAAGTTTGTTTTCGAAATAATAAAAAAACATTCAATTAATCAAATTCAGCCAGTTCAAGGTCTATGTTAGGCTAAGAAAGATCAACTTTTCCTAATCCTGCTGACTTTTTATTTCCTCTAAGGTCTGAGAAGACTAAAAATCCAGGAGTCTCTGAAGGCTGCTCATCACCTGAGACTCCTGGGCAAAGCCAGAAGCCATTCCCTGCTGACTGGGCAATATTTGTGAACAAATCTAGCACATAGATCTCAGCCCCTTCGCTGCTCTCCTTTGCGTGGTCTCTAGGTGGTAGGGGCCAGAGAATGCAGGACCTTATGTGCCATGCTAAAGAGCTCCTAATTCTGCAGGCAATTGGAAATCCATTAAAGATTTAAGCCAGAGGGTGAGATGATTCCATTAGCTCTATATTAAGCCCACTTGGTGAAGAATATCTGAGAGTAGAACAGAGGATGTAGCTACTGTGGAGGTAGTTACCATGCCAGGGGAAATAGAGTAAAGGCCTGAGTTTAGGCAGAGGCACCACAGATGCCAACATTTGCAGGGGATAAAACTGAAAGATCCCAAATGAATACATTAGCAAAGAGAAAGGGAAATAGAACAGTGTGTGTGTGTGGGGGTTGATGAGACAAGATAGTTAGAATATGTTTGCTGTCAAATTAAATTGACTCTAGGGTCCATGTTCTCGTAGAATTAGAGAACAGTGATCCAGACAGCACGGGCATAGGTTCCAGCACCAATTTGGTTTCCCAAAAGACAATATACTCTAAGAATGTTTTGTTTTGTTTTATTTTTCCTTTCAGTTTTCAACTCTTTTTCTGATAGTGGTAGTGCTGAGATAAATGAACCCCATTGATTATATATTTTAGGGATATCTGTACAGGGAATAAAAAGTGGCCATGTTGCTTCCAGTTGTAAACTCTCAAAGGTCAGGTGTCAGGCTGAATTTTCTAAAGCTAAGGCACTCCTCAAACCTTAAAAATAATGAATAACAATTTCCCCATAGAAGACTCTAGGAAAAGCATCAAGTATAATTTAAAGGATTTTAGCTTTGAGTAGAAACAACTCAATAAAACTGAAAAGCAATAGGAGGTAATATATTATCTACTTATATAAAAACCATGGGTGGTGTTCATCATGACCTGAACCACTGCGACCAAATGGAAGGAAGTCAGTCCTGCAGGGGTTGTTTTGGCAATGGCTGTGCCCTCCCCCGAGCTGTTTCCTGGAGCTGTTTCCAGTGAGGGTGGGGTTTGAGGCAGGAACCCGCCCTCAGAGTGTGGACCCACTGAATCCTGGGTTGTTTTGTCAAGGGCTGTGCCCTCCCCAGCTGTTTCCTGTGTGGCCTGAGGGAAGAACCCACCCTCAGAGCACCAGGAGAGCCCAGCAGCAGTCAGTCCTGGGTTGCTGAGGTGGAGGCCACGGTGTGGTAGAACTCTGGGTCTGGCCCAACAGGAGGCATGGCCGGCCTTCAAACCAGACCCTGACAGTAGAAAGGAGGGGGAGCCCCATTCCTCACAGAATCCACTGTTGGATAGCTTGCTGTCACTGGCCTGCCAGCCAGGAACCCCATTCTCCTGCACCCGGACTCTGACAGAGGGGAGGAGGGAGCCCCTTTCTTCACGAAATGAGCTCCTTTTGTTACTGTTTATTTATTAATAAATTTATATATTATTTTCATATACATTTACTAATTTCCTTTCATCTTTCACACTTCAATTATAGAGAAAGGGCAAATAGCAATATTAACATATCTCTGCTAATTAATTCCCTTTTTAAAAAAATATAATTTATTGAAATTTTACAGAGAGGAAGGGAGAGGGATAGAGAGTTAGAAAAATCGATGAGAGAGAAACATTGATCAGCTGCTTCCTGCAAACTACCCACTAGGGATATGCCCGCAACCAAGGTACATGCCCTTGACCAGAATCGAACCTAGGACCCTTGAGTCTGCAGGCCGATGCTCTATCCACTGAGCCAAACTGGTTAGGGCAATTAATTCCCCCCCCCTTTTTTTTTTTTAAAAAAAACTTGCTTTTATTTGTACACCATTTACATTCTAAATCCAAAATTAAACATGCAAACACAGACAGATTACTGAAGTTGATTTTCTTCTCTTCTCTCTTATGGTCAACAATAGTACATAATTATGTATTTTTGTACAGGTAGTAAATATACAAAATTTGCATTAAATAAATTTAAAAGTATGTGTACATAACATCCTATCTAATAAAAGAGAAACATGGTAATTAGCCGTAACTTTGCTACCCTTCCCATTGGCTAATCAGCAAGATATGCAAATTAACTGCCAACCAAAATGGCGGCCAGCAGCCAGGCAGCTGACGCAAACAGGAAGGCTTGCTTGCTCCAGTGACGGAGGAAGCCAGGTTCCCCGCCTGCCACTGCCGGCCTCTCAGCTGCTCTCTAAGAAACATTGTTACAAATATAGAAGCTAAACAAAACCCCAGAAACCTGCTTTCAGCCTGCAGGGATCTCAGAGCTGGAGTCTCAACAAAGTTTCAAATACAGAAAGTAAACAAAGCCCAGAAACCTGCTTTCAGCAGCTGAGGTCTCAGAGCTGGAGCTGAGCCTTAGAGCTAAAGATGGCTCTCAGCTCCAGTGACAGCATAGAAGGTAAATAAATTCCAGAATAAAAAAGAAAAAAGAAATAAAAGAGAGGTTGGGAGCTTCAGTTACTCACCAGCCTGAAAACGGCCCTCAGCCCCTCACCCAGACTGGCCAGGCACTCCAGTGGGAACCCCCACCCTGAATGGGGTGTGACCAGCTGCAAACAGCCATCATCCCCTCACCCAGGCTGGCCAGGCACCGCAGTGGGGGCCCCCACCCTGATCCAGGACACCCTTCAGGGCAAACCAGCTGACCCCCACCTGTGCACCAGGGCTATATCCTATATAGTAAAAGGGTAATATGCCTCTCAGCACTGGGATCAGCAGAGCCGCAAGGCCTCCTGGCCTGGGATCAGCGGAGCTGCAAGGCCTCCCGGCACCAGGATCAGTGGAGCCACGAGGCCTCACTGCCCCTGTGTCAAATGGAGCTGCAAGGCCTCCCAGCATCGGGATCAGTGGAGCCGCGAGGCCTCCAAGCCTGGGATCAGCAGAGCCACGAGGCCTCCCGAACCCAGGATCAGCAAAGTTGCAAGGCCTCCTGGCACTGGAATTAGTGGAGCCGCAGGCCTCCCAGCACCGGGACCAGTGGAGCAGCGAGGCCTCACTGCCCATGTGTCAAGCGGAGCCGTGAGGCCTTCCGGCACCAGGATCAGCGGAGCTGCAAGGCCTCGTGGCCCCTGGAGCAGCATGACAGGGGGAAGCACCCAAACCCCCTGATCGCCTTGCAGCTCTGTGTGTGACAGGGGGTGGGGCCACAACCTCCCTATCCGCCCTGCTCTGTTCATGACAGGGGAAGGCGCCCCAACACCCTGATGGGCCCTGCTCTGCGTGTGACAGGGTGGAGCCACAACCTCCTCATCGGCCCTGCCTTGAGTGTGACAGGGGGTGGTGCCCCAACACCCCATTGGCCCTACCCTGAGCATGACTTAGGGTGGCATCACAACTTCCTGATCCGCCCTGCTCTGTACATGGCAGGGGGGATCTCCCCAACCCACTGATTGGCCCTGCTCGGTGGGTGACAGGGGGGAGCTCCCCAACCCCCTAATCAGCCAGCTCTGTATGTGACAGGGGTGGCACCACAACCCCCTGATCTGCCCTGCTCTGTGCATGACAGGGGGTGGTGCCGCAACCTCCCCATCAACCCTGCCTTGAGTGTGACAGGGGGCGGCACCCCAACCCCCCAATCGGCTCTACCTTGAGCATGACTGAGGGTGGCATTGCAACCTCCTGATCCGCCCTGCTCTGTGCATGACAGGGGGTGGTGCCCCAACTCCCCAATTGGCCCTGCTCTGAGCTTGACCAGGGGCTGAGGGGCAGGCACCTTGGGATTGGGCCTGCCCTCTGCTACCTGGGAGAGGGCCTAAGCCAGCAGGTCATTATCTCCCAAGGGGTCCCAGACTGTGAGAGGGCACAAGTGGGGCTGATGGATACCCCCCACCAATGCACAAATTTTTGTGCACCAGGCCTCTAGTCCTATCTAATAAAAGAGAAACATGGTAATTAGCCGTAACTTTGCTACCCTTCCCATTGGCTAATCAGGGCGATATGCAAATTACTGCCAACCAAGATGGCGGCCAGCAGCCAGGCAGCTTGAAGCGAACAGGAGGCTTGCTTGCTTCAGTGACGGAGGAAGCTAAGATTCCCCGCCTGCCTTGCCGGCCTATGAGCTTGCAGTTTAAGAAACAGTCTTACAAATATAGAAGCTAAACAAAACCCCAGAAACTTGCTCTCAGCGAGCTGGGCTTCAGCCAGCAGGACCGCAACATTGTTTCAATTATAGAACCCAAATAAACTAGATACCTGCTTTCAGCAGCTGAGGCCTCAGAGCTGAAGCCAAGCCTCAGAGCTAAAGCTGGCCCAGAATAAAAAAAGAAAAGAAAAAAAGGACAGCTTGGGAGCTTCAGTCACCTGCCAGCCTGTAAACGGCCCTCAGCTCCTCACCCAGGCTGGTCAGGCACCACAGTGGGGACCCCCACCCTGATCCAGGACACCCTTAAGGGCAAACCAGCTGGCCTCCACCTGTGCACCAGGCCTCTATCCTATATAGTAAAAGGGTAATATGCCTCCCAACACTGGAATCAGCGGAGCCGCGAGGCCTCCTGGCACCGGGATTGGCGTGACAGGGGGCAGTGACCAAACCCCCTGATCGCCCTGCGGCTCTGTGTGTAACAGGGGGTGGGGCCACAACCTCCCTATCTGCCCTGCTCTGTTCATGACAGGGGAAGGCGCCCCAACCCCCTGATCAGCCCTGCTCTGTGCCAGATAGGGGGGAGCTCCCCAACCCCCTGATCACCCTGCAGCTCTGTGTGTGATGGTTTGGCGCCCCAACCCCCTGATCGGCCCTGTTCTGTGCGTGACAGGGGGTGGAGCCACAACCTCCCCATCAACCCTGCCTTGAGTGTGACAGGGGGAGGTGCCCCAACCCCCCAATCAGCCCTACCCTGAGCGTGACTAGGGGTGGCATTGCAACCTCCCGATCCACCTTGCTCTGTGCATGACAGGGGGCAGCGCCCCAACTCCCCAATCGGCCCTGCTCTGAGCCTGACCAGGGGCTGCACCTAGGGATTGCGCCTGCCCTCTGCCATCCGGAAGCAAGCCTAAGCCATCGTTATCTCCCAAGGGGTCCCAGACTGCGAGAGGGCACAGATTGGGCTGAGGGACCCCCTCTCCCCCCCGAGTGCACAAATTTTTGTGCACTGGGCCTCTAGGTTTTATATAAATGAGTATAAAAACTAAGCAATTAACTAGACATAATTATTGAAGAGATTATATACTTTATATAGGTCCAGTTATACACAACAAAACAGTCTCTCTTATCTTTTTGACATCCCATTAATAAGCTGTATTATTTGGGATTTTTTTTTATTGTTTTATTGCTTAAAGTATTGCAAAGAGTATTACATATGTCTCCTTTTTTCCCTGGCCTTGACAATCCCCTGGCCTCCCCTACCCCCCAGTGTCTTATGTCCATTGGTTATGCTTATATGCATGTATACAAGTCTGTTGGTTGATCTCTTACCCCCCTGCCTCCTGCCCCCCAACCCTCTCTGGCCTTCCCGCTGTAGTTTGACAGTCTGTTCGAGGCAGCTCTGCCTCTGTATCTATTTTTGTTCATAAATTTATAACGGTCTTTATTAACCACAAATGAATGAGATCATGTGGTATTTTTCCTTCATTGACTGGCTTATTTCACTTAGCATAATGCTCTCCAGTTTCATCCATGCTGTTGCAAATGGTAAGAGTTCCTTCTTTTTTATAGCAGCATAGTATTCCATAGTGTAGATGTACCACAGTTTTCTAGTCCATTCATCTGTTGATGGGCACTTAGGCTGTTTCCAGATCTTAGCTATGGTGAATTGTGCTGCTATGAACAGAGGGGTGCATATATCCTTTCTGATTGGTGTTTCTGTTTTCTTGGGATATAGTCCTAGAAGTGGGATCACAGGGTCAAATGGAAGTTCCACTTTTAGTTTTTTGAGGAAACTGCATACTGTCTTCCATAGTGGCTGCACCAGTCTGCATTCCCAACAGCAGGCACGAGTGTTCCCTTTTCTCCGCATCCTCTCCAGCACTTGTGTCATTTTTCTAGTCCTTCATTCTGGCCCAAGTTGAACTCTGCACCATGCTTATATGTAGTATAACCATAACTAATGCAAGACAATAACCATAATAGTCACAGAAAAGACATTACACATATAAAATCACAAGGACTTTCCCCTGGCAGATAGTAAGCATCCAGCCTTCCCCATCAGGGTGCTTCAGCAACAAGGGGCAGAATAACAGACTAAAAGTGGTTCTACAATAAGGGTTCATTGTCATAAAAAAGAAGTCTGAATCTTTCCTTGAATTTCATCAGGAAACTTCCCTTAAGTTCCCTTAAGTAGGAGGTTTCAGGGAAACTTCAGCAGCTTCAAAGAAGCCATCAGGAACGCAGCTTTGTTCTCTTTTTTCTCCACATTGCTGAAATATCTACAATGCTTCCCTTCATGGTTGCAAAATTAATGTTACACTTCCAACTATAACCATCATGTTCACACATGTCAATATCCAAAGGGAAAAAAGAACTGTCCTCTACATATGGCCTAAAGGTAAAGTCAAATACTATGTGATGACTTGACATCTGGTAAAACTGGGGAGTCTCCCATATCCCAACTAAAAATCCTCTCCCGCCCAGCTGGTTTGGCTCGGTGGATAGAGTGTTGGCCTGTGGACTGAAGGGTACTGGGTTTGATTATGGTCAAGGGCTCAATCCCCAGTAGGGGGCATTCAGGAGGCAGCGGATCAATGTTTCTCTCTCATCACTGATGTTTCTCTCTCTCTCTCTCTCTCTCTCTCTCTCTCTCTCTCTCTCCCTCTCTGAAATCAATAAAAATAACTTTTTAAAAAAACAATCCTCTCCCTACACACCTTCCACAGATTACCTTCCTTATCAAGGTGACCAGTTTAGTTCCTGCTCATCCTTGAGTAGGAGACTTCAGTTCCCTGACAGCCCATGGGAAAAAAATGCCTTGCTTCATTGGAGCTTTGGTGCTCACTGAGTCTGCCCCCTGAGTGTGTCCCTTATGGATCTGAGGAGTTGTAATCTGGATGGTCCCACTCTGACCACTGGCTACACTGGCTCTTGGATCTCTAAGGAGATGCTAATTTAGCCTCTGCCTGAGGCTACCCAGCAGGAGCTATGGAGAGATCTGCAGATTCCTCTTCTCTGTTTGGGGTTTGGAAGTGCCCAGACGAAGCTTAACTCTGTAGCAATGCAAGCTGCTGTGGGGCCTTGGGCCTTCTTTTGGAAGTTCTGGGTCTCTCTGACCCAGCTGCAGTTTGTTAGGTAATTTTCAGATTGCAAAGGGCCAGACTTTTCATATGCAAAAGCCTCTGTGCACAGCTTGAGTGGGACGGGGTCTCAGGGGATCAACAGGGTGGAGCAAACAGCTATGGCTGCTCCTCAGTCCTACCCTAAGAGGCCCCCTTCTCAGTGTCCCGGTAATCACTGCAAGTACCTCTGAGAGAAAGCCGCCCTAGAGTTCTGACTGATGCCAGACAGCCCAGTTTCTCCTGTATGAGTCAGGGCCCCCAGAAACTTGCTCGGAACTGGAGTATAGAGCAGCCGGGAGCTTGTGACTCCCTCCCAATTGAAAAAGACAACCGCGTCCTCAGTTGCCAGCCCTTTCCATGTGCGCCTCTGTACCTCTGCATTTTACTTCCACACTGCACCTCCTCTGAGTCTCAGTGTGCTTTTCTCTTTCCTTCTAGTTGTAGAATTTCCACTCAGCCAGCCTTCCTGTGGTTCTGGGTGATGTCCGTTTTGTCTTTTAGTTGTATTTTTGAAGTGGTTGTGCGAAGCAGCTATTTCCGGTGTTTACCTATGCCACCATCTTGGTTTCTCTCCTATTTTAATTTTTAGATTCAGTTGTTGATAGATATCTATTTATTACCATTTTATTTTTCATATTTTAGATCCCTTTTTCTCAAAGTAAACCCTTTAACATTTCATGTAATACTGGTTTGTTGGTGATAAACTCCTTAATTTTTTCTTGTCTGGGAAGCTCTTTATCTCTCCAATTCTAAATGATAGCTTTGAGTAATTTTTCATTTTGGTTTGAGAGATTTTAGGAAAGTTGAAGCATGAGGCAAGAAAGGCCAGTTGTATGGAAAAGCTACTGGAAATGGCTTGGATTGGTTGGCAAATTGGGTGGGGCAGGGTCTCAGGGAATCACCAGGGCAGGTGAAGAGTGTGAACCAGGTTGATTGAGACTCAGATATGGTGCTGGCCTGCCTGCTCTGTGTGGGTGTGTGGGTGTTTCAGAAAAGGAACAATGGCCAATGCCAGCACTTCTGTTTGGGAGAAAGCTGTCCCTGCAGCTCTTGCCCTGATGCCAGGAAATTCAGTTCCTCCCTGCATCTCTCTGGTTTCTTTCAAGCTGCTGCCCCAGAACTGTAGCTCAGAGGGAGTGAATCCAAGTAGGGCTCTTTAGAAGGAATGCCTGAAACTTCTGGAACTTCCACCTTACTTAGCGAAAATTCCTAGTAGTTTTATAGCCAGAAGTTATGAGGACTTGTATTCATGGCTCTGGAACCCTGGTCTGGGATGGTCCTCAGCTGGGGCCTCTGCAGCCAAGATATACCTCCCATTTTTAAACCATCCTGGTGGGTGTGGCACCAGCCCATTCCATGTCTCTGCCACTCCTACGAGTCTCAATGTGGTTTCTTCTTTAAATCCCAGATGCAGGACTTCCATTCAGCCTGATTTCAGGCAGTTTCTGAATCAGGTCTAAAAATTTCCATTTTGGTCTTCATTATATCACCTTTTTCTTTGTCAAGGCAATATATATATATATATATTTCTTTTTTTTTTGCTGAGATTTTCTATTTTTTCATTTGTTTCAAAAAGTTTGTTTGCTATTTCTCTTTGAAACATTTTTTTTTATGATGGCTGCTTTAAAATACCTGTCAAATAATTCTAATTTGTGTCATCTAAAGTTGATATGTCCCTAGTTCTTGGTATCATAGTGATTTTTTTAAAGTTGTAAACTGGATATTTAAGGTATTATGTTTTAAATCCATGGATTTTAATAAAATCTTGTTTTGGAAGGCTACGCTGAGATCAAGGCAAGGGGGAAAAGGGCTGTCTTCTTGTTGCTGGAACTGAGGGTGAAATCCAGATTCCCCACCTCGGTCCACTGACACTCCAGTGGGGGAGGGATACCTTGTTAGTGCTGGGTGGAGTAGAAGCTCTCCCTCACAATCTTGCTGACACCACCCTTTCTTGGGGTTATAAGGAGGCCTTGAAAAATGCTCCCCACATGGCCTCTACTGACATGACTGAGAGGAGCTCCTTACTATTGGGTGTGATGAAAGTCCCAGCTGCTTCTCTGCTACAAGCCCATTGGGGAGTGGGGAATGTTTCATTATGGGTGGGTTAGGGTAGAGCTCTGGACTTCCCACTTGACCTTTGCTGATGAAGATAAGGGTTTGGCCAGTTTTTCTCTATGGTGTTTGTTTGGAGTAGTGCAGTTATTATTGAAATACTATTTTATATTTTGCTAAACTTCCCCTTTCTTCTTTGGCGAGGGAAAGAAGATACAATCTAGCTGCACCTTCCAGACTGAAATCTGTTTACTAATGGATTGGCCTAGCTCAGAGCCGTCCCATGGAAAAGAACCCATAACTATGTTTCCAGGGAGGACAGACACTGAAGATGCCAGCAGTCAAAGAGTTGAACGCTGTGCACTAGGTCCAGGATAACTGGTACACCCTGTTCATGGCAGAATTTTAGATCACCATGGACAGGAGTATCTTTGAACACTAGTCTCGCTTGATGATGTCTCATGTCTGTGCTAACATTAATAGTAAACTGAGCAAATATCCTTCCCATTACAACTGTAATAAAAATAAAATTGAGAGTACTGTCATCATAAACATTTATTTTGGTCCAGTTTTTCAATTATTTACTGTATGAAGTTTGCTTTAGTCTGCCTAGGATATTATCCTTCATTTTTCTAAAGTTTTAACAAATATAAACTATCATTGAATGTAAACTTTAATTGACAAATAAAAAAGAAAAAAGAGAAAAAAGATGAATAGTAATAGTGTTACCATAGGAAGCTAAACATTAATAAAGGAAAGGAGCAAAGAGAATCAGACATTGTTATTATTACTATTATTATTATTATTATATATTTTTAATTATTTATTGCTTAAAGTATTAGAAAGAGTATTACATATGTCCCCCTTTTTTCCCCCGCCCTTGACAATCCCCTGGCCGTCCCTACCCCCCAGTGTCTTATGTCCATTGGTTATACTTATATGCATGCATATAAATAGTCCTTCAGTTGATCTCTTACCCCGCCCCCCTCCCGCCCCGAAACTCTCCCCAGCCTCCCCACTGTAGTTTGACAGTCTGTTCGAGGCAGCTCTGTCTCTGTATCTATTTTTGTTCATAAGTTTATAATGGCCTTTATTATCCATAAATGAGTGAGATCATGTGGTATTTTTCCTTCATTGACTGGCTTATTTCACTTAGCATAATGCTCTCCAGTTCCATCCATGCTGTTGCAAATGGTAAGAATTCCTTCTTTTTTACAGCAGCATAGTATTCCATAGTGTATATATACCACAGTGTTCTAGTCCATTCATCCGTTGATGGGCACTTAGGCTGTTTCCAGATCTTAGCTATGGTGAATTGTGCTGCTATGAACATAGGGAGGCATATATCCTTTTTGATTGGTCGTTTTGTTTTCTTGGGATATAGTCCTAGAAGGGGGATCACTGGGTCAAATGGGAGTTCCATTTTTAGTTTTTTGAGGAAACTGCATACTGTCTTCCATAGTGGCTGCACTAGTCTGCATTCCTACCAGCAGTGCACGAGTGTTCCTTTTTCTCCACATCCTCTCCAGCACTTGTCGTTTGTTGATTTGTTGATGATAGCCAGTCTGACAGGTGTGAGATGGTACCTCATTGTTGTTTTGATTTGAATCTCTCAGATGATTAGTGACTTTGAGCATGTTTTCATATGTCTCTTGGCTTTCTGAATGTCCTCTTTTGAAAGGTGTCTATTTAGGTCCTTTGCCCATTTTTTGATTGGATTGCTTATCTTCCTTTTGTTAAGTTTTATGAGTTCCCTATAAATGTTGGAGATTAAACCCTTATCGGTGATAAAATTGGCAAATATGTTCTCCCATGCAGTGGGCTTTCTTGTTGTGTTGTGGATGGTTTCTTTTGCTGTGCAGAAGCTTTTTATTTTGATGTAGTCCCATTTGTTTATTTTCTCTTTAGTTTCAAGTGCCCTAGGAGCTGTATCAGTGAATAAATTGCTTCGGCATATGTCTGAGATTTTATTGCCTTTGGATTCTTCTAGTATTTTTATGGTTTCCCATTGTACATTTAAGTCCTTTATCCATTTTGAGTTTATCTTTGTGTATGGTGTAAGCTGGTGGTCTAGTTTCATTTTCTTGCATGTATCTGTCCATTTTCCCCAACACCATTTATTGAAGAGACTATCTTGACTCCATTGTATGTTCTTCCCTCCTTTGCCAAATATTAATTGAGCATATTGGTTTGGGCTGATTTCTGGGCTCTCTATTCTAGTCCATTGATCTATATGCTGTTCTTGTGCCAGTACCAGGCAGTTATGAGAACAGTGGCTTTGTAATACAGCTTCATATCTTGTATTGAGATCCCACCTACTTTCTTCTTTCTCAAGATGGCTGCAGCTATTTGGGGTATTTTTTTATTCCAGATCATTTTTTGGAGAGTTCGTTCTAGGTCTGTGAAATATGCTGTTGGTATTTTAATGGGAAGTGTGTTGAATTTATAGATTGCTTTGGGTAGTATAGACATTTTAATGATGTTGATTCTACCAATCCAAGAACATGGTATGTTCGTCGGTTTATGTCTTACTCTATCTTTTTTTTCAACGTCCTGTGGTTTTCTGAGTAAAGGTCTTTTACCTCTTTAGTTAAGTTTATTCCTAGGTATCTTAATTTTTTTTGGTGCGATGGTAAATGGGATTGCTTTTTTAGTCTCTCTTTCTGTAAGTTCACTATTGGTGTATAGAAATGCCATAGATTTCTTGGCATTAATTTTGTATCCTGCTACATTGCTGAATTCATTTATTAAGTGTAATAGTTTTTTGATGGAGTCTTTAGGGTTTTGTATGTATAATATCATGTCATCTGCAAATAAGGACAGTTTTACTTCCTCTTTTCCAATTTGGATGCCTTTTATTTCTTCTTCTTGTCTAATTGCAATGGCTAATACTTCCAGTACTATGTCGAACAGGAGTGCTGAAAGTGGGCATCCCTGTCTCATTCCTGTTCTTAGGGGAAATGGTGTTAGTTTTTGTCCATTGAGTATGATATTGGCGGTGCGTTTGTCATATATGGCTTTGATTATTTTGAGGTATGATCCTTCTATTTCCACCTTGCTGAGAGTTTTTATTAAAAATGGGTATTGAGCCGAAACCGGTTTGGCTCATTGGATAGAGCGTCGGCTTGAGGACTGAAAGGTCCCAGGTTCGATTCCGGTCAAGGGCATGTACATGGGTTGCGGGCACATCCCCAGTGGGGAGTGTGCAGGAGGCAGCTGATGGATGTTTCTCTCATCGATGTTTCTAACTCTCTATCTCTCTCCCTTCCTCTCTGTAAAAAATCAATAAAATATATTAAAAAAAAATGGGTATTGAATTTTGTCAAATGCTTTTTCCGCATCAATTGATATGATTATTTGTTTTTTTTCTTTCAATTTGTTTATGTGATGTATCATGTTTATTGATTTGCGGGTATTGTACCATCCTTGCATCCCTGGGATAAATCCTACTTGGTCATGGTGTATGATCTTTCTGATGTACTGCCGGATCCGATTTGCTAAGATTGTGTTGAGTATTTTGGCATCTATGTTCATGAGGGATATTGGCCTGTTCTCTTTCATTGTCTTGTCTTTGCCTGGTTTTGGTATTAGGGTGATGCTGGCTTCATAGATTGAGCTTGGAAGTGTTTCTTCCTCTTGAATTTTTTGTAGTAGTCTGAGGAGGATAGGTTTTAGTTCTTCCTTGAATGTTTGGTAAAACTCCCCTGTGAAGACGTCTGGTCCTGGGCTTTTGTTTGCTGGAAGCTTTTTGATGACTGCTTCAATGTCTTCCATAGTTATTGGCCTGTTGAAATTTTTAGATTCTTCCTGATTGAGTTTTGGAATGTTGTATTTTTCTAGGAATATGTCCATTTTTTCCAGGTTGTCTAGTTTGTTGGAGTAGAGTTGTCCATAGTATTTTTTAACAATCATTTGTATTTTTGTGGGGTGTGTTGTTATTTCGCCTTTATCATTTCTGATTTTGTTTATTTGGGTCCTCTCTCTTGGCTTCTTGGTGAGCCTGGCTAGAGGTACATCAATCTTGTATATCTTTTCAAAGAACCAGCTCTTGATTTCATTGATTTCATGTATTGTTTTTTTGGTCTCTATGTCATTTATTTCTGCTCTAATGTTTATTATCTCCTTCCTTCTGCTCACTCTGGGGTTTTCTTGTTGCTCTCTTTCTAATTCTTTGAGATGTAGATTTAGGTGATTTACTACCATTTTTTCTTGTTTTTTGAGATAGGCCTATAGAGCTATAAACTTCCCTCTCAGGACTGCTTTCATTGTGTCCCAAAGGTTTTGGATTGTTGTGTTTTCATTGTCATTAGTTTCCAGGATGTTTTTAATTTCTTCTTTGATCTCATTGGTAACCCAATCAATGTTTAATAACATGCTATTCAGCTTCCAAGTGTTTGAGTATTTTGGGATGTTTTTATTGTAGTTTATTTCTAATATTATGCCATTATGGTCTGGGATGATGCTTGGTAAGATTTTAATTTCTTGAGTTTGGGGAGACTTTGTTTGTGACCCAATATGTGGTTTATTTTTTTTAAAATATATTTTATTGATTTTTTACAGAGAGGAAGGGAGAGAGATAGAGAGTTAGAAACATCAATGAGAGAGAAACATCGATCAGCTGCCTCCTGCACATCTCCTACTGGGGATGTGCCCGCAACCTAGGTACATGCCCTCGACCGGAATCAAACCTGGAACCCTTCAGTCCGCAGGCCGACGCTCTATCCACTGAGCCAAATCGGTGTCGGCGTGGTTTATTTTTTAATATGTCCCATGAGCACTTGCGAAGAACATATATTTCGTAGCTTTCGGGTGAAATATTCTAAAGATGTCAATTAGGTTTATTTGATCTAGTGAGTCATTTAGGATTGCTTTTGTTTGCCAATTTTTTGTCTGGAGGATTTATCCAGTAGTGTCAGTGGTGTATTAAAGTCCCCTACTATGATTGTATTGTTGTCGATCTCTCCCTTGATATCTTCCACGAGTTTTTTTTTTATGTATTTGGGTGCTCTTGCATTGGGTGCATATATGTTTATCAGGGTTATATTCTCTTGTTGTATTGATCCCTTTAGTATTATGAAGTGGTCTTCCTTATCTCTTGTTATGGCCTTCACTTTGAGGTCTATTTTGTCCAATATAAGTATTGCTACCCCACCTTTTTTTCATTTCCATTTTCCTGAAAGATATTTTTCCATCCCTTCACTTTCAGTCTGTGTGAGTCCCTTCTTCTGAGGTGGGTCTCTTGTAGACAGCAAATGTATGGGTCACGTTTTTTATCCATTCAGCCACTCGATGTCTTTTGATTGGAGTATTTAGTCCATTTATGTTTAAAGTTATTTTTGAAAGGTACTTGTTTGTAGCCATTTCTATTTTTTGTGGCTGTTTTCTTTCTTAGCTTTTTATTTCTTCGTTTTACACCAGTCCTTTTAGCATTTCTTGCATTGCTGGTTTGGTGGTGATAAACTCCCTTAGCCTTTTTTTTTGTCTGTGAAGATTCTATTTCCCCGTCAATTTTTAATGATAGCCTTGCTGGATAGATTTTTCTTGGATTCAGTCCTTTGCTTGCACCACTTTGTAAATTTCCGTCCATTCTTTTCTGGCCTGATGTGTTTCTGTTGAGAAATCATTTGGTAGTCTAATGGGAGATTCCTTGTATGTAACTTTCCATCTCTCTCTTGCAGCCTTTAAGATTCTCTCTTTGTCCTGAATATTTGCAATGGTAATTATGATGTGTCTTGGTGTGGGTCTTTTCGGGTTCACCCTGTTTGGGACTCTCTGTGCTTCTGTGACTTTTTTCTTCCCCATGCAGGGAAGTTTTCTGATATTATTTCTTCAAATAGGTTTTCTAGGTCTTGTTCCTCTTTCTGTTGTTCTGGCACCCCTATTATTCGTATGTTGTTTCATTTCATGTTGTCCAATAGCTCCTTTAGGCTCTCCTCCTGTCTTTTAATTTTTTTCTCCAATTGCAGTACAGTTTGGGTGTGTTTTGTTTCCCTGTCTTCTAATTTGCTAATTCGGTCCTCCGCTTCTCCTAGTCTACTGTTGAAACTTTCAATGGTGTTTTTTATTGCAGCTATATCACTGTTCATTTCTTCTTGGTTCTTACATAGTTTATTGATTTTTTTCATCTGTTTCTTCTTGCTTCTTGCATAAGTTGATGTTTTTTTCCTCCATCCAGTTTATGCATTCTAGGACCCTTAATCTGAATTCTTTTTCTGTCATGCTGCATGCCTCGGTTTCCCTTATCTGCTTTCTTGCAAGTCCTCCTTTTCTTTCCTTTGGGGGTTTCTTTGTCTACCCATGTTTGATCTCACCGACATATCTAGATGTTGAGCTGTTCAGGGGCGCCTCCTTGATGTGGCAGTGGCCTCGGGCTATGGCTGCTACATGGGTGGTTGTGGTAGCAGTTGCTCCTCAGTTGGCATCAGCTCCTCTGGTGGGTGTTGTTCACAGCTGTGGTTGGTCCTCTGGCTGGTTGGGGGAGCCCTGGAGGGTCTAGGAAATGGATTGACTAGGGGGAGAACCCAAAGCCAGCCCACAAAAGATTGGGAAGTTGATTAGTTATTTTGAAAGTCCTTCCCAAGCCTGAGATAATAACCCAAACTTAACAAAGCTCTCCCTCTCCCTTGGTAACACGAGCTCTCCCTGTTAATGTGGGCATTGTCTTCCCCTAGCAGCCACCAAGCCCTAGCAGCTGCCTGGGACATGTGGAGTCTCTGTGGGCTCCCAGTGGGGGCCTGGGTACAACAACACAGTGTCAGCCAAAATGCAACTGGGAACAGAAACTAAGCTCGCCAGGTGGGGACAGGGACTGAACTGGACTAAACCAATCATGCAGAATTTTTGGTCCCTGGCCTTTCTCTGGGCTTGATGAAGACAAGGCTGGACTTTTTCTACAGTGGGACAGACAGAAATGAGACATTGGGAACCTGGCTACACCCATTTATTTCAACCCCAGTGAATCTTACCACTAAACCTCACTCTCCAGTGCTTGAGTCCCCCAACATCCTTTTCTCATGACTTCGTGAAAATATCCCATTCCCATTGGCAACAATAATAAATTACAAAAAGGAAAAAAATAATTTTGGTAGATTTTAATATAACAGGAAATTGTTCAGTAAATAATATTTCCTAAATGAGTAGACTATTGTCCTGATACCATTTATTGGAGAGAATATTGTTATTCCCCTGACTTTACATGTCATTTTCACACATTGATTTGAAGTGCCCTTTCTATTATTATTTTGCTACATAGGATGTATTCTTTATTTTGTTTCATTGGTTCATTTCTATATTCCTGGAATAATACCACACTTTAAAAAATGTCATAGTTTTGTGTGTTGGTTTTTTTTTTTTTTTGGTGGGGGGTTTGAGACAAATCTCTTTTTTATATAAAATAAATCCAAATGTGAACTTGGATAAGGGAGACTTCAATTAGAAAGACTATTCTAGTAGGGAGAATTCTCTGATCCTCAGAAATCTGTGAGTGTTTCAAAGTCATCAAGAAGATTAGTCTTTTACAGGTAAAGAAGAAAGTAGGCAAAAAATATTAGCAGAATCTTTGGAGGGGAAGCTTGAACAATAAGGGGAAATCATCAGAGATTTGGACAGAAAATGGGTTTTCTGTGGTCATATAGTTCCCAAGAGAAACTGATGAGAGTAGCATATTGTACTTGTTTTGCATGTGGTTGTTTAGGCTTTTGGGCAAGCAGAATTCAGGGGCCTGACCTGTATGAAAAGTGGAACCTGATTTAAGTATGGTCAAGACAAAGAAGAGGGTGAAAAATGGCCAATGTGAACACTTGATTACTTATTATTGTTTACAACTGTTCTGTGTCTTCTTTCACATTTTTTTCTGTGTAAACTTATAGTTTTATGAAGTTTTGTAAAAAATGTCTTGTGTCTTGGGACTTTCATTGTGATTTCATTTACTGTGTAGATTAATTTGGATTAAATAGCTTTCTTATAACATTAATATTTTCTCACCTCGTTGGGATACTAGTTATTCTATCTTTATGTAGGTCATGATTTTTTAGTTATACTTTATAGTACTGTCCCTGAGAACTTTTTTGCATTTCTCTTATGAATGTTTTCAGTTATTGCTGAAGTTTTGTTTAAAAAATTTAAATGGGTTTCTTATTGTATTTTTTCTTTTTTTAAAAATTAAATCTTTATTGTTCAGATTATTACATTAGTTACTCTTTTTTCCCAACATAACTCCCCTCCACCCAGTTCCCACCCCACCCTCCGTCCTTACTCCCCTCCCACTGTCCTCATCCATAGGTGCATGATTTTTGTCCAGTCTCTTCCCGAATCTCCCACACCCCTTTCCCCCCCAAGAATAGTCAGTCCATTCCCTTTCTATGTCCTTGATTCTATTATGATCACCAGATTATTTATTCACTTGATTCTTAGATTCTCTTGTTGATAGATGCATGTTTGTTGTTCATAATTTGTATCTTTACCTTTTTCTTCTTCTTCCTCTTCTTAAAGTATACCTTTCAGCATTTCATATAATACTGGTTTGGTGGTGATGAACTCCTTTAGCTTTTCCTTATCTGTGAAGCTCTTTATCTGACCTTCAATTCTGAATGATAGCTTTGCTGGATAAAGTAATCTTGGTTGTAGGTTCTTGGTATTCATCACTTTGAATATTTCTTGCCACTCCCTTCTGGCCTGCAAAGTTTCTGTTGAGAAATCAGCTGACAGTCGTATGGGGACTCCCTTGTAGGTAATTGATTTTCTTTCTCTTGCTGCTTTTAGGATTCTCTCTTTGTCTTTTGCTCTTGGCATTTTAATTATGATGTGTCTTGGTGTGGTCCTCTTTGGATTCCTTTTGTTTGGGGTTCTCTGTGCTTCCTGGACTTGAAAGTCTATTTCTTTCACCAGGTAGGGGAAGTTTTCTGTCATTATTTCTTCAAATAGGTTTTCAATATCTTGCTCTCTCTCATCTTCTGGCACCCCTATAATTCGGATGTTGGTACGCTTGAAGGTGTCCCAGAGGTTCCTTACACTATCTTCATATTTTTGGATTCTTTTTTCATTTTTCTTTTCCGGTTGGGTGTCTTTTGCTTCTTCATATTTCAAACCTTTGACTTGATTCTTGCGACCCTCTGGTCTGCTGGTCGGAGTCTGTATAATATTCTTTCTTTCAGTCAGTGTCTGCTTAATTTCTAGTTGGTTCTTTATCACAACATCAAGGGTCTCATTAGATTTCTTGAGGATCTCACTACATTTATCGGCGGTCTCACCAGTCTTTATGAGGGCCTTATTAAGTTTATTGGCGGCTGCTAGACAGTTCTTTAAAGATCTTAAAAGTGTGGTTTTGAACTCTATATCCAACAGTCTGCTTTCCTCCAATTCTGTCGTTTGTGTCCTGTTTCTTTGTCTTGGCATTTTTTATGCTTCGCTGCGTCGATAGAGTGCCTTTCTGTGCTAAGTGTCCCAATTACCTGAGGTAGACACTCTTGGTGCACCCCCTTGTGGGCTTTGTGCACAGTCTTGTAGTTAAGCCTTGATTGTTGTAGTTATCACTGTGAGGAATTGACCTCCAAGCCAATTGGCTGTGAGAATCATCTGTGTCTGCAGTGGGAGAACTTCTGTGCTGGAGACACCCCTCTGGGGCTAGACTTGGGGCTTTGGTGCTCACTGAGTCTGCCCCCTGAGTGTGTCTTTTATGATTCCATGGAGCTGCAAACTGGATGGTCCCACTCTGACCTCTGGGCTTCCTGGCTCCTGGATCTTTAGGGCGGTGCTAATCTAGTCTTTGCCTGAGGCTATCCAGCAAAAGCCTCCCTGCAGGCGCTTGGGCGGGGCGGGTCCCACGGGATCAACAGGGCGGAGCTAGCAGTTATGGCTACTTTCAGTCTTGCCCTCACAGGCTCTGCTTCTCAGTGTCCCAGTAATCGCTGTAAGCCCCATGGAGAGAAAGCTGCCCTGGGGTTCTGAGCGATGCCAGACAGTCCCGCTTCTCCCGTTTGAGTCTGGGTCCCTAGAGACTCGCCCAGAACTGGAGCTCAGAGCCTGAGACTCCCTCCCGATTGAAAAGGACAACTACGCCCTCAGCCGCCAGCCTGCTCCACATGCACTCCGCACCTTAGTATCTCACTTCCGCACTGAGCCTCCTCTGAGTCTCAGTGTTTTTCTCTTTCCTCCTAGTTGTAGAATTTCCACTCAGCCAGCTTTCCTGTGGTTCTGGATGATGTCTGTTTCGTCTTTTAGTTGTATTTTTGAAGTGGTTGTTCAAGGCAGCAAACTCCGGTGTTTACCTATCCGCCATCTTGGTTTCTCCCTCTTATTGTATTTTTTAAATTAAATTTATTGGGGTGACATTGGTTAATAAATTTCAAGTGTTTATTTTTATGATACATGATCTGTATATTGCATTGTGTGCCCACCACCCTAAGTTAAATCATCTCTGTCACCATATATTTGGTTCCCTTTACAACTTTTACTATCCCCTGACACCCTTCCCTCTGGTAACCACCATACTGTTGTCTGTTTGTGTCTATGAATCACAGTTTCATATCCCACATATGAGTAACAGGATATGGTTCTTAGCTTCCTGACTGAATTATGTCACTTATTATAATGTTCTCACGTTGTCACAAATGGCAGTATTTCATCTTTACTTATGGCTGAGTAGTATTCCATAGTATATACGTACCATATATTCTTTATCTAATCCTCTATTGACATTTAGTTGTCTCCATGTCTTGACCACTGTGAATAAAGCTGCAATGGACATAGAGGTGCAGATATCTTTGTGAATAAACATTTTTGAGTTTTGCAGGTGGACATCCGGAAGAGAATTGTTAATGCAATCTCCATCAAAATCCCAATGTAATAAAAAAAAAGAACAACAAAAAAATAATCAGATTTTTATACAACAACAAAGACCCTGAACAGCCAAAGCAATCCTGAGAAAAAAGAATGAAGCGGGAGGTTTCACACTACCTGATTTCAAAATATGTTACAGAGCTACTATAATCAAAACAGCATGGGTATTGGCACAAGAACAGACACACAGACCAATGGAATAGAATTGAGAGTCCAGAAATAAAACCACAGGTATATGGGCAAATAATTTTTGACACAGGAGTCAAAAACACACAATGGAGAAAAGAAATCTTCAATAAATGGTGCTGGGAGAATTGGAAAACCATATGCAAGAAAATGAAAATAAGTTACAGTTTGTCCCCTTGTATTTTAGCACGATTTCCTTTGATAAAAAAAATTGCATTGTTTTATATTTTTTAAATAAGAATTTTTTTTATTGAGTACAACACTGATTAATAACATTATATAATTTTTGGTGAACAGAATAAACTGGTGAATATAATAGAATCAGGGGCATAGAAAGGGAGTGGACTGCCTATTCTTGGGTGGGGGAAAAAGGGTGTGGGGATGCGGGAAGAGACTGGACAAAAATCATGCACCTATGGATGAGGACAGTGGGGTGGGGTGAGGGTGGAGGGGGGGGTGGGAACCGGGTGGAGGGGAGCTATGGGGGGAAAAAAGAGGAACAACTGTAATAATCTGAACAATAAAGATTTAATTAAAAAAGATAAAATAAGAGCACAAAAATAAAAAATAAAACTTCTGACCTCCCAAACTGTAAGAGAACATATTTATTTTATCATCAGCCACTAAGTTTGTGGTGATTTGTTTTATCAGCAATAGACAACCAGTACATGGTCTATCCAGGAATCTGGAAATTACTTCCAACCAAGTGGTGTTGGTATCAGCTGTTAGTGTTGTGCAAGAGTCTGATGGGTAACCTGGCACATGATTATCTGGCTCACAAAGCCCCCAACTCCACTGGCTCATGGTTTCCCTCAGCCTTCTATGGCTCTAGCCACAGCTCTACCCTTCAGGGCAGCCCCAGTATTGCCCACAATGCAGGGGGTAGGTTGGAGGCCTGCTCTAAATGCCATAGCCACAGGGAACTTATTTTGGCCCCAGGATATCTTGGGCATTTCTACTCTCTCTCCACTCAGGGGAAGTTCATTCTTCTCAGAGAAATGAGGAAATTATGTGACTGTGGTCACAGTGTTGAGTAAGTGTGGGTGTATTCAAATTTATTTGGCTACAAACTTAACTTCCTCTCTTTTCCAATTAGGAGAGAAATGTGATCCTCTTTTGCTAACTTAGAGACCAGTAGAGTGGAGCTTGGACAATATTTACTGTAGCTTTTTCTGTCTGTAACTTAGACAGCGAAGTGAGAGGAGTCCCTCTTAACTGGAGATCAGAGGTTTCTCTCTTCTAGGGAAGGTAAATAGCTTATCAACAGCATAATGCTCTCAATAAGATTGATGTTTATATACAGAGGAGGCAGCATAGAATTGTACACTTGAAACCTATATCTTATTAACCAATGTCTTCCCAATAAATTTAAATAAATCGATAAATCTTAAAGAAGTGAATCCTGTATTTCAAAGCAAATATATTGTTAACACACTTCTGAATGTTGAAATATTTAGTATTTTACTTTTCTCTTTGTAAATACTAAATACCCCATGCCTCTAAGTTATTTAAAATACTTTAAAACATTATTCAAACAACTATATAAATGATAAAAATGGATAGTATGAAATGATTCATGCATTGAAAGGTCATTAAATAATCTAAATTAATCAATTTTTTCTTAAAAGTGTATGGTGTGGTACTTATTCATCAATAAACAATGAAATCTTCCTATTTGCAATGACATGGATGGACCTGGAATGTATTATGTTAATTGAAATGTCAAACAGAGAAAGACAAATACTGTATGATCTCACTTATATGTGGAATCTAAAAAGACAAAACAAATAAACAAAACAAAACAGAATCATACTCATAGATACAGAGAACAATCTGATTGTTGCCCGGGAGGAGGATAGCAGGAGGAATAAGTGGTGCAAAGTTGTAGCTATAAAATAAATAAGTCATGGGGATACAGTGAACAGCACAGGGAATATAGTCAATAATCCTATATAATAAAAGGGTAATATGCAAATTGACCCTAACAGCAGAATGACCAGGAATGACCAGTTGCTATGATGCATACTGACCACCAGGGGGCAGACACTCAATGCAGGAACTGACCCTGATGGTCAGTGTGCTCCCACAGCTGGAGCTCTGCTCAGCCACAAGCCGGCTGACAGCTGCGAGCACAGTGGTGTGGCGGGAGCCTCTCCTGCCTCCTCCACGTGCTAAGGATGTCCCTCGAGTGCTCTCAGGCTGCCAGAGGGATGTTTGACTGCCAGCTTAGGCCCGATCCCCTGGGGGGTGGGCCTAAGTAGGCAGGTGGACATCCCCCAAAGGGTTCCAGACTGCAAGAGGGCACAGGCCGAGCTGAGGGACCCCCCGAGTGGACAATTTTCATGCACTGGGCCTCTAGTATCATAATAACTTTGCATGGTGACAGATGGTTACTAGACTTTGGTGGTAATCACATTGTAAGGTATATAAATGTAGAATCTCTATGTTGTACACCTGAAACTAATGTAATATTCTATGTCAATTATGTTTTAGTAAAAAGTATATGTATTCTATTCTATAAGATAAACAACTTAATATTCAGTTTTTTAAAAAACAATCTCTTTAAGAGTAGATATAATAGTTCCTAACTTACATATGAGGAAACCAAGACCAGAGATTTCAAAAAACTTGGCCAAAATCAAGGCCAAGTGTCAGGGCCAAGGTATGACCACAGCTCTGATTACTGTAACAACAGAGCTCTTTCAAGTTATCCATTTATGCATATTTCTAAAATGCCTTCCAAGTACCTAGCACTGGAGTAAAGTGGTGAGAAAGACATTGTCTACCCATGAAGTGGATGGTTTATGGACAGTGACTGTTCATTTTCATTCTTTGATTTATGTGGCACTTGTCTATAGGTCTGTCTGCCCACTGGCAAAAAGGCTCCCGGAGACAGGAGCTACCCTTCACAGTTCTATTTATAGTCCCTAGGATACAGCTCAGAGCAATGGTAGAAAATCAAATTATACCTCTGATGAAATTATTGTCTTAATACTACTACTAAAAGGGATTTGAAGAGTTTTAAGATTAAACTGTATTTATAAAGAAATTCTTGAGATGACTAAAAAGGAAGATCAGGGAGAAGAAAAGCTATTGGCATGCTGTAGGAACCATCCCGCAGCATTTAGAAAAATTTAAAATAGAACTTGGAAAGCATCCCAATTTAGTTTATCAAGAGCTTTCTCATTTAAGTCTATTCATAATCACCCAAGACTGGAAGCAACCCAAATGTCCTTCAATGGGTGAATGGCTAAACAAAGTGTGATATGGTCATATAATGAAATATTACTTAGCAATAAGAAGAAACGAACTATTGGTACATAAAACAAGATGGATGAACCTAAAAACTATTACACTGAATGGGAGCAACCTTACTCAAACACATTGTATTATTTTGTTGTTAAATGTTTTCTCAAAAGACAATACTATAGGCAAAAGAACAGGTTAATGGTTGCCAGGGGATAGAGGTAGTGGTGACTATAAAGGAGCAAGATGAGGGAGTATTTTGAGATAATGGAACTAATTGTTCTGGACCCTGATGGTGGTGGTATCTCAAGTCTGGACCTTTTTTTATGGCACTTTTATTTCATCTATACTTCTACTCACTTCCATACACTGGATTATTTGAGGCAAATCATGGGCATCTTATTGCTTCTCAGGATATATTCTATCAAAAAAAGTATTTATAGGTAATAACAACAAAAATTATAAATAATAAATTAAGAAATCCCACAATAAACACCCATCTTCCCCTGGCTACAAGTTCAAACCACTTCCTTCTTTGAAAGGTTAATAGAACAAAACATTGCTTTTTTAAATTTTATTTTATTGATTTTTTTACAGAGAGGAAGGGAGAGGGATAGAGAGTCAGAAATATCGATCAGCTGCCTCCTGCACAGCCCCCACTGAGGATGTGCCTGCAGCAAGGTACATGCCCTGACCGGAATCGAACCTGGGATCCTTCAGTCCGCAGGCTGACGCTCTATCCACTGAGCCAAACCGGTTACTGCAAAACTTTTTTTTTTGTGTGTGTGTCATTATCCTAGGACTAATGCAAGAGCAATTGTGTTAAATTGAATTGTGTTAAAATTCAAAGAACAGCTCACAAAGAGGAAAAAGGAAGTCATGAAATCATTCTTCCCTCATGAACATAGATGTCAAAATCCTCAACAAAATCTTAGCAAATCGGATCCAGCAGTACATCAGAAAGATCATACACCATGACCAAGTAGGATTTATCCCAGGGATGCAAGGATGGTACAATATCTGCAAATCAATAAATGTGATACGTCACATAAACAAATTGAGAGAAAAAACCACATAGTCATATCAATTGATGCAGAAAAAGCATTTGACAAAATTCAATGCCCATTTTTGATAAAAACTCTCAGCAAGGCAGGAGTAGAAGGATCATACCTCAACATAATCAAAGCCATATATGACAAACCAACATCATACTCAATGGACAAAAACTAACACCATTTCCTCTAAGAACAGGAACAAGACAGGGATGCACACTCTCACCACTCCTGTTCGACATAGTACTAGAAGCATAAGCCATTGCAATTAGACAAGAAGAAGAAATAAAAGGCATCCAAATTGGAAAAGAAGAAGTAAAACTGTCCTTATTTATAGATGACATGCTATTATACATAAAAAAACACCTAAGGACTCCATCAAAAAACTATTAGACCTAATAAATGAATTTGGCAATGTAGTAGGATACAAAATTAAAGCCAAGAAATCTATGGCATTTCTATACGCCAATAGTGAACTTACAGAAAGAGAGACTAAAAAAGCAATCCCATTTACCATCGCACCAAAAAAATTAAGCTACCTAGCAATAAACTTAACTAAAGAGGTAAAAGACCTCTACTCAGAAAACTACAGGATGTTGAAAAAAGAGGTAGAGGAAGACATAAACAGATGGAAGAACATACTATGTTCTTGGATTGGTAGAATCAACATCATTAAAATGTCCATACTACCCAAAGCAATCTATAAATTCAACACATTTCCCATTAAAATACCAAAAGCATATTTCACAGACCTAGAACGAACTCTCCAAAAATTCTTCTGGAATAAAAAAAGACCCCAAATAGCTGCAGTGATCCTGAGACAGAACAAAGTAGGTGGGATTGCAATACCAGATATCAAGCTATATTACAAAGCCACTGATCTAAAAACTGCCTGGTATTGGCACAAGAACAGACATATCGATCAATGGAATAGAATAGAGAGCCCAGAAATTGGCCCAAACCAATATTCTCAATTAATATTTGACAAAGGAGGCAAGAACATACAATGGAGTCAAGACAGTCTCTTCAATAAATGGTGTTGGGAAAATTGGACAGATACATGCAAAAAAATGAAACTAGACCACCAACTTACACCATACACAAAAATAAACTCAAAATGGATAAAGGACTTAAATGTATGATGGGAAACCATAAAAATACTAGAGGAATCCAAAGGCAACAAAATCTCAGAAATCTGCCAAAGCAATTTCTTCATTGATACAGCTCCTAGGGCATTGGAAACTAAAGAGAAAATAAACAAATGGGACTATATCAAAATAAAAAGCTTCTGCATAGCAAAAGAAACCATCAACAAAACAACAAGAAAGCCCACTGCATGGGAGAACATATTTGCCAGTGTTATCACCGATAAGGGTTTTCTCTCCAACATTTATAGGAAACTCATACAACTTAACGAAAGGAAGATAAGGAATCCAATCAAAAAATGGGCAAAGGACCTAAATAAACACCTTTCAAAAGAGGACATTCAGAAAGCCAAGAGACGTATGAAAACATGCTCAAGGTCACTAATAATCTGAGAAATGCAAATCAAAACAGTATGAGGTACCATCTCACACCTGTCAGCATGGCTATCATCAACAAATCCACAAACGACAAGTGCTGGAGAGGATGTGGAGAAAAAGGAACACCCGTGCACTGCTGGTGGGAATGCAGACTGGTGCAGTCACTATGGAAGACAGTATGGAGATTCCTCAAAAAACTAAAAATGGAACTCCCATTTGACCCTGTGATCCCACTTCTAGGAATATATCCCAAGAAAATGGAAACACCAATCAGAAAGGATATATGCACCCTTATGTTCATAGCAGTACAATTCACCATAGCTAAGATCTGGAAACAGCCTAAGTGCCCATCAGTAGATGAATGGATTAGAAAACTGTGGTACATCTACATGATGGAATACTATGCTTCTGTAAAAAAGAAGGAACTCCTACTATTTGCAACAGTTTGGATGGAACTGGAGAGCATTATGCTAAGTGAAATAAGCCAGTCAATGAAGGAAAAATACCACATGATCTCACTCATTTATGGATAATAAAGACCATTATAAACTTATGAACAAAAATAGATACAGAGGCAGAGCTGCCTCAAACAGACTGTTTAACTACAGCCAGAAGGCTGGGGAGGTTGGGGGGCTGAAGGGGAGGTAAGAGATCAACCGAAGGACTTGTATGCATGCATATAAGCATAACCAATGGACATAAGACACTGGGGCGTAGGGGAGGCCAGGGGATTGTCAAGGGCGGGGAAAAAAAGGAGACATGTGTAATACTCTTTGTAATACTTTAAGCAATAAAACAATTAAAAAAAGGCTCTAAAGTTTATGCTGTATGGTTGTCATATGTTAAACTAGTCTCCATTAATGAATGTTATGTCATTTGTTTCCAATCTTTAATTATTGCATATTAGTTGCAAGAAAGAACCTTCTAAATGTACCCTAACAAGAACAGGAAATGGGAGGAATGGGCCCCTAATAGATCCACGGGTGCTCTCTCGTAGGCTCTCAGACAGACAGTCTTAAAGTTGCTGGCATGAGGTTGAGTGTGAGAGTGTCATGGGAAGACAGGTGGAGGGACCATGTTACTTACCTTGACAAGTGTTCTCCTTCTCACTTTTGAATTTGATGTCTCCTGAAAGGAGCTTGTACCAAGAGGTGCACTCACTATAATGACTTCCCTCCACATTGTGACAAACTGCGGAGCTTCCACAAGACACATGTAACAGTGGACCACACTTGGTATCTGGAACACAAGTGGGAACTGCTAGGAATGGTCAAAATTCTGGTTAAGACTGGCAGCAACCAGGTTGAAATGATTTTACCCTTTCTGTTTTCATTTTAAACAGAAAATATGTAAATATGCAACCAGTGAGATGGAAACAATTTTTTTTTACAGGAAGAATGTGTACCTATTGCTCAGCTTCACCAATTATAAAGACAAATGAAATCTTTTTATCTTTTCCCCACTTCCCATGAAATCAGGCCACAGCCTTGATTTATGTAAATTCTTCCAGGAATATTCCAAAATATTCTTCCAATATTTTGTAACTAAAAAAATATTTTGTGACTACTTTTCCATATCAAAATAATAAATAATTTTTGTACCTATGGAATATTCCATAGTAAGAATATTTCATATTTCATCCAACTCATGACCAACTCTGAATGCTGTAGTTTGAGATGTTCTCCTACTTTCTAGGTGTATGGCTTTGGACAAGATACTTCACCTCTCAGGGCCCACGTTTTTTCATTTTTAATATGGCATCGGCACTGACGGTCTCATGGGGATGCTTTGCGCCTCATAAGGGACAGTGTTTGAGAGCTTTCTGAACTTCAAATTAACCTTATCTGAATTCCAGATGTATGACCAGCTGTGTGAGCCCGAGCATGCTACCTCCCAAAGTCTCTGTTTCCTTACCTCTAAGTGGGGGATGATAATAGTAATCACTTATCTAGATATTATGTGGTTGAAGTTCATTTTAATTTCAGAAACTGCATTTTACAAATGGAAAATAACCATACTGGCAAGAGATTGCAATGGTTATTTTTGGATGGAGGAACTGAGATTCTGAGATTAAGGGAGTTCCCTGCAAACTAGCGCTAGAGTTGGCAGAACTTTCCAAATCTCTGATTTTTGGGTGGTATTCTCCATAGCTTCCTCCTTCACCACACTGCCCCTGTCTTTGACTAATGAACAACAACAACATCATCAACAACCAAATGTATCTACTTCCCATCAAGTGTAAGGCAGCATCCTAAGTGTTTTTACAGGTATTAGTTTATCTTTTTTTTATTGAGGTGAAAATTCACATAATAAGATCAGCCATTTTCAACTGAACAACTCAGTTGTATTTAACATATTCATAGTGTTGGGCAACCACCACTTCTATTTAGTTTCAAAACATATTTATCTCTCCAAAAGAAACACCATAAAGTAGTCATTCCTCATGTCCCCCTCCCCCAGCATCTGGCGCCTACCATTTGCTTTCTGTCTCGATGGATTCCATTTATAGATATTACTCAATTTAAAGCTCACAAGAACTAGATGAGTTTACATTATTATCACTGATTCATAGATAAGGAGACACTGGGAAGTTTGACAATTTGCTTGGACTCACACCTGGTCGGCTGGAATTCAGAGAGTCCAACTCCAAAGCTGGAGCTGTTAATATATACCCCTTGATCATGAGAACCGATTGCCCTGCTTCTTGGTTCCTTTCTTCTACTCTTGGCAACAAATGTTAATGCTGCTTCAAGGGCTGAGGTCTCTTGATTCTCCCAAATTTCTGATGACTCTATTATCCTTCGGCCTCTTACCTGTACAGACCTCCAAGGGGTTGCTAAAGATGGCCTGTCCAGACTGAGAAGTGAATCCAGCATCACAGCGACAGAAAGTGGAATTGGTACAGTGGGCAGGCCGTGGGCGCCGAGCACAGGGAGCTGTGGGAAATGGACATCCCTCAGAAGATACCAGCTGCCAGTTGAGAACAAAGAGATGGAGAAAGAAGAGGGAAGAGATGCCTGTCTTCACACAAGGAGGAGCCCTTGAAAATAGACTGGAAGTTTAGGAAAGAAGAAGGGTCAATTTTTCAAAGCCTAAAATCATTCTCAAAAGACAAGTCCTTGTGAGTGTTGTATGGGTGGGTGAGGTTTGTTTGAACATACCTCCAGACTTCTGGGCAATAGCTCCTAATGATATTAGCAAGACCCAGAACAGCAGGACAGAGAGAGAGGAGGTGAATATGGCTGAGAAATGAGATCGAGAGCACCCACAGAAATAGCTTCTACCACCTGGTTAAGCGGCCTCTCCCTACAGCTCCATGGCTTCTAGCAGCATCCAGTTTTCCCTCTAGACAGGCTCCCAGGCTTCCCCACAGGACCCTGGGGAACAAAGATTTTCCATTTTATCTTCCAGAAGCGCCCCCCTCCCCCAAGGTATTGCTAGCACTAGACTTTTAGTATGAAGATCAAAATCAACACAGATGGAAAATAATAGGCACACATATTAGGTCATCTATTCCCACCCATTTTACAAGATACAACTTATGAAGAAACTCCTTGGTTCTGGCTGTCTTTACTCAGATACTAATCTTAGTTCTTTACAGTTCAGGACCTTTAAATTTTTTTTTACTGTTTATTAAAAAATTCCAAACCTACTAAAAAGTAGAAAAACAGGCAACAGAACCCCTGTGTATCAATCACCCTGCTGTAACAATCATTAATTTATGGCCACTTTTATTTCATCTCTATTTCTACTCACTCCCATACACTCACTGGATTATTTGAGGTAAATTATAGGCATCCTATTACTTCTCAGGATAGATTCTAGCAACAAAAGTATTTATAGGGAATAACAACAAAAGTTATAGATAATAAATCCCACAATAAACCCACATTTTCCCTTGGCTGCAAGTTCAAACCACTTCCTTCTTTGAGAGGTCAATAGAAAAAAACATTGCCTTTTTTTTGGGTCATTATCCTAGGACTAATGTAAGAACAAGCTAGGAATCAAACAGAAGACACAGATGTTTCTCCAAGGGATAAAGAGCACTCAAATGGTTTTATTGAAAGATCATCCCAATTATACTAACCTGGATAAAATGCAAAAAAATCTCCACATTGTGTAGAAACATGAAGCCAGAGCAGTGGGGGAGTTTTATCTTGAGCTGTGAACCAATACTATTTCCTGTTGAAGCCAATGACATGTACCGTAGAACTGACTTGGGAAAGGGCCGACTGGGATGCCTTCTTCCCCTTCCCCCACCCAATTTAAACTTACCAGATCTCTCTATTCTGCTTTTATTCTTTGCTTAACTACTGCTTTTTGGATTGCCAGCCTCCTTGCTGATGTTTCTTAATTCCTGATGATTAAAGACTGATGCTGACTCTATGTAGAGGGTCCTTCTAAAATGGTATATATGCTGGTCCCTGGCCAATGAGACAGTCCAGTGCTGTTTGAGCAAGAGTAAGACTCCCGCCTAGCTCAGTGGTAGGCAAACTGCGGCCCCTTGAGTGTGGCCCTTCCACAAAATACCACGTACAGGCATGCATGTACAGTGCAATTGAAACTTCGTGGTCACACTCAAGGGGCCAAAGAGCAGCATGTGGCTCACAAGCTGCAGTTTGCCAACCACTGGCCTAGCTCATATTTATTGAGAGCTTTTTATCCTGGGTCTTGAGTCCTATGAGTTACTCCTTTTCATTCTTGCTTTTCCCTATTGCTTTCACTCTAGGGATTCCAGTCAAACAAGACTTTGTTGAGATAGGAAGGTGAGAAAAGTTGCAGTTAGTGGTTTTATCATATCAGGCACACACATTCCTAAAGGTTTTTTGTAATATGGGAATAGTTATTTTCATGACGTTGTTGGGATAATTCAATGAGATAAAACAGGTAAAGGAACAGACACATTATATAGTCTGCTAGAAATACCTAAAAACCAATATCCTTCATATCCTCCTTTGTGAATAGCAACGAATCATGCAAAGTTAGTTATTTCTATTATTCCTTCAACATTATATTAATTTTTTGCTTTTAACTGTCTTAAGTTTCCCAAAATTGTTTAATTGTCTTCATATCATAATCCCAAGTTAATAAAGCTGGTATTGATACCCCACTTAAATAACATATTATCTTATTATTTAATCTTTATTGTTGAAAGTATTACATATGTCCCCTTACTCCCCCATTGACCTCTCCCAGCCACCCCGCCCCCCACCTCAGGCCTTCACCCCCCCTCTTGTCTGTGTTCCTGGGTTATGCATATGATGCATACAAGTTCATTGGTTGATCTCTTCCCACCCACCCACTCTCCCCTGCCTTCCCTCTGAGGTTTGACAGTCTGTTCAGAGCTTCTATGATTTTGGATCTATTTTTGTTCATCAGTTTCTATTGTTCATTAGATTCCACATCTGAGTGAGATCATATGATATTTATCTTTCTCCGACTGGCTTATTTCACTTAGCATAATGCTTTCCAGGTCCATCCATGCTGTCGTAAATGGTAAGAGGTCCTTCTTTTTCACAGATGAGTAGTATTTCATTGTGTAGATGTACCACAGTTTTTTAATCCACTCATGTGTTTCAAATCTTAGCTATTGTAAATTGTTTGGCTCCGAACATTCTTTCTTAGGATATATTCCTAGAAATGGGATCACTGGGTCAAACAGGGGTTCCATTTTTAACTTTTTGAGGAAACTCCATACTGTTTTCCACAGTGGCTGCAACAGTCTGCATTCCCATCAGCAGTGTATGAGGGTTCCTTTTTTTCCACATCCTCGCCAACACTTGCTTGTTGATAGCCATTCTGACAGGTGTGAGGTGGTACCTCATTGTGGTTTTGATTTGCATCTCTCAGATGATTAGTGACTTTGAGCATTTTTTTCATATGCCTCTTGGCCTTCTGTATGTCCACTTATGAGAAATGTCTATTTAGATCCTTTGCCCATTTTTAATTGGATTATCTTCATTTTGTTAAGTTGTGATAATGGTGCATAGGACTCTTTACTGGTAGTAACTTCCTGTGATATATAAAGATAAAAAAGTAAAGTTTGAGGATACAAAATCCTGGCAAATTTAAGTCCCAAATTCTGGAGGTTGATTCTGAATGTGCTAGAATACCTGCTTGCTCCCACTTGTCTCCTCTGATGTTAGTCGTCAATTGCACGGGCTTCCTCTCTTAACTACATGTTCTGTTGTTTCACTGTTTCCCTTTTCTTCCTATCGTTATAGATATCTCTTTTTAAGGTCACTCACTCAGTTGTTCTTTTAGTATTTCACGAATATTTACTGAGAAATTACTGCATGATAGGCACTAACATATTCTGGGAATAAGGAAGTTAATAAAATGTTGTACATTCTCCTACAGTGCTTGTGGTCTAAATTGGGGAAGAGACAGATAAATATAAGTAATGCAGTATCCTAATATGGCACTTTGATTCTGAGGAAGTGAATCCTAAAATAGTAGACTTTTCCTGGAAAGATTAGTGAAGGCATCACAGTCAAGTTTATAAATGTCCGGAGCTTTGACGTAGATGTGGAGTTTTTTCAGGTAAGGAAAATGTGAGAGTACTCCAGAAAAATTTCAGCAAACGTGGCGATTAAATAAACTGGGTATTGTGTTTAGGAAATGAAAAATAGTATTTACTATCTGACCGGTGATGTGAGGCTAGTGAAAACTGAAATTTGGGCCTGGTGAAGAAAGAGCTGCCCATTAGCAGAGAGCCTTACATTCTGGTGACATAATTGACACATAATTCTGAAATTAATTTCAGAATCAGAGAAGGGTTTATATCAGGTGATGTCCATGATCAGACTTTTCCTGTGAGATAGTCACCTGGGTCAATGGGAGGAACACATTATTGCTGCTGTGAAGGTCATAAGGAGAGGGGTGGGAACAGAAAATGGAAGTGGAGCTGGGAGGTGGAAGATAAATCTATGAGCATTTAAATAATTATCCATGCCGAAACCGGTTTGGCTCAGTGGATAGAGCGTCGGCTTGCGGACTGAAAGGTCCCAGGTTCGATTCCGGTCAAGGGCATGTACCTGGGTTGCGGGCACATCCCCAGTGGGGGATGTGCAGGAGGCAGCTGATCGATGTTTCTCTCTCATCGATGTTTCTGACTCTCTATCTCTCTCCCTTCCTCTCTGTAAAAAAAAAAATCAATAAAATATATTTAAAAAAAAATAATTATCCAAAATGTACTGTTAATTATAGACATAGGTGGCCATTTTATATTGCTTATTTTGTTTCATTCTTTTGGAAATTCTATGTAAATGGTATCATTCTGATTTTTTCAATGAAGAATGTGAGATTTAGAAGAAGCATGCAATGGAGTCTGGAGTCAGGCTCAGAGATCACTATTTCCAAGACTTCTGCAAGCCAGTAATAATTTTATTTTTTAATAAACTATTTTTGAACAGTTTTATATTTACAAGTAAATTGCAAAAGTATTACTTTCCTTTATTATTAACAGCTGTCCTTCAGAATGCATTGCATTTAGCCATCATTTCTCTTCAGGCTCCACGTGGTTATAAAAGTTTCTCAGACTCTCATTGTTTTGTGTAACTTGGTAGTTTTGAGGATCATTGCTCAGGTATTTTGAAAAATTTCCTTCAATTGAAATTTGCCTGATGGTTATCTCACAGTTAGACTGGGGCTATACATTTTTGGTGGGGGAGAAGATCACAGAGGTTGCCATTTTCCATCACTTCATATCGAGGATGTATACTATCATCATGATTTACCAATCTTCATGATGACTTTGACCATATGACCGAGGTATTGTTTGTCAGATTTCTCCACTTTAAAGTTACTCTTTTTCTTTCCTTTTCATATTTTACAGTTTGTAAGAAAGCTTCTAAGTGTTGCCAACACTTCATTAGTAGTAAATTATTCTCCACTTCCTTGAGCACAGACTATCTGTATACATGATTGGAATCCTTTGGCAAGGAAGATTTGTCTCTTCTCAGTTATCTATCATCTATCTACCTATCTAATTATTCAACAATTTATTCCACTAGTGTGAGTTTGCTTTTTTATTTTAATATTTAAAAATTATTTTTAGAGCAAGAGGAAGAGAGAGGGAGAGAGATAGAAACATCTATGAGAGAGAAACGTCAATCAGTTGCCTCCTGCACAGCCCCCACTGAAGGTAGAGTCTGTAACCTGGGCATGTGCCTGACCAGGAATCAAACCAGTGACTTTTGGTACATGGGTCGATACTCAACCACTGAACTATACCACCCCAAGCAGTGTAAGTTTTCTAAATTTGTTCTGGAGTTTCTCAAACATGATTAGATATAAGGATGCAAATGACTCTATTAGCAGTAGTAAAGAGGGCACTGATAATTCATGGCATACACTGGCAATTGACTGTCTTTACCCCATTGTATGTTCTTACCTCCTTCATCAAATATTAATTGACCATAAAGGCATGTGTTTATTTCTGGACTCTTCATATCTGTTTTTATGCCAGTTACATGCTGTTTTGATTACTATAGCCTTGTAGTATAGTTTGATATCAGGTAGCATGACTCCTCCAAGATTGCTGTGGTTATTCAGGGTCTTCTGTGGTTCCATATAAATTTTTGGAACATTTGTTTTAGTTATATGAAATATGCCATTTGTATCTTGGTAGAAATTGTGCTAAATCTATAGGTTGCTTTGAGTAATATGGAGATTGTAATGATGTTGATTCTTCCTGTTCATGAACACAATATATGCTTCTACTTATTTGTATCTTCTTCAGTTTCTTTCTTCAGTGTCTTAAATTTTCCTAGTATAGGTGTTTTGTATCCTTGGTTAATTATATTCATAGGTATTATTTATGCAATTGTAAATGGAATTGTTTTCTTAGTTTCACTTTCTGGTACCTTATTATTGGTATATAAAAATGCAACTGGTTTCTGAATATTTATTTTGTATCCTGCTACTTTACTGAATTCATTTATCAGTTCTAGTAGTTTTTGGTGGAATCATTAGGGTTCTGTATATATCAGTATAATGTCATCTGCAAATAATGACAATTTTACTTCTTGCTTTCCAATTTGGATGTCTTTTATTTTTTCTTCTTCTCTGATTGCTATTGTTAGGACTTCCAGTACTATCTATGATAATAAGAGGATAATATGCTAATTAGACCAGATGTCATTCTGGACATCCTTCAGGATGAAGCCGGGGCCAGAGGGAAGCCTGGGTTCTGGGTGCTTGCCAGTGGCCGGAACAAGGCCCAGGTCCCAGTTGCCAGAGGGAAGCTGGTGCCAGCAGCTGGGGGAAGGTAGGCCTACTCTTGCATGAATTTCATTCATCGGGCCTCTAGTGTTGAATAAAAGTGGTGATAGCAGACATCCCTGTCTTGTTCCTAATCTGAAGGGAAATATTTTTAATTTTGCCAATGAAGTATGATGCTAGCTGTGGGTCTGTCATATATGGCATTTATTACATTGAGGTATGTTCCCTCTATTCATCATAAATGGGTGCTTGATTTTATTGAATGATTTTTCTGCATCTATTGATATGGTCATATGATTATTATCTTTCATTTTGTTTATGGGATATATCACACTTATTGATTTGTGGATATTATACTAATCTTACATCCCTGGAATAAGTCCCAGTTTATGATGATTTATTATTTTTTTAATGTATTGCTGGATCTGATTTGCTAATATTTTTGTTGAAAGTTTTAGCATCTATGTTCATCAGGGATATTGGCCTATAATTTTTTTCTTTGTTGGGTCTTTATCTGGTTTTGGTATTAGGATAATGTTGGCCTCAAAAAAAGAGCTTGGAAGTCTTTCCTCCTCTTGGATTTTTTGGAATAGTTTAAGAAGGATAGGTGGTAGTTTGAATGTTTGGTAAAATTAGCCTGTGAACCCATGTGGTCCAGGGCTTTTGTTTGTTGGAAGGTTTTTGATTACTGTTTCTATATCATTAGTTGTTATTGGTCTAATCATTTATTCTGTTCTTGATTTAGTGTTGGAAGATTGTATGTTTCTAGGAATTTATCCTTTTTGCCCAGGTTGCCTATTTTGTTGACATATAGTTGCTCAGGTTATTTTATTACAATAATTGTATTTCTGTGATGTCTATTGTTATTTCTCCTCCTACATTTCTGACTATATTTATGTGGGTCCACTCTCTTTGTTTTTTGAGGAGTCTGGTTAAAAGTGCATCAATCTTGTTTATCCTTTCAAACACCAGCTTTTGGTTTAATTGATTTTTTAAAAATGTCTATGTCATTTACTTCTGTTTTGACATTTATTTATTTATTTATTTATTTAGCTTTGGTTACTCTTTTTAATTTTTATTTATTTTTATAATACATTTATATTTTATAATGTGTATTATTTCTTTTTTTAATTTATTATCTAAAGTTTTACATCTGTCTACTTTTCTCTGATTGACCCCCCCACCCAGCCATTCCCACCCTAGGCAAGCCCCCACTGCCCCAGGATCTGTGTCCATTGGTTATGCTAATATGCATGCATACAAGTCTTTTGGTTGCTCTCTAACTCCCTCTTTCCTTGCCATTTGTCTCTGGATCTATTCTTGTTCATCAAATTATGTTGATCATTATATCCCACATATGAGTGAGATCATGTGATATTTACCTTTCTCCAACTGGCTTATTTCGCTTAGCATAATGGTCTCCAGTTCCATACATGCTGTTGCAAATGGTAAAAGTGCCTTCTTTTTTATAGTGGCATAGTATTCCATTGTGTAGATATATCACAGTTTTTTAATCCACTCGTCTGCTGATGGGCACTTAGTTGTTTCCAAATCTTAGCTATTGTAAATTGTGCTGCTATGAACATAGGGGCGCATATATCCTTTCTGATTGGTGTTTCTGGTTTCTTGGAATATAGTCCTAGAAGTGGGATTACTGGGTCAAATGGGAGTTCCATTTTTAACTTTTTGAGGAAACTCCATACTGTTTTCCACAATGGCTGCACCATTCTGCCTTCCCACCAGCAGTGCAAGAGGGTTCCTTTTTCTCCATATCCTCCCCAGCACTTGTCATTTATTGATTTGTTGATGATAGCCATACTGACAAGTGTGAGATGGTACCTCATTGTTGTTTTGATTTGCATTTCTCAGATGATTAATGACTTTGAGCATGTTTTCATATGTCTCTCAGCCTTTGTATGTCTTCTTTTGAGAAATGTCTATTTAGATTCTTTGCCCATTTTTTGATTGGATCATTTATCTTCCTTTTGTTAAGTTGTATGAGTTCTCTGTAAACTTTGTAGATTAAACCATTATCTGAAATATCTATGGCAAATATGTTCTCCCATGCAGTGGTCTTTCTTGTTGTTTTGTTGATGGTTTCTTTTGCTGTGCAGAAGCTTTTTATTTTTATGTAGTCCCATTTGTTTATTTCCTCCTTAGGTTCCATTGTCCTAGGAGCTGTGTCAGTAAAGATATTGCTATGACATATGTCTGCTATTTTGCTGCCTATGGAGTCTTGTAGGATTTTTATGGTTTCCTGTCTTACATTTAAGTCCTTTAGCTATTTTGAGTTTGTTTTTTGTGTATGGTGTAAGTTGGTGATCTAGTTTCATTTTTTTTTGCATGTATCTGACCACATTTCCCAATACCATTTATTGAAGAGACTGTCTTGATTTCATTGTATGCTCTTGCTTCCTTTGTCAAATATTAATTGAGCATAATGGCTTGGGTCAATTTTTGGGTTCTCTATTCTGTTCCATTGGTCTATGTGTCTGTTCTTGTGCCAGTACCAGGCAGTTTTGAGAACTGTGGCTTGAGAATATAACTTGATATCTGGTATTGTGATCCCTCTAACTTTGTTCTTTCTCAGGATTGCTGTGGCTATTCGGGGTCTTTTTTTATTCTGGATGAATTTTTGGAGAGTTTGTTCTACATCTTTGAAATATGCCACTGGTATTTTAATTGGGATTGCATTGAATCTGTAGATTAGTTTGGGTAATATGGACATTTAATGATGTTGATTCTATCAATCCATGACCATGGTAGGTTCTTCCATTTGTTTATGTCTTCCTCTATCTCTTTTTTCAATGTCCTATAATTTTCTGAGCACAGGTCTTTTACCTCTTTAGTTAAGTTTATTTTTAGGTATCTTCTTTTTTGGTGCAATGGTAAATGGGATTGTTTTTTTCATTTCTTTTTCTGTGAGTTCATTATTGGTGTATAAAAAGGCCAGAGACTTATGGGTGTTAATTTTTATTCTGCTACATTAACGAATTCATTGCTCTTAACCTTTCTTAACCTTTATTATTTCCTTCCTTCTACTTACTCTGGGATTTTCCTGCTGTTCTTTTTTCAATCCTTTTATGTGTCGTGTTAGATTGTTTGGCAGATATTTTTCTTGCTTCTTGAGGTAGGCCTGCAATTCTATGAACTTCCCTCTCAGGACTCCATTCACTGTGCCCCATATATTTTGGGTTTTAGTGTATTTATTTGCATTTGTTTCAAGGTAATTTTTTATTTATTCCTTGATATTACTGGTAATTCATTGATTATTTAATAATATTCTATTTAGCCTCCATGTATTTGAATGTTTTTGAGTTTTTTAAAATTGTGTTTGGCTTTTAGTTTCTTGCCATTGTGATCAGAAAAGATCCTTGATATGATTTTAATCTTCTTTAATTTATTGAGATTTTCTGTGTGTGTCCTAACATGTGGTCTATCTTTGAAAATGTTCCATGTGTACTTGAGAAGAATGTATGCTCTGCAGCTATAAAATGTTCTGTAGATATCAATTAAATCTATCTGATCTAGTGTGTTGTTTAAGGTCACTGTTTCCTTGTTGATATTTTCTTGAGAAGATCTATCAATTGATGACAGTGGGTTACTATGGAGGCTGTGCCGCTGAGTCCTACAGGACATTTAGTACATAAGGCCACTCTACCAAGACTTGGAGATGTAACAGCTCTACATAGAAACAAACACAAGGAGGTAACCAAAATGAGGAGAAAAAGAAACATGTTTCAAATGAAAGAAAAAACCAAAACTAAGAAAAAACTAAACAAATGGAGATAAGCAATCTACCGGATGCAGAATTCAAAACACTGATTATAAGAATACTTAATGAACCTAGGGGAAGAATAGATGAACTTAGTGAGAACTTCTACAAAGAAATAGAAAATATAAAAAAGGAGATAGAAAACATAAAAAAGAACCAGTTAGAAGTGAAGACTATAATAACTGAAATAAAGAGTACATTGTAAAGAATCAGCAGTATAGTAGATGAAGCAGAGGATCAAATCAGTAATTTTAAAGATAAGAGAGCAGGAAACAATCAGAACAGCAAAAGGAAAAGAAAATTTAAAAAAATGAGGACAGTTTAAGGAGCCTGTGGGACAACTTCAAGCATACCAACATTTACATCATGGGCTGCCAGAGGAGGAAATAGAGAGCAAGGAATTGAAAACTTATTTGAAAAAATAATGACAAAAAAACTTTCCTAACCTGGTGAATGAAATAGAGACACAACCGCAGGAAGTACAGAGAGTCCCAAACAAGATGAGTTAAAAGAGGCCCATACCAAGACACATCATAATTAAAATGCCAAAGGTTAAAGACAAAGAGAGAATCTTAAAAGAAAAGCACTAAGAGAAAGGCAATTATTTATCTACAAGGGAGGTCACATAAGACTGTCAGCTGATTTCTCAACAGAAAATTTGCAGGTCAGATTTGATTGGTGCAAAAGAGCAAGGATCTACAATCAAGATTACTCTACCCAGCAGGGCTATCATTTAGAATCAAAGGACAGATGAAGAGCTTCCTACTCAAGAAAAAGCTAAAGTAGTTCATCACCACCAAACCAGTATTAAAAGAAATGTTAGCCCTAACCGGTTTGGCTCAGTGGATAGAGTGTCGGCCTGTGGACTGAAGGGTCCCAGGTTTGATTCCAGTCAAGGGCATGTACCTTGGTTGCGGGTACATCCCCAGTAGGGGGAGTGCAGGAGGAAGCTGATCGATGTTTCTCTCTCATCTATGTTTCTAACTCTCTCCCTCTCCCTTCCTCTCTGTAAAAAATCAATAAAATATATTAAAAAAAAGAAAAAAAAGAAATGTTAAAGGGTCTTTAAGAAGAAGAAGAAGAAGAAAAGGTGAATATTAAAATGGTGATAAATACCTATCTATCAATAATTACTTTAAATGAAAATGGATTAAATACTTTAATAGAAGGACATATGGTGTCTGAAAGGATAACAAAAGAAGACACTTATATATGTTGTCTACAAGAGACCTACTTCAGATTAAAAGATACACACAGACTGAAAGTAAAAGGATGGACAAAGATATTTCATGAAAATGTAAATAACAACAAAAGTTGAGGTAGCAATACTTATATCAGACAAAAGAGACTTTATAACAAGTGACAAAGAATGACCCAGCAATTTTAGTTCTGGGTATTTATCAGAAGTAACCAAAAACACTAAATAAAAAAGACATGTACATCTAAATATTTATTGCAACATTATTTACAGTAGCCATGATATGGACGCATCCTAAGTGTTCATCATAGATGAGTGGATAAAGGAGTGCATATATGCAATGAAATATGAATCAGCCAAAAAAAAAAAGAATGAAGTATTGCCATCTGCAACCACATGGATGGACCTAGAGGATATTGTGCTGAGTGAAATAAATCAGACAGAGAAAGACAAATGCCAGACGATTTCACAGATATGTGGAATCTAAAAAACAAAATAAATGAACGAGCAGAACAAAAACAGACTCATAGATACAGAGAGCATTTTGATGGTAGCCAGGTGGGATGGGGTTGGGGAAGGGTGTAAAAGGGTGAAGGGAATAAGAAGTACAAATTGGTAGTAACAGAATAGTCATGGGGATGTAAAATACAGCATAGGAAATATAGTCAATAATATTGTAATAACTATATATGGTGTCAGATGGGTACTAAATTTATGGGGGTGAACAGTTAATAAGTAATATAATTGTTTAATCAATGGGTTGTACACCAGACACTAATATAATATTGTACATCAACTGTAATTAAAAATAAAAATATTATTAAAAAAACAAGGGAAGTCTGAGAAATTATCATAGCAAAGAAGAGTCTAAGGAGAAATGACCTCTAAATGTAACATTGTATACTGGACAGGAGATATTAAATAGGGGAAACTGGGTATGGAGTTTGGGGAAACTCTGCAACTTTTCAATAAATCTAAAACCATTTTAAAAATAAAGTTTATTAAAATTAAAAATAGTGAAATATGAACGGAGAACCTTGGAAACAATGAGCTCTGTGCTTGACTCTGGATTCCATTGTGTGCCTTTTGTAAGCATTGCCACTGGTGTAAGTCTTACATTCTGTACCCATAAAATAGGGATCATGGTACCAATCTGTAGAGATATTGAAATAATTAAGTAAAATAATGAATAGAAAATGCTTGCCTGTGCCAGCTTTAATCAGTGAATTTTTGGGTACACAGTTTCAACTGCCCATCAGATTCATTCACATCTCCTATCAAAATCTAGACTGCCTTTTCCACTACCACTCTCTATGTATGGCTTTGAAATCAGCAATTCTTTGTTCCTCACATCAGCATGGGTGATCTTCCCACAAAGTGAACCTGATCATGGACATCAGTGGCTATAATCCTGCACTCACTCCAGTGACTTCAGAATTAATATAAATGTAGTAACTAATAAAATATTAAAGGTCTCTGTTATATTGGCTGCCACATGGCCCAACTCGCATTTCACTTTTCATCCCCTGTCTTCATTATTGGTTAGATATTAGAACCATTTGTATAATCTAAGCACACTTTACAGTGTAATTAACTTCTACATTTACTTCCCTACTGACTCTTATCCTACATTCACTGGAAGAATTCACTACAGCTTCAAAGCTCAGTACAATTATAAGCTTGTCTGTAGCCTTCATTAATGTCCCCAGAAAGAGTTGACTACCTTTTGATCACTTTCCCAGGATTGTAGTTCTATCTCAGGATATTGTCTTTGTTTATTTCCACATCTCTTTCCCTTAAACTTTATGCACCTAGAAAAAATTACAATGCCGTATTCTGTCCTTTAACCCTAGAACACAGTCTACTGTCTGCCTTGCTGCCAGTATTTGCTGAACACCTGAAAGGACACACTGTAGAATGTTTGACAGATATTCCCACCAATGAGGGAGTAAGAAAATCAGTGAAACAAGGGGAAATGCTGTTGGGGAAGGGAGGCCTCAGGACTGAGAGTTAATACCAGAGGAGACCCATTGAAGAGAAAGGATATTTTAGTGTACTCAGAATCCCCCACTGAGACGAGGGACACTAACTTGGTAGGGCTCTGTATTATCCAATGTTTATTTACTTGTTATTCCTGTTGATACCCCCAAAGTTACTACCAATAAAGGAGTCCATTATGTTCTGCCACATCCCCTGATACTGTGAAGATACTGTGGCTTAACTAGATATGATCAAGGAACAGTCTGACTTCATGGGCCCAGTTTTTCCTTAGGAGACGGATGAAGTTGAAACTCCTGTCTGCAGGAAGGGAAGGTAGATGGAACCACTCACGAGACCTCTGGAAGTCCTATTGGATTTGCTCATCACCGGATATTAGTAAAGGAGACTTGAGAGAGTATAGTAGAAGCATTTACAGTGTCTGAGGCTTTAGGGGCTGAATTCCCATGAGCCTCATTAGCGAAACACTCGTTTGGCTCTCTAATCCCTGAGAGAGTTGATTCTCATGAGGCGAGAGAGGAAAGCAGAGTGCAACCTTACGCCAAATTGACCGTTGGGAGATGTGTTTGCACCTCCATGTGTATCTCTCATCCCATTGGACTCCTCAGGTGTCGTCCCTAGCAGGCAGGACACTCAGCAATGAATGCTCATTTCATTTTTTTGGGGAGGGGGGGTGTTTCCTTTTCCAAAGAGCTAAAGAGCAAATTAGAAGACTTCCAGAAGGTAATTAGTAAAATAGACAAATAAAATGCCATAAGGAGACCAGGTGAAGAATTTAGAGTTTTTTTCTACATAAGTTAATACTTAGTGGTCATAAAACCTGCCTTCCACTGGAAGGGAAGCTGGCATAGGCACTTTCAATGTCACTTACTGCTGGTAACCTGGCAGTCTCCTGAGATTCTTCACTCTCCTCAACCCTCATATTCAGGATATTCCCAGTGGAACTTACACAGCAACTCTCCCTCCCCTTTCAAATTCCTCTCTCTCTGTTGTATGTGCATTTCAAATGCCATCTTCTTCCCTCAGGACCTCCACCCCCAAGAAATATAAGTATCAGATTGGAAATCATTATGAATATGTTCAGAGCAGGCCAGTAAACAGAAAAGCAATGTCTACAGGAGTGTGCCCAAAAAAGATGCAATCAGAAAAGCAACAGCTCTTTAGCTCTGTTAATCAATGAGTTAAGTCCTTGGAGTTGAGACATCTGTAAGGAAAAATCTTTATTTCTTTTCAGCCTGGATATGGTAAGTGGGAGGCAAGTGGCAGAGGGGGCATGCTTATATTTGGAGGGCTCTACCTGCTAGTGTAGAATTTTCACATCTGCTCATTAAGCATATATTTACTCTCACTCTCTTCTCTAAGATCATTCAGCCATTCAGGGCGGATGTAGAAATAAAACTTCGCTGAATTGACATTTACACAAGTGGTAGAATGTTTGCAGAGGGGCTCCAATTCATCCAAGTCTTTGGCAATGTGACTGTGAGCTTGTCCCATCCAGAGGTGGCGTCTTTTTCTCCACCGTTGAATCTGAGCTGGATTTAGGATTTTTTAGTTGTTATTGCCAATTAAATATGGTGGAAGTGACAGTGTGCTTTACCAGGCCTTGGTGCATTTCTGCTCCTCTCGCTCAGAAACCTGGCTCAGCCATGTGAACAAATCCAGGGGGGCCTTTCAGAGCTCATTTATTCCAGCCAAGCCTTTCCTAGATCAGTCACCATAGCTGAGCCCCCAACATATTAGAAAGCCCTGAGCGTGACTGAGGGTGGCATCGCAAACTCCCAATCCGCCCTGCTCTGTGCATGACAGGAGAAGGTGCCCCAACTCCCCTATTGGCCTTGCTCTGAGCCCGACCAGGGGCTGCACCTAGGGATTGGGCCTGCCCTCTGCCACCCGGGAGCAGGCCTAAGCCAGCAGGTCGTTATCTCCCAAGGGGTCCCAGACTGCAAGAGGGCACAGGCCAGGCTGAGGGACCCCCCCCTTCCCCCGAGTGCACAAATTTTTGTGCACTGGGCCTCTAGTTAGAAAATAAAGGAATAATATTAAACCACTTGCTTTTAGGATGGCTTCTTAAATAGCAACAGAGAATTGATACAATAATCAAAATGAACAGAACTGAGGGAAATTATAGTAATCTGCAACTTCTTACTTTTGGCATTTGTACTGATATTTAAGGACAGCATTATCAATCACTGTTATTCAAATGCATTTCAGATAACTGTATAAAAGCAGCTCCACTGAGGTTCCCTTCCAGGTAGTCAGGGCAGGGTGGAAGGACATGCACGTTTGTGCAGGAAAATTTGTGATGCTTACTCACACGACTGGGCGACTGGGCAGGATTTAAACTCCTGTGGGATTCATCCTTTGATCATAAAGACTGAAGATATTTCTGAGTATAAAGGAGATATGTATTGTATGATATTGAGACTGTTCACTCACTGTCTCTTCAGTGGATTTGAAAAAGATTAGAAAAGGGGAGATATTTAACTTAGAGCACTAAAAGGAGGCACATTTCTAAGGAGTATATTGAAAGATTTTTAGCAGAAAAAGGAAAATAGTTCAGAAAAAAGGCATAAAACTCTCCAGGTAATTTTTCACCCCAGTGAATAAGAACCCTTACACATAAGCATCATATCCACACTTTAATAGGTACATGTGCACCGTGAAGACTCTGGTATCAGATTTTCCTCTACAATAAAATTATGTAAATGCCCTTAGTAGCCAAATGTAGTTTTGTTCATAGAGGTAGTATAATTCATGACTATTTTTTCAGGAAAACAATAGAAAAGTTACTTGAAATGATATATGTCATAAGAGGATATGCTAAAGTAATTCAAGTTAACTCATGAGGTAACTGAGAATTTCCAATTATGTATGGTCCAAAGATTGGCTTTATTTGTGTCAGAACATCAGACTCTGAGGCTTTGAAGCCTGCATTCATGGGCACTTCTTCAGACTAGTACAGTTGGCCCTTGAAAAGCTTACCTGCCAAAGAATCTTTCCAGGGCCCTCTTTATGTCATTGTTCCTGAGACTATAGATGAAGGGGTTCAGCATGGGTGTGACCACAGTGTACATCACCGAGGCTATTGCACTTGAGTGTGCATTTTGGGTAGCAGCAGAGCTGAGATACACTCCTAGGATTGTACCATAAAATAAGGACACAACTAAGAGGTGAGATGCACAGGTAGAAAATGCTTTATACTTCCCCTGAGCTGATGGGATTGCACATATACAGGAGACTATTTTAGAGTAAGAGTAAAGGATCCCAGCAAGGGGACCACCACCCAGCAGCCCAGTTGAAAAATATATCATAATGTTGTTAAGAAAGATGTCAGAACAGGCAAGTTGGAGCACCTGGTTGAGCTCACAGAAAAAGTGGGAGATTTCTAAGTCTGAGCAGAAGGACAGATGCAACACCATTAAGCTATGTAGCAAGGAAACCATGGCACTCATAATCCAGGACACCAGAACCAGCAGTCCACAGAGCCGGGAGTTCATGATGACCATGTAGTGCAGTGGGTGGCAGATAGCCACAAACCGGTCATAGGCCATCATTGTCAGGATAAAGTTGTCCAACACTGCAAAGATTGTATAAAAATACATCTGTGTGATGCAGCCTTCATAGGTGATGACTTTGCTCTGTGTCTGGATGTTCACCAGCATCTTTGGGATGGTGGTGGAGGTGAAACAGATGTCTACCAAGGACAGGTTGGAGAGGAAGAAGTACATGGGTGTGTGGAGGTGGGAGTCTGAGCTGACAGCCAGGATGATGAGCAAGTTTCCAAACACAGTGACCAGGTACATGGAGAGGAAAAGCCCAAATATGAGGGACTGTAGCTCTAGTGACTGTGAAAGTCCCAGAAGAAGAAATTCTGAAATTTGCGTACCATTGCCTGGTTCCATGTGTTGAAGGTGACTACCAGGAAATAGAAAAAATCAATAACTAATTTTCACATTAGCAAGCATTAGTAACTGAGAATAAATGGCACATATTGACTTCAAAGAGGAAGGGAGATGGAGAAAGATAGAGACATCAATGATGAGAGAGAATCATTGATTGGCTGCCTTCTGCATATCCCCTAGAGGAGATCGAGTCCACAATCTGGGCATGTGCCCTTGACTGGAATCGAACCTGGGACCCTTCAGTCTGCAGGCCGATGCTCTATTCACTTAACCAAACCAGCTAGGGCAGCACATTTATATTTTAAAATCAGAAAAATAATTTTCACATTTGGTGTATGATCTGGTTCCCATTAAGTCAACTCTGTTGCCAATTCTCATTAGAATTTCCTTTCTTTTTTAAAAATCACTAAGTAGTTCTTCAAACATAATGTATATTGCTGTTTTATTGAGGATATATTTCATTCATTTGAGGAATATATAGTGTGTCCCTAAAAGTGCATACCCACACTTTGAATAATTATAAAGGCAGTATTTATTAGAGTGTATTTTATTTTCAAAATTCAGCTATCAGCTTGTACAGTGTGTATACATTATTTGGGGACACCCTGTATGTCGACTATCAACCATTTCCAGGCATTGTTCACAGTATGGGATGCTGAAAGATAATAGTCTCTGCAAACTAATAATGGAGAAAGAATATAACAAAATAAAACAAAATATAACATATCAAATGATAAATCACATTAAATTGAGAGAGTTGATAGAGGGTGTTCTTTTTTTTTAATAGAGTTTAACCCAGACTTGCCAACAGGTGACACTTAAACAGACACCTCAAACAAGACTAAGTGGGAAACTGAGGGGGGAGTGTTTGCCAGGCAGAAGAACAGCCAGTGCAAAGGCTCTGAGGAAGATGGTTGTTTTAGAAAATCAAAGCTCAAAAGGAGCCAATGTGTCCAGTGGAATGAGCAAGGCAGGGCAGGATAAGAGATGGTGTCAGAGAATATTCAGAAACAAGGTAGCCTGCATGTTGCTGTTGAAACTTCAAGTCATAGAGGGTGCCTTGTGCACACTATGTAAATCTTGCACTTTATTAATCTGGTTGCAAAAGCATCCAGTGAATTGCAAAGGATCTCCTCCTTGTCACCTTCTCTTTCTATTAGAGTCACATTGGAATATATAAGTTCAGGCACCTCTGCTCTGAGGACTGCTCTCAATTTACAAGGCACATACATAGACACACCAAACACAGCACACCATGGACTCTTCATCTGTGTTATTTCCATGTCCTTCTCACTCCCTCCAGGTCTATGTAGACTATGAATATATGCCATCAGGCTGTCCCGATCAAGTATCTTTTCCAAAAAGAATTTAGAAATAGTACCTAGATATTCCTACCGTGAGACTCCCATAGACAAATAAGCTTGGGGTTCCATATTGTTATGTCCATTTTCTGCCCTGTATTCAAAGAGACATAAACAATAGGTTAAGTAAACATAGAGGGAGAGACAGCAATGAAATGGACATGAGGAAGAAAAGAGATCTAATAAACTCTGTGGGTCCCTGAGAGATGATGAGGAATCTTCTTTGGATTTTGGAAGCTTCCCAACCGTAGTTACACCCCCATGTAACCAAGCAAAAATAATAAATGAGAAAAAATAAATTTCTCCAAAAGACAGAGGAAGTTATAAATATATGGTATGAAATACCTTACAGATTGACTACCCCAAGTGAAAAATTACCAAAAAATAAATAAATACTCACAAAAAGAAATGTACAAAAACAACACAGGTTGCATACTTTTAACATCAAGCAGTGAAAAGCTGATTTTTCCTGTGCCCTTCTATATTTAGCTGACCAGTTGTTTTTATGTAGTTGATGGCAGATGAGACAAGCCCCCTTTCTCACTTTTCTGATGTGGCAAATTTTTTTCTTTGACTTTGGGTTTTATTCTCATTTTTGACAAATATTGAGCACAGTCTAATTCTGGTTCATCCAATGGACAAAGGCCTCCCAGGACGTGATCACAAATCCCGCACATGCCTGAGAAGTCATCCTTCTACACTGAGTAACTTTCTTCATATAATTTTAGCCTGATCACATTGTCATGCAAACATTTTTTCATTGTACTCTGACTTCACCATCACAGTGCCAGATCCAAACAAGCAGGGCTTCACCTATTTTGTTCACCTTTGTATTTTCACAAATGTGTGTGAATATATGCACACTTATATAGGAAATAAAAGGAAAGTATGTCTCATGAACTACTGTTAAGGTAATATTTGAAAGAAATATTTTGGATAAGGATCTTTCTCCTCAATATGGACATGTAGTGGAATAGACCCCATGATAAAAATAAAGAAGAACTGCCCTCACTTTACTGGACATCCCTCTATACCTAGCACTCGATTTTCCTACTTCTGTTTAATTGCAAAACTCATTGTATACTTTCTAGTTTTATTTGAAATACTTTATGCCTCCCATTGCCACCTCTAATTGGGCTTTCATCAGTTAATTGTCAACAATTATGCATGTGTTGCTGAGTTCAAGGTTCACTTCTTTTTAGCATCATAAATTAATCATTAATTAGTTGATTAGACAAACAAACAACCATAGGCTGATGCCTATCAAGACACCTCAGGTACATGTGCTTGGCTTTGACTCTCTCTGACCTTTTCTGTAATACCTACTGGGCCTCTGGACTCACCTGATTGGGAACTCTGAGGGGAAGGTCTCCATGGGAAAATCCAACCTCCTGGATGGGTGATGATGGAGACTGAAGCTCTCTGCCCAGACAAGACAGCAGGAAGAAGACAAGCACAGGTCTCCTAGACAAACTTAGGATTCCAAAAGCAACAATCAGGTCCCATCCAGCCCAAGGTCACACATGCTGAGAGACTGGAGATGAGGAGATATTTACAGCTCCCCATGTCTGCTCATTAGATACATTTCTGTCTTGTTTCTCCGACTCCTAATCACCTGATTTCCCTGTGGGTCTGGACAGAAGAGAATATTTTCCTGGAGATTCTGTGTTCCCAAAAGACCAGCTTCAAAGTCAAGTTAATTTAGTTTTTACTAGTTCTTCCTCATAAAAATCCATTGGCTTCCAAAGGATTAACTTCCCAGCACCTTATACCAACTCTGATTTAAGATATTTCTAATCTGAATTAGAAAACTCTAGTCTCCAAATACTGGCTTTGTGGTAAGGACCCAGGCCCTGATATTTACATAAATTCTATTTGTCTTTTTAACAAGAGGGAGAACCAACTTCCTTTGCTATAAACTTTGAGTGTTATACAAGGGGCTTCATGACACATTAGCCAAAACAATTTGGCATTTCAACCTTATATCACAAGTTAAGAGCTGTCATTTAGTCCCTCACTATGAAATATTTGTTAATTACAAGAAATATATTTAGATTTTTTTTTTGCATTCTAATCTAGATATGGAATAGGAAAGTAAATACTTTCTTCCCATAGCCTCCAGAACAAACCTAGCCCTGCAAACATCTTGATTTAAGCTTACTGAGACCCATTTCCTGTTTCTGACCTCAGAAACTGTAAGAGCACAAGTGTGTTTGTTTTAAATCACTCAGATGTTAATTTTACATTTGCATTAAAAAGTGAATACAGACATTTCTCCAATGAAATTTTATTCAGGACTCAGATTAAGTGTCTCAATTCATTCATTTAGCCTTCCCTGGGTAAAAGCATTTTGAGGTGTAAGCCTCCTTAAATAGAAGAAATTTATAATCAGTTTGGAGATATTCAGCCTCTTTAGCTGGTAGAGAATTTCTTATTGTGTAAATGTAAATGTGCTTCAGATTTTGATGCCTTTGAGGCATCAACATTGGAAAAGTAATTCATCATTTAATTTCACGTATAAAATTTCTACATCTTTTCATTTTATATTAATTCAAACATTATTAATTTTCATTTCTATTCTCTTCAACTTTTTAAAAGTTTCATTTCAACATAAAATATGAGATCATAAATAAGTCTGTGTTTGTGTACATGTATATATGTGTTTATTTGAAATTAAAATGTAGGTGAATAAACACACACAAACACACATAACTCTATCTTTGAACATTTCATTTGGGCTTAACCTATTATGTCCTAATATCTCATTTATTCCTTGCAACACTCATCTGAATTTATGTTTACTGTCCCACATTATCATCAGAAATAAAGAAATTGAGCCTCAGGTATATTAAATGTTTCACAATTACATTAAGAAGCCATTAAAGTTTATTGCATACTTTCTTGACTCATACACAAATGGAAACATGAGGTAGGTATAGTCTATAGGTTTTATATGGCTTTTATACACCGAATTGTACATTTAATCATGATTAGCTTATATTATGTAACTATACTTTAATGAATTACTTAGAATGAAAAAAGCGTAGGATCTAGAGCTCAAGTAGCTGATTCACACTTAGAAATGGTAGGAGGCATTTCTTCTACCTGGAAAGAAAGCAAGGTGTCATGGATATAGGAACAGTAGAAATAAAATAAGGCAATTCACATTTAAAATGGAAGGTAAAACTAGATATAGAAATAGGGTAAACTGATGATATACTGCTTCAAGGGAGAAGAGCACAACGGCCACACACAACATCATGAATGAGCTTCAGAAACACATGTAGGGATTCACAGCTGGCTATAGACTCATAAGGAGTTAGGCAGAGCTCAGAAAAGCCCCCCACCGTACAATCTCACTTGGTAATAATGGCAGATAGGCCTTGTTTTGGAAGGTGCAGGATTGAAGTGAGGTATGGTACCTATTTGCTTTGTTTAACAATGGACAGGTTATTTTGATTTTCTGAATTATATAAATCATCCCATTCGATTAAATGCCTTATTGATTGTAATGTGAATATCCCATGGGTTGTGGTTATACTAGTCTTAGAAAGCACATTTTCCTTTACCTGGGAAGGACAGCACAGTTATCCCAAGGTCAGAGGGTTCCAGTTAACGTATCCTTGTTGACTCAGTGTTCCAGAGACCCAAAACTGTAAGTTAGATAACATGCCTAAGTTTAACCCAGGTTCCTCATTCCAGGCCCAAGGGCTCTAGATAATGTGTTTCTGTCAATTCAGTGACCCCGAGACCCAAAACTATAATTAACATGCTGCTTCTGCTTCTGTAAACTGCTTTTTTTGCAAACCAGGTTCCTCATTCCAAACCTTGAGATGTAATCAATACCTTTGTGATATTTTGCCTATATAACCCTGGAACTGTGACCATCTGGTTACTATGAGATTTGGGGAATGGCCCTTCATAATCCCGGATTACAATAAATGTGACTTTTTAATTTGACTTCTTGAGGCATCCTTCTGTGATTCACGGGGTACATTACAACAGAAGCACCCCAAGCTCTCTAAGTTAACTCTTTACCACACAGGACTAAATAGGGAATCAGGAATGAATATTTAAGGAGTTCCTGTTAAAACTAAAGCTGGAAGAAAGTGGGTGCTTACCTTATCTGGCTTTCAGATGAGATTGTAGCCCCACCATCACCTGGATAACAGCCTGTGAAAGACCCTGAAGGAGGAGCCATGCAGATGTCTGGGGTGAGAGAGTTCCAGGCAGAGGGAATAGTGGGTACAAAGGCCCTGAGGTGGGACTGAGCTTCCAAGGAGAGAAGAAAGGCCAAGACAGGATGAAGGAAGGAGGTGAGATCAGAAGGGCCATTTGGAGCAAGGTTAGAATACCTTATGGTCAGGATGACACCCATGTGGGGCCTGAACAACTGAGTGCTGGTGGAACCATATACTAAGAAGGGGGAAATCAGAGGACAGACTCCAGGACAGCCCACATGATCCCTGCCTCCTGGTATCCATGTGTAATGCCCTCCTCTTGAGTGTGGGCAAGGTCTCATGACTCACTTCTAACAGGAGAGTAAGACCACGGTGGTGAGATGTCACTTTCAAAATTTGCTTAAAGAAGATTGAGATTTCCATCTAGCTCCCATGGCATGCATGCTCTCTGTGTGTGTGTGTCTCTCTCTCCTCCCCCTCTCTCTATCTCTTGCTCTGGTGAAACCAGCTGCCACATTGTGAGCTTCCCTGTGGAGAGACCCATGTGGTGAGGAGCTGAGAGCTGTTTACTGAACAGCCAGCGAGGAACTGAGTCCTGCCAACAACACCTGAGTGGACTTGGGAGTGACCCTTCCCTCATCAAGCCCTCAGCTGACATGGTGGCCCATTAGAGACTCTGAAGCGAAGAATCCAGAGAAGGCATAGCTAATTCCTGACCCACAAAATCTCTGAGATCATAACTATTTGCTATTTTAGGCCCTTACGTTGGGGCAATTTGTTGCACAGCAGTAAATCGCTAACAACAGATTTGGCCAGAAATTCAGAGGTGAATCAGGAGCTAAAGTGTTTGCCGGGTTGAAATAAAATTGTAATAGACATCTGCCTTGGGCTGGCTTCTCCGAACTACAGAGCCTCAGATAAGGGTTGAGTGCAGGTATGTGTTTAGAAGTGGATCTTAGAAAACAGGAGTAGAGAAGAAAGGATGTGGGATAGGCAGCAAATAGTGAGAGTTTAAATGAGCAATTTCTGCAGTGGGCACCTGGGGTTCAGTCCCTCCAGGAACCTCTAAGAGTGTGTTGGACACTCCCTTGAGGAGTGAGGGAGCTGGGGTATTAATTCACCAAAAATGATAGAGGGTCATTCCCAGGGATGCAAACTCCCTATCAATTCTGACCTGGAGCCACATGGGCCATAGAAAGCCCCAGACAGAATGTCAAGGGTGTTCACCAGAGCAGGGACTACAGGGAGACGAATGAGGCACAAAGATTGATTGTTCCTTTGGCCTCAATTCTACAATGTCTCGGCACACTGTTGTGACAGATCCTGTCTTAATTTAAATTTTTTTTTTTTATTTCAATCATCAAGCATGTTTTACATTAATTTTGATTTTTTTGAAACACTGCATTTGAATAATGGTTATCTTTTGACTATTGAGTTTTTGACACTTCCTTAAATTTTGCTTCTGAGACAACAACCTCAATTCTCAACCTAGTCCCAATCCTGGAGTTCACAAATAAGGGCATCAGCACACATGGAGAGGACTTGGGTATCAGCTGCCATATCTGAGTCAGGGTGAGCTCAGTTCTGCTCTAGGAACAAGCAAACCCCAAATCTCAGGGGTTTAAAACATTAGAGATTTTCCTTCTCACCTGCCTACTGTCTGTGCACACAGGAAAAGAAAATAGTATGTGTCCTCTCTTAGCCTCCTGCCCTGTATTTTTCTTAATGTGCTGAAATACATATAACATAAAAGTTACCATCTTAACCATTATTTAAGTGGACAGTTCAGTGCCATTAAGTACATTCACATGCAACCATCACCACCATTCAGCTCTAGACTTTCTCATCTTCATGCATTGGAACTCAGTTCCCATTAAACACTCATTTCTCTTCCTCCTCCCCAAGCCTGAGGTACTTATCATTCTACTTCCCGTCTCTGAGTTTGACTCCTCTAGGGACCTCATAAAAGTAGAGTCATACAGGATTTGTCTTTTTATTTTTAACATGTTTTTTAAATTGATTTCAGAGAGGAAGGGAGAGGGAGAGAGAGATAGAAACATCAATGATGAGAGAAAATCATTGGTCAGCTACCTCCTGCATGCCCCCAACTGGAGGATCGAGCCCACAACCCAGGCATGTGCCCCTCCTCAGATTCAAATTGTGCCCTCTGGTTCATAGGTCAAAGCTCAACCACTGAGCCATGCTGGCCAGGTCCAGTATTTGTCTTTTTATGACTGTTTTATTTCACTGAGTATAATGTCCTTAGGGGTCATCCATGTTGTAGCAGATGTCAAAATTTTCTTCCTTTTTTGAAAAATTTTAAGTGGTAAAAAACACATAACAAAATTTACCATTGTAACCATTTTTAAGTGTGCAGTTCAGTAGTGTTAAGTACATTTACACTGTTGTGCAACCAACCTCTAAATCTTTTTTCATCATCTTGCAAAACTGAAACTCTACACCCAGTAAACACTAACTCCTCATCACCCCTCCTTCCATGCCTGACAACCACCATTCTATATTTTGTTCCTATTAATTTGACCACTTCAGATATAGCTTATAAGTGAATTCATGCAGTCTTTATCTTTTTGTGACTGGCTTCTTCCACTCAGTATTATGTCAGCAACTCTATTCTTACAAGTACTTATTTTTCTGTTGTATGTGCAATTCAAATACCACCTCTTTCCATCAGGAGCCCCACCCCCAAGAAATACAAGTATTCGATTAGAAACCATTATAATATGTTAAGAGTAGGTCAATACTCTTAGAGGAAGAGAAATGAGTGTTTAATGGGAACTGAGTTCCAATGCATGAAGATGAGAAAGTCTAGAGCTGAATGGTGGTGATGGTTGCATGTGAATGTACTTAGTAGGTCAATACTCTTAACATATTATAATGGCTTCTAATCGAATACTTGTATTTCTTGGGGGTGGGGCTCCTGATGGAAAGAGGTGGTATTTGAATTGCACATACAACAGAAAAATAAGTACTTGTAAGAATAGAGTTGCTGACATAATACTGAGTGGAAGAAGCCAGTCACAAAAAGATAAAGACTGCATGAATTCACTTATAAGCTATATCTGAAGTGGTCAAATTAATAGGAACAAAATATAGAATGGTGGTTGTCAGGCATGGAAGGAGGGGTGATCAGGCTATCAATCCCCAGAAGGAAAGTAGGGGAGGGTGGGGGTAAGGGGAAGAGATCAACCGAAGGACTTGTATACATGTATATAAGCCAAACCAATGGACATGGACAACAGGGGGATGGGAGCATGAGTGTGTGTGTGTGTGTGGGGGGGGGGGAGGTTGGGGGTTAATGGGGAGGGATGAGGACACATTTGTAATACCTTAACTAATAATAATAATAATAAAACAAAACAAAAAAGAGTAGGTCAATAAAAAGAGTAGTAATGTCTACACGAGGATGCCAATAAAGATTGTGTCAGGAAATCAACAGCTTTCTAGCTCAATTAGTCGGTGAGTTAAGTCCCTGGAATCAAGGTATGTGGAAGGAAAAAGTTTTACTTTTTCAGCCTAGAAATGATAAGTGGGAGGCAAGTGGCAGAGGGATGATGTTCATATTTGGAGGGGCTTGACCCACTAGAGTAGAACATCCACATCTGCTCATTAAACATATTTTTACTTTCACTTTCTTCTCTAAGATCATTCAGCTGTTGAGGGAAAATGTAGAAATAAAACTTTACTGGATTGAAATTACACACATGGTAGAATGTTTTCAGATGTGGCCCCAATTCTTTGTCTGTTTCCAAATCTTTGGCAATGTGGCTGTGAGCTCCTCCATGCCAGAGGTGTAGCTTTTTTTCTCCATCTTTGAATCTGGACTGAACTTAGGATTTTTTATTTGTTTTGGCCTTTAAAATATGGTGGAAGTGACAGTGTGCTTTACCAGGCCTTGGTACATTTCCACTGCTCTCACTTGGATCCCTGGCTGAGCCATGTGAACAAATCCAGGTGGGCCTTCCAGAGAAGGAGAGGACATGCGGACAGAGCTCATTTATTCCAGCCAAGCCCCCCCCCCCCCCCAGATCAGTCACCATAGCTGAGCCCCTAATATGTTAGAAAGCCCAGCTATGGGACACTCCCACTGACCCGTAGCTGACTGCAGACCAGGAGGAGACCAACAGAGATCAGAACACCTTCCCCCTATACAAACCCATTAGAAAATAAAGGAATTATATTAAACTATTTGCTTTTAGGATGGCTTATTATAGAGCAACAACAAATTGATCCTATTATCAAAGTCAACAGAACTGAGGGAAATTATAGTAATCTACTACTTCTTACTTTTGGCATTTGTACTGATATTTGAGGACAGCACTCACAATCACTCTGCTATTCGAATGCAATTCAGATAACTGTATAGAAGTGTCTCCACTGAGGCTCTCTTCCAGGTAGTCAGGGCAGGGTGGAAGGACATGCATGTTTGTGCAGGAAAATTTGTGATGCTTACTCACATGACTGGGTAGGATTTCAACTCCTGTGTGATTCATCCTTTGATGATAAAGATTGAAGATATTTCTGAGTATAAAGGAGATATATACTGTATGATATTGAGATTGTTCACTCGCTGTCTCTTTGGTGGATTTGAAAAAGTTTAGAAAAGGGGATATATTTAACCAGGAGCACTAAAGGGAGGCACATTTGTAGAGAGCACATTGAAAGATTTTCATCAGAAACAGGAAAATAGTTAAGAAAAAGCACATAAAACTCTTCTGGTAATTTTCACCCTGATGAATAAGGACTACTACACATAGACATCATAGCTATATTTTAATGAGTAGTTGCATGCCCTGAAAAAAATTTTGAGTAACAATAAGTTGTATGTTTATTTTTGCTTCATCATATTTAAAGACATCTCAGACTCTAACCATATGAGATCAGTCTATTTATTAAAATTTATATTTCCATGTAGATGCTTGGAAAAATATGTTAGATTGTCAATTTTTGCCAGTGGCTATGATAAGCATGGGGATACACAGCATATTAAAGACTATAAAACCAAGAGACTAGCTATGAAACATACTAGTATGTTATAGTCTACATTATCAACAAGAGCAGTAAAGGTAGCATTATAGAAAATAATGAGGAACATATAAGTGAAAACTGTAGTCTCAGATTTTTCTGTACAATAAAATTATGTAAATGCCCTTAGTAGCCAGGTGCAGTTTTGTCCATAGGAATAGCATAATTCATGACTATTCTCTGAGGAAAACAATAGAAAAATTACTTGGAATGATATATGTCATAAGAGAATAAATTATTGTAAAGTAATTCAAGTTAACTCATGAGATAACTAGAATTGCCAATTACATATGGTCCAAAGATTGGCTTTATTTGTGTCAGAACATCAGACTCTGAGGCTTTGAACCCTGCATTCATGGTCACTTCTTCAGACTAGTATAGTTAGCTTACCTTCCAAAGAATCTTTCTAGGGCCCTCTTTATGTCATTGTTCCTGAGACTGTAGATGAAGGGGTTCAGCATAGGGGTTACCACAGTGTATATCACCGAGGCTGTTGCACTTGAATATGAGTTTTGGGTAGCAGCAGAGCTGAGATACACTCCTAGGCTTGTGCCGTAAAATAAGGAGACAACGGAGAGGTGAGATGCACATGTAGAAAATGCTTTATACTTCCCCTGAGCTGATGGGATTGCCCATATGGAGGAAAGTATCCTAGAGTAAGAGTAAAGGATCCCAGCAAGGGGATCACCACCCAGCAGCACAGTTAGACAATTTATCATAAGGCTGTTAAGAAAGGTGTCAGAACAGGCAATGTGGACCACCTGATTGAGCTCACAGAAAAAGTGGGGGATTTCCAAGTCTGAGCAGAAGGACAGCCTCAACACCATTAAGCTATGTAGCAAGGAATGTAGCGCACTCATGCTGGAGGACACCAGAACCAAGAGTCGACATAGCTGGGGGTTCATGATGACCATGTAGTGTAGGGGGTGGCAGATGGCTACAAACCGGTCGTAGGCCATTACTGTTAGGATAAAATTGTCCAATACTGCAAAGAATGTATAAAAATACATCTGGGTGATGCAGCCTTCATAGGTGATGACTTTGCTCTGTGTCTGGATGTTCACAAGCATCTTTGGGATGGTGGTGGAGGTGAAACAGATGTCCACCCAGGACAGGTTGGAGAGAAAGAAGTACATGGGCGTATGGAGGTTGGAGTCTGAGCTGACGGCCAGGATGATGAGCAGGTTTCCCAACGCAGTGATCAGGTACATGGAGAGGAAAAGCCCAAATATGAGGGGCTGCAGTTCTGGCTTCTCTGAAATTCCCAGAAGAAGAAATTCTGAAATTTGTGTAAGATTCACAGGTTCCATGTGGTGGAGGTGACTACCAGGAAAGATCAAAATAACATGACTAATTTTCACACAAAGTTGTATTACTCACATATTTGAAATGCTACAATTAATATTTTATAGTGAAGACATTAATTTTAATATTTTGTGTATGGATATGGTCTCCTGTATGGGATATCCAGTGCCACCCCTGATATAGATTGTTTGTCTCAATCCCCTATTTCTCTGAGGGCTTCATGTATTCTATAGTTTGAATGAGAATTTTTTTCATGTTTCTCAGGAATGTAAATTGAGTGCTGACCATGTTTTAGGCACTGTCCAGGCTGTGAGAATAGGGTGCTGAAAAACAAAAGTCTCTACAATCCAATGAGGAGGGATGAATGTAGAAACAAATAATAAAATAATAAATTATTTCAGGTGGTGGCCGCTCGTAAGAAGAATAGGGAAGTATGTGTAAAGGAGAAAGTGAATAGGAAGTTCTATTTTTCATGAGATTGTAGGTACATCTGCAAGCAAGGTGTCATTTGAACAGATCTCAAAAAAGTGAGCAGGGAAAATTTTGAGATGTCCTAAATTAAATAGCACTGGGGCCAGAGAGTGAGAGAAAAAGACAAGAGTAGTCAACCAGCTAAAAGCTGTGAATCCACTTACTAAAGACTGCTCTCATTCCTGAATGTATGTTGGAACTTGAATCAATATCTGTAGTGATCACTAGAGACCCCTGCATACTCCATGTGCATGAATTTTCAGGAATCTTGCCCGTAACCAATCAAAATGGTAATGTAAATACTTGTATGTCTATCCCAGACCTGCCCCAGTTTACTTTCTCCTGGACAGTGGACATGTCTTCTGTACCTCGCTCTGCTGCTGGTGGTTTCAACTCCATGCTCCAGGGCCTGGCCCTTTCCTGGCTGGCATTTGGCTCAATAAACAATGTTGTTGTTGTTTGTTTTTTTTTTAAAGAAAAGCTTTTGGCCAGGCTGGTGTTGCTCAGTGGTTGAGTGTCGACCTATGAACCAGAAGGTCATGGTTTGATTCCTGGTCAGGGCACATATCCAGGTTGTGGGACTCGATCCCTAGTCGGGGGGCCTGCAGGAGGCAGCTGATCAATGATTCTCTCCCAACATTGATGTTTCGATCTCTTTCTCCCTCTCTCTTCTTCTCTCTGAAATCAATAAAAAACATGTTAAAAAAGCTTTTGACCCTGAAATATTTTTTTTAACACAACAGAGGAAGGGAGATACAAGGCTCTGTGGGAAAGTGTGTGCAAGCAGAGAGACTGGCCAGTGCAAAGGCCCTGGGGAAGGTTCTGGTGTCCAATGTTCAAGTCAAAAAGTGAAGCAAGTTTGCAGGGTGAATAAGCATGAAGGAGAGTGATGAGAAGTGGTGGCGGACAGATTGAGGAGTGAGGTGGCTTGTCTGCTACTGCTGACACCTCAGGCACAGGGACTTCCTCATCCACACGGCCTCTTATACTTTATTAATCATGTTGCAAAGGTGTCCCGTGAATGGAAACAGATCCCCTCCTTCGTAGCTTCTCTTGATTGAGTTCTGGCCTCATATTGTATGAGCCAGCTTGGAGTGTACAACTACCCTTGGTCTGAGGGACTGCTCACATCTACAAATCACACACACACACACACACACACACACACACACACACACACACACCATCACTACCACCACCACCACCACCATCACCACCACCACCACCACCACCACCACGGCCTCCTTGATAGTTATTCCCATGTCTGTCTTACCCCCAGGCATACTGACTATGCTACAAATGGAAACAATCGAAGGTGGCCAGATCAGTGACCTTTTACCTGTCTAATGTAGAAATGGTTTCTAAAAACTCCAATTCTTAAGCCTTCCATAGACAAATAAACTTGGGGTTACATATTGGGATGGCCAATTTCTGCCCTTTATTTAATAAAACATAATGAAATATATTCAATGAATTGAAAGGAGAGAGAGATTAAGGAGAGAAGAATGAAATAGTTGAGAAGGAATAGAGATTTAATAAGCTCAGGGGGTCAAGGAGAGAGTGTGAGGAACATGAATATTCTTGGGTCGTGCAGTATTTAAACCCTCAACACATTCCATTGATTCCAGCAAAACAATAAGTAAACAAGAATAAGCTTGTCCAAAAGACAAAAGTATCTTCTATTTTGTACATCTTTATAATGAGTAAAGGCATAAACCAACACTTCACACACATAAAGTATAAAAAAAGTTGGGTAATTTTGTTATCGAGCAGTGGAAGACTTGTTTTCTGTACCCATTCCATAATCACTTGACCAATTTGTTTTTATGTGGTCTGATAGGGGATGAGGTTATTCCTGTAGTCGGCAAACCCTGGCTTGCGAGCCACATGTGGCTCTTTGGCCCCTTGAGTGTGGCTCTTCCACAAAATAGCACATGCGAGCTCGCACGTACAGTGTGATTGAAACTTCGTGGCCCATGCACAGAAGTTGGTATTTTGTGGAAGAGCCACACTCAAGGGGCCAAAGAGTTGCAGGTGGCTCCCGAGCCCAGGTTTGCCGATCACTGGTGTCCCTTTCTCCCTTTTCTTATGCGGCACCTTTTCTGTGTTATTTTGGGGCTTTGGGTTTTCCTCTTTTCTTTGACACACCCTGTTAGCATACTCTGGTCCTGGCTCCAGTCTTCATGCAACATGCAAATCCTCCCCAGACCATGCCTTATAAATCCTGCCGACACCATGAAAGTTCTGTCTCTTTACACTAAATAGCTTTCTTCATATGACTCTTCCTGAGGACAATGTTTTAAACACACATTTATTTCATTGTTCTCTGCCCTCACTGTCAAACTGTATGATCAAAAGAGCAGACAATTAATCTGCTTTATTCACGTTTGGATTTTTCATAAACGTATGTGAATAGATGTGCACTTACACAGAGACAAAACTAAGAATGTGAACAGTGATAAAATGAAAAAATGAAAGGATAATGAAACCAGGTTAAAAGAAGTAGTTTCAAAATAACAATAGTACGCAGAATTGAGTGGAGAATTAAACACTAACTGAAACAAGACACAAAATACAATCATTTAATAATATCAGTGTGGGCTGACTATTAAATTATAAAGACCTAGATATAAATGTATATAAGGTATAATGTTCCTAGAATTTTCTGGCACATAGCAGATGCTCAGTTATTGTTCATTTAATGAGTCTGGAATTAGGTTTCAATGTACATGAACATTTTCCATATGGAAAGCATATACTTCAACATAGTTGAAAAAGCTTGAATTGTGACATGAAAGCTGGCATAAATGGCTATGGATCTGAAAGAATATTGAATTGGTCCTTGCCCTCTGACATCTTGCAAGATATCATAGAGGGTATGAACTTGGTGTAAGAATCACCAATACATTTTTGATGAACATTAGAAACTACATATAAAATTTACAGGTGAGCAAAACTGTCTTAACTAAAGAAAGAAACTCAGTGGTTAGAAAATAGATATATTTAAATAAAATGTTAAAAATTTATCGACAAAATATCTTATAACAATCAGTTCAGAAAGAATATTTTCTAGAAATGCTATTGAAAAATGAGAAAATAAATGAAGTTTGCAGAAACTGAGTAATAGTTTGAGAAAACAACAAGAAATGTCTTTCGTATCCATCAGCCTGGGGAAAAACTGGAAGAGCAGTCACGTTGATTGGGGTTGGAACTTTGAAACTGGTAGCAAAAGGGTGTACTCTCATTTCACTGACAGAAAGTGTTATAATTATGGAAAACAACCTGAAGTCAGCTATAAATATTACAAACAGTGATATTATTTAATTCAGAGTTTCTTAGCATCGGCACTGTTGGCATCTGGGACAGACGGTTCTCGGTGGTGAGGTCTGTCCTGTGACTTGAAGATTGTTTAGCATCCCTGCCTCCAACCACACCTGTCCAGTGTGACAGTCACAGATCTCTCTGGAAATAGCTCAATGTCTCATAGGGGACAAAATCACCACTGACCAGAACCACAGTTTGAATTTCATAATTTAAATATATTTTAATAGCATTGATATGGGAGCAATTTAGGGTTAAAGAGTATGAAAGACCATAAAAGGTGTGAGTAGCAGTCACACTATGAATTCTTACGTAGCCACTGAAATAAATACATTAATTATTTTACCAAACACAGCAATCTCTTGCCTCTGGACTAAGCTGAATCGTCTCTTAGGAGAAAATAGGTAAATGTTCTTGGCTTCCATTCTCTGTGACCTTGTCATGCAGGGTCAGCTGTGTTATTGACTCACCAGGATAACATCTCTGAGAGGAAGGTCATTGTGGGGACGTCTGAACTCCTCCCTAAATGGTTGATGAAAGAGACTGAAGCTCTGTTCACTGGCAAGACAGCTGGACAGTGTGAAGTATCAATTCCCCTTCAGATTGGGCCTCCAAATGAACAAATGACAGTGAGAAAGAAACATAACCATGCCCTCCCAACCTAAGGTACACAAGCTGAGAGACTGGGGATGAGGGATATTTATAAATCCCCATACCTGCTCTGCAAGCACATTTCTCTCTTGTTTCTCCAGCCTCCAAGCCCACAAATATGATATATTTTATAGCAATAGGAGGATTAGGGTAGCAGATGGAACAGGCTTGTTAATCGGCTAACTTTAGGATAGAGGTTGAGGCAGACTCATCCAGGTGGGACTCAGGTAAGCACAGTGGTTCTGTTAATGCTGAAGAGAGAGACAAAATAATTAGACTCAGAGAGACTTTTGAAAATGCTACCCAGCTGGCTTGAAGATGGAGGAAGCAACATGAGCCATGGAATGCAGGCGGCCAGCCACACTAACAGGCATCAGAGAGAACAGATCCTCCCCTCAGCCTCTAGAAGGACCCCATCCCTGCACACATCTGGATATTAGTCAGTGAGACTCCTTTCAAGGCTCTGACATCCATACTGTAAGAGCATATGTTTGTATGTTTTAAGCAACTAGTGTTGGAATACTTTACCGCAGCTATAGGATTCTAATATAGACATTTATTCAATAAATTTGTCTGAAGAACCAAGTTTAAGCCTCTTCACTCATTAGCTTCCCTTGGGTAAGGGCACTTTATGTTAAAAACACACATGAAGTAGAAAAGAAATTTTAACTAGATTTGGAGATGTTTTCCCCCTTCGCTGGTACAGTGAAGGCCTCACTGCATAAATGTAAACTGACTGTGCTGACTGTGCTGCCTCTGTGGAATTAAGAGTTAAGCTACAATGGATGACTTCTATTTTTCCTTCTATATAAGTATGCTGACTTTTTTCTCAGCACCCTATATCTTTGCCTAGAATTTGGTTAGTCTTAAATTTATTTTCCCAGAATGCATGCCAGAATTTCTTATTACACGTAGAGGCCACGGGGGAAAGGCTGAGTATGGGGTAGGAATTCCTGTCAATTGTTCCAACAGAGAAAGTGAGTGGGTAACAAATCCAAGAATATATGCAGCCCTGCCAATAATAAATAATTAATTCAAAGTAAAACTATTTAGTAGTCTTTTCCAGACTTTTTAAATACTTTTTTTCATGTGAATACCCAGCATGAGAGAAGATACTGCAATGAATGTCTCACAAATTGCTATTGCAAGGGACCAACTTCCTGACTGGTCAGGATCTTTTCAATAAACACAAAACATGCGCAAATACACACCATCTTTGAAATTTAATACAAACACTCTCACTTTACTGCACTCTTCTTCCCACCCAATACCCCAATACCTTCTTCCAGAAAAACTAATCTTCTCAGACACATTTTCATTTTACTGCAATCAATTTATGCGTCTCACTCATTCTACAGTGTCATCCAACTGGACTCTTGTTCTTTCACTTTATTGTCAACTAAGGTCCTTGTAGTACAGATTCAAACACGCACATCTTTCTTAATGTATTAACTAAATTAATTACACATTAGTTACTAACCAAGAATATAGACACAATACACTCTTGCCTCTGGGTGAGGCTGTTAGGGTCACAGTGACTCTAGTAAAAGTTTTCAGGTTCCACTTTCAGGTCACAGGTAAAAGTTTTCAGGTTCCATCCTCTCTGACCCTTTCCTGATGTACCTGCTGGTCTCTCAGACTCACCTGGATGGGTCTCTGAGAGGATGGTCTCCGTTTGGAACTCCTCCCTGGATGGTGGAGACTGAAGCTCTGTCCCACACGAGACAGCAGGAAGGAATGAAGCATCAGTTCCTGAGCCAGCTTAGGAATCAAAAGCAACAGCCATGTACTGTCCCCCAGGATTGTACAAGCTGAGGACTGCACAGGGGAGATATTTACAGCTCTCTCTATACCTGCCCATCAGGCACATTTCCCTTGTGTTATTCCACTTCTAAGCACATGATTTCCCTCTGGGCCTCTAGAATAAACAGAAAGGAAAATTTTCCTAATGAATCTCTGATCCCAGGAGACCAGATTGTAAGTCAGTGTACTTAGTTTTTATGATTTCATGCCTTCTTGTCGCCTACTTTCAAGGGGCAAAAGACCTACTACTCTACCCCATCCCTGACTTCCCTTTTTCTTCAAAGTCTGATTAGGGTGGGAACACAACCCTGATGTCTCTAGAGAATTGTTATTCTGCTCTTCAATATGGCAGAACTGTGCTCCTTTGATATGCAAATTTTGACACCACACTCTTTGGCTTCCTGACACATTTGTCAAAATAATTAGGGATTTATACTTATAGCACCAGTTAAAAGGTTTCATTTAGATCCTCACAAACTATTGATTAATTTTCCAAGTGGCTGAGCATTGTCCCATGCACCTACAGGTTGTTGGCATGCCTGTTTTGCTGGCTCGATCCCCAGTAGGAGTTGTGCAGGAGGCAGCTCATCATTGCTTCTCTCTCATGGATGTTTCTGTTTCTCTTTCTCTGTAAAAAAAAATCAATAAAAACATATTAAAAATTTATTAATTATAAGAGGTACATTTAGATATATTTTTAAAATTTCAGAGAGGAAGGAAAAGAGATAGATAGAAACATCAATGATGAGAGAGAATCATTGATTGGCTGCCTCTTGCCCGCTCCCTAGTAGGAGGAGATTAATGAGCCAGCAACCTAGGCATGTGCTGGGCTGTGGGCCACATTTTGCACGATGGGGTCTTGGCAATGTTGGCTGCAATTTGTTGGGGGTGTTGCTCTGGGAGGAGTGGCAGGGCCTGTGTTCCACCTGCGGGAAGCCTAATGTTGCTTTGTGGGTGCCAGGTCCATGGTGCCATGTCTCTGTAATGGCCAGTGAGCATCACGGCAGCTTCTGTGTTGAACATCTGACCCCCTTGGTGGTCAATGCGCATCATAGTGACTGGTTGGATGGTCGGACACTTAGCATATTAGCCATATATATAGACTAGAGGCCTGGTGTATGAAAATTCATGCACTGGAGGGTGGTTCCTCAGCCTGGCCTGCCCCCTCTCACAGTCTGAGAGCCATCGGATGGAGGAGGCAACCTGGTGATCAGGGGAAGGCAATGCCCCATCACACCTGTGCTGCTGCTACTGCCGGCAGTGTAAGCCTTAGCTGGCCCTGATTATCTGAGCCTCGGGTGGCCCTGGGCAGCTGGGCAGCTGCCATCCGAGGCTTGCCTGCACCTCGGGCCCGCCCTGGGTGGCTGGGGGGATGAAGGCAGGTCCAGGCGCACCGTGCACCTGCTGCCTTCCCAGATGGGCTGAAAGGACTGGGGGACTCTAGCAGGGCTGAAGGGACTGGGCACAGCTATCTTGTGGTTGTGGGCACTACCAGCTTTGTGATGGAGTGACAGTCAATTTGCATATTCTCTATTCATTAGATAGGATGAGTGAGATCATGTGATATTTATCTTTCTCTGAATGGTTTTTGGCAATGTTGGCTGCAATTTGTTGGGGGTGTTGCTCTGGGAGGTTGGGGGTGTTGCACATGCCTAGGTTGCTGGCTCATTAATCTCCTCCTACTAGGGAGCGGGCAAGAGGCAGCCAACCATGCTGTTTCAAATGGTAAGAGTTTTTTCTTTTTTACAACTGCATAGTATTCCATTGTACAGATGTACCACAGGTTTTGAATCTACTCATCAGCTGATGGGCACTTAGACTGTTTCCAAATCTTAGCTATTATAAATTGTGCTGCTACGAACATAGAGGTGCATATACAGTGGGGCCTTGACTTACGAGTGTCCCGACTAACGAGTTTTTTGAGATACCAGATGTCTCTCGGCCGATTTTTTTGCTTTGAGTTGACAGAGTAATTTGAGTTAACAAGCTCCTTAATGAGCTCGGTCTTGGAATCAATTAAACTCATAAGTCAAGACCCCACTATATTCTTTTTGATGAATGTTTGTGAATTCTTAGATATATACCTACAAGTGAGATCACTGGGTCAAATGGGAGTTCCATTTTTGAAAATTGTTTAAAGTATTACATATGTCTTCTTTTCCCCCCATCAACCCCTTCCCGCCACTGCAAACCCACAGGATAAGCCCCCACCACCCCAGGGTCTATGTTCATTGGTTATGTTAATATGCATGCATATAAGTCCTTTGATTGATCTCTTACCTCCCCATGCCACCTTCCCCTGCCTTCCTCTGAGGTTTGATGGTCTATTTGTTGTTTCTGTCTCTGGATCTATTTTTGTTCATCAGTTTATGTTGTTCATTATATTCCACAAATGAGTGAGATCATGTAATATTTATCTTTCTCTGACTGGCTTATTTCACTTAGCATAATGCTCTCCATGTCCATCTATAGTGTTGAGAATGGTAAAAGTTCCTTCTTTTTTACAGCAATGTAGTATTCCATTGTGTAGATGTACCACTGCTTTTTAATCCAGTCATCTGTGGATGGGTACTTAGGCTGTTTCCAAATCTTAGCTATTGTAAATTGTGCTGCTATGAACACAGAAGTGCTTATATTATTTCTGATGAGTGTTTGTGAATTCTTAGAATATATTCCTACAAGTGGGATTACTGGGTCAAATGGGAGTTCCATTTTTAATTTTTGAGGAAACTCCATACTGTTTTTCACAGAGGCTGCACCAGTCTGCATTCCCACCAGCAGTGCACTAGGGTTCCCTTTTCTCCACATCTCACCAATACTTGTCATTTGTTGATTTCTTGATGATAGCTATTCTGAAAGGTGTGAGGTGGTACCTCACTGTCATTTTGATTTGCATCTCTTAGATGATTAGTGACTTTGAGAATTTTTTCATATGCCTTTTGGCCTCCACTTTGGAGAACTCTGTATTTAGGTCCTTTGCCCATTTTTTAATTGGATTGTTTATCTCCTATTGTTTAGTTGAATGAGTTCCCTATAAGTTTTAGAGATTAACCCTTATCAGTTATATCATTGCCAAATATATTCTCCCATGCAGTGGGCTCTCTTATTATTTTGTTGATCATTTGTTTTGCTGTGCAGAAGCTTTTTATTTTAACGTAGTCCCATTTGTTTATTTTCTCCTTAATTTCCATGGTCCTAGGAGATGTATCCATAAACATATTGCTACAAGAAATGTCTGAGATTATGCTGCCAATGGTTTCTTCTAGGATTTTTATGGTTTCACGTTTTACATTTAAGTTTTCTATCTATTTTGAGTTTATTTTTGTGTATGGTGTAAGTTGGTGGTCTAGTTTCATTTTTTTGCATGTATCTTTTCAATTTTCCCAACACCATTTATTGAAGAGACTGTCCTGACTCTGTTTTATGCTCTTGCCCCTTTTGTCAAATATTAATTGAGCATAATGACTTTGGTCAATTTCTGGGTTCTCTGTTTTGTTCTATTGGTCTATATGCCTATTCTTGTGCCAGTACCAGTCTGTTTTGAGTACAGTAGCTTTGTAGTATAACTTGATATGTGGTATTGTGATCCCTCCAACTTTGTTCTTTCTCAAGATTGCTGTGGCCCTTCAGGATCTTTTTTGATCCCATATATATTTTTGGAGTATTTGTTCTAGGTCTGTGAAATATGCTGTTGGTATTTCATTGGGGATTGCATTGAATCTATAGATTGCTTTGGGTAGTATGGACATTTTAATGATATTGATTCTACCAATCAATGAATAAGGAATATTCTTCCACTTGGGTATATATTCCTCTATTTCTTTTTTCAATGTCTTATAATTTTCAGAGTGCAGATCTTTTACCTCCTTGGTATTTATTCCTAAGTATTTTTTGTTGTTGCAATGGTAAATGGGATTTTTTTAAAGTTTTTTTTTTTTTATTTCTGAGAGTTCATTATTGGTGTATAAAAATGCCATGGATTTTTTGAGTGTTAATTTTATATCCTGCTACGTTGCTGAATTCACTTATTAAATTGAGTAGTTTTTTGATTGAGTCTTTAGAGTTTTCTATGTACAATATCATGCCATCTGTGAATAATGACAGTTTTACTTCCTTCTTTTCAATTTGGATGCCTTTTATTTTTCTTCTTGTCTGATTGCTATGGCTAGCCCTTCCAGTGGTGGTGAAAGTGGGCATCCCAGTCTTATTCCTGTTCTTAGGGGAAATCGTTTTAGTTTTTACCCATTGAGTATGATGTTGGCTGTAGATTTGACATATAAGGTTTTTTTATGTTGAGGTATGATCCCTGTATTCCCAATTTTCCTGAGAGTTTTTATCAAGAAAGGGTGTTGGATTTTGTTGAATGCTTTTTCTGCATCAATTGATTATGTGGTTTTTAGCTTTCAGTTTTTTTATGTGATGTGTCACATTTACTGATTTGCAGATATTTATATGAGGTAATATTATTATGACTTCTATTCCACATTACAGAAATAGGGCTTGAAGGAGTTTACTGATCTGCTCAGAGCTCAAACTGATAAGAAATGGGGTTTTTATTGAAATTCTGTCAGCATGCTTTTAATTTTCATTGTGGGGCTGTGGTTCTCAACCAGAGATGACTGTGCCTCAGGTGTGTTTGACAATGTCTGAAGGATGCTGCTGAACACTGACAGTACCCAACACATGTAATTATCCTGCCTCAATTGTGCACATTAAAAGGTGAGAACACCTTGTCTATACCAGCACTTTTCCGACTTCACTGTGCATATGAGTCACCCAGGAGTCTAGTTTGAATGCAGAATCTGAATTGTCAGGTCCTGGTGGGCTTGAGAATCTGAAAATCACACATGGTGATGTTGCAGGTCCTGGTCTGAGGACCATTCTGAGCAGCAAGGCTGTGGTTCTGTGTTAGAGTCAGTTGTAAGTAGTTTTAGATCTTCTGAATAAAAATCATAGTTGCAAGTAATTTTGAACAAATAGGGTATTTACTCATTCTGGATCTTGTTGTAAATTCATTGTTCACTTACTTCATATAAGGATTCATGAATGACATCATATAATATACCTATGAAAAATACCTTCTTTAATTCTTGTATATAAGGGTCCTTGAGAGACCAAACAATATCTTACTGAAAAAGATTTTATAGCAGACAGAATGAGCATCTCCAAAATTGCTAGAATTTTAGTCCCAGAGCAGTGTAATATGTCATTTTTCATAGCAGAGGAAGATTAAGGTAGTAGATGGGATATGTTTGTTAATCAGCTGACTTTAAGATAAAACAGGCCAAGCATCAAAAGCAAAAATAAACCAATAATATCACACTAAACAAACAAAAACTTTGCATAGAAAATCAACATCAATAAGACAAAAAGGCAACCTAAAATTACTGATAGAATAATCAAAATGAACAGAAATGAAGACAGTAATAATCTAGTGAAGATTATTCTTGGCTTTTGTTCTCAGTTTTGAAGATGGCTTTTATGGTTACTTTGTTATTTTAGTTCATTACAGACAAGTGAATTTAAAAACTCTCATTGACTGGTACAGCCACTGTGGAAGACAGTATGGAGTTTCCTCAAAAAGTTAAAAATGGAACTCCAATTTGACCCAGTAATTCCACTTCTAGGAATATATTCCAAGAAATCAGAAACACCAATCAGAAAGGCTACATGCAACCCTATGTTCATAGCAGCACAACTTACAATAGCTAAGATTTGGAAACACTTAAGTCCCCATCAGCAGATGAGTGGATTAAGAAACTGTGGTACATCTACACAATGGAATACTACACTGCTGTAAAAAAGACAGAACTCTTACTATCCACAACAGCATGGACATGGAGAGCACTATGCTAAGTGAAATAAGCCAGTCATAGAAAGGTAAATATCACATGAACTCACTCATTTGTGGAATATAATGAGCAATATAAACTGATGAACAAAAATACATCCACAGACAGAGAAGCATCGAACAGACCATCAAACCTCAGAGGGCAGACAAGGGATGGTGGGAGGTGTGGAGGCGTAAGAGATCAACCAAAGGACTTGTATGCATGCATAGTCAATGGACACAGACACTAGGGGGTTGAGGGCATGTTCTGGCGGGTGGGAGTGGCCGGGGAGAGGTCAGTGGGGGATAAAGGAGACCTATGTAATATTTTAAACAATAAAGAATTAAAAAAAAAGAAATTCAGTTTACCAATTAAGTCAGAAGAGTAAGGGGATTAATAACAATGGAACTATATATACTAGATATCCTAGAATATTATTGATGCCCAACAAGCAGCAAAGACACTGTCCTTATAAATATCCATAAAAATATTTACAAATGATGGCTCAGTCATATGGTAATTTTCAGACAATTTAAAAAAAGAACACTAGGACCCAATTCTCTGACAGCAGTGGAAAGATAAAAAATTTTAATCCTTAAAAATGAAAAACAATCCTTCTATACATTCCAGCACATATATATGCCAGAGTCTACATTATCAGGAAGAGCAGTTAAGATAATGATATACAAAAGCATGACATTTATAAAAGTGAAAAACCCAAGTCTCATATTTTCCTCTCTTTTAAAATTGTATAAATTGTCTTGGTCATTAGTGTGGTTTTAAAAATATTTTTTTAGTGTGTTCAGAGAGGAAGGGAGATGGAGAGAGAGATAGAAACATCAATGATGAAAGAGAATCATTGATCTGCTACCTACTGCATTCCCCCTACTGGGGATTGAGCCTGTAACCAGGGCATGTGCCTTGACCAGGAATCCAACCATGACCTCTATGTTCATGGGTTGAGGCTCAAACACCAAGCAACACCAGTGGGGTTCATTAATTGTAGTTTTTCCCCCATAGGAATACAATTCAGGATGATTCTTTTAAATACAAAAATCATTTGATGTGATGTATGTCATTTGAGAAAAGTTATTCTAAAAAAATCCATGTTGTCTATTAGGTAAGTGGGATTTTCCAAATATCTGATCCATATGGAAATAAATTTGGGGAGGTAGGAAAACAGCAAAGAGGTAAGTTGTTGAATATCTGAGAGAGCAGAAAACTTAATTGAGTTACATATTGAATAGAGAAGATGAGGTCAAAAAAATAGAAATTCCAGGAAATCAAAGGGAAAAGCAAGTTCTACTTCCATAGTGAAAAAATAATCACAGAATCTGACCCTGAGCCTTTGACCTCTGCCAAGTCTTCAGTCTTAGGACAACTGGCCTGTTTGTAGTTTTCGTCACAAAGAATGCTTCGAGAGCCCGTTTAATATCCTTGTTCCTGAGACTATAGATGAAGGGGTTCAACATGGGTGTGACCACAGAGTATATCACCGAGGCTGTGGCACTTGAGCGTGCATTGTGGGTAGCAGCAGAGCTGAGGTACACTCCTAGACTTGTGCAATAAAATAAGAGGACAACTGATAGGTGAGACGTACAAGCAGAAAATGCTTTATACTTCCCTTGAGCAGATGACATTCCATGTATGCAGGATACTATTTTGGAATATGAGTAAAGAATCCCAGTGAAAGGACCACCACCAAGCAGAAGAGCTGAAAAATACGTCAGCATGTTATTTAAAAAGGCGTCAGAACAGGCAAGTTTGATCATCTGATTGAGTTCACAGAAAAAGTGAGGGATTTCCACGTGCATGCAGAAGGACAGTCGTAATGCCATTAAGGAATGTAGGAAGGAATGCAGGACACTCATGGTCCAGCATATCAGCACGAGCAGTCCACAGAGCTGAGGGTTCATGATGACCATGTAGTGCAGGGGGTGGCAGATGGCCACAAACCGGTCATAGGCCATCACAGTCAAGAGGAAAACATCCAACCCAGCAAAAAGTATGTAAAAATACATCTGTGTGATGCAGCCTGCATAGGTGATGTCTTTGCTTTGTGTCTGGATGTTCACCAGCATCTTTGGGATGGTGGTGGAAGTGAAACAGATGTCTACCAAGGACAGGTTGGAGAGGAAGAAGTACATGGGTGTGTGGAGGTGGGAGTCTGATCTGACGGCCAGTAAGATGAGCAAGTTTCCAAAAACAGTGATCAGGTACATGGAGAGGAAGAGCCCAAATATGAGGGGCTGCAGTTCTGGTTTCTCTGAAAATCCCAGAAGAACAAACTCTGAAATTTGTGTAAGATTCACAGGTTCCATGTGGTGGAATTGACTATCAGGAAAGATAAGAGTAACATGACTAATTTTCACTAAAATGCAACAATTCATATTTTGCAGGCTAGACATTACTTTTAATATTTTATGTATGGATATGGTCCCCTTTAGGGGACATCCAGTGCCACCCCTGTTATGGAATGTTTGTCCCAATCACCTTTTTCTCTGAGGGCTTCTAGTATTCTAAAGTGTTAATGAGAATTTCTTCATGTTTCTCAGGAATATAAATATATAAATTGAGTGCTGACTATGTTTAAGGCACTGTCCAGGCCGTGCGAATAGGGTGCTGAAGAACAAAAGTATCTACAATCCAATGAGGGCAAAGAATGTAGAAGTAAGTAATGAAATAATAAGTTACGTTGGCAGTGGTATGAAGAAAAAGAAAGTATGTCTAAAAGAGACAATGAATAGGGAGTTATGTATTTCATGGGTTTGTAGGTAGATCTGCAAACAAGACATTTGAGCAGAGACCTGAAATAAGTGAAAAGGGGAACATTTGGAGATGTCCTAAATTAAATACACTGGGGCTAGAGAGTGTGAGAAAAACAATAGTAGTCAACCAACTGAAAGCTGTGGCCCACTTACAAAAGACTATTCACATTCCTGAATGTATGTTGGAACTCGAATCAACTTCTGTAGAGACCACTAGATGCCCCTGCATCCTGCATGCCCACGTGCTTTCAGAACTGTTGCCTGTAACCAAACAAAGTAGTAATTATTCTTCCTTAGTATCTTTTCAAGACATGCCCCCACTTTACCTGCTCCCACCCCACACAAGATCTGTAACTAATGTAAGTTGTTTCAAAAGAGCTTACATGTTTCTTTCCTAAAACATGAAGTGGAAAGAGCTGGTAGACTCCAGGATTTGGACATTTCTTTCGTACCTCACTCTGCTGCTGGTAGTTTAAACTTTATGCCCCAAGATCTTTCCTGGCTGGCATTTGGCTCAAAAAATAATTTTTTTTTCTTAAAGAAAAGCTTTTGGCCTGCTGGTGTCACTCAGTGGCTGAGCTTTGAACTATGATCCAAGAGATCATGGCTGGATTCCTGGTCAGGGCACATGTCTGGGTTGTGGGCTCAGTTCCCAGTGGGGGGCCTGCTGAAGGCAGCCGATCAATGATTCTCTCTCATCATTGATGTTTCTATCTCTCTCCCTTTCCCTTCCTCTCTCTGAAATCAATAAAAATATATTTTGAAAAGGAAAGTTTTTGGCCCCGATAATTTTTTCTTTAACACAACAGAGGAAGAGAGACACAAGGCTCTGTGGGAAAGTGTGAGCCCTGCAGAGGGACTGGCCAGTGTAAGGGCCCTGAGGAAGGTACTTGTTTCTAATGTTCAAGTGAGAAAAAGTGAGGCAAGTTTGCAACGTGAATAGGCACGAGGGAGAGTGTGAGAAGTGGTGTCAGACACGTTGAAGAGTGAAGTGGCCTGTCTTCTACAGCTGACACCTCAGGCACAGAGACTTCCTTGTCCACATGGCCTCTTATACTCTACTATTCTTGTTGCAAAGGTGTCTGGGAATAGGAACAGATCCCCTCCTTAGTACCTTCTCTTGATTGAGCTCTGGCCCCATATTGTAAGAGCCACCTTGGAATGCATGAGTGCAGCTACCCCGGTCCGAGGGCTGCTCTCATCTACAAATCACACACAAACACACACACACACACACACATACACACACACACACACACACCACCACCACCACCACCACCACCACCACCACCACCACCACCACCATCATGGCCTCCTAGGTAGGTATTCCCATGTCTGTTTCAGGCCAGCTCACAGATTCTACTACAAATAAATGCAACCCAAGTTGGCCAGATCAGTGATCTTTCACTTGGCAAACATAGAAATGGTTTCTAGAAATTCCAAATATTAAACCTTCCATAGATAAATAAACTTGGAGTTCCATCCTGAGATGGCCATTTTCTGCTCTGTAAAACATAATGAAATCTGTTCAATGAATGGAAAAGAGAGAGAGAGATGGGGGAGAAAATAATAGATGAGAAGGAATAGAGATTTAATAAACTCAGGTGGTCCTGGAGGGATGGTGAGGACGAGAAATATACTTGGGTCTGGCAGTATTTAAACCTTCAACACATTCCATTGATGCCAGAAAAATAATAAGCAAACAAGAATAAGCTTGTCCAAAAGACAGAATTATCTTCCTTATTGTATCCCTTTATAATGTGAAAGTGTAAGAAGAGTTGGGTAATTTTGTTATCGAGCAGTGGAAGACTTGTTTTCCGTACCCATTCCATAGTCACTTGACCAATTTGTTTTTATGTGGTCTGATAGGGGGTGAGGTTAGCCCCTTTCTCCCTTTTCTTATGCGTCACCTTTTCTGTGTTATTTTGGGGCTTTGGGTTTTCCTCTTTTCTTTGACAAACCCAGGGAGCACACTCTGGTCCTGGTTCCAGTCTTCATTCAACATGCAAATCCTCCCCAGACCATGCTTTATAAATCCTGCCCACACCATGATAGTTCTCTCTCTTTATACTGAATGGCTTTCTTCATATGATTCTTCCTGAGGACAATATTTTAAACACACATTTATTTCATTGCTCTCTGCCCTCACTATTATACTGCATGATCCAAAGAGCAGGGACTTCATCTGCTTTGTTCACGTTTGGATTTTTCACAAAGGTATGACATTAGGTGTGCACTTACACAGAGACAAAACTAAGAATGTGAACAGTGATAAAATGAAAAAAAAAATGAAAGGATAATGAAACCAGGTTAAAAGAAGTAGTTTCAAAATAACAATAGTACACAGAATTGAGTGGGGAATTAAACACTAACTGAAACAAGACACAAAATACAATCATTTAATAATATCAATGTGGGCTGACTATTAAATTATAAAGACCTAGATATTAATGTATAATGTTCCTAGAATTTTCTGGCACATAGCAGATGCTCAGTTATTGTTCATTTAATGAGTCTGGAATTAGGTTTCAATGTACATGAACATTTTCCATATGGAAAGTATATACTTCAACATAGTTGAAAAAGATTAAATTGTTACATGAAAGCTGGCATAAATGGCTATGGATCTGAAAGAATATTGAATTGATCCTCGCTCTCAGACATCTTGCAAGATATTATAGAAGTTATGAACTTGGTGTAAGAATCACCAACACATTTATGATGAACATGAAAAACTATATATAAAATTCACAGGTGGGCAAAACTGTCTTACCTAAAGAAAGAAACTCAGTGGTTAGAAAATAGATATATTTAAATAAAATGTTAAAAATTTTATGGTAAAGGTATCTTACAACAACCAGTTAAAAAAGAATGATTTCTAGAAACAATTTGAAATGCTATTGAAAAATGAGAAAATAAATGAAGTTTGCAGAAACTGAGTAATAGTTTGAGAAAACAACAAGAAATGTCTTTCGTACCCATCAGCCTGGGGAAAAACTGGAAGAGCAGTCATGTTGATTGGGGTTGGAACTTAGAAAGTGGTAGCAAAAGGGTGTACTCTCATTTCACTGTCAGAAAGTGTTACAATCTTGGAAAACAACCTGAAGTCAGCTATAAGTATTACAAATAATGATGTTATTTAATTCAGAGTTTCTTAGCATCGGCACTGTTGGCATCTGGGACAGACGGTTCTCTGTGGTGAGGTCTGTCCTGTGATTTGAAGGTTGTTTTGAGCATCCCTGCCTCCACCCACCCCTCTCCAGTGTGACAGTCACAGATCTCTCTGGAAATAGCTCAATGTCTCATAGGGGACAAAATCACCACTGACCAGAACCACAGTTTGAATTTCATAATTTAAATAGCATTGATATGAGAGCAATTTAGTGATAAAGAGTATGAAAGACCATAAAAGGTGTGAATAGCAGTCACACTATGAATTCTTACGTAGCCACTGAAATAAATACATTAATTATTTTACCAAACACAGCAATGTCTTGCCTCTGGACTAAGTTGAATTGTCTCTTAGGAGAAAATAGGTAAATGTTCTTGGCTTCCATTCTCTGTGACCCTGTAATGCAGGGTCAGCTGTGGTATTGACTCACCAGGATAAGATCAATGAGAGGAAGGTCATTGTGGGGACATCTGAATTCCTCTCTAAATGGTTGATGAAAGAGACTGAAGCTCTGTTCCTGGCAAGACAGCTGGAAAGTGTGAAGTATCAATTCCCCAGCCAGAATTGGGCCTCCAAATGAACAAATGACAGTGAGAAATAAACATAACCATGCCCTCCCAGACTAAGGTTACACAAGCTGAGAGACCGGGGATGAGGGGATATTTATAAATCCCCATATTTACTCTGCAGGCACATTTCTCTCTTGTTTCTCCAACCTCTAAGGACATGAATATGATATATATTTTAGCAAGGGGAGGATTAAGGTAGCAAATGGAACAGGCTTGTTAATCAGCTGACTTCGGGATAGAGGATCAGCCAGGCTCATCCAGGTGGGACTAAGGTAACCACAATGATTCTGTTAATGCTGAAGAGAGACACAAAACAATTGGACTCAGAGAGACTTTGAAAATGCTACCCAGCTGGCTTGAAGATGGAGGAAGGAACATGAGCCGTGGAATGCAGGCGGCCAGCCACACAGGCATCAGGGAGAACAGATCCTGCCCTCACCTAGAAGGACCCTTACCCTGCACACATCTGGATATTAGTCAGTGAGACTCATTTCAAGCCTCTGACATCCACACTGTAAGAGCATGTGTTTGTTTATTTTAAGCAAGTGGTGTGAGAATACTTTATAGCAGCTATAGGACTCTAATATAGACATTTATCCAATAAATTTTTCTGAAGAACTGAGTTTAAGCCTCTTCACTCGTTAGCTTCCCTTGGGTAGGGACATTTTATGTTAAAAACACACATGAAGTAGAAAAATATTTTTAACTAGATGTGGAGATATTCTCCTCCTTCACTGGTACAGTGAAAGCCTCACTGCATAAATGTAAACTGACTGTGCTGCCTCTGTGGCATTAAGAGTTAAGGTACAATGGGCGACCTTTATTTATCCCTCTATTTAACTATGGTGACTTTTTTTTCTCAGCACCCTGTACCTTTGCCTAGAAGTTGGTCAGCCCTCAATTTATATTCCCAGAATGCTTGCCAGAATTTCCCATTACACGTAGAGACCACTGGGGGAAAATGCTAAGTTAGGGTTAGGAATTCCTGCCAATTGTTCCAACAGAGAAAGTCAATGGGTAACAAATCCAAGAATATATGTAGCCTTGCCAATAATAAATAATTAATTCAAAGTAAAACTATTTCGTAGTCTTTTCCAGACTTATTAAATACTTTTTTATGTGAATACCCAGCATGAGAGAAGATACTGCAATGCATGTCTCACAAATTGCTATTGCAAGGGACCAACTCCCTGACTGGTCAGGATCTTTTCAATAAACACAAAACGTGCACAAATACTCACCATCTTTGAAATTTAATACAAACACTCTCACTTTACTGCACTCTTCTTCCCACCCAATACCCCAATACCTTCTTCCAGAAAAACGAATCTTCTCAGATACATTTTCATTTTACTGCAATCAATTTATGCGTCTCACTCATTCTACAGTGTCATTCAACTGGACTCCCGTTCTTATCACTTTATTGTCAACTAAGGTCCTTGTAGTATAGATTCAAACATGCACATCTTTCTTAATGTATTAACTAAATTAATTACACATTAGTTACTTAACCAACAATATAGACACAATACACTCTTGTCTCTGGGCTGGGCTGATTAGGGTCACAGTGACTCAGGTAAAAATTTTCAGGTTCCATCCTCTCTGACCCTTTCCTGATGTACCTGCTGGTCTCTCAGACTCACCTGGATGGGTCTCTGAGAGGATGGTCTCCATGTGGAACTCCTCCCTGGATGGTGGAGACCGAAACTCTGCCCCACATGAGACAGCAGGAAGGAGTGAAGCATCAGTTCCTGAGCCAGACTTAGGAATCAAAAGCAACAGCCATGTGCTGTCTGTCCCCCAGCGTTGTACAAGCTGAGGACTGCACAGGGGAGATATTTACAGCTCTCTCTATACCTGCTCATCAGGCACATTTCCCTTGTGTTATTCCAACTTCTAAGCACATGATTTCCCTCTGGCCTTTAGAATAAACAGAAAAATTTTCCTAATGATTCTCTGATCCCAGGAGACCAGATTGTATGTCAGTGTACTTAGTTTTTATGATTTCATGTCTTCATCTTGCCTGCTTTCAAGGGCAGAAAGACCTACTACTCTACCCCATCCCTGACTTCCCTTTTTCTTCAAAATCTGATTAGGGTTGGAACACAATCCTGATGTCTCTAGAGAATTGTTATTCTCCTCTTCAATATGGCAGAACTGCACTCCTTTGATATGCAATCCTTGGCACCACACTCTTTGGCTTCCTGACACATTTGTCAAAATAATTAGGGATTTATACTTATATCACCAGTTAAAAGGTATCATTTAGAGCCTCACAAAATATTGATTAGTTTTCCCACAGTGTGCCTCAGGTGGCTGAGCATTGTCCCATGCACCTACAGGTTGTTGGCATGCCTGTTTTGTTGGCTCGATCCCCAGTAGGGGTTATGCAGGAGGCAGTTCATCAATGCTTCTCTCTCATGGATATTTGTTTCTTTTTCTCTGTAAAAAAATCAATAAAAACATATTAAAATATTTATTAATTATAAGAGATACATTTAGATATATTTTTAAAATATTTTTTTAAATTGCTTTCAGAGAGGAAGGAAGAGAGATAGATAGAAACATCAATGATGAGAGAGAATCATTGATTGGCTGCCTCCTGCCTGCCCTCTACTGGGAGGAGATGGAGCTTGCAACTCGGGCATGTGCCCTTTGCTGGAATCAAACCTGGCACCCTTTATTCCTCAGGCTGACACTCTATCCACTGAGCCAAACCAGCTAGGGCCATTTAGATATTTTTATTCCACATGACCTGAGCTTATCATTTTATGGAAATTGTCTGATTTAATCTTTAGAAAAGTCCATTCTATTAGGTAGTATTTCTTTTTGAAATGACCATGCATTTTTATTCCCATTCATTCTATTAATGTCATGCATTACATTGGTTGATTTCTGTCTTTTTAAAAAAATCTTTATTGTTGAAAGTATTACATATGTCCCCTTTCCTCCATTGACCTCTTCCTGCCCTCCCCTCCCCCCCCCCCAGGCCTTCACTACCCTATTGTTTGTGTCCATCGATTATGCATGTATGCATATGAGTACATTGGTTGTTCTCTTCCCACCTCACCCTCCCCTTCCTTCCCTCTGAGATTTGACAGTCCATTCAATGCTTCCGTGACTCTGGGTCTATTTTGGTTCATCAGTTTATGTTGTTCATTATATTCCACAAACTAGAAGCCCGGTACACAAATTTGTGCACATTGAAAGAAAATTAATTAGAAAAATTTTTTTTAATATTGCTATTCACCCTTTCTCTATAATAGAAGTGTCAACCAAATTCACAATTGACAATGACAGATGAAAGCACACACGTGCAAATGGTGCCAGCGAAAGCTTCATATATATAAACCTGCTTAATTAGACCTGCTTTCTTATTTAGCTAAACTTTTTCCAGCCCAGTGAAGCACCCCAACTCCTCTTTCAGGTAATTGTCAGCAACACAGCAGTAAATATCAACATGAAGCAGATTATTATTGTAGATCACTCAGGGAGAACAAGGAGTGAAATATTTAACTGCAGCAGGGTTTGACTATATTCTGTGCAGTGAAAAAAACCTGAAGTCATTTTCAGGTTCCACCATTTCTTACTTCTTTATAGTCAGGTCAAGTTTCTAAACTTTCTAGATCTCCATTTTCTGGCTAATGAAAAGAAAATAGGATTCCACTGAATCTCCTATCTACCTACTCCAGCACTTCTGTGAGGATCAAATGAGAAGAGGCACAGGAAAACACTTCACAGACATTTGGTTAAAGTGTAAAATGTTTGCACCTGGCTATAAAGCAAATCGCGTTCCTGGGCTAAAGAAACTCCAAGGAGGCTAGTTGCTAGGAAGAGGAAGCTGGGCATTGCTATGTGACATCATTACCTGGAACTCACAGTGACTGTTTCTAGGCTGAGCTGGGATGTGGGCCACATTTTGCACCATGGGGTCTTGGCAGCATTGGCTGCAATTTGGTGAGGTGTTGCTCTGGGGTGGTGTCGGGGCCTGTGTCCCACTTGGGGGAAGCTGAGTGCTGCTTTGTGGGTTCCAGGTCCGTGGTGCCATTTCTCTGTAAATGGCCAGTGCACGTCACAGCAGCTCCTGCATTGAGCATCTGCCCCCTGGTGGTCAATGCACATCATAGTGACTGGTCGGATGGTCAGACACTTAGCGTATTAGCCTTTTATATATATAGATGAGTAAGACCATTCATTTCTCTGAATGGCTTATTTCACTTAGCATAATGCTCTCTAGGTCCATCCATGTTGTTGCAAATGGTAAGAGTTTTTTCTTTTTTACAACTGCATAGTATTCCATTGTGTAGATGTACCTCAGGTTTTGAATCCACTCATCTGCTGACGGGCACTTGGGCTGTTTCCAAATCTTAGCTATTGTAAATTATGCTGCTATGAACATAGAAGTGCATATATTCTTTCTGATGAGTGTTTGTGAATTCTTAGGATATATTCCAACAAGTGGGATCACTGGGTTAAATGGGAGGGGTATCAATTCAATTTCTCGATCAAACCTGACAGCTGAGTTCAATGTTCACTTCTCCTTTTAGTGTCATAAATTAATCATTTTTTAGTTAATCAGGCAAACAACAGCCATAGGCTGATAGCTGTCAAGAGACCTCAGGTACATGTGCTTGGCTTTGACTCTCTCTGACATTTTCATGTTGTACCTACTGGACCTCTGGACTCACCTGTTTGGGAATTCTGAGGAGGTCTACATGGGAAAGTCCAACCTCCTGGATGGTTGAGAGAGACTGAAGCTCTTTGCCCAGACAAGACAGCAGGAAGGAGGCAAGCACAGGTCTCCCAACAAACTTAGGATTCCAAAAGCAACAACCAGGTCCCATCCAGCTCAAGGTCACACACGCTGAGAGACTGGAGATGAGATATTTACAGCTCCCTATGTTTGCTCATTCGGTACATTTCTGTCTTGTTACTCCAACTTCTAATCATCTGTTTTCCCTGTGGGTCTGGACAGAAGGGAATATTTTCCTGGAGATTCTGTGTTCCCAAAAGACCACCTTATAAGTCAAGTTATTCCAGTGTCCACTAGTTCTTCCTCTTAAAATCTGTTGACTTTCAGAGGCCTACTCTCTAAGCACCGTATGCCAACACAAATATTGGCTTTGTGGTAAGGGCATAGGACCTGAATCTACATAAAATTGCTATTTTTCTTTTCAACAACGGGGAGAACTAACTTTCTTTGATATAAACTTTTGGTTTATTACACACTGAGCTTCATGACACATTAGCCAAAAGAATTTGGCATTTCAACCTTGTATCTCAAGTTAAGAGCTGTCATTTAATTCCTCACTATGAAATATTTGTTATATATAAAAACTATCCTTAGAATTTTTGCACTCTAATCTAAGCTTGGAGTAGGAAAGTAAATAGATTCTTCCCTGTAGCCTCCAGAAGAAACCTAGCCCTGCAAACATCTTGATTTTAGACCACTGAGACCATTTCCTGTTTCTGACCCTAGGAATTATAAGAGCATAAGTGTGTTTGTTTTAAACCACTCAGGTGGTAATTTTACTTTAGCATTAAAAATTGAATACAGACATTTATCCAATAAAATTTTGTTCAGGACTGAGTTTAACTATCTCAATTCATTCATTTAGCCTCCTCTGGGTAAAAGCATTTTGTGTTTTAATTCCCCTTAAATTGAAGAGATTTGTAATCATTTTGGAGATATTCAGCCTCTTTAGCTGGTGGAGAATTTCTTATTGTATAAATGTAAATCTGCTTCAGATTTTGATGCATTTGAAGTATTAACATAGGAAAAGTAATTCATCATTTAAATTCATGTCTACCATGTATTTGAAATCTTCATGTCTAAATTTCTCCATATTTTCATTTTATATTTATTCAAACATTCTTTTTTTCCATTTATTTCCTCTTCAACTTTTTAAAACTTTCCTTTCAACATAAAATATGATATTATAAATAAGTCTGTGTTTGTGTGCACATATGTGTATGTTTATTTAAAATTAAATTGTAGGTGAATAAAAATACATACAACATTGTCTTTGAACATTTTATTTGGGTTCAACAAAATATATCCATATATCTTATGTATTCCTTACAACATTTGTCTGAAGATGTTTACTGTCCCACATTACCTTCAGAATAAGGAAATTGAGGTTTAAGTATATGAAATGTCTAACAATTACATTAAAAAGCCATTAAAGTTTATTGTGCACTTTCTTGACATACAAACATGGAAATATGAATTGTGGACTGTAATTTTCATATTGTTTTTATGCATCATATTGTACATTTTAATCATGTTCAGTTTATATTATGTAATTATACTTCAGTGAATAACTTAGAAGGAATAAACCAGGATCTAGGTCTCGGGTAACTGATTCACACTTAGAAATGGTAGGAGGGAATACAATCAGGAGAAAACCAAGATGGCAGCGTAGGTAAACACTGGAGTATGCTGCCTTGAACAACCACTTCAAAAATACAACTAAAAGACGAAACGGACATCATCCAGAACCACAGGAAAGCTGGCTGAGTGGAAATTCTACAACTAGGAGGAAAGAGAAAAACACTGAGACTCAGAGGAGGCGCAGTGCGGAAGTGAGATACTAAGATGCGGAGTGCATGCGGAGCGGGCTGGCGGCTGAGGGTGTGGTTGTTGTTTTCAATTGGGAAGGAGTCTTAGGCTCTGAACTCCAGTTCCGGGTGAGTCTCTAGGGACCCAGACTCAAACGGGAGAAGCGGGACTGTCTGGCATCGCTCAGAACCCTAGGGCAGCTTTCTCTCCGTGGGGCTTGCAGTTATTACTGGGACACTGGGAAGCAGAGCCTCTGAGGGTAAGACTGAGAGCAGCCATAATTGCTAACCCTGCCCTGTTGATCCCGTGGGACCCGCCCCGCCCAAGCCTCTGCAGGGAGGCTTTTGCTGGTTAGCCTCAGGCAAAGGCTAGATTAGCACCGCCCTAAAGATCCAGGAGCCAGGAAGCCCAGAGGTCAGAGTGGGACCATCCAGTTTTCAGCTCCATGGAATCATAAAAGACACACTCAGGGGGCAGGCTCAGTGAGCACCAAAGCCCCAAGTCTAGCCCCAGAGGGGTGTCTCCAGCACAGAAGTTCTCCCACTGCAGACACAGATGATTCTCACAGCCAATTGGCTTGGAGGTCAATTCCTCACAGTGATAACTACAACAATCAAGGCTTAACTACAACAAGACTGTGCACAAAGCCCACAAGGGTGTGCACCAAGAGTGTCTACCTCAGGTAATTGGGACACTTAGCACAGAAAGGTACTCTATCGACACAGCGAAGCATAAAAAATGCCGAGACAAAGAAACAGGACACAAACGACAGAATTGGAGGAAAGCAGACTGTTGGATATAGAGTTCAAAACCACACTTTTAAGGTCTTTAAAGAACTGTCTAGCAGCCGCCGATTGCCGGGGTCCAACCCCAGCAGGTCCAGGGGTCCCCAAAGGTGTGGACGGAGTCGGCGAAGAAGGAATGAATGGCACAGAGGCAGTGTTCAGTTCATCAGCATAGTTGGGTTCTCTTGTCAGGATCTCCAGCCAGGTTCTGTAGCCATGTTCCCTCGCTAGGTTCTCCAGCCAGGTTCTGTCCAAGTTCTAGTCAGGTTCTCTTGACACGGAGGCAGCCATCAGGTGATCATCATAGCCAGGTTCCTCTAGCCAAGTTCTGGTCAGGATCTCCAGCGAAGTTCTGGTTAGGATCGCCAGCCAGGTTCTGTCTTCTAAGTTCCGTGTAAGTTCTGTCTCCTAAGTTCTGTCTCTTGAATCTTCATCTGAGTTCTGTGTGTAGGTTCTAAGTTCTGTCTCTCGGGTCTGTCTCTCGGGTCTGTCTCTCGGTCTGCCTCTCCAGGTTCTGACTTCTGAGGTCTGTCGCTAAGTTCTGTCTCCTGTTGTCTTGTTGCATCTGTATTTATACCAGGTGATTCTAATCCTATCAGTCTCTATTCCAAAGGTTAGGGCGTTTCTTATCTCCATTCCAGGGAGTAAAGATTATGTAGCTTAAGCATGATTGTTCATAGTTAAAGTGATTAATTACCCGCCTGGCACTTAAGAGGTTTTATTCCCTCCCTAACTTCAGAGGAAAATCCCTACCTGGGGAAACAACCTTTCTCGGAGAGGTGACCTTGGTTAAAACACATAGCGCCAAGAAGGTGAGCAAACATATTAAGAACAGTATGCCATATATGCCAGGTCCCTTGAAACAGCAAGGATGGACTGGCTCCCGGCAGCCGATAAACTTAATAAGGCCCTCGAAAAGACTGGTGAGACCGCCGATAAATGTAGTGAGATCCTCAAGAAATCTAATGAGACCCTTGATGTTGTGATAAAGAACCAACTAGAAATTAAGCATACACTGACTGAATATTATACAGACTCTCACTAGCAGACCAGAGGGTCGCAAGAATCAAGTCAAAGGTTTGAAATATGAAGAAGCAAAAGACACCCAACCGGAAAAGCAAAATGAAAAAAGAATCCAAAAATATGAAGATAGTGTAAGGAGCCTCTGGGACACCTTCAAGTGTACCAACATCCGAATTATAGGGGTGCCAGAAGATGAGAGAGAGCAAGATATTGAAAACCTATTTGAAGAAATAATGACAGAAAACTTCCCCTACCTGGTGAAAGAAATAGACTTACAAGTCCAGGAAGCGCAGAGAACCCCAAACAAAAGGAATCCAAAGAGGACCACACCAAGACACATCATAATTAAAATGCCAAGAGCAAAAGACAAAGAGAGAATCCTAAAAGCAGCAAGAGAAAGAAAATCAATTACCTACAAGGGAGTACCCATACGACTGTCAGCTGATTTCTCAACAGAAACTTTGCAGGCCAGAAGGGAGTGGCAAGAAATATTCAAAGTGATGAATACCAAGAACCTACAACCAAGACTACTTTATCCAGCAAAGCTATCATTCAGAATTGAACGTCAGATAAAGAGCTTCACAGATAAGGAAAAGCTAAAGGAGTTCATCACCACCAAAGCAGTATTATATGAAATGCTGAAAGGTATCCTTTAAGAAGAGGAGGAAGAAGAAAAAGGTAAAGATACAAATTATGAACAACAAACATGCATCTATCAACAAGTGAATCTAAGAATCAAGTGAATAAATAATCTGGTGATCATAATAGAATCAAGGGCATAGAAAGGGAATGGACTGACTATTCTTGGGGGGGGGGAAAGGGGTGTGGGAGATTCGGGAAGAGACTGGACAAAAATCATGCACCTATGGATGAGGACAGTGGGTGGGGAGTGAGGGCGGAGGGTGGGGTAGGAACTGGGTGGAGGGGAGTTATGTTGGGAAAAAAGAGTAACTAATGTAATAATCTGAACAATAAAGATTTAATTAAAAAAAAAAGAAATCGTAGGAGGAATCTCTTCTACTTGCAAAATGAGCAAAGTGTCATGGATACAGGAAGAGTAGAAGTAAAATAAAGCAATTTACATTCGGTAGTCTCTCTTTTCTTTAAAATAGAAGATAAAACTAGATATAGAAATAGAGTAAACTGATCATATATTGTTTCAACTGGGAAGAGCACCAGGGCCATACACAATATCGAGAATAAGCTTTAGAAATATATGTAGAGATTCACAGCTGACTATAGACTCCTACAGACACTAGTAGAGCTCAGAACAACCCCCATTATACAATCTCACTTGGTAATAATGTCATTATCTAGACTAATAGAAGAGAAACATGCAAATTAACCATCACTCCGCCACTCCACTATACCCACAAGCCACACCCACCAGCCAATCAGGAATGAGTATGCAAATTAACCCAACTAAGATGGCGGCGGCCACGGAGCTGGAGCGAGCAGGAGGCTTGTGTTGCCCCTGGCTATGGAGGAAGCCAAGCTCCCCACCTGCCCTGGCCAGCCCTGGGCTCTGCTCAAAGCTACAAAGTTTCATTTATAGAAGATAAATAAATCCCAGATACCTGCTTCCAGCCGGCCGTGGCCTTGGCTCAAGGAGAGGCTGGGACCTGGGTTGCCAGGGGCAACCTAGTCTTCCAGCTAGACCTGGGCTCCACTCAAGGCTACAAAGTTTTAATTATAGAAGATAAATAAATCGCTGAAAATAAAGTAAAGATAAAAAGGAGAGGCTGGGAGCTTGGGTCACTGGGGGCGTGGCCAGCCTGAAAACGGCCCTCAGCCCCTCATCCAGGCTGGCCAGACACCTCAGCGGGACCCCCTACCCTGAAAGGGCTGTGGGTAGCCTGAAAATGGCCCTCAGCCCCTCACCTAGACTGACCAGGCACCCCAGTGGGGAGCCCCACCCTGAAGGGTATGTGGCCAGCCTGAAAATAGCCCTCAACCCCTCACCCAGGCTGTCCAGGCACCCAAACGGGACCCCCCCATCCTGAAGGGGCTGTGGCCAGCCTGGAAACAGACATCAGCCCCTAACCCAGGCTGGCCAGGCACCCCAGCAGGACCCCCACCCTGATCTGGGATACCCTTGAGGGCAAACCAGCTGGCCCCTACTTATGCACCAGGCCTCTATCCTATATAATAAAAGGGTAACATGCAAATTGACCCTAACAGCAGAGCGAGTGGGAATGACTGGTCACTATGACACACACTGAACACCAGGGGGCAGATGCTTAATGCAGGAGCTGGCCTCTGGTGGTCAGTGCACTCCCACAGGGAGAGCTCTGCTCAGCCCCAAGCCAGGCTGATGGCTGCTAGCACAGCAATGGTGGCGGGAGCCTCTCCCGCCTCCTCAGCAGCGCTAAGGATGTCCGACTGCAGCTTAGGCCTGCTCCCCGCTGGCATGTGGACATCCCCCAAGGGTTCCCGGGCTGCCAGAGGGATATCTGACTGCCAGCTTATGCCAGATCCCCCGGGAAGCGGGTTTAAGCCAGCAGGTGGACATCCTCCGAGGGGTCCCAGACAGCAAGAGGGCACAGGCCAGGCTGAGGGACCCCCTGAGTGCACAAATTTTTGTGCACTGGGCCTCTAGTGCTATATAATTTGATTGTAAGATGACTCATCATATAGCAACAAATTACTGATACAATAATCAAAATGAACAGAAATGAGGACAGTAATAATTTAGTGAAGATTATTCTTGGCATTTGTTCTAATTTTTGAAGATGACATTTATGGTTACTTTGTTATTTTAGTTTATTACAGACAAGTGCATTTAAAAATTCTCATTGACTGGTGCAGCCAATGTGGAAAACAGTATGAGGTTTCCTCAAAAAATTAAAAATGGAACTCCCATTTGACCCAGTAATTCCACTTCTAGGAATATATCCCAAGATATCAGAAACACCAATCAGAAAGTATATATGCACCCCTATGTTCATAGCAGCACAATTTACAATAGCTAAGATTTGGAAACAGCCTAAGTGTCCATCAGCAGCTGAGTAAGAAACTGTGGTACATCTAGACAATGGAATACTATGCTGCTGTAAAAAAGAAGGAACTCTTACTATCCACAACAGAACAGATGGACATGGAGAGCAATTTGCTAAGTGAAATAAGCCAGTCAGAGTAAGGTAAATACCACCTGACCTCACTCATTTGTGGAATATAATGAGCAATATAAACTGATGAACAAAAATACTTCCAGAGACAGAGAAGCATTGAACAGACCATCAAACCTCAGAGGGCAGGCAGGGGATGGTGGGAGGTGGGGAGGCATAAGAGATCAACCAAAGGACTTGTGTGCATGCATATCCAATGGACACAGACACTAGGGATGTGAGGGCATGTTCTGGGGGTTGGGAGTGGCTGGGGAGAGATTAATGGGAGAAAAAGGAGACATATGTAATATGTTAAACAATAAAGAATTAAAAAAAAGAAATTCAGTTCACAAATTACATCAGAAGAGTAAGGAGATTAATAACAATGGAACTACATATACTAGATGTCCTAGAATATTGTTGCCCAACAAGCAGCAAAGATACTGTCCTTTTAAATATCCATAAAAACATTTACAAATGATGGCTCAGTCATATGGTAATTTTTAAACAGTTTAAAAAAAGAACACTAGGACCCAATTATCTGACAACAATGGAAAGATGAAAATTTTTATTCCTTAAAAATTAAAAAAATCCTTCTATACATTCCAGCACATATATAAACTCTTTATAACACAATAAAAGTCCATTTTACTGTATGCTACTTTACTAAGGTTAAATTTAAAAAATATTTTGCTTGTCTGGTCGGCGTGGCTCAGTGGTTGTGCATTGATTGATAAATTAGGAGGTCACTGGTTCAATTCTCAGTCAGGGTACATGCCCACGTTACAGGCTTGATCCCCAGTGTGGGGCCTGCAGGAGGCAGTCAATCAATGATTCTCTCTCATTATTGATGTTTCTATCTCTCTCCCTCTTCCTTCTTCTCTGAAATCAATAAAAATATATTATAAAAATAAAAAATAAAATAAATAAAAACTGTCATTGAAAGTTCATGTCTCTAGCCATGAAAGGTGGAAAGAACATGTATTTTGTGTAGGAAAACTGGTGACCCTGATTTACATGACTCAATAAGAATGCAAGTTCTCTCTTAAGTCATTCTTTGATCATTAAAGATAAATAGAATTATGAGCATAATAGAGATACATAACCAATGAAACTGATAATGGTCATTCACCATCCATTCCACACTTATGGAAAATTCAGAAAGGGGTTTTTATATTCTTTATTGTAATAAAAAGACTGACGGAGAGAGAGAGACAAAATGGCAGCGGAATAGACGGATGTGTCCTGAGCCTTGTCCCAGAGCAAATAGAATGAGCAGCTGAAACGAATAACATACAACCTGAATTGGTGAAGGAGACTCATCTGGTGAGACAATTTGCAGCTAGGAAGGGCAGAGGACCCCTGGAGAAAGGTAAAATCAAGGATCTGGGCAAGAGAATCTGCCAGACCTCTGAGCCCAGAGGGTCAGAGTGAAACTACAGGGCACCAAGCCGCGTCCCTTGGGACAGGCACAGCGTATGACTGTGGAAAGGAGGTCCACAGGACTGCTGGTGGCAGGGGATTTTAGATCTGGGTTCACAGTCACAAAAGACTGAGCCCAGAGAAGGCAGCCTGAAGGGCTGACCAGACCGAACAGTGCCAGCAGGAGAGGAGCTCGCAGAGGTGCAGTCTTTCCCCTCTCTGTGGCCTGTGCTTTTCTTCACTGAACCTAGTTCATACAGACACTCACCCATGGCTGAGGTGCGGGAGAAGGTGCAGACTTGTGGAGTCTGGGGTGAGGCTTGGGAGAGAAGGGGGTCCAGGAGAAGTGGCAGTGAGTCTGGTGCTGAGTCATACCTGAGCCTGTGACCTGGGCAGCCATTTTTTTTCCTGAAGAGATAGCCCCTCCCTTCAGTCTCCAGGCAACCAATACAGCCACACCCAGATTCCACCCTGAATGGTACAAAGGATTAAAGAAAAATCTGAATAGTCCGAGAGTCCACAGTGTCTGGCCTAAAGAGAGGCCTTCAGTCCCAGCAACAGGAAACTGAGAAACTTCAGACAGTACAGAAGACTGGGATCTTAAACCAGCCAAAGGAACGACACTTCACTTTTTTATTTTTTATTATTATTTTGTTATCTCTTTTTTCTTTATTTTCTTTTTTGTTTGTTGCTTTATTTTCTATTTCTTTTTGCATTATTTTTCCATCATTCTATTTTATTTTATTTTTATTTGCTATTTTTATTTTTTATACCATTCTTTAAATCAATTTTTTTTGTAAAATTATTATTATTTTCTTCTCGTTCCCTTTCTTATCCATGCATCCATCCCCTTTCTACTTCCTCTATACTGAATTGAGGTCCTCCTCATAGTCATTCAATTCTTAACCTTATTTTCTTTATATAAGCTCAGTCTCTACAGATTCTGCCCCCACTCTCTTTGCTGGGTATTTGGTATTTGTATTTTTTTGGTTTATCTGTTGGTTCTGTGGTGTTTTCTCTGTCTGTCTATCTATCATCTATCTATCTATGTATCTATCTAGAGATATATTTATATATAGATATATATACTTATTTTTCTTCCCTTTTCTCTCTTCGATACCATTTGTGCTCTGTTTTCTCTCCCCTAATTCTCTTTTCTCAGGTGGTCACTTATATTGGGGTTATCAGTGTCATGAGTACATTTGTGCTTTGTTCCCTTTGTGTTGTGTCTTGTCGAGGTGAATTTTATCCTCTCTGGCCAATGTGCTAGAGAGCAAGACACATAACCAGACACCTGGAGAGGAAACGCCATCCACTAACGGGTCAATAACACCCAGACCCAACTAGAGAGGCAGGAAGAAGGTGGCAGTGAGGGAGAGAGTATGACTGAGTGAGGGAGCAAAAGAGGAATGTGTGGTCATGTGGTGTGTGTGTGTGTGTGTGTGTGTGTGTGTGTGTGTGTGTGTGTGTGACAGTTAGATCCTGTAGGACCTTCGAGGCAGGCTAACTGGGCTCGCCTAACTAGGCAGCCTCTGCTACCATTACAAACAGTACTGGGAGGCTGGCTCTTCCAAAGAGGCCTCGCCTTTTTGAAGGGGAAAGCTGCTGTAACTGGGAGCCCAGCCTCACCTCCACCCAGGGTGCCCTCAGATAATACCTGGGACTCTACAGCCACCATGCCAGGGACCTGCTATCTCAGCTGTGGTCCCACAGTCACCGTGTCTCCAGCCACCCCAGGCGCAGGCTCCTGTGAGTTCTGAAGTGCACTCCCCTCTGACTGGCCCAATGCTTTAGCCCAGGGCACTGCAACCTCTCAAGCAGCAGATATGTGAGCAGCCTGCTCCTGTCCAAGGAGCAGCAGCCCTGCAAGCAGCCCACCCAGGCCTAAGAGCAGCAGCCTCATGTGGCCTTCCCCTGTCCAAGGAGCAGCAGCTGTGTGAGTGGCCCACTCCCCCATCTGAGGAGCAGCAACCACGCAAGCAGCCCACCGCATCCGAGGAGCAGCAGCCACATGAGCAGCTTGCCCATGACTGAGGAGCATCAGCCCAGCTCAGCCCTCCACCATCTGAGGAGCAGCAGCTTCACACAGCCTGCACCCTGCACTTGTCCGAGGAGCAGCAGCTGCGCGAGCAAACTGCCCCTGTCCGAGAAGCAGCAGCTCTGTGCAGCCCACACCAGTCTGAGGAGCAGCAGCCACATGCAGCCTGCACCCGTCCGATGAGCAGCAGCAGGGTTAGCGACCAGCCCTTGTCCAAGGACCAACAGCTGCATGTGCAGCTCACTTCGGTCCGAGGAGCAGCAGCTGTGCAAGCAGCCCATCCCCCGTCTGAGGACAGCAGCTGTGCGAGGAGCCTGCCACCACCCAGGAAGCAGCAGCCCTGCAAGCAACCTGCCACTGTCCAAAGCGCAGCATCCTCACAAGCAGCCCTCCCCATCAGAGGAACAGCAGCAGTGCACAGCCAGCGTACATCCGAGGAGCAGAAGCCACGTGAGCAGCCAGCCCCCATTCACAGAGCAGCTCCTCCCACCTGAGGAGCAGCAGCCTCATGATCAGCCCACCCCCGACTGAGAAACAGCAGCTGTGTGAGTGGCCCAGTAACCCAACAGCAGGACCATTATGATAGCAAATGTTCAGGACAGAGAGAATCTTAAACACTGCAAGAGAGAGACCGAAAGTTATGTACAAGGGATCTCTCATTCTATAATCAAATGATTTCTCAACAGAAACATATCAGGCCAGAAAAGAATGGATGGAAATTTACAAAGTGATGCAAAGCAAGGGACTGAATCCAGGAATACTCTATCTAGCAATGTTATCATTAAAAATTGAAGGGGAAATATGGAGCTTCACAGACAAAAAAATGGAGTTTATCATTACCAAGCCAGTAATGCAAGAAATGCTAAAGGGACTGCTGTAAAAAGAAGAAATAAAAAGGTAAGAAGGAAAATGGGCACAAAAAATAGAAATGGCTATAAACAAGTACCTTTCAATAATAACTTTAAATGTAAATGGACTACATGCTCCAATCAAAAAACATCGAGTGGCTGAATGGATAAAATAACATGACCCATATATATGCTGTCTACAAGAGACCCACCTCAGAACAAGGGTCTCACACAGACTGAAAGTGAAGGGATGGAAAAATATCTTTCAGGCAAATGGAAATGAAAAGAAAGCTGGGGTAGCAATACTTATATTGGACAAAATAGACTTCAAAGTGAAGGCCATAACAAGAGATAAGGAGGGTGACTTCATAATACTAAAGGAATAGATACAACAAGAGCATATAACCCTGATAAACATATATGCACCCAATGCAGGAACACCCAAATACATAAACAAAAATTGAAGATATCAAGGGAGAGGTCGAAAACAATATAATCATAATAAGGAAATTTAATACACCTCTGACATCAATGGATAAATCATCTAGACAAAAAATCAGCAAAGACACAGCAATCCTAAATGACTCAGTAGATCAGATGGACTTAATTGATATCTTCAGAAAATTTCACCCCGTAGCCATGGAATATACGTTCTTCTCAAGTACATATGGGACATTTTCAAAAATAGACGACATATTGGGTAACAAGCAAAGTCTCCCCAAATTCAAGAAGATTGAAATCATATCAAGCATCTTCTCAGACCACAGTGGCATAATATTAAAAATAAACTACAATAAAAATGATCCAAAAAAGTCAAACACTTGGAAGTTGAATAGCATGCTATTAAACAATGATTGGGTTACCAAAGAGAACAAAGAAGAAATTAAAAACATCCTGGAAACTAATAACATTAAAAACCCAATAATCCAACATCTATGGGGAACAATGAAAGCAGTCCTGAGAGGGAAGTTTATAGCTCTACAGGTCTATCTCAAAAACAAGAAAAAATAGTAGTAAATCATCTAACACTACAACTTAAAAAATTAGAAAGAGAGCAACAAGAAAAGCCTAAAGTGAGCAGAAGGAAAGAGATAATCAAGATCAGAGAAGAAATAAATGACATAGAGACAAAAAACAAAAAAAACAAACAAAACAAAACCACAAAAGAATGATAAAACAAAGAGCTGGTTCTTTGAAAGGATAAACAAGATTGATGAACCTCTAGCCAGGCTCACCAAGAAGCAAAGGAGAGGACCCAAATAACCAAAATCAGAAATTAAAGAGGCGAAATAACAACAGACCCCACAGAAATACAAAGGATTGTAAAAAAATACTAGGGACAACTCTATTCCAATAAACTAGACAACCTGGAGGAAATGGACATATTCCTAGAAAAATACAACCTTCTAAAACTCAATCAGGAAGAATCTAAAAATCTCAACAGGCCAATAACTATGGAAGAAATTGAAGCAATCATCAAAAAGTTTCCAGCTCACAAAAACCCAGGGCCAGACGGCTTCACAGGGGAGTTTTACCAAACATTCAGGGAGGAACTAACACCTGTCCTCCTCAGACTACTACAAAAAATTCAAGAGGAAGGAACACTTCCAAGCTCATTCTATGAAGCCAGCATCACCCTAATACCAAAACCAGGTAAAGACAACACAACGAAAGAGAATTACAGGCCAATATCCCTCATGAACATAGATGCCAAAATCCTCAACAAAATCTCAGCAAATCGGATCCAGCAGTACATCAGAAAGATCATACACCATGACCAAGTAGGATTTATCCCAGGGATGCAAGGATGGTACAATATCCGCAAATCAATAAATGTGATACATCACATAAACAAATTCAGAGATAAAAACCACATGGTCCTATCAATTGATGCAGAAAAAGCGTTTGACAAAATCCAACACCCATTTTTTGTTTTGTTTTTTTCTATTTAAATATATTTTATTGATTTTTTACAGAGAGGAAGGGAGAGGGATAGAGAGTTAGAAACAACGATGAGAGAGAAACATCAATAAGGTGCCTCTTAAACACTCCCTACTGGAGATGTGCCCGCAATCAAGATACATGCCCTTGACTGGAATCGAACCTGGGACCCTTGAGTCCGCAGGCTGACACTCTAAGCACTGAGCCAAACAAGTTAGGGCCCAACACCCATTTTTTGATAAAAACTCTTAGCAAGGTGGAAATAGAAGAATCATACCTCAACATATTAAAAGCCATATATGACAAACCCAGAGCCAACATCATACTCAATGGGCAAAAACTAAAACCATTTCCCCTAAGAACAAGAACATGACAGGGATGCCCACTCTCACTACTCCTGTTTGACTTAGTACTGGAAGTATTAGCCATTGCAATTAGACAAGAAGAAGAAATAAAAGGCATCCAAATTGGAAAAGAAGAAGTAAAACTGTCCCTATTCGCAGATGACATGATATTATACATAAAAAACCCTAAAGACTCCATCAAAAAACTATTAGACTTAATAAATGAATTCGGCAATGTAGCAGGATACAAAATTAACGCCAAGAAATCTATGGCATTTCTGTACGCCAATAGTGAACTTACAGAAAGAGAGACTAAAAAAGCAATCCCATTTACCATCACACCAAAAAAATTAAGCTACCTAGCAATAAACTTAACTAAAGAGGTAAAAGACCTCTACTCAGAAAACTACAGGATGTTGAAAAAAGAGATAGAGGAAGACATAAACAGATGGAAGAACATATCATGTTCTTGGATTGGTAGAATCAACATCATGAAAATGTCCATATTACCCAAAGCAATCTATAAATTCAATGCACTTTCCATTAAAATACCAATGGCATATTTCACAGACCTTGAACGAACTCTCCAAAAATTCATCTGGAATAAAGAAAGGCCCCGAATAGCTGCAGCAATCCTGAGAAAGAAGGACAAAGTAGGTGATATCTCTATACCAGATATCAAGCTGTATTACAAAGCCACTGTTCTCAAAACTGCCTGGTACCAGCAGAACAGACATATAGATCAATGAAATAGAATAGAGAACCCAGAAATCGACTCGCACCAATATACTTAATTAATATTTGACAAAGGAGGCAAGAACATACCATGGAGTCAAGATAGTCTCTTCAATAAATGGTGTTGGGAAAATTGGACAGATACATGCAAAAAAATGAAACTAGATCACCAACTTACACCATACACAAATATAAACTCAAATGGATAAAAGACTTAAATGCAAGTTGGGAAACCATAAAAATACTAGAGAAATCCAAAGACAACAAAATCTCAGACATATGCCGAAGCAATTTCTTCACTGATATAACTCCAAGGGCATTGGACACTAAGGAGAAAATAAACAAATGGGACTACATCAAAATAAAAAGCTTCTGCACAGCAAAAGAAACCATCACCAAAACAACAAGAAAGCCCACCGCATGGGAGAACATATTTGCCAATGTTATCACTGATAAAGTTTTAATGTCCAACATTGATAGGGAACTCATACAACTTAACAAAAGGAAGATAAACAATCCAATCAAAAAATGGGCAAAGGACTTAAATAGACACCTTTCAAAAGAGGACATTCAGAAAGCCAAGAGACATATGAAAACATGCTCAAAGTCACTAATCATCCCAGAGATGCAAATCAAAACAACAATGAGGTACCATCTCACACCTGTCAGAATGGCTATCATTAACAAATCAACAAATGACAAGTGCTGGAGAGGATGCGGAGAAAAGGGGACACTCGTGCAGTGCTGGTGAGAATGCAGACTGGTGCAGCCATTATGGAAGACAGTATGGAGTTTCCTCAAAAAGTTCAAAATGGGACTCTCATTTGACTCAGTGATTCCACTTCTACGAATATATCCCAAGAAATCAGAAACACCAATCAGAAAGGATATATGCACCCCTATGTTCATAGAAGCACAATTCACCATAGCTAAGATCTGGAAACAGCCTAAGTGCCCATCAGTAGATGAATGGATTAGAAAACTGTGGTACTTCTACATGATGGAATACTATGCTGCTGTAAAAAAGAAGGAATTCTTACCATTTTCGACAGCATGGATGGAACTGGAGAGCATTATGCTAAGTGAGATAAGCCAGTCAATGAAAGAAAAATACCACATGATTTCACTCATTTATGGATAATTAAGACCATTATAAACTGACGAGCAAAAATAGATACAGAGGCAGAGCAAGAGCGAACAGACTGTCAAACTACAGCGGGAATGCTGGGGAGCATTGGGGAGTGGGGGGTTGGGTAAGAGATCAACCAAAGGACTTGTATGCATGCACACGAGCATAACCAATGGACACAAGACACTGGGGGGCATGGGAGGCTAGGGGAGGGTGAAGGAGAGAGAAAAAAAGGAGACATATAATACTCTTTGTAATACTTTATGCAATAAAACAATTAAAAGAAAAAAACAAAACTAAAAATGGAACTCCATTTGACCCAGTGATTCCACTTCTAGGAATATATCCCAAGAAACTAGAAACAGCAATCAGAAAGGATATATGCACCCGTATGTTCATAGCAGCACAGTTCACCACAGCTAAGATTTGGAAATAGCCTAAGTGCCCATGAACAGATAAGTGGATTAAAAAACTGGTATATCTACACAATGGAATACTATGCTGTGGTAAAAAAGTAGGAATTCTTACCATTTGCAGCAGCATAGATGGAACTGGAGAGCGTTATGCTAAGTGAAATAAGCCAGTCAGAGAAAGATAAATATCACATGAGCTCACTCATTTATGGAATATAATGAATAACATAAACTGATGAACAAAAACAGATTCAGGAACAGAGAAGCATTGATCAGACCATCAAATTTCAGAGGGAAGGTAGGGGAAGGTGGGGGTAAGGGAGAGAGATCAACCAAAGGCCTTGTATGCATGCATATAAGCCTAACCAATGGACACAGATAACAGATGGGTAAGGGCATGAGTGGGGGTTTGGAGGGGTAACAGGGGGATAAGGACACATAACTTAATCAATAAACAAATTAAAAAGAGATTGCTATTATAGGCAGTAATGAAAGTTTTCAAGCAGAAACATAAAGATAATTCAATAAAACATAGAAAAACACCAGCCAATATTCAATCATATATATATATATGTATATAGATACACACTAGAGGCCCAGTGCACAAAAATTTGTGCACTCGGGAGGGTCCCTCAGCCCGGCCTGTGCCCTCTCGCAGTCTGGGAACCCTCGGGAATGACCACCTGCTGGCTTAGGCCTGCTCCCTGGGGGATCCGGCCCAAGCTGGCAGTCAGACATCCCTCTGGCAGCCCGGCAGCCCTTGGGGGATGTCCACTTGCCAGCTGGGAACAGGCTTAGCTGCAGTCGGACATCCTTAGAGCTGCTGAGGAGGCGGGAGAAGCTCCCACCACCACCGCTGTACTGTCAGCTGTCAGCCTGGCTTGGGGCTGAGCAGAACTCCCCCTGTGGGAGCACACTGACCACCAGGGGGCAGCTCCAGTATTGAGCATCTGCCCCCTGGTGTTCAGTGTGTGTCATAGTGACCAGTCATTCCCAGTCTTTCTGCTGTTAGGGTCAATTTGCATGTTACTCTTTTATTATATAGGATAGAGGCCTGGTGCATGGGTGGGGCTGGCTGGTTTGCCCTCAAGGGTGTCCCAGATCAGGGTGGGGGTCCTGCTAGAATGCCTGGTCGGCTTGAGTGTGGGGCTGAGGGCTGTTTTCAGACAGGCCACTCCCCCTTCAGGATGGGGGTCCCGCTGGGGTGCATAGAAGCCTGGGTGAGAGGCTCAGGGCCATTTTCAGACTGGCCACAGCCCCTTCAGGGTGGGGGTCTCTGCTGGGGTGCCTGGCCAGCCTGGGTGAGGGGCTGATGGCTGTTTTCAGCCTGGCCAGACCCCCTTCAGGGTGGGGGTCCCTGCTGGGGTGCCTTGCCAGCAAGGGTGAGGGGCTGATGGCTGTTTTCAGCCTGGCCACACCCCCTTCAGGGTGGAGGGTCCTGCTGGGGTCCTTTGGTCAGTCTGGGTGAGGGGCTGATGGCTGTTTGCAGGCTGGCCAAGCCCCTGAGCAGGGACCCTCACCCCGTGAGGGTGTGGCCATCCTGGGTGAGGTGCTGATGGCTGTTTGCAGGCTGGCCACAGCCCCCAGCCACCCAAGCTTCCAGTGGAGGCTGGCTGGAAGCAGGTATCTGGGAATTATTTAGCTTCTGTAATTGAAACTTTGTTGCCTTCAGCGAAGACCACAGCTGGCCAGAGCAGGCGGAAAGCTTGGCTTCCTCCATCGCCGGGGCAACCAAGCCTCTTGCTTGCTCCACTCCGTGGCTGCTGGCCACATCTTGGTTGGGTTAATTTGCATATAGTCACTCTGATTGGCTGGTGGGTGTAGCTTGGGCATAGCGAAGGTACGGTCAATTAGCATCTTTGTCTTTTATTAGTATGTGTGTGTGTGTATATATATATATTCCCTTACAAATGGTCATCATCCCTCCATACTCTAGCAGTAGTTCTCAATCTGTGGGTTGCGAACAATGAAAATACATCCTGCATATTGGATATTTACATTACGATTCATAACAGTAGCAAAATTAAGTTATGAAGTAGCAACGAAAATAATTTTATGGTTGGGGATCACCACAACATGAGGAACTGTATTAAAGGGTCACAGCATTAGGAAGGTTGAGAACCACTAGATGTATAGCATGAAGAATAAATATTTTACATAGTAATACAATATATGATTAAAAAATTTCCTTTATCATTTTGAAATTCATCTGTGATTTTAAGGTGGCATTAGGTCAAACTATTTATTAAAAATTATCTTTCAGTTAAGAGTCCTTTTGGAGACATGGATCTGATAATCATGTTGCAAGTGGCTCAGGTAGGGATTGTAAACACTGTGATGAAAACAAAAAAACCCCAGGATTCTAAAGAGGAGAATTAAACTTGGTGAGCAGCTATTAAACCCAAGTATGTCAGAGTCTATATTATTAGGAAGAGCAGTTAAGATAGTGATATACAAAAGTATGATAGTCATAAAAGTGGAAAACACAAATCTCAAATTTTCCTCTTTTTAAAAATTGTATGAATTGCCTTGGTCATTAAGTGTGGTTTTTAAAAATATTTTTTTATTGTGTTTAGAGAGGAAGGGATATGGAGAGAGAGATAGAAACATAAATGATGAAAGAGAATCATTGATTTGCTACCTACTGCATTTCCCCTACTGGGGATTGAGCCTGTAACCAGGGCATGTGCTTTGACCAGGAATCCAACCATGACTTCTAGGTTCATGGGTTGAGGCTCAACCACCAAGCAACACCAGTGGGGTTCATTAATTGTAGTTTTTTCCCATAAGAATATCATTCAGGATCATTATTTTAGGCACAAAAATTATTTGATGTGATATATGTCCTTTAAGAAAAATTGTTCTAAAAAAATTCATTTTGTTCATTAGGTAAATGGGATTTTCCAAATATCTGATCCATATGGAAATAAATTTGGGGAAGTAGGAAAACAACAAAGAGATAAGCTGTTGGATATCTGAGAGAGCAGAAAACTTAATTGAGTTACATATATTGAATAGAGAAGATGAGGTCAAAAAAATAGAAATTCCAGGAAACCAATGGAAAAAGCAAGTTCTACTTTCATAGTAGGAAAATAATCACAGTATCTGACTCTGAGCCTTTGACTTCTGCCATTATGGGCACATCTTCAGTCTTAGGACAATGACCTGTTTGTAGTTTCCTTCACAAAGAATGCTTTCAGAGCCTGTTTAATGTCCTTGTTCCTGAGACTATAGATGAAGGGGTTCAACATAGGTGTGACCACAGAGTATATCACTGAGGCTGTTGTACTTGAGTGTGTACTGTGGGTAGCAGCAGAGCTGAAGTACACTCCTAGACTTGTACAATAAAATAAGAAGACAACTGAGAGGTGAGACGCACAGGTAGAAAATGCTTTATACTTCCCTTGAGCAGATGACATTCCATGTATGCAGGATACTATTTTAGAATATGAGTAAAGAATCCCAGCAAAAGGACCTCCACCAAGCAGAAGAGCTGAAAAATAAGTCACCACGTTATTTAAAATTGTGTCAGAACAGGCAAGTTTGATCATCTGATGGAGTTCACAGAAAAAGTGAGGGATTTCCACGGGCATGCAGAAGGACAGTCGTAATGTCATTAAACATTGTAGGAAGGAGTGCAGGATACTCATGATCCAGCATATCAGAACCAGCAGTCCACAGAGCCGGGGGTTCATGATGACTGTATAGTGTAGGGGGTGGCAGATGGCCACAAACCGGTCATAGGCCATCACAGTCAAGAGGAAAATATCCAACCCAGCAAAAATTATGTAAAAACACATCTGGGTGATGCATCCTGCATAGGTGATGGCTTTGCTTTGTGTCTGGATGTTCACCAGCATCTTTGGGATGGTGGTGGAGGTGAAACAGATGTCCACCAAGGACAGGTTGGACAGGAAGAAGTACATGGGTGTGTTAAGGTGGGAGTCTGAGCTGACAGCCAGGATGATGAGCAGGTTTCCCAACACAGTGACCAGGTACATGGAGAGGAAAAGCCCAAATATGAGGGGCTGCAGTTCTGGTTTCTCTGAAAATCCCAGAAGAACAAACTCTGAAATTTCTGTAAGATTCACAGGTTCCATGTGGAGGAATTGACTATCAGGAAAGATAAAAGTAACATGACTAATTTTCACTAAAATGCAACAATTCATATTTTGCAGGCTAGACATTACTTTTAATATTTTATGTATGGATATGGTCCCCTTTAGGGGGTATCCAGTGCCACCCCTGATATGGAATATTTGTCCCAATCATCTATATATCTGAGGGGTTCATATATTCTAAAGTTTTAATGAGAATTTCTTCATGTTTCTCAGGAATATAAATTGAGTGCTGACCATGTTTTAGGTAGGCACTGTCCAGGCCGTGCAAATAGGGTGCTAAAGAACAAAAGTATCTACAATCTAATGAGGGAGAAAGAATGTACAAGCAAGTAATGAAATAATAAATTACTTTAGGTGTTGGCAGTGGTATGAAGAAAAGGAAAGTACATCTAAAAGAGACAGTGAGTAAGGAGTTCTTTTTCATGGGTTTGTAGGTAGATCTGCAAACAAGATATTTGAGCAGAGACCTGAAATAAGTGAAAAGGGGAACATTTGGAGATGTCCTAAATTAAATACACTGGGGCTAGAGAGTGTGAGAAAAACAACAGTAGTCTACCAGCTAAAAGCTTTGGCCCACTTACAAAAGACTGTTCACATTCCTGAATGTATGTTGGAACTTGAATCAACTTCTGTAGATAGCGTACTGCATGTCCATGAGCTTTCAGAACTGTTGCCTGTAACCAAACAAAGTAGTAATTATTCTTCCTTAGTATCTCTTCAAGACATGTCCCCACTTTACCTGCTCCCACCCCACACAGGATCTGTAGCCAATGTAAGTTGTTTCAAAAGAGCTTACTTGTTTCTTTCCTAAACATGAAGTGGAAAGAGCTGGTAAACTCCGGGACTTGGACATTTCTTTTGTACCTCACTCTGCTGCTGGTAGTTTAAACTTTATGCCCCAAGACCTTCCTGGCTGGCATTTGGCTCAAAAAATAATTTTTTTTTCTTAAAGAAAAGCTTTTGTCCCGCTGGTGTCACTCAATGGTTGAGCATAGAACTATGATCCAAGAGGTCATGGTTGGATTCCTGGCCAGGGCACATGTCTGGGTTGTGGGCCCATTTCCCATTGCGGGGCCTGCTGGAGGCAGCCAATCAATGATTCTCTCTCATCATTGATGTTTCTATCTCTCTCCCTTTCCCTTCCTCTCTCTGAAATCAGTAAAAATATATTAAAAAAGGAGATCTTTTGGCCCTGATAATTTTTTCTTTAACATAACAGAGGAAGAGAGACACAAGGCTCTGTGGGGAAGTGTGTGCCCTGTGGAATGACTGGCCAGTGTAAAGGCCCTGAGGACGGTGCTTGTTTCTAATGTTCAAGTCTAAAAATGTAAAGCCCATTTGCAAGGTGGATGAGCATGAGGGAGAGCGATGAGAAGTGGGTGCAGACACACTGAGGAGTGAGGAGGCCTGTCTGCTATGGCTGACACCTCAGGCACAGGGATTTCCTTGTCCACACAGCCTCTTATACTCTATTATTCTTGTTACAAAGGTGTCCTGTGAATGATAATAGATCCCCTTCTTAGTACCTTCTCTTGATTGAGCTCTGGCCCCATATTGTGAGAGTCACCTTGGTATGTATGAGTGCATGTACCCCTGGTCTGAGGGCTGCTCACATCCACAAATCACACACCACCACCACCACCACCACCACCACCACCACCACGGCCTCCTAGGTAGGTATTCACATTTCTGTCTCAGCCCCAGTCACACTGATTATGCTACGAATAAAAACAACCCAAGTTGGCCAGATCAGTGATCTTTCACTTGTCATATATAGAAATGGTTTCTAGAAAACCCAAATATTAAACCTTCCATAGACAAATAAACTTGGTGTTCTGTACTGGGATAGCCATTTTCTGCTCTGTATTTAGTAAAACATAAAGAAATCTGTTCAATGAATGGAAAGGAGAGAGAGATCGTGGAGAAAATAATGAAATAGATGAGAAGGAATAGAGACTTAAAAAAGTCAGATGGTCCTGGAGGGACAATGAGGAAGATAAATATACTTGGGTCTGGTAGTATTTAAACCCTCAACACGTTCTATTGATGCCAGGAAAATAATAAGTAAACAAGAATAAACTTCTTCAAAAGACAAAATTATATTACTTATTGTATCCCTTTATAACGAGTAAAGAAATAAAGCAACACCCCCCACACTGAAAGTGTAAAAAGAGGTGGATATTTTTGTTATCAAGCAGGGGAAGACTTGTTTTCTGTACCTATTCATAGTCACATGACCATAGGTACTTGTTTTCTGTACCTATTCATAGTCACATGTTTTTATGTGGTCTGATGGGGGTGAGATTAGCCCCTTTCTCCCTTTTCTTATGGGGCACTTTTCCTATGTTAATTTTGGGCTTTGGATTTTCATCTTTTTTGACACACCCTGTGAGCACACTCTGGTCCTGGTTCCAGTCTTCATCCAACAGGCAAATCCTCCCCAGACCATGCTTTATAAATCCTGCCCACACCATGACAGTTCTATCACTTTATACTGAATAGCTTTCTTCATATGATTCTTCATGAGGACAATATTTTAAACACACATTTATTTCATTGTTCTCTGCCCTCACTATTATACTGCATGATCCAAAGAGCAGGGACTTTGCCTGCTTTGTTCATGTTTGGATTTTTTTCAAAAGTATGTGACTAGATGTGCACTTACACCAAGACAAAACTCAGAATGTGAACAGTGATAAAATGAAAAAATGAAGGGTTAATGAAACCAAGTTAAAATGAGTAGTTTCAAAAGAACAATGGTAAGCAGAATTGAAAGGAGAATTAAACACTAACTGAAATAAGCCACAAAACACAATCATTTAAGAATATCAATGTGGGTTGACTATTAAATTGTAAAGACCTATATCTAAAAGTATATAATGCATAATATTCCTAGAATGTTCTGGCACATAACATATGCTCAGTTATGATTCATTTAATGAATCTGGAATTAGGTTTCAATGTACATGAACATTTACCATTTGGCAAGCTCATACTTCAATATAGTTTAAAAAGTTTGAATTGTTACATGAAAGCTGGCATAAATAGCTATCGATGTGAAAGAATATTGGATTGGTCCTTGCCCTCTGATCTCTTGCAAGATGTCGTAAGGATTACAAACTCAGTGTAAGAATCACCAATACATTTTTGATGAACATTAGAAATTACATATAAAATTTACTGGTGGGCAAAAACAACTTAATAAAGCAAGAAACTCAGTGGTTATTAAATAGATATATTTAAATAAAATGTTAAAAATTTTATGATAAGAAATGTCCTACAAAAGTCAATTGAGAAAGAATAATTTCTAGAAAAATTTGAAATGCTATACAAAAATGGGAAAATAAATGAAGTTTACAGAAACTGAGTAATAGTTTGAGAAAACAACAAGAAATGTCTGTTGTAGCCATTAGCCTGAAAGAGCAGTCACATTGATTGGGTCTGGAACTTTTAAAAAATATTTTTATTGATTTCAGAGAGGAAGGGAAAGGGAGAGAGAGACAGAAGCATCAATGGTGAGAGAGAATCACTGATAGGCTGCCTCCTGCACCCCACCCCCCACCCCCTACTGGGGATGGAACTAGCAACCTTGGCATGTGCCCTGCTAGGGGTACTCAGCCACTGAGCCATGCCAGCTGGCCTGGGGTTGAATTTTTTAAATGGTAGCAAAATGGGGTCCTCCAATTTTACTGGCAGAAAGTGTTATGATTTTGGAGAACAACCTGAAGTCAGTTATAAATATTACAAATAGTGATGCTATTTAACTCAGTGTCTCTCAGCCTCAGCACTGTTGGCATCTGGGACAGACTGTTCTCTGTGGTGAGGTCTGTCCTATGATCTGAAGATTGTTTAGCATCCCTGCCTCCACCCACCCCTCTCCAGTATGACCGTCACAGATCTGTCAGGACATAGCTCAATGTCTCTTAGGGGGAAAATCAAACCCGTTTAGAACCACAGTTTGAATTTAATAATTTAAACACATTTTAATAGCATTCATGTAATAGCAATTTAATGATAAAAGAGTATGAAAGACCATCAAAAGTGTGAGTAGCAGCCACACTATAATTTCTTAGGTAGCCACTGAAATAAATACATTAATTAGTCAAGCAAACAAACAGCAATCTCTTGCCTCTGGGCTAAGTAGAATGAGCTCCCAGGTGACAACAGGTAAATGTTCCTGGCTTCCATTCTCTGTGAGCCTCTCTTTCATGCAGGGTCAGCGGGGTTATGGACTCACCTTGATAAGATCTCTGAGAGGAAGGTCATTGTGGGGATGTCTGAATTCCCCCCTGAATAGTTGATGATAGAGACTAAAGTTCTGTTCACAGGCAAGACAGCAGGAAGGTGTGCAGCCTCAGCCCCCAGGCAGAATTGGGGCTACAAACAAATAACAGTGAGAAATAAACATTGCCATGCCCTCTCAGCCTAAGGTTACACATGATGGGAGACTGGCACATTTCCCTCCTGTTACTCCAACCTCCAAGCACATGAATATGATATATCTTTTAGCGAGGGTAGGATTAAAGTAGCAGAGAGAACAGGCATGTTAATTGGCTGACTTTAGGATAGAGGCTGAGCCAGGCTCATCAGGTGGGACTAAGGTAAGCGCAGTTGTTCTGTCTACGTTGAAGAGAGAGACAAAGGAGTTGGTTTCAGAGAGATTTTGAAAATGCTGCCCAGCTGTCTTGAAGATGGAGGAAGGAATATGAGCAAAGAGATGGCAGCCAAGCACACTAACAGGCATCAGAGAGAAACAGATCCTACTCCGAGCCTCTAAACAGGGGTGGGGAACCTTTTTTCTGCCAAGGACCATTTGGATATTTATAACGTCATTCCAGAACCATACAAAACTATCAACTTAAAAATTAGCCTGCTATATTTGGTCAAACATTTAAATAGCTCACCCCTAATGCCTTGGCAGGGCCAGGCCAAATGATTTCTCAAGCTGCATAAGGCCTGCCTGGGGTGGGGGTGGGGGTGGGGGGACACATTACCCAAGCCCACAATAGAAGGACCCTAGCCCTGCACACACCTTGATATTAGCCACTTAGATTCATTTGAAGCTCCTGACATCCAGAGTATAAGAGCATAGCTTTGTTTGTTTTAAGCAACTAGTGTGGGAATACTAGTTGCTTAAAACAACTAGTATTCCCAGCAGCTATAGGATTCTAATGTAGACCTTTATTCAATAAAACTTGTTTGACAGAACTGAGTTTAAGCCTCTTCCCTCATTAACTTCCCTTGGTTTAGGGCATTTCATGTTAAAAACCCACATGAAATGGAAATGAAATTTTAACTAGGTTTGACGATCTTACCCCGCCCCATTCCCCCTCACGCCCCACCTTTCCCTCAACTGGTGCAGTGAAGGCCTCACTGCATAAATGTAAACTCACTGTGCTGCCTCCTTGGCATTAAGAGTTAAGGTACAATGGGTGACCTTTATTTCTCCATCTACATAACTATAGGGACTTTTTTTACTCAGCCCCGTATGCCTTTGCCTAGAAGTAGGTCAGTCCTCAATTTGTATGCCCTGAGTGCATACCAGACTTTCTCATTAAAACAGAGAATGTATGACCACTGGGGGAAAAGGCTGAGTGTAGGGTAAGAAATCCTGGCAATTATTCCAACAGAGAAAGTAAATGGGCAACAAATCCAAGAATATATGCAACCTTGCCCGGAATAAAATAATTCAAAGTAACACTATTTAGCATTCCTCTTTAGCCTTATTAAGTAATATTTTTTCATGTGACTACCCCGCGTGAGAGGAGATACTGCAATTAATGTCTCACGAACTGCTCTGTAAGGTACCATCTCCCTGACTGGTCAAGGTTTTTTCAGTAAATACAAAACATGCTCAAACACACCCCATCTTTGAAATTTAATGCAAACACTCTCACTCCACTGCACTGTTCTCCACACTTAATACACTATTTTCTTCTTCCCAAACAACAAAACTTCTCAGATGTGTTCTCATTTTACTGCAATCATTTTATACATCTCACTCATTCTATAATGTTATCTAACTGGACTTACATTCCCATCACTTAATTCTTAACTAAGGTCCTTGTAATGCAGATTCAAACAAACACATCTTTATTAATGTATTAACTAAATTAATTACACATTAGTCACTTAACCGAGAATATAGACACAATACTTTCTTGTCTCTGGACTAGGCTGATTAGGGTCACAGTGACTCAGGTAAAAGTTCCAGGTTCCACCCTCTCTGACCCTTTCCTGTTGTACCAACTGGCCTCCCAGGCTCACCTAGATGGGTCTCTGAGAGGAAGGTCTCCGTGTGGAAGTCTGAATTGCTCCCTGAATGATTGATGATGGAGACTGAAGCGCTATCCTCATATGAGACAGCAGGAAGGAGTGAAGCATCAGTCAGTTCTAGAGCCAGCATAGGAATCAAAAGCTGCAGCCATGTGCTGACCCCAGCATCTTATAGGCTGAGGACGGCACAGGGGAGATAGTTACAGCTCTTTCTATATCTGATCATCAGGCACATTTCCCTCATGTCATTCCAACTTCTAAGAGGTGATTTCCCCTTGGACCTCTGGAATAAGCAGAAAGGAAAATTTTCCTAATGATTCTCTGATCCCAGGAGACCAGGATAGAGGTCAAATGAACTCACTTTTTATGATGTCTTGTCTTGATCTCACATGTTTTTCATAGGTCTAACCTTATCCCGTCCCTGACTTCATGTTTTCTTCAAAGTCTGATTTGTGGTGGGACACAGACTTGACATCTCTGGAAAGTTGCTTTTTTTCCTCTTTAACAAGGCAGAACTGCAGTCTTTTGAGATGCCATCCTCGGCACCACACTCTTTGGCTTCCTGACACATTTGTCAAAAACTAGGGATGCTATACTCATATCACAAGTTAAGAGATGTCATTTGGTGCCTCATACAATATCTATAAATTATAAGAGATACACGTAGATATTTTTATGTCACATGTCCAGAGCTTACCATTTTATAGGAATTACCTGATTTAATTTTTAGAAAAGTCCGTTGTCTGAGTATTATTATGAACTCTCTTCCCTATTACAGAAGTGGGGCTAGATTCTAGAAGGAGCTTACTGACCTGCTCGCAGCTCAAACAGATAAGACATGGGGCTTTGTTCAGAATTCTATCAGGGTGATTCAAGTTCTCAACCAGATATGGCCTTGCCTCAGGAGTATTTGGCAATGTCTGAAGGCTGCTGCTGAACACTGATATTACCCAACACAAGTAGTTATCCTGCCTCAATTGTCAGCATGAACAGGTGAGAACACCTAGTCTAAACTGGCCCTTCTCCAACTTCACTGTGCATATGAGTCACCCAGGAGTCTAGTTTGAATGCAGAATCTGAATTATCAGGTCCTGGTGGACTTGAAATACTGAGAATCAAACCATCATCCATGTGATATTGATGCTGCAGGCCCTGGTATGAGGACCACTCTTTGAGTAGAAGGCTGTGGTTCTCTGTTAGAGTCAGGTGAAGGTAGTTTTAGATCTTTTAAATAAAAAAAAATCATAGTTGCATGTAATTTTGAGCAAATAAGGTAATCACTCATTCTGGAGGCTGTTATAAATTCATTGTTCACTTATTTCATATAAGGATTTATTAATGATGTCACATAATATACTCCTGAAAAAATGCCTTTTAAAATTCTTTTATGGAAATGTCCTTGAGAAACAAATAACCTATTACTGAAAAAGATTTATAGTGTGCAGAGTGAGCACCTCTAAAAGATGATAAGATCCTAGCCCCAGAAAATTGTAATATGTCAGTTTTCATAGCAAAGGAGGGTTAAGGTAGTAGATAGGATATGTTTGCTAACCAGCTGACTTTAAGATAAAATGGGCCAGACATCTAAAACAAACATTAACAAATGGTACCACATTAAACAAAAAAGCTTTACACAGAAAATCAGCATCAACAAGACAAAAAGGCAACCTACTCAATGGAAGAAGATATTTGCAAGTGATATATCTGTAAGGAGTTAGTATCCCAAATATAGATAACTCATACAACTCAACATAAACAACAAACAATTCAATTTAAAAATGGGCAGAAGACCTGGGTAGGCATTGTTCCAAACAGACATACAAATGACAAACAGACACATGAAAAGATGCTCAACATCACAAATTACCAGGGAAATGCAAATCAAAAACACAAGGAGATAATACCCCACACATGTCAGAAAGGGTATCATAAAAAGTCAACAAACAACAAGTGTTGGTGAGGATGTGGAGAACAGGGAACCCTCATTCATTGTTAGTGGGATTGCAAATTGATGCAGCCAGTATGCAAAACAATATGGAAATTCTAGAAGAAGTTAAAAAGTAAAATCAACGCATGACCCAGCATTCGACTTCTGAATATATACCTGAATAAAATGAAAACAATACTTTGAAAAGATATATGCACCCCCTATGTGTCCACTGATACATAGGGCGGGGGGAAAAATGGACACATATGTAATACCCTTTGTAATACTTAAAGCAATAAAAAAAAAAAGAAAAAAAAAGATGTGGTACATAATGCAATATTACTCACCAATAAAAATAATGAAATCTTTCCATTTTCAATAACATGGATGAACATAGAGAGTATTATGTTAAGTGAAATAATTCAAACAGAAGAAACAAATTTCATATGATTTCACTTATATGTGACCTTTAAAAACAAGCAAAACGAAACAGAAACAAACTTATAGATACAGAGAACAAACTGATGGTTGCTAGATAGGAGGGGGTGTAGAGAAGGGGACAAGGGGAAGGGGATGAAGAAATATAAACATCCAGTTATTAAAGAAGTCATGGGGCTATAATGTACAGCATAGTGAATAGAGCCAATAATTCTGCTATAATTATGTATGGTGACAGGTAGTTACTCGACTTATTGTAGTGATCACTTTAAGGTATATAAACATTGTATCACTATGTTAAACAAGTTAAACTAATATATTATTGTATGTCAACAGGCAGAGGAGGGTGGGTGAGTGGGAAGAGATCAACCAAAGAACTTGTATGCATATATGCATAGTCCATGGACACAGATAATAGGGTGATGAAGGCCTGGGTTGCGGTGCAGGGGAGGCTAGAAGAGGTCAATGGGGGAAAAGAGGAAGGGGACATATATAATAATTTCAACAATAAAGATTTAAAATATATTGTCAACTAAAATTGGCAATAAGTACATAGGTGAGGTACTTATTATTACTAATGTAATCGCCATGGTTCGTGAATGTGGAAGACGAAGGAAGAATATATACTTGGTATTAGAGCGTGTATTTCTATTTAAAAACATTTCATTTTATATGTAGTATTGATCCATTAACATTGAGATCATGGCCAACATCCCTATAACTCATGTCTGAATGAAGCTTCTCTGACACATATTTTCTCCATAAGTCACATCACAGCCTCCTTGTACTTAGACACACTAACGAGTGTTTCAGCGCAATACTTGGGGGCCAATTTCAACAGTGACATTACCAACAGAAAGTACAAACATGTGAAACATGTGGCACTACAAAGACCATGAAAATGACACATTTATGGTTGGGAGCTGAAACAAGGAGGCCCAGTCCTGTTTTGTTGGACCTCAGATTGGAAGGGGCAACTCAGATGGTTCTCTTCTCTGTGCATGTCTGGGAATGATCCCTGATGTCTCACCAGTATTTGTTTGAGGTTACAAATAAATTTTTGCAAGTAGGTGAGTTCTCAAATATGAGATCTATGAATAATGAGGGACAAAAGAACAAAGGCATGCTCTCTCTCTCTCTCTCTCTCTCTCTCTCTCTCTGTCTCTCTCTCTCTCATCCACTATTCAACATAAACAACAAAGACAGGAACAGTAGGAAGCCAGTGGGGCTGGAGGAAATAGCGAGGGGACAGTGGGAGGAGATAATGGCAGGGAGGGGACAGGGCAGGACTTGTAGAGATTTGTGGGTCCTGAGGAGGAGTTCAACTTTTGTTTTGAGTGAGGTGGGAGCCACCAAAGGTTCTTGAGTTGAGGTTGTTCTCTGGCCACTGTTAGGGAAACAGACTGTGGGGTAGTGGTGGAGTAGGAGCTGAAAGACCACTGCAGTAGTCCAAGTAGAAGATAATGGGGCTGGTCCAGGGTAGGCCATGGAGGAGGTGAAAAGTGGGTGGATTCTGGATGGATTTTGAAAGTAGAGCCCTCAGAGTTTGCTGATGCAGGTGTCCGGGTGTAGAGATGAACAGAGACAGAGATATACACAGATGATTCTAATATTTTGACCTGAGGGCTGGGGCCACTAGGAAGGACACTGAGGCCCAGAGAGGTAGAGGAAGATGCCCAGGTTGCACATGGGCCCACAGTGAAGGCCTGGCCCTGATGTGAGAGCTCTGGCGGTGTGGGTATCGTGAGAGGCGGAGGCTGCTCAGAGCCTGGCACCTCCTCCCTTACACCCCAGTACTTCCCCTTGGGCTCTGTTCTCTTCCTTTCGGTCTTATTTCCAGAACCACTGCTCCCTGCAGACTCAGACCATGTGCTTCTGTTTCTTTTGTCCTGAACTCATACGGCATGAGCACCCACGAAAGCCTTATGCAGAAGAGTCTAGAAGCCGGGGTGGGAAGGGGGACTTTCTTCCCTCAGGGATGGGTAGGGCTGTGTCCAGACACCCAGTAGCATCTCCAAGACATTGAGCAGAAAGGTGGCATCCTCCCAGGCCAGGCCAGGCCAGACTGGCCGCTTTCCAGAACAGACTTTTTTGGGAGGCCCTCCAGTGCCTGCTGCAGCCGCAGTGCCAGCTGCTCTGACCACCCATCTCCCAGTTCTTCCCACACATTTTCTCCCAGGAGCTCTGATGGTAGATTTTGTTTTTCCCCCCACCCTTTCCTTCCTACTGAGGTCCGTCACTCTTCAGGACCTCCTCCCTGTGGCGACCTGGGGCCTGGCTTCCGGGGCAGTCCCAAATAGCCTGGCAGACCTGTGTGGGACCAGAGCCACCGGGATGGCTCTGGATGTCAGGCCCTTCCCGGCGCTTCTCCTGTCCTCCTCTCCACCATCTGGGCTTCTCTGGTTGCCTCCTGCCTTCCCATGTCAAAGGCCTCAGAGGGGCTGTCCTAACTCATTTGTCCTGAACTGAACTGTCACCAGTGGGAAGTTAACAGAACTTAGAAGCTAGTACATATTGAGGCCTTTCTGGGCCTTAACAACCAGCCCATCCCTCTCCCGATGGTCTATGAAAGAGGAACTTGTGTTCCTGTTCTTGTTTTACAGATAGGGAGACTGCAGAACAGACAGGTGAGGTTGCTCACCCAGGGCCACACTGCCAGACAGTGGCAGAGTTAGGATCTGATCCCTGACCACCTTCGTCTTCTGTTCTCATGAGAGCCATAGATAAGGTCCAGCTTTCCATTCAGTACAGAGGAGAGACAGGAAATAACAAATGAGCAAGGACCTAACATTCACTGACGAGGGCAATGAAGATCTCAAAAGAGGTTGGTTGGGGAATGCCAGCTTGGGCTGTGAATGAATGATTCACTCAGACTCATAACCTAGAAAGCTGTTATACTCCAGGGCACAGTACATTATAGGGAGAGGATACCGATTAAAATCAGCAAAGGAGCCCTAGCCAGTTTGCTTCAGTGGATAGAGAATTGGCCTGCAGACTAAAAATTCCTGGGTTCGATTCCGGTCAAAGGCACATGCTTGGGTTGGGGGCTCAATCCCCAGTAATGGAAGTGCAGGAAACAGCTCTCATCATTGATTTTTTTTCTCTCTCCCTCTCCCTTCCTCTCTGAAACTAATAAAAATATACTTAAAACATCAGAGATTTTCCTTCTTACCTGGCTGCTGTTTGGGGTAAAAGGAAAAGAAAATTGTGTGGTCTCTCTAAGCCTCTGCCCTGTAATTTACTCTTTTATTAAAATTTAAATACTTTATTGTTTAAAGTATTACATATGTCTGCTTCTCCCCCCCCCCCATTGACTTCTGCCCAGCTGCTCCCATCCCACCCCCCCAGCACATGCCCTCACCCCCCTACTGTCTGTGTCCATGGGTTATGCTTAAATGCATGCATAAAAGTCCTTTGGTTGATCTCTAACCCCCTTCTCCCTCCTTCCCTGCCTTCCCTCTGAGGTTTGACCATTCGTTGGAAGCTTCTATGATTCTGAATCTATTTTTATTCATCAGTTTATATTGTTCATTATAGTCCACAAATGAGTGAGATCATGTGATATTTATCTTTCTCTGACTAGCTTATTTTGCTTAGCATAATGCTCTCCATGTCTATCCATGGTGTAGTATTCCATTGTGTAGAAGTACCACTGTTTTTTAATCCACTCATCTGCTGATGGGCACTTAGGCTGTTTCCAAATCTTAGCTCTTGTAAATTGTGCTCCTATGAACATAGGGGTGCATATATCCTTTCTGGTTGGTGTTTCTGATTTCTTGGGATATAGTCCTAGAAGTGGGATTACTGGGTCAAATGGGAGTTCCATTTGTAGTTTTTTGAGGAAACTCCATACTGTCTTCCACAGTGGCTGCACCAGTCTGCATTCCCACCAGCAGTGCACGAGGGTTCCTTTTTCCCCGCATCCTCTCCAGTACTTGTCCTTTGTTGATTTGTCAATGATAGCCATTCTGACAGATGTGAGATGGTACCTCATTGTTGTTTTGATTTGCATCTCTCAGATGATTAGTGACTTTGAACATGTTTCCATATGTCACTTGGCCTTCTGTATGTCCACTTTCAAAAAGTGCCTATTTAAATCCTTTGCCCATTTTTAATTGGATTATTTATCTTCCTTTTGTTAAGTTATATGAGTTCCCTATAAATTTGGAGATTAAACCATTATCGGATATAACATTGGTAAACATGTTCTCCCATGCAGTAGGCATTGTTGTTGTTTTGTTAATGGTTTCTTTTGCTGTGCAGAAGCTTTTTATTTTGATGTAGTCCCATTTGTTTATTTTCTCCTTAGTTTCCATTGCACTAGGACAGGGTTGGGCAACCCCTGGCACACATGCCAAACATGGCACACAGTAACTTTTGCTGGCATGCGAAACCCTCTCTTATAATCTTCCATTTACAATATTTTTCTTAATATCGACTTTTTTATTTTTCAGATAAATTCAGTGTAGGTGCATCTTAGATAAATAAATAATTTTACATAACAAGTTATCTTAAAGACCATAGACATGGATTGACGAGAGAGGGGAAGAGCAATTTCTATGCCTCTGCCTTAACTCTCTCTGCCTTCCTAGATCTGACCAGTGTTTTGGTTTCATCCACATACGCTTGTGAATCTTTGTTCTCAGTGATGAATTTTGTTAAGTCTCATAATAGGAGTAGCCTGACGAATGAAAGTAGTAGCTCGTGCATATCTCTGAAGGTCATGAAATATAAACCTGATGTAAAATCTCTGTCATCAGTGATGCAGCAGCAAAAGTCACACTGATAATATCAAATGAAGTCATAAAGTTTTCTGTTGGACTATCAGTGTACATGTATACATTGAAAATAAATGCATTTTTCACCATCATATACTGTGTTTTTGTTGCTCGAATGAATTTTATTATTTCTTCAAGGTTCTTCACATACATACACCTTAAGAGATATCAAGTAGGCGTAACATGTTCTCAAAAAATTAAGGTTGGCACACAGAAGAATTTTGAGTCAGAGATTTTGCTGGTTTTGACACACACTCACAAAAAGGTTGCCCACCCTGCCCTAGGAGCTATATCAATAAAGATATTGCTACAATGTATGTTTGACATTTTCCTGCTTGTGGATTCTTCTAAGATTTTTATGGTTTCCCATCTTACATTTAAGTCCTTTATCCATTTTGAGTTTATTTTTGTGTATGGTGTAAGTTATTGATCTAGTTTAATTTTTTTGTATCTATCTGTCCAATTTTCCCAACACCGTTTATTGAAGAGACTATCTTGACTCCATTGTATGATCTTGCCTCCTTTGTCAAATATTAATTGAGTATAATGGCTTGGATCAATTTCTGGGTTCTCTGTTCTGTTCCATTGATCTATACTAGTATGTCTATTCTTGTGCCAATACCAGGTAGTTTTGAGATGAGTGGCTTTGTAATGCAGCTTGATATCTGGTATTGTGATCCCTCCAACTTTGTTCTTTCTCAAGATTGCTGTGGCTATTCAGGGTTTTTTTTTTTTTTTAATCCAGATGAATTTTTGGAGATCTTGTTCTAGGTCTGTGAAATATGCTGGTGGTATTTTTATGGGGATTGCATTGAATCTATAGATTGCTTTGGGTAATATGGACATTTTAATTGCTTTGGGTAATATGGATGTCGATTCTCCCAATCCATGAATACAGTATATTCTCCATTGTTTTTTGTCTTCCTCTATCTCTTTTGTCAATGTCCTATAATTTTCTAAGTATGTAATTTATTCTTAGTGAAATACCTGTAATATAAATGTTACCATCTTAACCATTATTTAAGTGGACAGTTCAGTGGCATTAACTATGTTCACATGCAACCATCACCACCATTCATCTCCAGACTTTCTCATCTTCACAAACTGGAACTTGGTCCTCATTAAACATTCATTCCTCCTCCTCCTTCCCCAGGCACCCACCATTCTACTTCCTGTTTCTATGACTTTGACTCCACTTAAGGACCTCATAAAAGTAAAGTCATATAGTATTTGTTCTTTTATGACTGGTTTATTTCACTCAGCATAATGTCCCAAGGATCATCCATGTTGAAGCATGTGTCAAAATTTCCTTCCTTTAAAAATTTTTTTAAGTGGTAAAAAACACATAAGTTTACCATTGTAACCTTTTTTTGAGTGTGTAGTTCAGTAGTGTTAAGTACATTCACAATATTGTGCAAAAACCCCTAAAACTTTTAAATCTTGCCAAACTGAAAATCTACACCCACTAAACACTAACTAATTCCTACCCCCCTTGTTCCATATCTGACAACCACCATTCTCTTTTCTGTTTCTATTAATTTAACTACTTCAGGTATGTCATTTAAGTGAAATCATGCAGACTTTGTCCTTTTGTGACTGGCTTCTTCCACTCAGCATTATGTCAGCAACTCTATTCTTTCAAGTACTTATTTCTCTGGAGCATGTGCATTTCAAAGGCCACTTCCTTCCATGAAAAACCCGTGCCCAACAAATACAAGTATCAGGTTGGAAATCATTTTGAATATGTTAAAAGCAGGTCAGTAAAAAGAGAAGCAATGTCTACAGGAGGATGTCTAAAAAGATGGTATCAGGAAAGCAACAGCTCTCTAGCCCAGTTAATTAGTGAGTTAAGTCCTTGGACATGAGATATCTGGAAGAAAGAAGTTTTACTTTATTTCAGCCTAGAAATGGTAAGCGAGAGGCAAGCTGCAGAGGGGTGATGTTTATATTTGGAGGGGCCTGATCCTCTACAGTAGAATTTCCACATCTGTTCTTTAAACATATTTGTACTCTCACTTTCTTCTGTAAGATCAGTGAGCTGTTGAGGGTGGATGCAACAATAAAATTTTACTGAATTAAAATGTACCCAAGTGATAGTCTGTTTGCACATGTGGCCCCAATTCTCTTCTGTTTCCATGTCTTTGGCAATGTGACTGTGAGCTCCTCCCATCCAGAAGTGGTCTTTTTCTCCACCTTTGACTCTGGGCTGCATTTAGGATTTTTTATTTGTTTTGACCAATAAAATATGGTGGAAGGGACAGTGCGTCTTACCAGGCCTTGGTGCATTTCCACTGCTCTCACTCAGAACCCTGGCTGAGCCATGTGAACAAACCCAGGTGGGCCTTCCAGAGAAGAAGAGGACATGCAGACAAAGCTCATTTATTCCAGCCAAGTCCTTCCTAGATCAATCACCATAGCTGAGCCCCTAATACATTAGAAAGGCCAGCCAAGATCAGCAGAGACACCCCCGCTGACTCACAGCTGACTGCAGACTCAATGAGGAGACCAACAGAGATCAGAACACATCCCCACTACACAAACCCATTGGAAAATAAAGTAATTATTTCAAGCTATTTGATTTTAGGATGGCTTATTATATAGCTATAATGAATTGATACTATCATCAAAGCAAACAGAACTGAGGGAAATTATGGAAAAAGCAATTCTTACTTTTGGCATTTGTATTGGTATTTGAGGACAGCACTCACAATCATTCTGTTATTCAAATGCATTTCAGATAGCTGTGTATAAAAGTACCTCCACTGAGTTGTTCCCTTCCAGGTAGCCAGGACAGGGTGGGAGGACATGCATGTTTGTGCAGGAAAATCTGTGATTCTTATTTACATGACTGGGGAGGATTTTAACTCCTGTGTGATTCATCCTTTTTATTTTTTCGTTTTCACTTTGTTTATTTTAACTGTTTTTTTTCCTCCAGGTTCTCTACTCACATCAATCTTACATGTGATTTGCCAGGAAATACACCCCTGACCCCAAGACACCATTCCAGATTGATTACACTTAAGTATATGACTCCATTGGAAGTGCTATTAGCATAGTCTTTGAAAATAACCCACAGCATATTTTCAGGAGTTTTTAGAAATTGTTTGTAATGCTTATGTTTAGTTCTTAGGCCAAACAGTTTTCTAATGAAGACAGCATTGTGCTTTGTGCAAGAATGGAAACCTCAAAACCATAAAGCTTCTGGGAGAATAAACTAGGGTGGTCCACAGATGTAAGATGAAATCCACAATATTGGAGTTTTAAATGGTTAAAGAGGCCCAGACTACAATAGAAACATAAACCACCATTAGAAGAGTGGAACACAATATGCTTCAAGATGTTTGAACCCTCAGTCTGAATTATGAGGCTTAATCTTCAGTTCAGTCAGCAGAAACTGACAATGCAAATTTTCGTTGTATTTATTATACAGACCATGTACATTGTAGAAGTTTCCTTTAGCATACACTGCTGTACTTTTTGTCCCGGCAGTTTGAGGGCGTGCAAATACCACAAAGTCATCAACAAGAACAGGCCATGCTCCTTCTTCATTATACTTAGACATGTCATCTGCAATCATTGTACTGAAGTCTAAAAGAAAATTCCAAGTATCTTTTGGTATTGATTGTTTATGATGTCCCAATAAAAACTTTTTCCATAAGTCTAAGAATTTAAATCTTTCATTAAGCATTAAATTCCAGTAGGCAATGGCCATTTCTAGATCTAAACATTTTTGTCCTGGATTCTTTGCAAAATTAAAAGTAAACTGGTAAAAAAAAAAAAAAAAGTAAACTTGGAAAAATCCTTAAATTGTCCTGGTACTTACAATTCCTCTTCCATTTTGGGTGTCTGGGCCTCTGGGCTGTCACTTTCTAATTCTGTCATGCCTTGCATGAACTCTTGTTTGGAGAACTTGCACTGTGTTGCTGCTCTGAACTTCCATGCAATGATCAACCCAATAATGCTGGCTTGGCCTGAGGGCCAGGTCATCACAGAACTGCTGTATGCCATCTATTCCAATTTTATTTTAATCTTGAGGATCTTTCTGTCTAGTGTATAGATATACTAACTTCTTCCTGTCCGATGATACTTTTACACTGTCTCATATATACAATTCAGGATTTGGGGGAAAAATTGGTCTGTTGCAACATCTAACTTTCAATCATTTTGAGACAGGCATCTTACTGCTGCTTTTTCCCTAGGTTGTGTGAAGATCATAAAGTAACCAAGATTTTCCTTCTGCAACAACTTAAAGTTGACCATGTTGTGTCCTCTGGGCCTCTTCCCTCCTCCTCCAGCTCCAGGGTGAATGGAGGTTAGATGGTTCCTCTCCCGGGCTTGTGGGCTCCAGTTCATGCACAGTGTGGGGCAGCCCTTGGTGCAGCCGAGGAAGCAGTCCTGGGCCTGGGAGAGGCAGAGGGTTGGGGCAGATGTCAGGAGCCCTGTGTGAGTTTTCCCCTGGGGCAGGGTCCTTCCAAGCATGTGTGATTCATCCTTTAGTTATAAAGATTGAAGATATTCCTGAGTGTAAAGGAATTATTGAGTGTAAATATATGATATTTAGATTGTTTGCTCACTGTCCCTTTGATGGATTTGAAAAAAGTTTAGAAAAGGGGAGATATTTAATTTAGAGCACTTACTAGTCGAAGGAGTGACATTTGTATGAAGCACATTGAAAAATTTCAAACAAAAAATAGTTCAGAAAAATAACACATAAAACACTCACATAATTCTTCTCCCAATTGAATAAGGAACCTCACACATGGACATCATATTCCACACTTTATTTTTACTATTATTTTATTATTGATTTTTTTTAGAGAGAGGAAGGGAGACATAGATACAGAGATAGAGATAGATAGATAGATAGATAGATAGATAGATAGATAGATGATTGATAATAGATAGGTAGGCAGATAGAGAGATAGAAGCATCAATGTGATGCTTCTTGTATGCACCACACCTGGGATGGAACCCACAACCTAGGTACATGCTCTGACCTGGAATCAAACACACAATACTTTTTTGGTGCACAGGAGGATGCTCAGCCAACTGAGCCATTGGGCCAGGTCAATATTCCACACTTTCATGCAGCATGAAAAATATTTTTGTATAGTAATAAATTGCATGACTATTTTTTTGCTTCATCATATTTAAGGTCATCTCTAACTCTAACTGTATTAGATCACTTTATTTATTAAAATGTATGTATCCATGAAGACACTTCTTGGAAACATGTATTGAGTAGTCAATTTTTGCCAGTGACGAAGGTAGGCATGTGAACACACAGTTGAATAACAGAATGAAGACTATAATACTAGGAGAACAGGTATAAAACATACCAGCACGTTAAAATCTAATGTTATCCTATATAATAAAAGTGTAATATGCAAATTGACCAAATGATGGAACAACTGGTCACTATGACTTGCACTGACAACCATTGATGCTCAATGCAGGAGCTGCCCCCTGGTAGTCAGTGTGCTCCCACAGGGTAATGCCACTCAGCCAGAAGCAGGGCTCATGGCTGGCAAGTGCAGCAGTTGTGATGGGAGCCTTTCCTGCCTCCACTGCAGCGGGCAGTAAGGAGTGAGGAGGCCTGACTGCGAAAGACCTGGACCATGAGAGGGAAGTCTGACTACGGACATTCCCCAAGGGGTCCCAGACTGTCAGAGGGTGCAGGCCGGGCTGAAGGACCCCCTCCCCAGTGCGTGAAGCTTGTGAACCAGGCCTCTATTAGAAAATAATGATGAACACATAAGTGAAAACTTTGGTCTCAGATTTTCCTCTACAATAAATTATATAAATGGCCTTATAGCCAAGTATAGTTTGTTCCTAGTGGTAGTATAATTGATGACTGTTCTTTCAGAAAAACAATAGAAAAATTACTTGGAATGATATATATCATAAGAGAATAAATTATGCTAAAGTAATGCATGTTAACCCATGAGATAAATGAATATTTCCAATTCCTTATGGTTCAAAGATTGAATGAATTTGTGTCAGACTTCTGACTCTGAGGTTAGAAACCTGCATTCCTGGACAATTCTTCAGCCTAGTAAGGTTGGCCCTTGAAAAGCTTACCTGCCAAGGAATCTTTGCAGGGCCCTCTTTATGTCATTGTTCCTCAGACTGTAGATGAAGGGGTTCAGCATGGGTGTGACCACAGTGTACATCACTGAGGCTGTTGCATTGTGGGTAGCAGTGGAGCTGAGGTAAACTCCAAGGCTTGTACCATAAAATAAGGAGACAACTGAGAGATGAGACACACAGGTAGAAAATGCTTTGTACTTCCCCTGAGCTGATGGGATTCTACATATGGAGGCAATGATCTTAGAGTAAGAGTAAAGAATCCCAGCAAGGGGACCACCACCCAGTAGCACAGTTATAAAATACATCACCATGTTATTAAGAAAGGTGTCGGAACAGGCAATTTGAACCACCTGACGGAGTTCACAGAAAAAGTGGGGGATTTCCAAGTCTGAGCAGAAGCGCAGACCAAACACCATTAAGCTTTCTAGCAAGGAATTCAGGATACTCATGATCCAGCAAACCAGAACCAGCAGTCCACAGAGCCGGGGGTTCATGATGACCATGTAGTGCAGGGGGTGGCAGATGGCCACAAACCGGTCATAGGCCATCACGGTCAGGATAAAGTTGTCCAACACAGCAAAGAGTATGAAAAAATATATCTGGGTGATACAGCCTTCATAGGTGATAACTTTGCTTTGTGTCTGGATGTTCCATAGCATCTTTGGGATAGTGGTGGAGGTGAAACAGATGTCTACCAAGGACAAGTTGGAGAGGAAGAAGTACATGGGCGTGTGGAGGTGGGAGTCTGAGCTGACGGCCAGGATGATGAGCAGGTTTCCCAACACAGTGATCAGGTACATGGAGAGGAAAAGTCCAAATATGAGGGGCTGCAGTTCCAGTGCCTGTGAAAATCCCAGGAGAAGAAATTCTGAAATTTGTGTACCATTGCCTGGTTCCATGTGTTGGAGGTGACTACAAAAGAAAAGAGATAGAAAAAAATGAATAACTAATTTTCACATTAGCAAGCATTAGTAACTGAGAATAAATGACACATTTATATTTTAGAGTCAGGAAAATAATGTCCATTTTTGTTGTGTGATCTGGCTCCCATTAATATTTCTCTATTGGAATTCCTCATTAGAATTTCCTTTTCTAACATCTACCTGTTCTTCAAAGGTAATGTATACTGCTGTTTTACTGAGGATATCTTTCATGCATTTGAGACATATATATTGACTATAGACTATGTTCTAGGCACTTTTCAGAGTATAGGATGCTGAAAAACAGAAGTCTACAAACTAATGATGGAGCAATAATATCCTATATAATAAAGAGGTAATATGCAAATTGGCCATCAGTCCAACACGGAAGATGGCCACCCCATGTGGACACAAGGTGGCTGCAGGGGAGGGTCGTTGTGGGCAATCAGGCTAGCAGGGTAGGGCAGTTGGGAGAGACCAGGCCTGCAGGGGAGGGCAGTTGGGGGGACCAAGCTGGCAGGGGAGGGCAGTTAGGGGCAATTGGGCTGACAGGGGAAGGAAGTTAGGGGTGGCCAGACCTTTAGGGGAAGGCAGTTAGGGGTGACCAGGCCAGCAGGGGAGGGCAGTTGGGGGGACCAGGCTGGCAGGGGAGGGCAGTTGGGGAGACCAGGCCAACAGGGGAGGGCAGTTAGGGGCAATTGGGCTGACATGGGGGGAAGTTAAGGGTGACCAGGCCATCAGGGGTGGGGAGTTAGGGGCAACCAGGCTGGCAAGGGAGAAAAGTTAAGGATTGGCAGTTGGGGGGCAACTAGGCCTACAAGGGAGGACAGTTAGGGGTGACCAGACCTGCAGGGAGGGCAGTTGGGGGTGACGAGACTGGAAGGGGAGGGCAGTTAGGGGAAATTGGTCAGGCAGGGGAGCAGTTAGGCATTGATCAGGCTGGCAGGGAGTAGTTAGGGGGTGATCAGGCTGGCAGGCAGAAGCAGTTAGGGGCAATCAGGCAGGCAGGCAGGCAGGGAGGTGAGTGGTTGGGAGCCAGCAGTCCCGGACTGTGAGAGGGATGTCCGACTGCCGGTTTAGGCCTGATCACACAGGGATCAGGCCTAAACCAGCAGTTGGACATCCCCTGATGGGTCCCAGATTGGAGAGGGTGCAGGCTGAGCTGAAATTCATGCACGGGGCCTGTAGTAATCAAATAAAAATGATAATATAATATATCTGATGGTGAAGATGCTCTAAAGAAAAGTAAATCATATCAAATGGAGGGAGTGAATAGTGGGTGTTATTTTTTATAGAATTTAGCCAAGACTTGCCAACAGCTGACACTTTAACACAAACCTCAATGAAGACTGAGTGAAACACTAAGTGGGAAAGTGTTTCCCAGGGAGAAGGAACACCCAGTACAAAGACCCTGAGGAAGATGGTTGTTTGAGAAAATGAAGGCTTGGGAGTTTGAAGATGGCATCATGTGGCAGATTATTCTTGTACCTCCTCCTAGAACCTAACTGGCAATAAAACAAAATTAGGGAATATTCACTCTGAATTATCAACTGAAGACTAGCTGAAGAGGAGACTTTTAAAGAAGGAAGGGCAGAAACCACCTTGAGAGTGACAGGAGGCTCTGGTTTCAGGAGGAGCAGGCCAAGATAAGGAAGGATATCTCAGCTGTGGGGGTTTCCCTCTGAGAGTAGAGGCCTGTACACCAGGCTGGGCTCCCCAGTTTCCAGGGCCAGAGCCAGGAACACCTGCCCACATAGCATCCATCAGTGAAAAGCAGCAGGGCTTCTACCAGCAGAGGGCGATGGAGCCTGCTGGAGATAAAACCACTTTGTTTTTATTACTTAGATATTTTTATTTTTAAAATATTTATTGTTGAAAGTATTACATATGCTCCCTTGTTTCCCCCATTGACCTCTTCCAGCCTGCTCCTGTCCGCCAGCCCAGGCCTTTATCACCCTATTCTCTGTGTCCACGTGATATGCATATATGCATATAAGTTCTTTGTTTGGATTCTTCCCACTCACTCACCCTCCCCTGCCTTCTGAAACTCTTTTTATGAGGCCAGCATTATCATAATTCTAAAATGAGATAAAGACACTACAAAGAAAGAGAATTACTGGCCAATATCCCTGATATATATAGATGTTAAAATCCTCAACAAATATTGACAAATCAGATTCAGCAACATATTAAAAAGATCCTACATCATGACCACATTGGATTTATTCCAGGGATGTAAGGCTGGTACAATATTCACAAATCAATAAATGTCAAACATCACATAAATGAATTGAAAGACAAAAATTGCAGAATCCTATTAATAGATGCAGAAAAAGCATTTGATAAAATACAAAACACAGTTTTGATAAAAACTCTCAGCAAGGTGAAATAGAGGGATTGTACCTCTATATTACAAAGGTCAGATGTGACAAACCTACAGCAAACATACTTGAAAGGAAAAAGCTAAAACCATTTTACCTAAGAACCTGTATAAGACAGGGATGTCCACTTTCACAACTCTTATTCAACATAGAACTGGAAGTCCTAGCCACAGCAATCAGACAAGAAGAAAACTTAAAATACATCCAAATTGGAAAGCAGGGAGTAAAACTGTCATTATTCGCAAATGATGGTGCTATTTAACTCCAAATGGTGGTGCTATTTAACTCAGAGTCTCTCAGCCTCAGTGCTGTTGGCACCTGGGACAAACTGTTCTCTGTGGTGAGGTCTGTCCTATGAACTGAAGATTGTTTAGCATCCCTGCCTCCACCCACTTCTCTCCAGTGTGACCATCACAGATCTGTCAGGACATAGCTCAATCTCTCTTGGGGGGAAAATCAACCCCATTTAGAACCATAGTTTGAATTTAATAATTTAAACACATTTTAATAGCATTAATGTAATAGCAATTTAATGATAAAAGAGTATGAAAGACCATCAAAAGTGTGAGTAGCAGCCACACTATAATTTCTTAGGTAGTCACTGAAATAAATACATTAATTAATCAAGCAAACAAACAGCAATCTCTGGCCTCTGGGCTAAGTAGAATGAGCTCCCAGGTGACAACAGGTAAATGTTCCTGGCTTCCATTCTCTGTGACCCTCTCTCTCATGCAGGGTCAGCGGAGTTATGGACTCACCTTGATAAGATCCGTGAGAGGAAGATCATTATGGGGATGTCTGAATTCCTCCCTGAATGGCAGATGATAGAGATTGAAGTTCTGTTCACAGGCAAGACAGCAGGAAGGTGTGCAGCCTCAGTCCCCAGCCAGAGTTGGCGCTACGAACAAACAAATAACGGTGAGAAATAAACATAACCATACTCCTCCTAGGCTAAGTTTACACATGATGGGAGACTGGAGATAAGGGGATATTTATAATTCCCCATATCTGCTCTGCAGGCACATTTCTCTCTTGTTTCTCCAGCCTCCAAGCATATGAATATGATAGATCTTTTAGCAAGGAGAGGCTTAGGGGAGCAAATGGAACAAGGTTGCTAATTGGCTGACTTTAGGATAGAAGATGAGCCAGGCTCATCCAGGTGGGACTAAAGTTACCACAATGGTTCTTTAATGTTGAAGAGAGAAACAAAAGAATAGGACTCAGAGAGACTTTGAAAATGCTACACAGCCGTCTTAAGATGGAAGAAGGAACATGAGCCAAGTTATGCAGGCAGCCAGCAACACTGAAAGGCATTAGAAAGAAACACATCCTTCCCTGAGCCTCTAGCACTGCACACCTCTTGTCTCTTGTCTCTGGGATAGGCTGATTAGACACAGTGACTCAGGTAAAAGTTTTCAGGTTCCATCCTCGCTGACCCTTTCCTGATGTACCTGCTGGCCTCCCAGGCTCACCTGGATGGGTCTCTGAGAGGAAGGTCTCCGTGTGGAAGTCTGAATTGCTCCCTGGATGGTCGATGATGAGACTGAAGCTCTGTCCCGACATGAGACAGAAAGGAGTGAAGCATCAGTTCCTGAGCCAGCTTATGAATCAAAAGCAACAACCATGCCCTGTCCCTCAGCGTTGTACAAACTGAGGACTGCACAGGGGAGACATTTACAGCTCTCTCTATACCTGCTCATCAGGCACATTTCCCTTGTGTTATTCCAACTTCTAAGCACATGATTTCCCTCTGGGCCTCTAGAATAAACAGAAAGGAAAATTTTCCTAATGATTCTCTGATCCCAGGAGACCAGGTTGTAAGTCAAGTGTACTTAGTTTTTATGACTTCCTGTCTTCATGTCGCCTGCTTTGAAGGGCCAAAAGACCTTTTACTCTACCCCACCCTGACTTCCCTTTTTCTTCAAAGTCTGATTGGGGGTGGGACACAGCCCTGATGTCTCTAGAGAATGGCTATTCTCCTCTTCAATATGGCAGAACTGCACTTCTTTGATATGCAATGTTTGGTACCACACACTTTGGTTCCTGACACATTTGTCAAAATAATTAGGGAGTTTACACTTAAATCACCAGTTAAAAGGTATCATTTAGAGCCTCACAAAATATTGATTAATATTCTTCTCCAGTGTGCCTCTGGTGGTTGAGCATTGTCCCATGCACCTACAGTGTGTTGGCATGCCCATTTTGCACGCTTGATCCCCAGTAGGTGTTGTGCAGGAAGCAGTCCATCAATGCTTCTCTCTCATGGATGTTTCTGTTTCTCTTTCTCTCTAAAAATTCAATAAAAACATTTTAAAGTATTAAGTATAAGAGATACATTTAGATATTTTTTATGTCACATCACCTGAGCTTATCATTTTGTAGAAACTGTCTGATTTAATCTTTAGGACAGTCCATTCTATTGGGTAATATTTCTTTTTGAAATGACCATGTGATTTTATTCCCATTCATTCTATTAATGTCAGGCATTACATTGGTTGATTTCTATCTTTTTAAAAAAATCTTTATTGTTGAAAGTATTATATATGTTCACCTTTTTCTTCATTGACCTCTCCCAACCCTCCTGGGTCCCACCTCCCCACAGGCCTTCACCAGCCTATTGTCTGTGTCCATCGGTTATGCATATATGCATATGAGTTCACTAGTTGATCTCTTCCCACCTCACCCTCCCCTGCCTTTCCTCTGAGGTTTGACAGTCTATTCAATGCTTCTGTGACTCTGGGTCTACTTTTGTTCATCAGTTTATGTTGTTCATTATATTCCACAAATGAGTGAAATCTTTTGATATTTATCTTTCTCTGATTGGCTTATTACGCTTAGCATATTGCTCTCCAGATTCATCCATGCTGTTGCAAATGGTAAGAGTTCTTTCTTTTTTACAACTGTGTAGTATTCCATTGTATAGATGCATCACAGTTGTTGTTTTGTTTATTGTCTAAAGTTTTACATATTTCTCCTTTGTCCTTGATTGACCCCTTCTACTCCCCCCGGGCATTTCCACACTGGAGGGCAAGCCCCCACTGCCCTTGTGTCTGAGTCCATTGGTTATGCTAATATGCATGCATACAAATCCTTTGGTTAAAGTAAACTGGATAAAAAAAGTAAACTGGTAAAAATCCTTAAATTGTGCTGGTCTTTTCAATTCCCCTTCCATCTTGTTTAGCTGGGGTTCTGTGCTGTCATTTCCTAAGTCTGTCATGCCCTGCATGAACTCTTGTTTGGAGAACTTGCACTGTGTTGCTGCTCTGAACTTCCATGCAATAATCATCACAGAACTGTTGTATGCCAGCTATTCCAATTTTATTTTTACCTTGAGGATCATGGTATCTAGTGCATAGATGTTCTAACTTCTTCTTGTCCAATGATCCTTTTACACTATCTCATATATATGGTTCAGGATTTGGGGGAAAAAATTGGTCTGTTAGAATATCTAGAGGGGAAAGAAGATGGCGGCGATATAGGCAGACGCGTCCCAGGCCGTGTCCTGGAGCAAATGGAGTGAGCAGCTGAAACTAATAACACCCACCCCGAATTGGCGAAATTGCTCAGCTGGTGAGAGAGTTTGCAGCTGGGAAGGGCAGAACTCCCCTGGAAAGGTAAAAAAAAAACCCCAGGGATTTGGGCAGGAAAGTTTGCCAGACCTCTGAGCCCAGAGGGTCGGAGGGAGACCGCGTGGCAGACAGCCGCGTCCCTTGGGACAGGCACAGCCCCTGACGGGGGAAAGGTGATCCTCGGGATTCCTGGCGCCGGGGGATTTGAGAGCTGGGTTCTGTGATCACTGAGGACTGAGCCTAAAGGGGGCAGCCTGAAGAGCTGACCTGACCATGCAGTGCCCGTAAAAGAAGAGTTTACAGGGACCAAGCCTTCCCCTTTCCGCGGCCGGCATTTGTTTGTTTGTTCTCGCCGAATCCTGTTCATGGGACATTTCGGATACAGACACTCACCTGTGCTGAAGAGAGGGAGAGGGTGTGGAGGAGTGGAATCTGGGGAGAGACTGAGGAAAGAAGGGGGGCCAGGAGAGGTGGAAGCGAATTGAGTGCTGAGACGCCCCTTAGCCCAGGACTGGGGCAGCCATTCTCTCTGGAGAGTGAAACTCCTCCCCCCAGCCCCCAGGCAAGGAGCACAACCACACCTAGATTCCACCCTGAATGAGATCAAGGATTAAAATAATCTGATCATCACCTGGGAGTTAACAGGGTCTGGCCTATAGAGGGATTTTCAATGCCATATAGCCTCAGAGGCCAAGCCCAGAACACTGCCACCCAGAGGCTGAGCCACAAACTGACTCTTTGCTAAACACAAAATAAGGCAATCTGGGAAACAAATCCGGGCTGCTTTAAAATAAGGACTGTGGTTTACAACACAGCGGAATAGAGTATCGCAGGGAAACTCAACCCTCTCCTGAATACCTGGCAGGACTAAAGGCGAGCCAGACTGAAGAATAGAAGAACCGAAGGACCTTCATTACTGCAATTTTTTTTCTTTTTTCACCTTTTAACTAAGAAACCAATTTTTTTTATTTTTTTATTTTTTTTCCCTTTTTTTCTTCTCCCCCCCCCCCCTTTTCCATCACCTGGTTTTACCCTTTTAATTACTACCTTCTTATTTTTAACCAGTATTATTACTGCTACCATTTTACCATCTTTTAAAGTGCCATTTTATTTTCTCTTTATTTTATTTTGGGATTAGTGTTCTTCATTCTATTTTCATCGTTATACTATTGGTTGTTTCTAGTTTGCATCCATCTACAGGGAGCTGTTGCTGGAATTTGCTGGGATTAGTGGTGGTTCTATAGGAGTATTCTCATCATATAAAAAGTCTCTTCCCCTCTTCCACTTCATTCTCTCTTTTCACTCTTTTTTTTCTTTTCTCGCATTTATTTCCCCCCCTTCTTTTTCCCAATTTCTTTTTTGCACTCCTTTTTTTTGGTCCATACTTTTCTTTTTTCTCTTTTATCTTTTTCTTTTCCTTCTGCATTATCCCCTAATTCTCTTAATTCGGGTGGTCGCCTTTATTTGGGGTTATTAATATCGTGAATATATTTGTGTTTAGTGCCTGGTACGTGGTGCCTTGTTGTGTTGTATTTTGTGCCCTTAAATCAACGCAGCAGATCCAAGCAACAGCAATCGCCTGAGCACCATACCCTCTGCTAAGGAACAGCAGCTGTACGTGAAACTGCCCCCCACCAGCCAGAAGAGCCACCACAGCTGTGAACAGCACCCACCAGAGGAGCTGCCACCAACTGAAGAGCAGCTGCTACCGCAACCGCCCGAAGAGCAACCACAGACCAAGGACTCACTGCCACCCAGGGAGCAGCCACTGAACGACTCAACGTCTAGATATGTCAGTGAGATCAAACATGGGTAGACAAAGAAACCCCCAAAGGAAAGAGAAGGAGGACTCTCCAGAAAAGCAGCTAAGTAATACAGAGGCATGCAACATGACAGAAAAAGAATTCAGAAAAAGGGTCCTAGAGTGCATAAACCAGATGGAGGAAAAAATCGACAACCTCTGCAAGAAGCAAGAAGAAACAGATGAAATAATCAATAACATATGGAAGAAGATAGAAGAAACAGATGAAAAAATCAACAACTTAAGTAAGACCCAAGAAGAAATGTAGAGTGATATAGCTGCAATAAAAAACACCATTGAAAGTATCAACAGTAGACTAGGAGAAGCGGAGGACCGAATTAGTGAATTAGAAGACAAGGAAGCAAAACACACCCAAAATGTACTGCAATTGGAGGAAAAAATTAAAAGACAGGAGGAGAGCCTAAGGGAGCTTTGGGACAACATGAAACGAAACAACATACGAATAATAGGGGTACCAGAACAACAGAAAGATGAACAAGAATTAGAAAACCTATTCGAAGAAATAATATCAGAAAACTTCCCTGAGGTGGGGAAGAAAAAAGTCACACAAGCCCAGAGAGTCCCAAACAAGGTGAACCCGAAAAGACCCACACCAAGACACACCATAATTACCATGGCAAATGTTCAGGACAAAGAGAAAATCTTACAGGCCGCAAGAGAGAGACGGAAAGTCACATACAAGGGATCTCCCATTAGATTATCAAATGATTTCTCAACAGAAACACATCAGGCCAGAAAAGAATGGACAGAAATTTACAAAGTGATGCAAAGCAAAGGACTGAATCCAAGAATACTCTATCCAGCAAGGCTATCATTCAAACTTGAAGGGGAAATAAGAAGCTTTACAGGCAAAAAATGGCTAAGGGAGTTTATCACCACCAAGCCAGCAATGCAAGGAATGCTAAAGGGTCTGGTATAAAAAGAAGAAATAAAAATCTCAGAAAGAAAACAGCCACACACACACACACAAAAAGAAATGGCTACAAACAAGTACCTTTCAAAAATAACTTTAAATGTAAATGGACTAAATGCTCCAACCAGAAGACATCAAGTGGCTGAATGGATAAAAAAACATGACCCATACATCTGTTGTCTACAAGAAACCCACCTCATTAGAAGGGACTCACACAGACTGAAAGTGAAAGGATGGAAAAATATCTTTCAGGCAAATGGAAAGGAAAAGAAAGCTGGGGTAGCAATACTTATATCGGACAAAATAGACCTCAAAGTGAAGGCCATAACAAGAGTTAGGGAAGGCCACTTCATAATACTAAAGGAATCAATACAAGAAGAAGATATAACCCTGGTAAACATATATGCACCCAATGCAGGAGCACCCAAATTTATAAAAAAAACTCCTGGAAGATATCAAAGGAGAGATCGACAACAATACAATCATAGTAGGGGACTTTAATACACCACTGACAGCACTGGATAAGTCCTATAGACAAACAATCAGCAAAGATACAGCAATCCTAAATGACTCACTTGATCAGATGGACTTAATAGACATCTTCAGAACGCTTCACCCCAAAGCCAGGGAATATACGTTCTTCTAAAGTGCTCATGGGGCATATTCAAAAATAGACCACATATTGGGTCACAAGCAAAGTATCCCCAAATTCAAGAAGATTGAAATCATACCAAGCATCTTAACAGACCACGATGGCATAATATTAGAAATAAACTACAATAAAAACAACCCAAAATACTCAAACACCTGGAAGCTGAATAGCATGCTATTAAATGTTGATTGGGTTAGCAATGAGATCAAAGAAGAAATTAAAAACATCCTGGAAACTAATGACAATGAAAACACAACAATCCAAAACCTATGGGACACAATGAAAGCAGTCCTGAGAGGGAAGTTTATAGCTCTACAGGCCTATCTCAACAAACAAGAAAAAATGGTAGTAAATCATCTAACTCTACAACTCAAAGATTTAGAAAGAGAGCAACAAGAAAACCCCAGAGTGAGCAGAAGGAAGGAGATAATAAAGATTAGAGCAGAAATAAATGACACAGAGACCAAAAAACCAATACAGAAAATCAATGAAACCAAGAGCTGGTTCTTTGAAAGGATAAAGAAGATTGACAAACCCCTAGCCAGACTCACCAAGAAGCAAAGAGAGAGGACCTAAATAAACAAAATCAGAAACGATAGAGGCGAAATAACAACAGACCCCACAGAAATACAAATGATTGTTAAAAAATACTATGGACAGCTCTACTCCAACAAACTAGACAACCTGGAGGAAATGGACAAATTCCTAGAAAAATACAACATTCCAAAACTCAATCAGGAAGAATCTAAAAATCTCAACAGGCCAATAACTATGGAAGACATTGAAGCAGTCATCAAAAAGCTTCCATCAAACAAAAGCCCAGGACCAGACGGCTTCACAGGGGAGTTTTACCAAACATTCAAGGAAGAACTAAAACCTATCCTCCTCAGACTACTACAAAAAATTCAAGAGGAAGGAACACTTCCAAGCTCATTCTATGAAGCCAGCATCACCCTAATACCAAAACCAGGTAAAGACAACACAATGAAAGAGAATTACAGGCCAATATCCCTCATGAACATAGATGCCAAAATCCTCAACAAAATCTTAGCAAATCGGATCCAGCAGTACATCAGAAAGATCATACACCATGACCAAGTAGGATTTATCCCAGGGATGCAAGGATGGTACAATATCCGCAAATCAATAAACGTGATACATCACATAAACAAATTGAAAGAAAAAACCCACATGGTCATATCAATTGATGCAGAAAAAGCATTTGACAAAATTCAACACCCATTTTTGATAAAAACTCTCAGTAAGGCGGGAGTAGAAGGATCATACCTCAACATAATAAAAGCCATATATGACAGGCCCACAGCCAGCATCATACTCAATGGACAAAAACTAACACCATTTCCCCTAAGAACAGGAACAAGACAGGGGTGCCCCCTCTCACCACTCCTGTTCAACATAGTACTGGAAGTGTTAGCCATTGCAATTAGGCAAGAAGAAGAAATAAAAGGCATCCAAATTGGAAAAGAGGAAGTAAAACTGTCCTTATTTGCTGATGACATGATATTATACATACAAAACCCTAGAGACTCCATCAAAAAGCTACTAGACTTAATACATGAATTTGGCAATGTAGCAGGATACAAAATTAACCCCAAGAAATCTGAGGCATTTCTATACACCAATAGTGAACTTTCAGAAAGTGAGATTATAAAAACAATCCCGTTTACCATCGCACCAAAAAAATTAAGCTACCTAGGAATAAACTTAACTAAAGAGGTAAAAGACCTCTACTCAGAAAACTACAGGATGTTGAAAAAAGATATAGAGGAAGACATAAACAGATGGAAGAACATACCGTGTTCATGGATTGGTAGAATCAACATCATGAAAATGTCCATACTACCCAAAGCAATCTATAAATTCAACGCACTTCCCATTAAAATACCAACGGCATACTTCATAGATCTAGAACGAACTCTCCAAAAATTCATCTGGAATAAAAAAAGACCCCGAATAGCTGTAGCAATCCTGAAAAAGGACAAAGTAGGTGGGCTCTCAATACCAGATATCAAGATGTATTACAAAGCCACTGTTCTCAAAACTGCCTGTACTGGCACAAGAATAGGCATATAGATCAATGGAATAGAATAGAGAGCCCAGAAATTGGCCTGAACCAATATGCTCAATTAATATTTGACAAATGAGGCAAGAACACACAATGGAGCCAAGATAGTCTCTTCAATAAATGGTGCTGGGAAAATTGGACAGATATATGCAAGAAAATGAAACTAGACCACCAACTTACACCATACACAAAAATAAACTCAAAATGGATAAAGGACTTAAATGTACGACAGGAAACCATAAAAATTCTAGAAGGATCCAAAGGCAACAAAATCTCAGACATATGCCGAAGCAATTTCTTCACTGATACATCTCCTAGGACACTTGAAACTAAAGAGAAAATGAACAAACTACAACAAAATAAAAAGCTTCTGCACAGCAAAAGAAACCATCAACAAAACAACGAGAAAACCCACTGTGTGGGAAAACATATTTGCCAATGTCATATCTGATAAGGCCCTAATCTCCAAAATTTATAGGGAATTCATACAACTTAACAAAAGGAAGATAAACAATCCAATCAAAAAATGGGCAAAGGACCTAAATAGACACCTTTCAAAAGAGGACATTCAGAAAGCCAAGAGACATATGAAAACATGCTCAAAGTCACTAATCATCTGAGAGATGCAAATCAAAACAACAATGAGGTACCATCTCACACCTGTCAGACTGGCTATCATCAACAAATCAACAAATGACAAGTGCTGGAGAGGATGTGGAGAAAAAGGAACACTTGTGCACTGCTGGTGGGAATGCAGACTGGTGCAGCCACTATGGAAGACAGTATGGAGTTTCCTCAAAAAACTACAAATGGAACTCCCATTTGACCCTGTGATCCCACTTCTAGGAATATATCCCAAGAAACCAGAAACACCAATCAGAAAGGATATATGCACCCCTATGTTCATAGAAGCACAATTCACCATAGCTAAGATCTGGAAACAGCCTAAGTGCCCATCAGTAGATGAATGGATTAGAAAACTGTGGCACATCTACACGATGGAATACTACGCTGCTCTAAAAAGGAAGGAACTCTTACCAATTGCAACGGCATGGATGGAACTGGAGAGCATTATGCTAAGTGAAATAAGCCAGTCAATGAAGGAAAAATACCATATGATCTCACTTATTCATGGATAATTGAGACCATTATAAACTTTTGAACAATAATAGATACAGAGGCAGAGCTGCCTCAAACAGATTGTCAAACTGCAGCAGGAAGGCCGGGGAGGGTTGGGGGGGCGGGAGGTAGGGGTATAAGAGATCAACCAAAGGACTTGTATGCATGCATATAAGCATAACCAATGGACATAAGACACTGGAGGATAGGGGAGGCTAGGGGACTGTCTAGGGCGGGGGGGGGGGAATGGACACATATGTAATACCCTTTGTAATAAAAAATTAAAAAAAAATATAAAAAGGGGAAAAAAAAAGAATATCTAACTTCCAGTCATTGCGAGACAGGCAACTTACTGCTGGTTTTTCACTAGGTTGTGTGAAGATCATAAAGTAAGCATGGGTATCCTTCTGCAACAACTTAACCTTGATCATGTTGTGTCCTCCAGGCCTCTTTCCTCCTCCTCCAGCTCCAGGGTGAGTGGAGGTTAGGTGGCTCCTCTCCGGGGCTGGTGGGCTTCAGTTCATGCACAGTGGGGCAGTCCTTGGCATAGCCGAGGAAGCAGCCCTGGGCCTGGGAGAGGCAGAGGGTTGGGGGCAGATTTCAGGAGCCCCTCATGACTTTTCTCCTGGGGGCTTGGTCCTCTCAGGCACGTGTGATTCATCCTTTGATTATACAGATTGAAGATATTCCTAAGTGTAAAGATATTCTTGAGTATATATATGATATTTAGATTGTTCTCTCACTGTCCCTTTGGTGGATTTGAAAAAAATTTAGAAAAGGGGAGATATTTAATTTAGAGCACTTAGAAGGAGTCACATTTGTATGAAACACATTGAAACAGGAAAATATTTCAGAAAAACACACATAAAACAATTCGCATAATTCTTCACCCAGATGAATAAGGATACTTATACATGGACATCATATTCCACACTTTATTTTTTTACGATTATTTTATTATTGATTGTTTTGGGAGAGGAAGGGAGACATAGATACAGCAGTAGACATAGGTAAGTAAATGATAGATAAGAAATAGATAGATAGATAGATAGATAGATAGATAGATAGATAGATACAGAGGCATTGATGTGAGAGAGAAACATTGATTGACTGCCTTCTGAATGCACCCCACCTGGGATGGAAACCACAACCTAGGTATATGCTCTGACCTGGAATCAAACACACAACACTTTTTGGTATACAGGAAGATGCTCCAACCAACTGAGCCATTGGCCAGGTCAATTTTCCACACTTTAGTCATGTGCAGCATGAAAAATATTTTTCAAGAGTAATAAATTGTATGGCTGTTTTTTGCTTTATCATATTTAAGGTCATCTCTGACTCTAACCTTATTAGATCACTCTATTTATTAAAATGTATGTATCCATGAAGATGCTTCTTGGAAACATGTATTGGGTAGTCAATTTTTGCCACTGGCTAAGATAGGCATATGGACACACAGTTGAATAACAGAATGAAGTCTATAAAACCAGGAGAACAGCTATAAAACATACTAGCATGTTAAAGTCTACATTATCAAGAAGAGTTGGGCAGTTAGTGCTATAAAAAGTAATGATGAACATGTAAGTGAAAACTGTGGTCTCAGATTATCTTCTACAATAAAATTATGTAAATGACTAGTAGCCGAGTATTGTTTTGTCCTTAGGGGTAGTACAATTCATGACTATTCTTTCAGGAAAACAATATAAAAATTACTTGGAATGATATATGTCATAAGAGAAGAAATTATGCTAAAGTAAGTCATGTTAACCCGTGAAATAAATAAATATTTCCAATTTGTTATGGTCCAAAGATTGGATTAATTTGTGTCAGACTTCTCTCTCTGAGGCTAGAAACCTGTATTCCTGGGCAATTCTTCAGCCTAGTCCAGTTGGCCCTTGAAAAGCTTACCTGCCAAGGAATCTTTGCAGGGCCCTCTTTATGTCATTGTTCCTCAGACTGTAGATGAAGGGGTTCAGCATGGGTGTGACCACAGTGTACATCACCGAGGCTGTTGCACTTGAGTGTGCATTTTGGGTAGTAGTAAAGCTGAGGTAAACGCCAAGGCTAGTACCGTAAAATAAGGAGACAACCGAGAGGTGAGAAGCACAGGTAGAAAAGGCTTTATACTTCCCCTGAGCTGATGGGATTCCACATATGGAAGAAAGTATCTTAGAGTAAGAGTAAAGGATCCCAGCAAAGGGACCACCACCTAGAAGTCCAGCTGAAAAGTACATTATAATTTTGTTAAGAAAGGTTTCAGAACAGGCAAGTTGGACCACCTGACTGAGTTCACAGAAAAAGTGGGAGATTTCCAAGTCTGAGCAGAAGCGCAGACCCAACACCATTAAGCTATTTAGCAAGGAATTCAGGACACTCATGATCCAGGACAGCAGAACCAGCAGTCCACAGAGCCGGGGGTTCATGATGACCATGTAGTGAAGTGGGTGGCAGATGGCCACAAACCGGTCATAGGCCATCACAGTCAGGATCATGTTATCCAACATTGCAAAAAGTATATAAAAATACATCTGTGTGATGCAGCCTTGATAGGTGATGACTTTGCTCTGTGTTTGGATGTTCCATAGCATCTTTGGGAGGGTGGTGGAGGTGAAACAGATGTCTACCAAGGACAGGTTGGAGAGGAAGAAGTACATGGGTGTGTGGAGGTGGGAGTCTGAGCTGACGGCCAGGATGATGAGCAGGTTTCCCAACACAGTTATCAGGTACATGGAGAGGAAAAGTCCAAATATGAGGGGCTGCAGTTCCAGTGCCTGTGAAAGTCCCAGAAGAAGAAATTCTGAAATTTGTGTACCATTGCCTGGTTCCATGTGCTGGAGGTGACTACAAAAAAAAAGTATAATTAATTTTCACATTATATGCATTACTGAGAATAAATGACACATTTATATTTTAGAGTCAGGAAAATAATGTCCATTTTTGTTGTGTGATCTGTTCCCCATTAATGTATCTCTATTGGCATTCCTCATTAGAATTTCCTTTTCTAACATCAACCTGTTCTTCAAATGTAATGTATACTGCTCTTTTACTGAGGATATCTTTCATGTATTTGAGAAATATTTATTAACTATGACCATGTTCTAGGCACTCTTCAGAGTATAGGACTCTGAAAAACAAAAGTTTGCAAACTAATGATGGAGCAATAATATAATCAAATAAAATGATAATATAATATATCTGATGGTGGAGATGCTATAAAGTAAATAACATTTATGAAAAGAGTGGATAGAGGCTGTTCTTTTTTTACAGAGTTTAACCAAGACTTGCCAATGCTGACACTTTAACACACACCTCAATGAGGACTGAAGAGAGACTAAGTGGGAGAGCGTTTCCCAGGGAGAAGGAACAGCCAGTACAAAGGCCTGAAGAAGATGGTTGTTTTAGAAAATGAAGGCTCGGGAGTTTATAGATAGCAGCATGTGGGAGGATTATTCTTGCAGCTTCTCCCAGAACCAAACTTACAATAAAACTAAATTAGGGAATATTCACCCTGAATTACCAACTGAAGACTAGCTGAAGAGGAAACTATTAAAGAAGGAAGGGCAGAAACCACCTCGAGAGTGATAGGAAGATTGTGGTTTTGGGAGAGGATGTCACCACTCCCACAGGGCAGGCCAAGTTGAGGAGGAATATCTTAGCTGTGCGGGTTTCCCCCTGAGAGTAGTGAGGCCTGTACACTAGGCTGGGCTCTCAAGCTTCCAGGGCCAGAGCCAGGAACACCTAGCCACAGAGCTTCCATCAATGAAAAGCAGCAGGGCTTCTACAAGCAAGGGGCAATAAAGCCTGCTGGAGATAAAGCCATTTTGTTTTTATTTACTTATATATTTTTATTTTTAAAATATTTATTATTGAAAGTATTACATATGCTCCCTTGTTTCCTCCATTGACCTCTTCCAGCCCAGCCTGCTCCTGTCCTCCAGTCCAGACCTTCATCACCTTATTCTCTGTGTCCATGGGTTATGCATATCTACACGAATGAAAGAGAAACATGCAAATTGGTTGTCACTCCACTATGCCCACCAGCCAATTAGGAGTGAGTATGCAAGTTAACCCAACAAAGATGGTGGGTTAATTTGCATATGCAGGTGTGGAGCGAAGACTGAAGACTGAAAATGATTGAAGACTGAAGAGGCTTGACTTCTCCATTGTGGCCAGTACAAAGGCCTCCAGGCTTGGCTTCTCTGCTGCAGCCAGAGCAAAAGACTGGGTCTTGGGTGCTGGAGGAAAACTGGTGCTGACTGCCAGGGGACGGAAGGCCTATTGCATGAATCTCTTCATGCAATGGGCCTCTAGTATGCATATAAGTGCTTTGGTCTCTTTCCACTCACTCACCCTCCCCTACCTTCCCTCTGCGGTTCAAAAGTCTGTTCCATTCTTCTATGTCTCTGGATCAGTTTTGTCAGTTTATTTTGTTCATTAGATTCCACATGTGAGTGAGGTCATGTGATACTAGTCTTTCTCTCACTGGCTTATTTCACTTAGCATAGTACTTTCCATATCCATCCACGTGATTCCCAATGGTGAGTTCCTTTTTATAGCTGCATAGTATTCTATTGTGTAAATGTAGCACAGTTGTTTTTATTCACTCATGTACTGATAGGCACTTGGGCTGTTTCTGAATCTTAGCTATTGCAAATTGCGCTGCTGTGAACATAGGGGTACATATATTCTTTCTGATTGGTATTTCTGATTTCTTAGGATATATTCTCAGGAGTGGGATCACTGGGTCAAATGGGAGTTGCATTTTTAATTTTTTGAGGATATTCCACACTGTTTTCCACAGAGGAAGCCACGTTGTTTTTTAAAGAGTCAGATCACAGAATTTTAGTTCACAGCCACTCACCCTGGTTTCAGTGGAGGAGGTTGGTGCAGACTGGAGTCGCCTGAGAACTATCTGGGGTTAGAAGCATTGGAGAGAGACATGGAGAGTAGCTTCCAAGATACCTGTGCTCAGTCATCCTCCCCAATTCTGCAACAGCCATTTTTTCCTGAGAGGTCCAAACCCCTCCCCTTAGCTGCAGAAGCCCAACCTACAGGTCTGGTCAGACTCAGGAAGCATCAGTGACTGGCTCTGGGGAAAGGCCATTCTCCAAGCTTTTCTGGGAACCTGACTGGCACCTCCCCCTCATTGGAGAGCTGATAGAAATTACTGACTTCCAGCAGACCCCACTGGCTTGCCTATGAGTGGATTTGCCCTGCAATGTTAAGGAAATATAGTCTAACCTGGGTTCTCAAATGTGTCCCAACTTGAACAATTCAGTTTTTGACCAAGTTGTTCAGAGAAACCATGTCTTGAGTGTCAAACAAATTTTGTGGATGATCAAAAGCATCTTGCAAGACACAAACAAAGGAAAGAATGAGAGTCAAGTATACAGTGCTGTGAATATTTTCATGTAGGTTTTTTTTTCCTGTTGTTTGTTTTGCTTTTGTTGTTGGTGAAATGGATGATTAGTGCAATTTTAAAACCTAAAGAGGCCATCAGATGTGCTGATGTTGCTAAGGGCATGAAAGTGCTCACAAAACAAAGACCATAGGCAATTGAAGAGGTACAAAAACTGTTGTTGATTTGGATAAAGAAAAGCAGTTAGCCTGTGACAGCGTTTTGGAGGCAATGATATGTGAAAAAGTGAATACTGCACCCCTGGAATGAGTGCTGACAGTGATTCATTTAAGGCTAGTAAGGGGTGGCTCAATACATTAAGAAAAGAAGTGTTTGTTTCTAGATTATAAAGTACTATAGATATGTACTCTGTATAATATGGTTAAAACAAGAAATCATTTGGGGAACTGGAACAAAGTAATTCGATTTACATTATTTCTAATGGAGAAAAAATGGTTTGGTTTTCAAACAAATCTCTTGTCAAACAGCCTTCTGGAATGAATTAAGTTTGAGAACCATGGTTACACTGTATTCTGGGAGAGTCTCAGGTGAGTGCCTCTGGGACAGGGGAACACACCCACCATCTTCCCTGAAGTCTGAATGGCACCTCCCGCTCATGGGAGAGACAGAGGTCCCATCTTCCTGATTCTGCTAACAGCCCTTTCAGAAACAGTTTTTTCAGTGACTAAATCTGATAGCAAGTGGGCATTAATAGGTGGACAAGGTGGATCCCAAAGTGCCTTGGGATGTTTGCTGACCCACCTTTGAGGCCCACATTGCTATAAAGCTGACCTTGGAGAGCAGCCTGGTCCCTCCTCTGCAGTTAAGCTCAGTGGAGGCAGCCACAAAGGGGATCACTTCAAGCTTCAAATAGGTTGCTGAGAACCAAATGTGGGCAGTTTCTGACATTGGCTAGCACCAAAGTCCCTACTAGGAGGTCCCGAGTCAACATACAGAATAGTCAGCCTCAGACAAAAATAAGAGAAGGATACAAAGGGAGATCCCAGGAGTGCACTAAATTCTGCCTAGATGAACTCCACTTTGTTTTTTTATTTCATTATTTTCTTTTTATTGATTTGTTATTATTTTTTGTCTCTCTTTTTTCCACATCTCTTATTTTTCTCTTTTCTTTTTTGTTCTATTTTCTTTCTTTCACTTATTTTTCCTTCTTTTCTTTTTCACTGTTTTTCTTCTTATTCTTTATTCTTATTTTTTCTCTCCCTTCTTTCCTTTCATATTCCCCCCCCCATTTTTTTCTTATTGTATTCTTATAATTTTCTTCTTTTATTATTCTTGTTCACCTTTCTCTTTCTTTTGTAGTTGTTTTTGTTGTTGGTCTCCTTTGTCTGTTTTTTTTTTTTCCTGGTTTTGTTTGATCAGCGCCTATAAAACAGCTCACACAATGTGGTTGGGGTTGAGCCTCACAGTCAGGCAGTCTGAGGATGGATCTTACCCACAAATGGCCCAACAACAATCAAGACCTAGTTACAACAGAAGAGCCCTCAAAACACACAAACACACACAAGGGATATTTCTATAGCATCCAATTCAGGAGATAAAAGAGGCTGCATCACTGGGCCCTACAGGACACTTCCCTTGAAAGACCACTCCACGTAGACTGGGAATCATAGCATTTCTATCTAGTACATAGAAATAAACACAAAGAAACAGCTTATGGAGAAAAGACACAATCCCCAAATAAAATAAAAGGAGGAATCTCCAGAAAAAGAGCTAAATAATTTATCAGACATAGAGTTCAAAGTAATAGTTATAAAGATGCTCAAGGAACTTAGTGAAAGCTATAAGGAGCATAATAGGAATTATAAGGAACTTAGTGGGAACTATAGCAGCATGAAAAAGGACATAGAAACCATGAATAAGAACCATTCAGAAATGAAGAATACTACCTGGTGAAAGAAATAGACTTACAAGTCCAAAAAGCACAAAAGTGCCAAACAATAGGAACCCAAAGAGGCCCACCCCAAGACACATCATAATTAAAATGGCAAGCTTTAAAGACAAAGAGAGATTCTTAAAAGCAGCAAAAGAAAAGCAGTTAGTTACCAGCAAGGGAGCACCCATATGACTGTCAGTTGATTTCTCAACAGAAAATTTGTGGGTCAGAAGGGAATAACAAGAAATATTCAAAGTGATGAATAGCAAGGACCTACAACCAATATTATTCTACCCAGCAAAGCGATCATTTTTAATTGAAGATTGGAGAAAGAGCTTCACAGATAAGAAAAAGCAAAAGGAGTTCATCACCACCAAACCAGTATTACATGAAATGTTGAAGGGTATGCTTTAAGAAGAGGAAGAAGAAGAAGAGAAAAAAGATACAAAATATAAACAATAAAATGGTGATAAATACATATCTATCAATAAGAATCTAAAAATAAAAACAACAAACATAGAATCTAAATAAACTGATTTTATTCAAAATAGAAGCAGAGGTGCATGGGAACATGGAGCAGACTGACGAATCTTAGAGGGAAGGGAGGAGAGGGGAGGAGGAAGACATCTACTAAAGAACTTATATGCATATATGCCTTACCAATGGACACAGACAATAGGGTGATGAAGGCTGGAGACAGGGCAAGAACCCAGTGGAGGGTGGCAAAGAGGGGCGGTGGTGGTGGAAAGAAGGGCATCTGTAATACTCTCAATAATAAAGATTTAAAATAAAAGAAATGAAGAACACCATATGTGACATTAAGAATACACTGAAAGGAAACAAAATTAAGCTGGATGAAGCAGAGAAACAAAAATAAAATAAATTTAAAAATAATGAGGATAGTTTAAGGGAAATTTGGGAAAACTTCAAATGTAACAATATACACATCATAGAAGTAGAGAACAAAAGAAAGTGAAAAAAATATAAATCTAGTTTGAAGAAAAAATGATAGAATATTTCCATAACCTGTTAAAGGAAAAATTCACACACATTCAGGAAGCGCAGAGTCTCAATTAAGATGAACTCAAGAGAACAATGCAAAGACATATAATATTAAAATGGAAATGGTTCAAGACAGAGTAATAATCATAAAGGCAGCAAGAGATAAACATTTGTTTCCTACAAAGGAGCTTTCAGCTGATTTCTCAACAGAAACACTGTGTCAAGAAGTGATTGGCATGACTTATTCAATGTAATGAAAAGTGAGGTTCTGAAACCAACACTACTCTATCCAGCAAGGCTTTCATTCAAAATCAATTATGAAATAAAGAGCTTCCCAGACAAAAAAAAAAGGCTAAAGGAGTTTAACACCACCAAAAATGCATTGTAAGAAATGTTAAAGGGACTACCTTAATAATGAGAAGAAGTAGAGAACTACAGGCATAAATAATTAAAATGGCAATAAATTGGTACCTACCAATAATAGCCATAATGTAAATGAATGAAATGCTTGAATCAAAGACATATGGTAGCTGAATGGATAAGAAAACATGTCCCAAATATATGCTGTCTACAAGAGACTCAGCTGAGAAAAATATGACTCCACAGGATGAGACTGATGGGATGAAAAAAGCAAATTTCCATGCAAATGGAAGTGAAGATAAAGCCTTGAAACAATATTCATATGTAACAAAATGCACTTCAAAATGAAGGCCATAACAAGTGACAAGGAAGGCCACTATATAATACTAAAGGGATTGATACAACAAGAGGATATAACCCTGTTAAACATATATACACCCAATATAGGGAAAACCAAATATATGAAAACAACTTCTAAAGGACTTAAAGGAAGAGATCAACAGCTATAAAACCATAGTAGCGAACTATAACACCCTGATAACATCAGTGGATAGGTCTTCTAGACAAAAAATCTAAAAGAAAACAGCGACCTTAAATAACACACTAGAAAAAATGGATTTAATTAATTATATTCCACCCAAAGCAGAAAAATGAACATTCTTTTCAAGTGCACATGGGGCATTCTCAATGATAGACTACATGTTAGAAATCAAAATAAGTCCCTACAAGTTCAAGAGGATTGAAATAATATCAAACTTATTTCAGATCACAATGGCATTAAACTAGAGATGAATTATAAAAAAACACCCTCAAACCTTCAAACACATGGAGGTTAAATACCATTTTGGTAAACAATGAATGGACTACCAATGAGATCAAGAGAAAAAAAAAACTTCCTGGAAATAAATGAAAATGGACACACAACAACCCAGAATTTATGGAACCCTGAAAAAGCAATCCTGAGAGGAAAGTTCATAGCACTACAGGCCTATCTCAAGAACCAAGAAAAATTTCCAATAAGCTCTTTTACCCTACAACTTAAAAAATTAGAAATAAAACAACAAGGAAAGCTCAGAGTAAGTAGAAGGAAGGAAATAATAAAGATCAGAGTAGAAATATGACATAGAGAACAAAGAAACAATACAAAATATCAATGAAACCAAGAGCTGGTTCTTTGAAAAGATAAACAATATCAATGCACTTTTAGCCTGACTCATCAGGAAACAAAGAGGGAGGATCCAAATAAACAAAATCAGAAACAGAATTAGTGAAGTGCCAACTGACACCACAGAAAAAAGGATTGTAAAAAAATGCTATGAACAACTACATGCCAACAGACTGGACAATGTGGACAAAATGGGCAAATTCCTAGAAACATACAATTTTCCAAAACTGAATCAGGAAGAATCAGAAAACCTGAATATGCCAATAACAACTGATTACATTGAAATAGTAACAAAAAATAAAACAAACAAAAAAAAAACCTCTCAGGAAACAAAAGCCCTGGGCCAGAGGGCTTCACCTGGGAGTTTTATCGAACATTCAAAGTAACACCTATCAACCTCAAACTATTACAAAAACTTAAAGAGGAAGGAAGCCTCTGAAGCTCTTTTTATGAGGCCAGAATTATCATAATTCAAAAAATGAGATAAAGACACTACAAAGAAAGAGAATTCCTGGCCAATATCCCTGATGATCATAGATGTTAAAATCCTCAACAATATATTGACAAATCAGATTCAGCAACATATTAAAAAGACCATACATCATGACCACATTGGATTTATTCCAGGGATGCAAGGCTGGTACAATATTCACAAATCAATAAATGTCAAACATCATATAAAAAAATTGAAAGACAAAAATTGCTGAATCCTATAGATGCAGAAAAAGCATTTGATAAAATACAAAACATAGTTTTGATAAAAACTCTCAGCAAAGTGGGAATAGAGGGATTGTACCTCTATATTACAAAGGTCAGATGTGACAAACCTACAGCAAACATCATACTTGAAAGGCAAAAACTAAAACCATTTTCCCTAAGAGCCTTTATAAGATAGGGATATCCACTCTCACAACTCTTATTCAACATAGAACTGGAAGTCCTAGCCACAGCAATCAGACAAGAAGAAAACTTAAAACGCATCCAAATTGGAAAGTAGGGAGTAAAACTGTCATTATTCGCAAATGACACAGTACTGTCCAAATAGTGATGCTATTTAACTCAGAGTTTCACAGCCTCAGCACTGTTGGCATCTGGGACAGACTGTTCTCTGTGGTGAGGTCTGTCCAGTGAGTTGAAGGTTTTTTACAGCATCCATGCTTCCACCCACCCCTCTCCAGTGTGACAGTCACAAATCTGTCTGGATATAGATCAATGGCTCTTGTGTGGGGGTGCGGGGAAGGGGATCACCCCTTATTAGAACTATAGTTTGGATTTCATAATTTAAACATATTTTAATATCATTGATATGATTACAATGTAATGATAATGAGTATGAAAAACTATCATAAGTGTGAGGAGCAGTCACACTATGAATTTTTTGTAGCCACTGAAATAAATACATTAATTAATCAAGCAAACAAACAGCAATCTCTTGCCTCTGGGCTAAGTAGAATTAGCTCTCAGGTCACAACAGGTAAATGTTCCTGGCTTCCATTCTCTTGTGAACTTCTCTCATGTAGGGTCAGCGAGGTTTTGAACTCACCTTGATAAGATCTATGAGAGGAAGGTCATTGTGGGGACATCTGAATTCCTCCCTGAATGGTTGATGATAGAGACTAAAGTTCTGTTCACAGGCAAGACAGCAGGAAGGTGTGAAGCCTCAGTCCCCAGCCAGAGTGGGGGCTACAAACAAACAAGCAACAGTGAGAAATAAGCATAACCATACTCCTCCCAGGCTAAGTTTACACATGATGGGAGACTGGAGATGAAGGGATGTTTTTAAAAAATATATATTTCTTTATTGATTTCAGAGAGGAAGGGAGAAGGAGAGATAGAAACATCAATGATGAGAGAGAATCACTGATTGGCTGCCTCCTGCACACCCCACACCGGGGATTGAGTCCGCAACCCAGGCATGTGCCCTTGGTCAGAATCAAACCCAGGACCCCTCAGTCCACAGACTGATGCTCTATCCACTGAGCCAAGCCAGCTAGGGTGAGATGAAGGGATATTTATAAACCTTTGTACCTGCTCTGCAGGCACATTTCTCTCTTGTTTCTCCAGCCTCCAAGCACACAAATATGATATATCTTTTAGCAAGGAGAGGATTAGGGTAGCCAAAGGAACAGGGTAGTTAATCAGCTTACTTTAGGATAGAGGATGAGCCAGGCTCATCCAGGTGGGACTAAGGTAAGCATAGTGGTTCTGTTTATGTTGAAGAGAGAGAGACAAAAGAATTGGACTCAGAGAGACTTTGAAAATTCTACACAGCTGGCTTGAAGATGGAAGAAGGAACATGAGCCAAGTTATGCAGGCAGCTAGCAGCTCTGAAAGCATTAGAAAGAAACACACCCTTTCCTGAGCCTCTAGCCCTGCACACCTCTTGTCTCTGGGTTAGGGTGATTAGACACAGTGACTCAGGTAAATTTTTTCAGGTTCCATCTTTGCTGACCCTTTCCTGCTATACCCATTGGCCTCCCAGGCTCACCTGGATGAGTGTCTCAGAGGAAAGTCTCCGTGTGGAAGTCTGAATTGCTCCCTGGATGGTTGGTGATGAGACTGAAGCTCTGTCCCCACATGAGACAGCAGGAAGGAGTGAAGCATCAGTTCCTGGGCCAGCTTAGGAATCAAAAGCAACAGTTATGTCCTGTCCCCCAGCGTTGTACAACTGAGGATGGCACAGGGGAGATATCTACAGCTCTCTCTATACCTGCTAATCAGGTGCTATTTCAACTTCTAAGCACATGATTTCCCTATGGGCCTCTGGAATAGGCAATAATGAAAATTTTCCTAATGATTCTCTAATCCCAGGTGACCAGGTTGTAAGTCAGTGTATTTAGTTTTTATGACACCTTGTCTTGATGTCCCCTGCTTTCTAGAGGCTGAAAGACCTACTACCTTATTCCATCCCTGTCTTCCCTTTTTCTTCAAAGTCTGATTAGGGGTGGGACATAGCTCTGATGTCTCTAGAGAATTGCTATTATCCTCTTCAATATGGCAGAACTGCACTCCTTTGATATGCAATCCTTGGTATCACACTCCTTGGCTTCCTGACACATTTGTCAAAATAATTAGGGATTTTATACTTATACTAGAGAGCTGGTGCATGAATTCTGTGCACTTGAGCAGGGGGGTCCCTCAGCCCAGCCTGCTCCCTCTCACAGTCTGGGAGCCCTTGCAGAATGTTGGACTGATGGCTTAGGCCCACTACCAGGGGGAAGCGGGCCTAAACCGTCAGTTGTACATCCTTAGCACTGCCGTGGAGGCTGGAGAGGCTCTCGCCACTGCTGCTGCACTCACCAACTGTGAGCTCAGCTCAGGGCTTCTGTCTGAGTGGCGCTTCCCCTGTGTGAGCCCACTGACCACCAGGGTGCAGCTCCTGCATTGAGCGTTTGCCCCCTGGTTGTCAATGTGTGTCATAATGACTGGCTGTTCCACTGTTCAGTTGATTTGCATATTAGTCTTTTTATATAGGATCACCAGTTAAAAGGTATCCTTTAGAGCCTCACAAAATATTGACTAATTTTCCTCTCCAGTGTGCCTTTGGTGGTTGAGCATTGTCCCATGCACCTACAGGTTGTTGGCATGCCTGTTTGCAGGCTTGATTCCCAGCAGGGGTTGTGCAGGAGGCAGCCCATCAATGCTTCTCTCTCATGGATGTTTCTGTTTCTCTTTCTCTCTAAAAATTCAATAAAAACATTTTAAACTATTCATTAATTATAAGAGATACATTTCGATATTTTTATGTCACATGACCTGAGCTTGTCATTTTATAGAAATTGTCTGATTTAATCTTTAGGACAGTCCATTCTATTAGGTAATATTTCTTTTTGAAATGACCATACAATTTTATTCCCATTCATTCTATTAATGTCAGGCATTACATTGGTTGATTTCTATCTTTTTTTTAAAAAAAATCTTTACTGTTAAAAGTATTACATATGTCCCCTTTTCCCCATTGACCTCTCCCAACTCTCCCAGGCCCCACCTCCCTCAGGTCTTCACCACCCGATTGTGTCCATCAGTTATGCATATATACATATGTGATCATTGGTTGATCTCTTTCCACCTCACCCTTCCCTGCCTTTGCTCTGAGATTTGACAGTCCATTCAATGCTCCTGTGACTCTGGGTCTATTTTTATTCATCAGTTTATATTGTTCACTAGAGGCCCAGTGCATGAAATTCCTGGGAATTGAGCCTAAACCAGCAGTTGGACATCCCTCTCAATTCTGGACTGCTGCATCCTAATTGTTCACCTGCCTGCCTGCCTGGTCTCCCCTAACTGCCCCCCTCTGCTGGCCTGATCGCCCCTCACTGCCTCTGTGTGCCAACCTGATTTCCCCTAATTGCCCCTGTTGCTGGCCAGGTTGCCCCCAACAGCTCCCTCCCTGATGGCCTAGTCGCTCTTAACTGCCCCCTCCTCCTCCCTGCAGCTGGCCTGGTTATCCCTTACTGCCCGCCTTGTTGGCCTGATCACCCCACACAACCTATTGTCCAGTCATTTGGTCGTACCTCACTAACTCCCCTGCAGGCTTAGTCACCCCAAGCAGCATGCTTGTTCAGTTGTTTGGTTGTCCCTCACTAATCTCCTGCCAGCCTGGTCACCCCATGCAGCCTGGTTGTTCATTCGTTTGGTCATCTCTCACTAAACCCCTGCCTGCCTGGTCATAGGCAGCCATCTTGTGAGGGCATGAGGGTCAATTTGCATATTACATCTGTATTATATAGGATTCTATTCCACAAATGAGTGAGATCTTTTGATATTTATCTTTCTCTGACTGGCTTATTATGCTTAGCATATTGCTCTCCAGATCCATCCATGCTGTTGCAAATGGTAAGAGTTCTTCCTTTTTTACAACTGCATAGTATTCCATTGTATAGATGCATCACAGTTGTTATTTTTTATTGTCTAAAGTTTTACGTATGTCTCCTTTGTCCCCGATTGACCCCTTCTCCCCGTCCCCCCTGTGCCATTTCCACCCCCGAGGGCAAGCCCCCACCACCCCTGTGTCTGAGTCCATTGGTTATACTAATATGCATGCATACAAGTCCTTTGGTTAAAGTAAACTGGATAAAAAAAAAAGTATACTGGTGAAAATCCTTAAATCGTGCTGGTCTTTTCAATTCCTGTTCCATCTTGGGTATCTGGGGTTCTATGCTATCACTTCCTAAGTCTGTCATGCCCTGCATGAACTCTTGTCTGGAGAACTTGCACTGTGTTTCTGCTCTGAACTTCATGCAATGATCATCACAGAACTGCTGTATGCCATCTATTCCAATTTTATTTTTACCTTGAGGATTGTTGTATCTAGTGCATAGATGTTCTAACTTCTTCCTGTCCAATGATCCTTTTACACAGTCTCATATATACAATTCAGGATTTGGGGGAAAAAATTGGTCTGTTAGAATATCTAACTTCCAGTCATTTTGAGACAGGCAACTTACTACTGGTTTTTCACTAGGTTGTGTGAAGATCATAAAGTAACCCAGGTTATCCTTCTGCAGTGACTTAAACTTGATCATGTCATGTCCTCCAGGCCTCTTCCCTCCTCCTCCAGCTCCAGGGTGAATGGAGGATAGATGGATCCTCTCCCAGGCTCCTGGGCTCCAGTTCATGCACAGTGCTGGCAGCCCTTGGCATAGCCGAGAAAGCATCTCTGGGCCTGGGAGAGGCTTCACCAAAATGAATAAGGAAACTTGTACATGGACATCCTATTTAACCGTTTATTTTTTTATTTTTACTATTATTTTATTATTGATTTTTTTAGAGAGAGGAAGGGAGACATAGATTCAGCAGTAGACATAGATAGGTAAATGATAGGTAATAGAAAAATAGGTAGGTAGATAGATAGATAGATAGATAGATAGATAGATAGATAGATACAGAAGCATTGATGTGAGAAACATTGATTGCCTCCTGAATGCACCCCACCAGGGGTGGAACCCACAACCTAGGTATATGCTCTGACCTGGAATCAAACACACAACACTTTTTTTGTGCACAAGAGGATGCTCGAACCAACTGAGCCTTTGGACCAGGTCAATATTCCACACTTTAATGACATTCAGCATGAAAAATATTTTTGTAGAGTAATAAAATGTATGGCTGTTATTTGCTTCATCATATTTAAGGTCATCTCTGACTGTAACCATATTAGATCACTTTATTTATTAAAATGTATGTATGCATGTAGATGCTTCTTGGAAACCTCTATTGAGTAGTCAATTGTTGCCAGTGGCTAAGGTAGGCATGTGGACACACAGTTGAATAACAGAATGAAGACTATAATACTAGGAGACCAGCTATAAAACATACTAGCATGTTAAAGTCTACATTATCAAGAAGAGTTGTGCAGTTAGTGCTATAGAAAATAATGATGAACATATAAGTCAAAACTGTGGTCTCAGATGTTCTTCTACAATGCAATTACGTGAATGAATAGTAGCCAAGTATAGTTTGTCCCTAGAGGTAATATAATTCATGACTATTCTTTTAGAAAAACAATAGAAATTATAGTATATATAATAAGAGAATAAATTATACTAAAGTAAGTCATGTTAACTCATGAGATAAATGAGTATTTCCTATTCCTCATGTTCCAAAGGTTGGATTAATTTGTGTCAGGCTTCTGACTCTGATGCTTGAAACCTGAATTCCTGGGCAATTCTTCAGCCTAGTAAAGTTGACCCCTGAAAAGCTTACCTGCCAAAGAATCTTTGCAGGGCCCTCTTTATGTCATTGTTCCTCAGACTGTAGATGAAGGGGTTCAGCATGGGTGTGACCACAGTGTACATCACTGAGGTTGTTGCACTTGATTGTGCACTGTGGGCAGCAGTAGAGCTGAGGTAAACTCCAAGGCTCGTACCATAAAATAAGGAGACAACTGAGAGGTGAGACACACAGGTAGAAAATGCTTTATACTTCCCCTGAGCTGATGGGATTCCACATATGGAGGAAAGTATCTTAGAGTAAGAGTAAAGGATTCCAGCAAGGGGACCACCACCTAGCAGCCCAGCTGAAAAGTACATTAGAATATTGTTAAGAAAGTTGTCAGAACAGGCAAGTTGGATCACCTGATTGAGTTCACAGAAAAAGTGGGGGATTTCCAAGTCTGAGCAGAAGGACAGTCTCAACACCATTAAGCTATGTAGCAAGGAAACCATGGCACTGAGGATCCAGGACACCAGAACCAGCAGTCCACAGAGCCGGGGGTTCATGATGACCATGTAGTACAGGGGGTGGCAGATGGCCACAAACCGATCATAGGCCATCACGGTCAGAATAAAGTTGTCCAACACTGCAAAAAGTGTATAAAAATACATCTGTGTGATGCAGCCTTCATAGGTGATGACTTTGCTCTGTGTCTGGATGTTCATCAGCATCTTTGGGATGGTGGTGGAGGTGAAACTGATGTCTACCAAGGACAGGTTGGAGAGGAAGAAGTACATGGGTGTGTGGAGGTGGGAATCTGAGCTGACGGCCAGGATGATGAGCAGGTTTCCCAACACAGTGACCAGGTACATGGAGAGGAAAAGCGCAAATATGAGGGGCTGCAGTTCCAGTGACTGTGAAAGTCCCAGGAGGAGAAATTCTGAAATTTGTGTACCATTGCCTGGTTCCATGTGTTGGAGGTTACTACAAAAGAAAAAAGATAGAAAAAAATGAATAACTAATTTTCACATTAGCAAGCATTAGTAACTGAGAATAAATGACACATTTATATTTTAGAGTCAGGAAAATAATTTCCATTTGTGTTGTGTGATCTGGTTCCCATTAATGTTTCTCTATTGGTATGTTTCATTAGAATTTCCTTTTCTTCAAACGTAATGTATACTGTTGTTTTTTAATTTTTTTTTTTTTACTGAGGACATCCTTCATGCATTTGAAAAATATATATTGACTATAGGCCATGTTTTAGCTCTGTTCAGAGTATGGGATGCTTTAAAACTAAAGTCTACAAACTAATGATGCAGCAATAATATAATGAAATAAAAATGATAATATAATATATCTGATGGTGCAGATCATATAAAGAAAAGTAAATCACATTAACTGTAGAGAGTTGATAGAGGGTGTTCTTTTTTATAGAGTTTAGCCAAGACTTGCCATTTGCTGACACTTTAACACAAACCTCAATGAAGACTGAGCAAGAGACTAAGAGGGAAATTGTTTCCCAGGGAGAAGGAACAGCCAGCACAAAGGCCCTGAGGAAGATGGTCACTCATTAGCTTCCCTTGAGTAAGGGCATTTTATGTTAAAAACACGCATGAAGTAGAAAATAAATTTTAATTAGATTTGTAGATATTCCCACCCCCCCAAGCTGGTACAGGAAAGCCTCACTGCATAAATGTAAACTGACTGTGATGCCTCTTGGCATTAAGATTTAAGGTACAATGGGTGACCTTTATTTCTCCATCGACATAACTATAGTGACTTTTTTTCTCAGCACCCTATACCTTTGCCTAGAATTTGGCCAGTCCTCAATTTATATTTCCTAAATGCATGCCAGAATTGCTCCTTAAAAGTAAAGAATGCATGACCACTGGGAGAAAAGGCTGAGTGTGGGCTAGGAATTCCTGCCAATTGTTCCAATAGAGAAAGTAAATGGGTAACAAATCCAAGAATATATGCAGCCCTGCCAATAATAAAGTAATTAATTCAAAGTAAAACTATTTAGTATCCTCTTCAGACTCATTAAATACTTTTTTTCATGTGAATACCCCGCATGAGAGAAGATCCTGCAATGAATGTCTCACCAATGGCTATTGCAAGGGACCAACTCCCTGACTGGTAAGGATCTTTTCAATAAACACAAAACATGCTCAAATGCACACAATCTTTGAAATTTAATACAAACACTCTCACTCCACTGCACTGTTCTTCCCACCTAATTTTCTATTACCTTCTTGCTAAAAATAAATTGCAGATATGTTTTCATTTTACTGCAATCATTTTATGCATCTCACTCATTCTACAATGTCATCCAACTGGACTCTCATTCTTTATTGTCAACTATGGTCCTTATAATGCAGATTCCAACAAACACATCTTTCTTACTGTGTTACCTAAATTAATTACAAGTTAATTCTTTAACCCAAAATGCCAACACAGTGAGCTCTTATCTCTGGTCTAGATTGTTTGGGCTCTCAGGTGACTCAGGTTAAAATTCTCAGGTTCCATCCTCCTTGACCCTCTCCTGATGTATCTACTGGCCTCCTAGGCTCACCTGGATGGATCTCTGAGAGCAAGGTCTCCGTGTGGAAGTTTGAATTGCTCTATGGATTGTTGATGAGGAGACTGAAGCTCTGCCCCACATGAAACAGGAGAAAGGAGTGAAGCATCAGTCCCTGAGCCAGCTTAGGAATCAAAAGCAACAGCCATGCCCTGTCCCCCAGCATTGCACAAGCTGAGGACTGCTCAAGGGAGATACAGCTTTCTCTATACCTGCTCATCAGGCACATTTCCCTTGTGTTATTCCAACTTCTAAGCACATGATTTTCCTTTGGGCCTCTGGAATAAACATAACAAGATGTCCCTAATGATTCTCTAATCCCAGGTGACCAGATTGTAAGTCAAGAGTACTTAGTTTTTATGTCTCCTTCTCTTGAACTTTCCTGCTTTCTACAGATCAAAACTCCTACTACCCTACCCCATTCCTGACTTCTCTTTTTCTTCAAAGTCTGATTTGGGAGGACACTGACCTTATATCTCTGAAAAATTGCTATTCTCCTTTTCAATATGGCAGAACTAGCCTAGTTTGATATGCAATCCAGGGCACCACACTCTTTGGGTTCCTGACACATTTGTCAAAATAATGAGGGATTTTATACTTATATCACCAGTTAAGAACTGTCATTTACAGCCTCATAAAATATTTATTAATTTCCCTGGCCAGTGTACCTCAGGTGGTTGAGCATCGTCCCATGTACCTATAGGTTGTTGGTTCGATTCCCGGTAAGGGCACATGCCGAGGTTGCAGGCACAATCCCCAGGAGGGGTTGTGCAGTAGCCAGCCCATCAATACTTCTCTGTCATGGATGTTTCTCTCTTTCTCTCTCAAAAAAATCAATAAAATATATTAAAATATTTATTAATTATAAGAGATACATTTAGTTATTTTTATGACACATGACCAGAGCTTATCATTTTATAGGACTTGTCTCATTTAATTATTAGAAAAGTCCATTCTATGAGGTAGTCCAATCTAATAAAAGAGAAACATGCAAATTGATCCCACCTTGGCTACACCCCAAGCCACACCCACCAGCCAATCAGAGCCACTACATGCAAATTAACCCAACCAAGATGGCAGCCGGCAGCCATGGAGCTGGAGCAAGCAGGGGGCTTGGTTGCCCCGGCAATGGAGGAAGCCAAGTTTCCCGCCTGCCCTGGCTGGCTGTGGCCTCCACTCAAGGCATATTCAGTATGGCTGGAACTGACACAGATATGGGAATAACTATTGCTGGGAGCCAGTCCATCCTTGCTGTTTCAAGGGACCTGGCATATATGGCATACTGTTCTTAATATGTTTTCTCACCTTCTTGGCACTGTTTTAACCAAGGTCACCTCTCCGAGAAAGGTTGTTTCCCCAGGTAGGGATTTTCCCCTGAAGTTAGGGAGGGAATAAAACCTCTTAACTAAGTGCCAGGAGGGTAATTAATCACTTTAACTACGAACAATCATGCTTAAGCTACATAATCTTTACTCCCTGGAGTGGAGATAAGAAACGCCCTAACCTTTGGAATAGAGATTGATAGGATTAGAATCAACTGGTATAAATACAGATGCAACAAGACAACAGGAGACAGAACTTAGCGACAGACCTCAGAAGTCAGAACCTAGAGAGGCAGACCGAGAGACAGACCCGAGACACAGAACTCAGAACCTACAGACAGAACTTAAGAGACAGAACTTAAGAGACAGAACTTAGGAGACAGAACTTACACGGAACTTAGAAGACAGAACCTGGCTGGAGATCCTAACCAGAACTTCGCTGGAGATCCTGACCAGAACTTGGCTAGAGGAACCTGGCTATGATGATCACCCGATGGCTGTCTCCGTGTCAAGAGAACCTGACTAGAACTTGGACAGAACCTGGCTGGAGAACCTAGCGAGGGAACATGGCTACAGAACCTGGCTGGAGATCCTGACAAGAGAACCCAACTATGCTGATGAACTGAACACTGCCTCTGTGCCGACTCCGTCCACACCTTTGGGGACCCCTGGACCTGCTGGGGCTAGACCCCGGCAAACTATTGAGGAGGCCATAGTGGTGTGTGTGTGTGTGTGTGTGTGTGTGTGTGTGTGTGTGTGTGATTTGTGGATGTGAGCAGTTCTCAGACCAAGGGTTGCTGCACTCATACAATCCAAGGTGGCTCGTACAATATGGAGCCAGAACTTAATCAGAGCAGGTACTAAGGAGGGGATCTGTTTCCTTTCACAGGACACCTTTGCAAGAATAATGGAGCTTAAGTGGTAGTATGTATGAGGAAATTCCTGTCCCCAAGATTTCAGCAGTAGCATCCAGGCCACCTCACTTCTCAACGTGTCTGCCACAACTTCTTGTCACTCTCCCTCATGCTCATTCACCTTCTAAACTGGCTTCACTTTTTTTATTGAATATTTGAAACAAGCACCTTCCTCAGGGCCTTTGCACTGGCCAGTCTCTCTGCCCTGCACACATTTCCCACAGATCCTAGTGAAGAAATTCTCATTAAAACTGTAGAATACATGAACCCCCTCAGAGATATAGGTGATTTGAACAAATATTACATATCAGGGGGTGGTACTGGATATCCCCTACAGGAGACCATAGTCATACACAATATTAAAATTTATGTCTAGCCTGCAAAATACGAATTGTTACATTTCAAGTATGTGAGCAATGTGTGTTTGTGTGAAAATTAGTCATGTTATTTTCATTTTTCTGGGTAGCCACCTCCACCCTGTCGAACCTGTGAATCTTACAAAAATTTCAGAATTTCTTCTGGAATTTTTTGAGAAACCAGAACTGCAGCCCCTCATATTTGGACTTTTCCTCTCCATCTACCTGATCATTGTGTTTGGAAACTTGCTCATCATCCTGGTCATAAGCTCAGACTCCCACCTCCACACACCCATGTACTTCTTCCTCTCCAACCTGTCCTTGGTAGACATCTGTGTCATTTCCACCACCATACCAAAGATGCTGGTGAACATCCAGACACAGAGCAAAACCATAACATATGAAGGCTGCATCACCCAGATGTATTTATATATATATATTTTTTGTTGGGTTGGATGTTTTTCTCTTGACTGTGATGGCCTATGACCGGCTTGTGGCCATCTCCCATTCCCTGCACTACATGGTCATCATGAACCCTCAGCTCTGTGGACTGCTGGTTCTGATGTCCTGGACCATGAGTGTCCTGAATTCCTTGCTACATTGCTTAATGACATTACAACTGTCCTTCTTCATGAATTTGGAAATCCCTCACTTTTTCTGTGAACTCAATCAGATGATCAAACTTGCCTATTCTGACACAATTTTAAATAAACATGGTGACCTATTTTTCAGCTCTTCTGCTTGGTGGTGGTCCTTCCGCTGGGATTCTTTACTCATATTCCAAAATAGTGTCCTGCATTCATGGAATGTCATCAGCTCAGGGGAAGTACAAAGTATTTTCTGCTTGTATGTCTCACCTCTCAGTTGTCTCCTTCTTTTATGATACAATGTTAAGAGTGTACCTTAGCTCTGCTGCTACACACAGCTCATACTCAGGTGCCATAGCCTCAGTGATGTATTCCGTGGTCCCACCCATGCTAAACCCCTTCATCTATAGTCTCAGGAAGAAGGACATTAAACAGGCTCTGAAGACATTATCTGTGACGGAAACTACAAACTGGCCAGTTGTCCTAACACTGAAGATGTGCCCATGATGGCAGAGGTCAAAGGCTCAGAGTCAGATACTGTGATTATTTTTTCACTATGGAAGTAGAACTTCCTTTTTCCATTGATTTTCTGAAATTTCTATTTCTTTGACCTCATCTTCTCTATTCAATTTATGTAACTCAATTAAGCTTTCTGTCCTCTCAGATATCCAACAGCTTTTCTCTTTGCTGTTTTCCTACTTTCCCAAATTTATTTCCATATGGATCAGATATTTTAAAAATCCCATTTAACTAATGGACAACATGGATTTTTAAAAAATAATTTTTCTCAAATGACATATATCATACCAAATAATTTTTGTACCTAAAAAATCATCCTGAGTGTTATTACTTCTATGGAAAAAACTATAATTAATGAGTCTCACTGGTTTGGCTCAGTGGTTGAGTCTTGACCCATGAACCAGGAGGTCATGGTTCAATTCCCGGTCAGGGCTCATGCCAGGGTTGTGGGCTTCATCCCCAAAAGAGGGAATGCAGTAGGCAGTGGATCAATGATTCTCTCTCATCATTGATACTTCTATCTCTCCCGCCCTCTTCCTCTCTGAAATCAATAAAAATATTTTTAAAGCTACACTTTCTGACCAAGGCAATTTATACAATTTTAAAAGAGAGGAAAATATGAGAATTGTGTTTTTCACTACTATGACTGACATTCTTTTGTATATCACTATCTTAACTGTTCTTCCTGATAATATAAACTCTGGCATACTTGTGTTTAATAGCTGCTCACCAGGTTTAATTCTCCTCATTAGAATCCTGTGTTTTTTTTCATCACAGTATTTACAATCCCTACCTGAGCCACTGGCAACATGATTATCAAATCCATGCAACATGATTATCAAATCCATGTCTCTAAGAGGACTCTTCACTGAAAGGTAAATGTTAATAAATAGTTTGGCCTAATACCACTGTAAAATCACAGACTAATTTCAAAATGATAAAGCAATTTTTAAAATCACAAATTGCATTACTATGTGAAATATTTATTCTTCATGCTGCATATCTATCCATTTGAGTATGAAGGGATGATGCCCATTTGTAAGGGAGTATATATATATATATATGATTGAAGATTGGCTGGTGTTTTTCCATCTTTTATTGAGTTATCTTTATGTTTCTGCTTGAAAGCTTTCAGTGTTGCCTATAATAGAAATCTTTTTATTACTATAAAGAATATAGAACCCCTTTTGTCAATTTTCCATAAGCATGGATGGGATGGTTAATGACCAGTTTTATTCATTAAATATCTCTATTATGCTCATGATTCTATTCATCTTTAATGATCAAAGAGTGACTCAAAACAGAACTTGAATTCTTGTTGTTGTTTTTTTCATGTAAATCACGGTCACTGGTTTTCCTACACAGACATACGTGTTCTTTCCACCTTTCATGGTTATAGGAAAATGAACTCCCAATGGGAGTGTTTAAATACAGGTGTCTGAAATAAACTAAAATAACACAGAAACAATGAATGTGATCTTTAAAAATGAGAATAAATGTCAATAATAATCAGCAGCAGATTATTACTGTCCTCATTTCTGTTCACTTTGATTATTGTATCATTAAGTTATTGCTGTATGACAAGCCATCCTACAAGCAAATTATGTAATATAATGGCATTATTACCAAGTGAGATTATATAGCAGGGAGTTGCTCTGAGCTCTGCTAGTTTCCTTATGAGTCTACAGTCAGCTGTGAGTCTCCACATGTGATTCTAAGACTTATTCATGGTGTTGTGTATGGCCCTGGTGCTCTTCTCATTTGAAGCAATATATGATCAGTTTACCCTATTTCTATATCTAGTTTTATCTTCTATTTTAAAGAAAAGGAAGAGTACTGAATGTGAACTGCTTTATTTTACTTCTACTCTCCCTATATCCATGACACTTTGCTCATTTTGCAAGTAGAAGAGGTTCCTCCTACCATTTCTCAGTGTGAATCAGTTACCTGAGGACTAGATCCTGGTTTATTCCTTCTAAGTTATTCATTGAAGTATAATTACATAATACAAACTGAACATGATTTAAATATACAATATGATCCATCAAAGCCATACAAAAATGACAATCCATACTTCATATTTCCATTTGTAAGTCAAGAGACTGCAGGGGATTGGAAAAATGGCGGAGGTATAAACGGACGTGTCCTGTGCCTTGTCCGGGTGCAGATAAGGGTGAGCAGCTGAAACGGGTAACATACAGCCTGAATAGGCAGAGGATTTTCAGCTGAGAGACTGTCTGCACCTAGGAAAGACCGAGAACCCCCAGGAAAAAAAGGACGGTGGGAGATTGCGGCTGAAGCCTCTCGTGGTGCGCCAGCTAAGCAGGGGAGACTGCGCCATCTTGGGCGATTGTTGCCGGCATCCAGAGACCAGCTACTAACCTGGAAACAAGGGATCTCAAGCAGCGGGACTGCGTGAACTCAGACGAGCACTGCTTCTTCTCACAGAAAGCGCAGCAGAGAGAGAACTATATGACCAAACACCTTGAGAAGAGAAATCATGGTGAAACAAAGAACCAACCCAAATATGAAAGAAAAACAGGCATCACCAGAAAAGGAAGTAAACGAAATGGAGGCAATGGAGGCAAGCAACCTGTCAGAGAAAGAATTCAGAGAAATGGCCATAAGGTGGATGAAAAGAATGGAAGACCAATTCAACAATATGTGTAGGAACCAAGAGGAAATGAAGAAGAACCAAGAGGAAATGAAGAGAAACCAAGAAGAAATGAAAAATGACATCACTGCCATAAAGAACTCAATAGAAAGCATCAACAGTAGACTAGAAGAAGCAGAGGACCGCATCAGCGAGCTAGAAGACAAGGTAGAAAAAATTACCCAAAGAGAACAGCTTCTAGAAAAAAAAATTAAACAGCAGGAGGAGAGCCTAAGAGAACTCTGGGCCAATGCTAAACGAAACAACATCCGAATAATAGGGGTGCCAGAAGGAGAGGAAACTGAGCAAGGAATAGAAAGCCTGTTTGAAAAAATAGTAACAGAAAATTTCCCTGATATAGGGAGGAAAAAACTCACACAAATCCAAGAAGCTCACAGAGTCCCAAACAAAGTGAACCCGAAAAGACCGACACCAAGGCACATAATAATTAAATTGGCAAACACCAACGACAAAGCAAGAATCTTAAAAGCAGCCAGAGAGAGACAGAAAGTTACCTACAAAGGATCCCCCATCAGACTAGCGACCGATTTCTCAACAGAAACACATCAGGCAAGAAGGGAATGGAATGAAATATACAAAGTCATGCAAAGGAAGGGTCTGAATCCAAGAATACTCAGCGAGGCTATCAATCAAAATTGAGGGTCAAATCAGGAGCTTCACAGACAAAAACGGTCTACGGGAGTTTATTACAACCAAACCAGCAATGCAAGAAATGCTAAAGGGTCTGCTGTAAATAGAGAAAACAGGAAACAAAGAAGGAACACAGCGCTAAAGAACAAAAATGGCGACTAACATATTTCTATCAATAATAACTTTAAATGTAAATGGATTAAATTCCCCAGTCAAAAGGCATAGGGTAAATGAGTGGATAAGAAAACATGACCCATATATCTGCTGTCTACAGGAAACCCACCTCAGAAAAAAAGATGCACACAGACTGATGGTGAAGGGATGGAAAAAGGTTTCTCAGGCCAATGGAAGTGAAAAAAAAGCCGGGGTAGCAATACTTATATCTGACAAATTAGATCTCAAAGTGAAGGACATAAAAAGAGATCAAGAAGGCCACTTCATAATACTAAAGGGAGCAGTCCAACAAGAAGAAATAACTCTGGTAAATATATATGCACCCAATACAGGAGCACCCAAAAACGTAAGAAATCTTCTGGACGAGATCAAGGGAGAGATTGACAGCAATACAATCATAGTAGGGGACCTTAACACCCCATTATCTCCACTGGACAAATCCTCTAAACAGAAACTCAGCAAAGAAACATCAATCCTAAATGACTCACTAGATCAGATGGAATTAATTGACATCTTCAGAACATTTCACCCCAATGCCACAGAATATACATTCTCCTCAGGTGCACATTTGTCATCTTCAAAGATAGACCATATATTGGGTCACAGACAAAGTCTTAAAATTCAAGAAAATTGAAATCATATCAAGCATCTTCTCAGACCACAAAGGCATAAAACTGGAAATCAACTACAACAAAAACAATCCAAAAAAATCAAACACATGGAGACTAAATAGCATGCCATTAAACAACGACTGGGTTACCAGTGAGATCAAAGAAGAAATAAAAAACATCATGGCAACAAATGACAATGAAAACACAACAATCCAAAACCTATGGGACACAGCAAAAGCAGTCTTGAGAGGGAAGTTCATAGCTCTACAAGCCTACTGCAAGAATCAAGAAACAATGAGAATAAATGACCTAACTCTACAACTCGAAGAGTTAGAAAGAGAGCAACAAAAAAAGCCCACTGTAAGCAGAAGGAAGGAAATAACAAAGATCAGAGCGGAGATAAACGACATAGAGACCAAAAAAACAATACAAAAGATCAACAAAACCAAGAGCTGGTTCTTTGAAAGGATAAACAAGATTGATACACCTCTAGCCAGGCTCACCAAGAAACAAAGAGAGAGGACCCAAATAAACAAAATCAGAAATGAAAGAGGAGAAATAACAACAGACCCCATAGAAATACAAAGGATTGTTAGAAAATACTATGAACAACTCTACTCCAACACACTAGACAACCTGGAGGAAATGGACATATTCCTAGAAAAATACAACCTTCCAAAACTTAACCAGGAAGAATCTAAAAATCTCAATAGGCCAATAACTATGGAGGAAATCGAAGCAGCAATCAAAAAGCTTCCAGCAAACAAAAGCCCGGGGCCAGATGGCTTCACAGGGGAGTTTTACCAAACATTCCAGGAAGACCTAAAACCTATCCTCCTCAGACTATGTCAAAAGATCCAAGAGGAAGGAACACTTCCCAGCTCATTCTATGAAGCCAACATCACCCTAATCCCAAAACCAGATAAAGACAATACAATGAAAGAGAATTAGAGGCCAATATCCCTCATGAACATAGATGCCAAAATCCTCAACAAAATCCTAGCAAATCGGATCCAGCAGTACATCAAAAAGATCATACACCATGACCAAGTAGGATTTTTCCCAGGGATGCAAGGATGGTACAATATCCGCAAATCAATAAACGTGATATATCACATAAACAAATTGAGAGAAAAAAACCACATAGTCATATCAATTAATGCAGAAAAAGCATTTGACAAAATCCAACACCCTTTCTTGATAAAAACTCTCAGCAAGATAGGAATTGAGGGATCATACCTCAACATAATAAAAGCCATATATGACAAACCCACAGCCAACATCATAATCAATGGGCAAAAACTAAAACCATTCCCCCTAAAAACAGGAACAAGACAGGGATGCCCCCTCTCACCACTCCTGTTTAACATAGTACTGGAAGTACTAGCCATTGCGATCAGACACAAAGAAGAAATAAAAGGCATCCAGATTGGAAAAGAAGAAGTAAAACTGTCTTTATTTGCAGATGACATGATACTGTACATACAGAACCCTAAAGACTCCATCAAAAAATTATTAGACTTAATAAATGAATTCAGCGATGTAGCAGGATACAAAATTAATGCTAAGAAATCCATGGCATTTCTTTACACCAGTAGTGAACTTACAGAAAGTGAAACTACAGAAGCAATCCCATTTACCATTGCACCAAAAAAATTAAAATACCTAGGAATAAACTTAACTAAGGAGGTGAAAGACTTATATGCTGAAAACTACAGGACACTGAAAAAAGAGATAGAGGAAGACATAAACAGATGGAAGAATATACCGTGTTCATGGATTGGTAGAATCAACATCATCAAAATGTCCATACTACCCAAAGCAATTTATAGATTCAATGCAATCCCCATTAAATTACCAACGGCATATTTCACAAATCTAGAACGAACGTTCCAAAAATTCATCTGGAATAAAAAAAGACCCCGAATAGCTGCAGCAATCCTGAGAAAGAACAAAGTAGGTGGGATCTCAATACCAGATATCAAACTGTATTACAAAGCCACTGTTCTTAAAACGGCTTGGTACTGGCACAAGAACAGACATATAGATCAATGGAATAGAATAGAGACCCCAGAAATCGACCCAAACCACTATGCCCAATTAATATTAGACAAAGGAGGCAAGAGCAAACAATGGAGTCAAGGCAGTCTTTTCAATAAATGGTGTTGGGAAAATTGGGCAGATACATGCAAAAGGATGAAACTAGATCACCAACTCACACCATACACAAAAATAAACTCAAAATGGATAAAAGACTTAAACGTAAGATGGGAAACCATAGAAATACTAGAGGAATCCACAGGCAGCGAAATCGCAAACATATGCCGAAGAAATTTCTTCTCTGATAATGCGCCTAGGGCAATGGAAACTAAAGAGAAAATAAACAAATGGGACTACATCAAAATAAAAAGCTTTTGCACAGCAAAGGAAACCATCAACAAAACAACAAGAAGACCCACCACATGGGAGAACATATTTGCCAATTTTATCACCGATAAGGGTTTAATTTCCAACATTTACAGGGATCTCATGAAACTTAACAAAAGGAAGATAAACAATCCAATAAAAAAATGGGCAACGGACCTAGATAGACACTTTCGAAAGAGGACATACAGAAGGCCGAAAGACATATGAAATCCTGCTCAAAGTCACTAATTATATGAGAGATGCAAATCAAAACGACAATGCGTTATCATCTCACACCTGTCAGAATGGCTATCATCAACAAATCAACAAACAACAAGTGTTGGAGAGGATGTGGAGAAAAAGGAACCCTTCTGCACTGCTGGTGGGAATGCAGACTGGTGCAGCCACTGTGGAGAACAGTATGGAGCTACCTCAGAAGACTAAAAATGGAACTCCCATTTGACCCAGTGATTCCACTACTAGGAATATATCCCAAGAAACCAGAAATGCCAATCAGAAAGGATATATGCACCCCAATGTTCATAGCAGCACAATTCACCATAGCTAAGATTTGGAAACAGCCTAAGTGCCCATCAGCAGATGAGTGGATCAGAAAACTGTGGTACATATACACAATGGAATACTATGCTGCGGTTAAAAAAAAAAAAAGGAACTCTTGCCTTTTGCAACAGCATGGATGGAACTGGAGAGCATTATGCTAAGTGAAATAAGCCAGTCAGAGAAAGATAAATACCACATGATCTCACTCATTTGTGGATTATAGAGAACAACATAGACAGAGGAAAAGGGACAGACCCAAAGACTGAGAAACAGCGATCAGGCTATCAATCCCCAGAAGGAAAGTAGGGGAGGGCGGGGGTAAGGGGAAGAGATCAACCGAAGGACTTGTATACATGTATATAAGCCAAACCAATGGACATGGACAACAGGGGGATGGGAGCATGAGTTTGTGTTTGGGGGGGAGGTTGGGGGTTAATGGGGGGGATGAGGACACATTTGTAATACCTTAACTAATAATAAAAAAAATAAAATAAAATAAAAAAAAGAGACTGCACAATAAACTTTAATGTCTTCTTAATGCAATTGATGAACATTTAGTACACCTGACACTCAATTTCCTTATTTCTGAAGGTAACGTGGGACAGTAAACATGTCTTCAGACGCATGTTGCAAGGAATACATAAGATATGTGGACATATTTTGTTGAGCCCCAATAAAATGTTCAAAGGTAAAGTTGTGTGTAAGTTTTTGTGTGTTTACTCACCTACAACTTAATTTTAAATAAACACACACATATATGCACACAGCACAGACTTATTTATAATCTCATATTTTATGTTGAAAAGAAAGTTTTAAAAAGTTGAAGAAGAAAGAAATGAAAAGAAAGAATGCTTGAATCAATATAAAATACAAAGATGTATAAATTTAGACATGAAGTTATCAAATAAATGGTAGACATGAACTTAAATGATGAATTACTTTTCTATGTGAATGCTTCAAAGGCTTCAAAATCTGAAGCACATTTACATTTACACAATAAGAAATTCTCTACCAGCTAAAGAGGCTGAATATCTCCAAACTGATTACAAATTTCTTCTACTTAAGTGGGGTGTGTGTGTGTGTGGGGGGGAATTAATGCTTTTACCCAGAGGAGTCTAAACGGATGAATTGAGACACTTAAACTCAGTCCTGAACAAAATTTCATTGGATAAATGTGTATTCACTTTTTTATCTTAACGTAAATTTGCCACCTGAGTGACTTAAAACAAACACACTTATGCTCTTACAATTCCTGAAGTCAAACAGGAAATGAGTCTCAGTGGACTAAATTCAATTTTCAGGGCTAGGTTTATTCTGGAGGCCACAGGGAAGAATCTACTTTCTTACTCCATACTTAGATTATAGTGTAATATTTCCAACTATATTCTTTATAATTAATGAATATTTTATAGTGAGGGACTAAATGACAGTTCTTAACTTGTAAATAAGGTTGAAATGCCAAATTGTTTTGGCTACTGTGTCATGAAGCTCAGTGTGTAACACACAAAGTTTATATCAAAGGAACTTAGTTCTCTCCCTTGTTGAAAAGAAAAATAGCCATTTTATGTAGAATTAGGGACTGTGTCCTTATCATAACCCAAGATTTGGAGATTAAAGTTTCCTAGTCCAGACTAGAAATATCTTAAATCAGGGTTGGATAAGGTGCTGGGAGGTTAATCCTCTGGAAGCCAACAGATTTTATGAGGAAGAACTAGTAAGAACTAGTCTAACTTGACTTCTAAGCTGGTTTTTTGGGAACATAGAATCTCTAGGAAAACATTCCCTTCTGTCCAGACCCACAGGGAAATCAGGTGATTAGAAGTTGCAGTAACAAGACAGAAATGCACCTAATGAGCAGACATAGGAGCTGTAAATATCTCCTCATCTCCAGTCTCTCAGCGTGTGTGACCTTGGGCTGGATGCGACATGGTTTTTGCTTTTGGAATCCTAAGTTTGTCTGGGAGACCTGTGCTTGCCTCCTTCCTGCTGTCTCATCTGGGCAGAGAGCTTTAGTCTCCATCATCACCCATCCAGGAGGTTGGACTCTCCCACGGAGACCTTCCCCTCAGAGTTCCCAATCAGGTGAGTCCAGAGGTGCAGTAGGTACTACAGGAAAGGGTCAGAGAGAGTCAAAGCCAAGCACATGTACCTGAGGTGTCTTGAAAGTTTGCCTGATTAATTATTGATTAGTTTATGATGCTAAAAGGAGATGTGAACATTGAACTCAGCAACACATGGGTAATTGTTGGCAATTAACTGGTGGAAACCCAATTAGACGTGGTAATGGGAGTCATAAATTATTTCAAGTAAAAGTAGAATGTACAAAATAATTTTTGCAACTAAAGGCAATAGGAAAGTAGAGTACTAGGGGTGGAGAGTGTCTAGTAAATTGAGGGCAGTTTTCTTTTATTTTTATTATGAGGTCTATTCAAAAGACCCAGATTCAATATATTTCTTGTAAATATTACCTTGCATCAGTAGTTCAGAAGACATACATTTCACAGTATCTTCTTTCACTCTGGTTATTCAATTCACATGAAAAAATGTATTTGATAAGTAAAAGGAGGTGTGCTAAATAGCTTAACTTTGCAATTACTTCATTACCTGTGACCTGAATATATTTCTGAGTTAGTTATTCATTTGCTTTCTCTCTTGTAAATTGTCTGTACAAGTGTTGACTTTTGTATAGTGGGGTCAGAGTGTTTTTACTTCTGTTTTTCATTGAATTCTCCAAAGCAAGGAATTGGAGGGTTTTCTTCATTCACTTTGTTGTCATTGAGTACCTTCATGTATGTATATGTGGGGAATTATGAGTGTTTATTAATAGTGTGGGCTCAACTCTATCGCTCAGTCAGACTGTATTCTCTTCATTATTTTTTTATTTTTCACTTTTCTTAAGGAGAAAAAGTCAGCTGATAATTTTATATTCTTCACTTAGGAATCATTACTATAAAACAAGAATGAAAGTGAATGTTTTGAGTAGTTGGTACTAACATATCACTCTACACACATATGACCAAGTCATTATTCCTTATTGGTTTTTTTTGGCCTTTGTCATTAGCTGTATTTCCAAAAATTTGCATCATCTTCTACCATCCTCTGGAAGGCATCCTTTTTTATATTTGTCTACAAATTACCTTTACCTTCCATAGCATATTTGAATTCATATATCTTTATTTATATCTGAGGGAAGATCAACCAATAAACTTGTATGCATATATGCATAACCCATGGACACAGACAATGGGGTGGTGAGGGCCTGGTGGTGGTGGGAGGGAGGATGAGTGGGCTGTAAGAGTTTAATGGGGAAAAAGGAGGACCTGTGTAATATTTTCAACAATAAAGATTAAAAGAAAAACATAAATTATAACTTAGACACTGCTTTGAAATCACTTTGTTTAACCAGGTTTCATTCTCCCTGTCATTCCATTCATTTCATAACTTCACATTTACTTAAATGTGTTCCTATGTATGTGCATGTATATTCACAAACAGTTTTGAAAAGACAAAGGTGAATAAAACAGGTGAAGCTTGTTTGGATCTGGCACTGTGATGGTGAAGACAGTGTACAATGAAACAAATATTTGCAGGACAACGTGCTCAGGCTAAATTGTATGAACGAAGTTACTCAGTGTAGAAGGATGGCTCCTCATGGTGTGTGCAGCATGTATTGCTCACATCCTGGGAGGCCTTTGTATGTTGGAAGAATATCAGAATCAAAATTAGATTGTGCCCCTTGATTTGTCAAAAATGAGATCAAAACCCAAAGTCCAAGGAAAACAATGATGCTACATAGGAAAAGTGAGAAAGGGGCTTGTCTCATCTTCCATTAACTGTGTAAAAACCAACTGGTCAAGTAAATATAGAAGAGGCACAGGAAAAATTAGTCTTCCACTGCTTGATGTTAAAAATATTCAACCTGTGTTGTTTTTGTATATTTCCTTTTGTGAGTATTGGTTTATTTTTTGGTAATTTTTTACTTTGCACAGTCAATCTGTAAGGTGTTTCAGACCATGTATTTGTAACTACCTCTGTCTTTTGGAGAAATTTATTTTTTCTCCTTTATTATTTTTGGTTGGCCTCAAGGGCATGTTATTAGGGTTGAAAAGCTGCTAGAATCCAAAGAAGATTTTGCTTCCTCATCATCTCTCAGGGACAAGCTGAGCTCATTAGATCTCTTTTCTTGGATATCATGTGCATTTTATTGCTCTCTCTCTTGCTATGGTTATTTAACCTATTGTTTATGTTTCTTTAAATACAGGGCAGAGAATGGGAATAGCAATATGAAACCTCAAGCATATTTGTCCATGGGAGGCTTATGATATGAATATCTAGGTACTATTTCTAAATTCTTTTAAGAAAAGATACTTGATCTAGACCTAATCTGGAACATGGTCTATATTCAATATATAGGATGTCCCCCCCAAAATGTATATGCACTGTACAAACTGGTAGCTCAATGTATCTACTCATAGCCTACATAGTGCGGGAGGGAGCGAGAAGGACATGGACATAACAGATGAAGGGGCCCTGGTGTGTTGTGTGTTTGCCTTAAAAACTGAGAGCAGTCCTCAGAGCAGAGGTACCTGGACTCATATATTCCAACTAGAGGCCCCGTGCATGAATTCGTGCTCTGGTGGAGTCCCTTGGCGTGGCCTGTGGGGATCCGGCTGAAATCAGCAGTCCAAGGCTGCCTGCTGCTCTTGCTCATCCTGGCTCCACTGTGCTTGCTGCTGCCACTTGGTAAGCTCACTGCTGCTCCGCTGTGGTCTCCGGGTTGTGATGGCCAGCCTTAAGCCCTGCATCTGGTGCCTGTTGGTCAGCTGAGTGGCGCTCCCACTGTGGGAATGCACTGACCACCAGGGGGCAGCTTCTGCATTGAGCGTCTGCCCACTGGTGGTCAGTGCACATCATAGCGACCAGTTGAACGATCAGTCACTTAGGCTTTTATACATATAGATGTGACTCTAAAATTAAGAGAAGGTAACAAGGAGGAGATCCTTTTCAATTCACTGGATGCTTTTGCAACCAGATTAATAATGTGCAACATTTACCTAGTGTGCACAAGGCACCCTCAATGACTTGAAGTTTCAACAGCAACATGCAGGATACCTTGTTTCTTACTATTTTCTGACACCATCTCTCAACCTGCTCTGTCTTGCTCTTTCCCCCAGATATACTGGGTCATTTTGAACATTGATTTTGTGAAACAAGCATCTTCCTCAGGGCCTTTGCACTGGCTGATCCTTTTGTCTGCCAAGAACATCCATCTTAGTCTCCTGCATATTCTTCATTAAGGTGTCTGTTTAACTGTCATCTGTTGGCAGGTCTTTGGCTAAACTCTATAAAAATGAATACCTCTATGCATTCTCTTCATTTAATGTTATTTAATTTTCTTTATATCATCTTCACCATTGGATATGTGATATTATCATTTTTATTTGATTATTTTTTTTGTCATTAGTTTATAGAGACTTTTCTTTTTCAGCATTGCATATTGTGAACAGTGCCTGGAACATGGTCTATAGTTAAGATACAGGATGTTCCCCTACCCCCAAAAAAGTATACACACTGTACAATCTGATAGCTGGATTTTATAAATTAAATGCATTTTAATAAATACTACCTTTATTATTATTCAAAGTGTGGGTTACATTTTTTGGGACACCCTATATATACCTCAAGTGAATGAAAGATATCCTCAATAAAACAGCAATATACATTATGTTTGAAGAATTCATTGATGGTAAAAAAGGAAATTCTAATGAGAAATGGCAATAGAGATGACTTAATGGAAACTAGATCATATACCAAATATAAAAATTATTATCCTGATTCTAAAATGTAAATGTGTCATTTATTCTCAGTTACTAATGCTTGCTAATGTGAAAATTAGTTATTCCATTTTTTTTGGTAGTCACTTCTGACACATGGAACCAAGCAATGGTACACAAATTTCAGAATTTCTTCTTCTGGGACTTTCACAGTCACTGGAACTGCAGCCCCTCATATTTGGGCTTTTCCTCTCCATGTACCTGGTCACTGTGTTGGGAAACCTGCTCATCATCCTGGCTGTCAGCTCAGACTCCCACCTCCACACACCCATGTACTTCTTCCTCTCCAACCTGTCCTTGGTAGACATCAGTTTCACCTCCACCACCATCCCAAAGATGCTATGGAACATCCAGACACAGAGCAAAGTCATCACCTATGAAGGCTGCATCACCCAGATATATTTTTATATCCTTTTTGCAGTGTTAGATAACTTTATCCTGACCGTGATGGCCTATGACAGGTATGTGGCCATTTGCCACCCCCTGCACTACTTGGTCATTATGAACCCCAAGCTTTGTGGACTGCTGATTCTGGTGTGCTGGATCCTGAGTGCCCTACATTCCTTATTACATAACTTAATGGTGTTGGGTCTGTGCTTCTGCTCAGACTTAGAAATCCCCCACTTTTTCTGTGAACTCAATCGGGTGCTCCAACTTGCCTGTTCTGACACTTTTCTTAACAACATTTTGATTTATTTTTTAACTCTGCTGCTGGGCTTTGGACCCCTTGCTGGAATCTTTTACTCATACTCTAGAATCGTTTCCTCCGTACGTGCAATCCCATCAGCTCAGGGGAAGTATAAAGCATTTTCTACCTGTGCATCTCACCTCTCAGTTGTCTCCTTATATTATGGTTCAGTCCTAGGTGTTTACCTCAGCTCTGCTGCTTCCCAGAGCTCACACTCAAGTGCAACAGCTTCGGTGATGTACACCGTGGTCACACCTATGCTGAACCCCTTCATCTACAGTCTCAGGAACAATGACATAAAAAGGGCCCTAGAAAGATTCTTTGGCAGGTAAGCTAACTGTAGCAATCTGAAGAAAAGCCCATGAAAGCAGGGTTCAAAGCCTCAGAGCCTGATGTTCTGTCACAAATAAAGCCAGTCTTTGGCCCATACATAATTTTCATTTATCTGATGAGTTAACATGAATTACTCTAGCAAAATTTATTCTTTGATGACATATCATTCCAAGTAACTTTCTATTGTTTTCCTCAAAGAATAGTCATGAATTAGCCTATTTCTATAGACAAAATGCATTTGGCTACTAAGGGCATTTACATAATTTTAAAATATATTTTATTGATTTTTTACAGAGAGGAAGGGAGAGGGATAGAGAGTTAGAAACATCGATGAGAGAGAAACATCGATCAGCTGCCTCCTGCACACCCCCCACTGGGGATGTGCCCGCAACCAAGGTACATGCCCTTGACTGGAATCAAACCTGGGACCTTTCAGTCCACAGGCCGATGCTCTATCCACTGAGCCAAACTGGTTAGGGTGCATAATTTTATTGTGCCGGAAAATCTGAGACCCCAGTTTTCATTTATAAGTTCATCATCATTTTCTATATCACTATCATTATTGTTCTCCTTGATAATGTAGACTTTAACATGCTAGTATATTTTATAGCTCATCTCCTGGTTTTATAGTCTTCATTCAGCTGCATATCCCCATGCTTATCATATCCACTGGCAAAAATTGACTCGTGTTTCCAAGAAGCATGTACATGGAAATATAAATTTTAATAAATAGACTGATCTAATATGGTTTAGTCTTAAGTGTTCTTAAATATGATGAAGCAAAAATAAACATACAACTTCTTACTACTCAAAATTTTTTTTCATGGCATACATCTACTCATTGAAGTGTGGATATGACGTCTATGGGAAGGGTCCTTATTCATTGGGGTGAAAAATTACCTGAAGTGTTTTATGTGCCTTTTCTGAACTATTTTCCTGTTTCTGATGAAAAACTTTCAATGTGCTCCCTAAAATGTGCCTCCTTCTAGTGCTCTAAGCTATTATCTCCCCTTTTATAAACTTTTTCAAATTCACCAAAGGGAGTGAACAATCTCAATATCATACAATATATATATCTCCTTTATACTCAGGAATATCTTCAATCTTTATTACCAAAGGATGAATCACACAGGAATTGAAATACTGCCCAGTCATCACAAAATTTCCTGCAAAAACATTCATGTCTTTCCACTCTGCCCTGATTACCTGGAAGGGAGCCTAGTGGAGGCACTTCTCTACAGTTATCTGAAATGCATTTGAATAACAGAGTGATTGTGAGTGCTGTCCTTAAATATCAGTACAAATGCCAAAAGTAAGAAGTAGTAGATTACTCTAATTTCCCTCAGTTCTGTTCACTTTGATTATAGGATCAATTCATTATTGCTATATAACAAGGCATCATAAAGGCAAATGGTTTAATATAATTCCTTTATTTTCTAGTGGGTTTGTATAGTGGGGTGGGTGTTCTATTCTCTGCTGGTCTCTTCATGAGTCTGTAGTCAGTTGGGGTGTCTCTGCTGACCTTGGCTGGGCTTTCTAATGTATGAGGGGCTCAGCTATGGTGACTGATCTAGGGAGGACTTGGCTGGAATAAATGAGCTCTGTCCACCTGTCCTGTCCTTCTCTGGAAGGCTCCCTGGATTTGTTTATATGGCTCAGCCAGGGTTCTGAGTAAGAGCAGTGGAAATACACCAAGGCCTGGTAAAGCACACTCTCACTTCCACAATATTTTATTGGCCAAAACAACTGAAAAAATCCTAATTCCAGCCAAGATTCAAAGATGGAAAAGGATACAGCTCTGTCAGGGATGAGCTCATGGTCACATTGGCCAAGATATAGAAACAAACAAAGAATTGGGACCATATCTGCAAATAGACAATCATTTGTTTAAATTTTAATTCAGTAAAGTTTTATTTCTGCATCCACCTTCAACAGCTCAATAATTTAGGGAAGAAAGTGAAAGTACAAATGCGTTTAATGAGCAGATGTGGAAATTCTACACTAGAAGATCAGGCCCTTACAAACATAAACATCGCCCCTCTGCAGCTTCCTCCCACCTACCATTTCTAAGCTTAAAAAGTAAAACTTTTTCCTTCCAGATATCTAGAGTCCATGGACTTAACTCATTGGTTAACAGAGCTAGAGAGCTGTTGCTTTCCTGATACTATCTTTTTTGACATCCTCATGTAGACATTGCTTCTCTTTTTATTGACCTGCTCTTAACATATTTGTAATGACTTCCAATCTGACACTTGTATTTGTTGGGGTGGGGTCCTGATGGAAGGAGGTGGTATTTGAAATGCACATACAATAGAGAAATAAGTATTTGAGAGAATAGAGTTGGTGACATTATGCTGAGTTAAAGAAGCCAGTCACAAAAGGACAAATACTGCATGATTTCACTTATATGACATATCTGAAGAAGTTAAATTCATAGAAACAGAAAGTTTAATGGGTGTAGAGTTTAAGTTTGCAAGATGAATTAGTTTTGGTGGTTGGTTGCACAGCAATGTGAATGTACTGAAGAGTACTGAACTGCACACTTTAGAATTGTTACAATGGTAAATTTTATGTGTTTTTTACCACTTAAAATTTTTCAAAAAAAGAAAAGAATTTTGACAGGTGCTACAACATGGATGACCCTTAAGGATATTATGCCGAGTGAAATAAACTAGTCATAAAAAGACAAAAACTGTATGACTCCAGTTTTTTAAGGTCCCAACAGAAATCAAACTCAGAGACCAGAGGTATAATGGTGGGTGCCTCCGGCTAGGGGACGTGGAAGAGGAATGAATGTTTAATGTGGACAGAGTTCCAGTTTGTGAAGATGAGAAAGTCTGGGGCTGAATGGTGGTGATAGTTGCATGGAAATGTACTTAATGTCACTGAACTGTCCACTTAAGTAATGGTTAAGATGGTAAGTTTTATGTTACATGCATTTCACCACATTAAAAAAAATCCTGGGCAGGAGGCTATGGCCACACATAGCATTCTTTTCCTTTGTGCTCAGACAGTAGCTAGGTGAGAAAAGAACCTCTGATTATTTAAACCCCTGAGCTTTGGGGTTTGTTTGTTATTAGAGCAGAACTGAGCCTGCCCTGACTCAAACGTATCAGCTGACATCCATGTCCTCTCCCGCTGATGCCCTCAGCCATGAAACTCAGTGCTGGGACGATGGTGAGATATTTGGCACTTGCCTCAGAAGCAAAATTTAAGGGGGTACCAAAACCTCAACAGTCAAAAGATGACTATTATTTGAATGCAGTCTTTGAAAAATCAAAATTAATGCAAAACATTCACGATGATTTAAATAGCAAAATGTTAAATTAAGACAGGCTCTGTCACAGCAATGTGCCGAGACATTGTAGAACAGGGGCCAAGGGAACAATCAATCTTTGTGCCTCATTCGTCTCCCTGTAGTCCCTGCTCTGGTGAATACTCAGGATGCTCTGCCTGGGGCTTTCTGTGGCCCATGTGTCTGCAGATCAGAATTGATAAGGAGTTAGTATCCCTGGAAATGACTGTCCATCACTTTTGGTGGATCAATACCCCAGCTCTCTCACTCCTCAAGGGTGTGTCCTACACACTCTCAGAAGTCCCTGGAGGGACTGAGCCCTAGGTGTTCACTGCAGAAATTGTTCATTCAAACTCTATTTGCTGCCTACACCACCCTGTCTCACATCCCTTTTTCTCTACTCATGCTTTCTAAGATCCACTTCTAAAAATGTGCCTGCAGTTAATCCTTATCTCAGGCTCTCCAGTGCTGGGAAGCCAGCCCAAGACAGACATCTATACAATTTTATTTCAACCGGGCAAACACTATAACTCCTGATCCACTTCTGAATCTCTGGCCAAATCTGTTGTGTTAGTGATTTACTACTGGGCAACAAATTGCCCCAAATGTAAGGCCTAAAATAACACCAAATAGTTATGATCTCAAAGTTTTTGTGGGTCAGGAATGAGGTATGACTTCTCTGGGTTCTTTGCTTTCTCTAATGGGCCACAGTGTCAGCTGAGAGCATGATGAAGGAAGGGTCCATTCCCAAGGTGTTGTTGGCAGGACTCAGTTCCTCGCTGGCTGATCAGTAGGCAGCTCTCAGCTCCTCACCACATGGGTCTCTCCACAGGGCAGCTCACAATGTGGCAGCTGGTTTCACCTCAGCAAGAGACAGAAGGACAAGGAGAGGATGAAAGAGAGAGAGAGAGAGAGAGAGAGAGAGAGAGAGAGAGAGAGAGAGAGAACATGTGCCATAGGAGCAAGATGGAAAACTCAATCTTCTATAAACAAATCTTGAAAGTGACGTCTTACCACCGTGGTCTTACTCTCCTGTTAGAAGTGAGTCATGAGGCCTTGCCTGCACTCAAGAAGAGGGCATTACACATGGATACCAGGAGGCAGGGATCATGAGGGCTGTCTTGGAGTCTGTCCTCTGATTTCCCCCTTCTTAGTGTATGGTACCAACAACAGCTCAGTTGTTCAGGCCCCAGGTATGGGTGTCATCCTGTCCACAGGCATTTTAACTTTGCTCCAAATAGCCCTTCTGATATCCTCTCCTTCCTTCATCCTGTCTTGGCCTTTCTTCTCTTCTTGGAAGCTCAATCCCACCTCAGAACATTTGCACCTTCTGTTCCCTCTGCCTGGAACTCTCTCACCCCAGACATCTGCATGGCTCCTCCTTCAGGGTGTTTCACAGGCAGCTGTCCAGGTGCCAACTGGGAGGACAATCTCCTCTGAAGGCTGGATCAGATAAGCACCCACTTCTTTCCAGGTCTAGCTTTAACATGATCTCTTTCAACATGCATTCTTGATTCGCTCTTTAATCCTGTGTAGTACACAGTTAACTTAGAGGGCTTGGGGTGCTTCAATCCTGCACCTTCCAAAGGAAGGCCTGTCTGCCTGATGCCCTTGCCTTGCTCCTGGGAGGTCATCATTGATGCTTCACATCTTCCTGCTGTCTTGTGTGGGGACAGAGGTTCAGTCTCATCATCAACCTGATAAAAGTTTTTGTATGCTTTAGACCTTAGACCATGCCAGAGAATAATGCTCACAATGTGACTCATGGTGGAGGCCTTGGGCCACCATGCACTATTAGCTTGTCCTCTGAAGAGGCTGAGGTCAGCCACATGAGTGGTCAGCCAGGCTCAGGTGAACGACTCCCAGCAGAAACTCTGGACATCAAGGCTCAGGTGAGTTTCCCTGGTTGGAAATACATCATTGTTGTTACACATCATTGCTGGGAGATTTGACAGCTGGGATTGCATTGGGAGAAGATAGCTGGAAGCTGATGTCTAGTATCCTCTGAGCCTCACCCATGTGCCTTTTTCTTTGCTGATTTTAATCTGTATCCTTCCCTGTAATTAATTGTGACCAGGAGTATAAAACCTTTTCTAGGTTATGAGTCTGAGTGATTCATTCACCCCAAACCCTAGCCGTCATTCACCCAGCTCTCCTCTTTTGAGATATTCTTCGCCTTTTTCACTGAATGTATATTCTTGCTCATTTGCTATTTCCTGTCTCTCTCCATGGACAGAATGGAAAGCTGGAAACTTGTCAACAATTCTCATAAGAGCAGAAGACCTGAGTGGCCCGGGGTCAGGTCCTAAGTGTGACAATGTCTGGCGGTGTGGCCCTGGGTGAGCAACCTCACCTGTCTGTGCTCTAGTCTCCCTATCTGTAAAACAGGAACAGGAGCATGAGATCCTCTCTCATAGACCACTGGGAGAGGGATGGACTGATTTATTAAGGCTCAGAAAGGCCTCTATAAGTACTAGCTTCTAAGTGTTGATTGCTCCTCAATATTAACAGCTCAGTTCAGGATAAAGAAATTCAGATGACCCCTCTGAGGCTTTTGATATGGAGAGGCAGGAGGCAACCAGAGAAGCCCAGATGATGGACAGCAGGACAGAATTTCCAGGGAGGGCTGGAAACCCGCCCTGTGGCTTTGTTCCCACACAGGCCTGCCAAGGCTATTTGAAACTCTCCTGGGAGCCAGGCCCCTGATCACCACAGCGGAGTAGGTCCTGGGGAGTGGCAGAGCTCAGTAGGAAAGAGAGAGTGAGGAAAACCAAATTCTACAATCTGGGCTCCTAGGAAGAAATGTGTGGGAAGAACTGGGAAGTGGAGGGTCAGAGCCGCTGGAGCTGTGGCAATGGGTGGGCGTTGGAGAGCCCCCAAAGTAGGCTGTTCTAGGAAGCAGCCATTCTGGCCTGGCCTGGGAGGATGCTGCCCTTCTGCTGGATCCCCTGGAGATGCCGCTGGGCTTCTGGACACAGTCCTACACATCCTTATGGGGAATGTCCCCCTCCCCACCCCTGCTTCTAGTCTCTTTACCGTAGGCTTTCAGGGCTACTCATGCCATATGTTTTCAGGACAAAGGAATCAGAAGCACATGATCTGAGTCTCCAGGGAGCAGTACTGGAAACAAGACTAAAAGGAAGAGAACAGAGCCAGAGGGGGAGCACTGGGATGTGGACTTGAGAGGCAACAGGAGGAGGTGCCTGGCTCTGAGCAGGCTCTGCCCCTCATGATACCCACACCACCAGAGCTCTCACATCAGGGCCAGGCCTTGGCTGGGAATGAGGACACTGTGGGCTCATATGCAACCTGGGCACCCCTCTCTGCCTCTTTGTCCTGAAAGTGTCCTTCCTAGTGACACAGATACTCAGGTAAAATACTACAGTCATGTGTTTCTCCCTCTATCTCTGTCCCTCGTGAGCCACTCCCCTATCCCCCACCCCAGTGCCAACTTCAGCAAACTCCAAGGGCTCTGCTTTCAAAATCTATCCAGAATCCACCCACTTTTCACCTCCTCCATAGCCCCACCCTAGAACAGCCCCATTATTTCCCACTTGGAACAATGCAGACACCTCTGCCCTGGTCTTTCAGCTCCCAGTCCACACCCCCTAGAGGCTGATTTCCCAACAGTGGCCAGAGGGCAACCTCAACTCAAAAACCTTTGGTGACTCCAACCTCACTCAATACCAAAGTAGAAGACCTCCTTGTGACCCACAAGTCTCTACATGTCTTGCCCTGTCCCTCCCTGCCATTATCTCCTCCCACTGTCCCCTCGCTATTTCCTCCAGCCCCACTGGTTTCCTACTGATCCTGTCTTTCTTGCTTATGTTGAGTGATGGATATACACAAGCATCTGAGATTGTTTGTGTGTGTGTGTGTGTGTGTGTGTGTGTGTGTGTGTGTGTGTGCCTTTGTTTAATTGTTCCTCATAATTCATAGATTCCATATTTGAGAACTCACCTACTTGCACAGTGAAGTTGGAGAAGTGCTGGTCTAGACTAGGTGTTCTCACCTTTTAATGTGCACAATTGAGGCAGGATAATTACACATGTTGGGTACTGTCAGTGTTCAGCAACATCCTCAGACATTGCCAAATAGCCCCTGAGGCACAGTCATCTCTGGTTGAGAACCACTGCCCCACAGTGAAAACCAGAAGCATCCAAATAGAATTCCAATCAAAACCCCATCTCTTACCAGTTTGTGCTTTGAGCAGATCAGTAAACTCCTTCAAGCCCCATTTCTGCAATGGGAAGAGAGTTCATAATAATAATACCTCATAGAATGGATTTTTCTAAAAATTAGATCATACAATTCTTACAAAATGATATGCTCAGTACATGTGTCATAACAATATCTAAATGTATCTCTTTATAAACTTTTTATGAGGTACCAAATTTCATCTCTTAACTTGTGATATAAGTATAACATCCCTCAGTTTTGACAAATATGTCAGGAAGCCAAAGAGTATGGTTCCCAGGATTGCACCTCTAAGGAACACAGTTCTGCCTTGTTGAAGAGGAGAATGGCAATTTTCCAGAGATATTTGGCCTATGTTCCATCCAAAATCAGACTTTGAAGAAAGCATGAAGTCAGGGATGAGATAAGGTTAGACCTCGGAAAACATGGAACCATACAAACTAAGTACACTTGACTTCTATCCTGATCTCTTGGGATCAGAGAATCATTAGGAAAAATTTCCTTTCTGCTTATTCCAGGTGGCCCAAAGGGAAATCAACTGCTTAGTAGTTGGAATGACATGATGGAAATGTGCCTTATGATCAGATATAGAGAGAACTGTAAATATCTCTCCTGTGGACTCCCTAAGCTTGTACAACCTAGGTAGACAGGACATGGTTGTTGCTTTTGATTCCCAAGTCTGGCTCATGAATTGATGCTTCATGGCTTCCTGCTGTCTCATGTGGAGACAGAGGTTCAGTCTCATCATCAACCATCCAGGGAGCAATTCAGACTTCCGCACGGAGACCTACCTCTCAGAGACCCATCTAGGTGGGCCTGGGAGGCCAGTACGTACATCAGGAAAGGGTCAGAGAGGATGGAACCTGAAAACTTTTACCTGAGTCACTGTGACTCTAATCAGCCTAGCCTAGAAATGAGATATCTCTGTTTGTACTCTAGATTAAGTAACTAATGTGTAATTAATTTAGTTAATGCATTAAGAAATATGTGTTTGTTTGAATCTTCACTATAAAGACCTTAGTTTACAATTAAGTGATGGGAATGGATGTCCAGTTGGATGACACTATAGAATGAGTGAGATACATAAAATGATTGCAGTAAAATGAGAACATATCTGAGAAGTTTCGTTGTTCAAGGAGAAGAACGTAGAGCATTAGGTGCGGATGACAGTGCAGTGGAGTGAGTGTTTGCATTAAAGTTCAAAGATAGGGTATGTTTGAGCATGTTTTGTATTTACTGAAAAGACCCTGACCAGTCAGGGAGATGGTACCTTGCAGAGCAGTTCGTGAGACATTAATTGCAGTATCTCCTCTCACGCGGGGTAGTCACATGAAAAAATATTACTTAATAAGGCTAAAGAGGAATGCTAAATAGTGTTACTTTGAATTATTTTATTCCGGGCAAGGTTGCATATATTCTTGGATTTGTTGCCCATTTACTTTCCCTGTTAAAACAATTGGCAGGAATTCCTACCGTATACTCAGCCTTTTCCCCCAGTGGTCATGCTCTTTCTACTTTTAATGAGAAATGCTGGCATGCACTCAAGGAATATAAATTGAGGACTGACCGACTTCTAGGCAAAGATACAGGATACTGAGAAAAAAGTCATTATAATTATAAAGATGGAGAAATAGAGGTCACCCATTATTCCTTAAATCTTAATACCACAGAGGCAGCACAGTCAGTTTACACTTTAAGCAGTGATGACTTCATTGTACCAGCTAAGGAGGAAGATGGGGGAGGGCGATATCACCAAATATAGTTAAAATTTTACTTCCACTTCATATGAGCCTTTACCATGAAATACCCTAACCCAAGTGAAGTTAATGGGTGAGGATCTTAAACTCAATTCTGTCAAAAAAGTTTTATTGAATAAATGTCTACATTAGAATCCTATAGTTGCTGTAAAGTATTCCCACACTAGTTGCTTAAAACAAACATAAGCTCTTACAGTCTGAATGTCAGAAGCTTGAAATGAGTCTCAGTAGCTGATATCAAGATGTGTTCAGGGCTGGGGTCCTTCTAGAGCAGGCGTGGATAACGTCCATGCTGCAGGCCTTAGGAGGCTATCGAAATCATTGGGTCTGGCTCTGCCAAGGCAGGAGGGATGAGTTAGTTAAATGTTTGACCAAATATAGCAAGCTAATTATTAAGTTGATAATTATGTATGGCCATGAAATGATGCTCTAAATATTCAAAAGGTCCTTGACAGGAAAAAGGTTCCTCAGCCCTGTTTAGAGGCTCAGGGGTAGAGCTGTTTTTTCTAACGACTTAGTGTTGCTGGCCACCTGCATTCCTTGGCACATGTTCCTTCCTCCATCTTCAAGCCAGCTGTGTAGCATTTTCAAAATCTCTCTCAGACCAACTCCTTTGTCTCTTTATCATTTATAGAACCACTGTGGTTACCTTAGTCCCACCTGGGTGAGCCAGACTCTTCCTCTATCTTAAAGTCAGCCCATTACAAAGCCTGTTCCATCTGCTACCCTAATACTCCTCTTGCTATAAAAGATATCATATTTGTGTGCTTAGAGGTTGGAGAAACAAAAGAGAAATATACCTGCAGGGCAGGTACAGGGTTTATAAATATCCCCTCATCTCCGGTCTCCCTTCATGTGTAAATTTAGGATGGGAGGGCATGGTTATGTTTATTTCTCACAGTTATTTGTTTGTAACCCCAACTCTGGCTGGAGACTGATACTTCACACCTTCCTGCTGTCTTGCCTGTGAACAGAACTTTAGTCTCTATCATCAACCATTCAGGGGGGAATTCAGCTGTCCCCACAATGACTTTCCTCTCATAGATCTTATTTGGCTGAGTTCAAAACCCAGCTGACCCTGCAAGAGAGAGAGGGTCACAGAGAATGGAAGCAGGAACATTTACCTATTGACCCCTGAGGGCCCATTCGACTTAACCCAGAGGCAAGGGATTACTGTTTCTTTGTTTGATTAATTAACGTTTATTTCAATGCCTACATAAGAATTCACAGTGTGACTGCTACTCACATCTTTGATTGTCTTTCATACTCTTTATCATTAAATTGCTATCACGCCTGGGAGGCATGGCTCAGTGGTTGAGTGTTGAACTATAAACCAGGAGGTCACAGTTCATTTCCTGGTCAGGGCACATCCCAGATTGTAGCTTCAATCCCCAGTAGGTGGCGTGCAGGCGGAAGAAGCCCATCAATGATTGTCTGTCATCATTGATGTTTCTATTTCTTTCTCCCTCTCCCCTCCTAAATATATTTCCTGTAATTAACAAATATTTCATAGTGAGGGACCAAATGACAGTTCATAACTTCTGATGTAAGGTTGAAATGCTAAATTGTTTTGGCTAATGAGTCATGAAGCCCAGTGTGTAACACCCAAAGTTTATATCAAAGGAATTTACTTAGTTCTCCCCCTTATTGAAAAAAAATAGCAATTTTATGAAGACATCAGGGCCTGTGTCCTTAACTCAACTCAATATTTATAGATTTGAGTTTTCTAATCAACACTAGAAACACCTTAAATCAGGATTGGGATAAGGTGCTGGGAGGGTAGTCCTTTGAAAGCAAACAGATTTCAGGAGGAAGAGCTAGTAGATATTGGATTAACTTGACTTCTAAGCTGGTCTTTTGGGAACACAGTATCTCCAGAAAAATATTCCCTTCAGTCCAGACCCACAGGGAAATCAGGTGATTAGGAGTTGGAGTAACAAGACAGAAATGTATCTAATGAGCAGACATGGGGAGCTGTAAATATCACCTCCCCTCTAGTCTCTCAGCATGTGTGAGCTTGGGCTGAATGAAACCTGGTTGTTGCTTTTGGAATCCTAAGTTTGTCTAGGAGACCTGTGCTTGCCTCCTTCCCACTATCTTGTTTGGACAGAGAGCTTCAGGCTCCATCAGCAACCATCCAGGAGGTTGGACTTTCCCATGGAGACCTTCCCCTCAGAGTTTCCAAACAGGTGAGTCCTGAGGTCCAGTAGGTAGTACAGGAAAGTGTCGGAGAGAGTCAAAGCCAAGCACATGTACCTGAGGTCTCTTGACAGGCATCAGCCTGTGGTTGTTTGTTTGCTTGATAAATAATTAATGATTAGTTAATGATACTAAAAGGAGAAATGAGCATTGATCTCAGCAATATATGGGCAATTGTTGACAATTAAATGATGGAAGCCCGATTGTAGGTGACAATGGGAGGCATAGAATATTTCAAGTAAAAGTAGAAGATATTTAATGAGTTTTGCAACTAAAGGAAGTAGGAAAATACAGTGCTTGGCATGGAAACATGTTTAGTAAAGTGAGGGCAACTCTTCTTTGTTTTTATCATGGGATCTATTCAACTATGTTTCCATATTGATGGGAAAGATCCAGATTCAATATATTTCTTGTAAATATTACCTTGCAACAAGAGTTCATAAAGCATGCATTTCACAGTATATCTTTTCACTCTGGGTATTCAATTCACATGAAAAAGAATTTATTTGATAAATAAAAGGAGGCATGCTAAATAGCTTAACTATGCAATTTCTTCATTACCTGTGACCTGAATATATTTGTGGTTTGTTATTCATTTGTTTCGTCTCTTGTAAATTGTCTGTACAAGTCTTGACATTTGTGTAGTGGGGTCAGAGTGTTTTTATTCCTGTTTTTAATTGCATTCCTTTAAACAAGGAATTGGAGGGTTTTTTTCCACTCACTTTGTTGTCATTGAGTACCTTCATGTATGTATATGTGGGGAATTGTGAGTGTTTATTGATAGTGTGGGCTCAAATCTGTCACTCAGTCATATTGTATTCTCTCTGTTGCTTTTTTATTTTTCACTTTTCTTACTAAAAAAAATTCAGCTGCTAATTTTATATTCTTCACTTGGGAATCCTTGCTATAAAACAAAAATGAAAAGTGAGTGTTTTGTGTAGCGGGTACTAATATATCACCCTACACACACATTGCCAACTTGTTTCACATCTCCATTATTCCTTATTGTTCTTGTTGGCCTTTGTCATTAGCTCTATTTCCAAAATTTGCATCATCTTCTACCGTCCTCTGGAAGGCATTCTTTTTTATATTTGAGTCCAGACTACCTTTACCTTCCATTAGCATACTTGAACTCATTTATTTTTATATAAGAATAAATTATAACTTAGACAATGCTTTCTCTGATTTTAAAAGCCCTTCTATAATATTCTTTTATTTCCAAGTCTGTGGAATTTTAATCAAGTTGATATTATTAACTTATTATTATTTTCTGTCTTTATATAGATCAATTTGATTCTCACTGCATTTTGTTTCATATAATTGTTTTTTAACCACTACACTTAACCTAATATCATTCCTACTGATAATATTTATTCCATACATTCTTAAGTTTTTTTAAAAATGTGTCTTCCTATGTTATGCACACATACAGTCATATGCTTTTATACAAATGCATAAATAGCATCCTGTGCCCATCAGAAATTCTCTTTATGTGTTGTGCAGTCTTTTTTTCCACGCGTCCACTCTTCTTTATTACTCAACAATACCTTATAGTCTTCCCTCCAATCAACTAGTGTGATGCCAATTCATTATTACCATGTGCACATAATATTTTAAGAAGTGGCTGTGCTATTCACACTTTGAAAGCCTTCCATACTGGTATACTTTCTCAATACATTGCTATTATAACAATTATACAAAAATATTCTGACATTGTTACATTAAAACTCTGGTTCTCCACCAGAGGTAGTATTGTTTTCCATAAGACATTGAGCAATGTCCAGAGACATTTTTTTGTCTGTCACATGGGAGGTGTAGATAGAATCCAGTGATGCACAGGAGAGACCACACCACAGACAATGATCTGGCCCAGATTGTCAATGTGCAGAGATTGAGAAACCATGACTGAAAGAATATATGTACTTGTAATAGCGTCTTCAGATTGGTTTGCCAATGCTGTAACACGTTATAGTTCTGCAGGAAAAGGAAAAAGAGTACCCCTTTGCTACCTGTTTGAAAGTTCCAGCCCCAGTCAATGTGACACCTTTTTAAGTTTTTGCCCAGGCTTACAGGTCTAAAAAAATTTTTTTGTAGTTTCCAGAACTTTTTCTAAGTTTATCAGTCATATATTTGTTGTATTTTTAAATTTCAATATTATTGTTATATGCTTTTATTGTTCCATTATTAGCATTTAAAATATTTTTAAAAGTTATTATGGTGGGGTAGGTAGAACAGAGTAAAGGGGCGATAAATGTTGATGGAAGGAGGCTTAACTTTGGGTCCTGAGCACACAATACAAAATACAGATGATGTAATACAGAACTCTAAACCGGAAGCCTATACACTTTTATTGATTGTCACCCCAATAAATTCAATAAAATTTTATAAATAAAAAAGCATTATTTTTCTTTTGGCCTGTTTTAGCCTTAAAAATGTTTTACATTTTATTCAGTTAAAATGTCTGTCTTATTACTTTTGAGGCTCCTAACTTAATTGCAATGGTTTGGCCCATCCATAAACATTCATATGCAGTTTTCTCTATGTTCACCTAAAAAGGATAGGATACTCTTACACTGAGTGGGCAATCCCTTTGATTTTTTGTAACATGACTGGTATAGGGGATCAACTTCATTTTCTTCCAGGAAAATATTTATTCTTCCATGTTTATTCAACAATTTAATCTTTTCAAAAATATTGAACTGCAACCTTACCTTGTGTTAATATATACTGATCCAAATTCCTGATTTATTCAACAAACAATAATGGAGCATCTGCTATTTTCCTCTATTTCTAGGAACATTATAGATTATCTCCTACTAGAGGCCTGGTGCACCAATTCGTGCACCACTGGGGTCCCTCGGCCTTGTCTCTGCCTTCTTGCAATCTGGGACCCCTTGGGGGATGTCAGACTGATAGTTTTGGCTTGATCCCCACAGGCCAGGATGAGGAACCCCACCAGTGCATGAATCCATGAATCGGGCCTCTAGATCTTTGGTTAATCTCTTCCCACTCTTCCCCCTTCCCCTTTCCTTGGATATTCACCAATCTGTTCCATGTTTCCATGCCTGTGCATTGAGCATTTACCCCCTGGTGCTCAGTGTGCATCATAGCTGCTGGTTAAACGATCAAATGGTTGAACGCTCGAATGGTCATGTAGGCTTTTGTATATATAAATGTCTATGCCTTTGCCAATTAATTACTAATCTATATTGGTGTCACTAAATTATTGCTATTTTACACCTTGTTTCTGTTACTTTTTGATGCTAATCTCAATTTTATTTAATTGATTTCAGTTGCTTTAAAACCACTCTGTTTAACCAGGTTTCATTCTCTCTGTCACTCCTTTAATTTCATAACTTCACATTTACTTAAATGTGTTCTTATTTAAATGCACATCTATTCAAAGACATTTGTGAAAAAACAAAGGTGAACAAAGGTGAATTTTTGCTTGTTTGGATCTGGCACAATGAAGTCAGAGTACAATGAAATAAATGTTTGCATGAGAAGGCGCTCAGGCTAAATTATGTGAAGAAAGTTACTCAGTGTAGAAGGATGGCTCCTCAGGGTGTGCGCAGGATTTATTGATCATGTCCTGGGAGGTCGTTGCATGTTAGAGGAAGACCGGAACCAGAATTAGACTGTGCCAATTCATTTGTCAAAAATGAGGTCAAAACCCAAACTCCAAGAAAAACAATGATGCCACATTAGAAAAGTAAGAAAGGGGCTTGTCTCATCCGCTATCAACTACATAATAACCTACTGTAACTGGACAAACAATGGGTCCATGCTGCCTGACACTACTTGAGCCAATTAAGCAGAGACAGGGTTGAAACATATATAAGCCTTTTTTTCCAGGACTGCAGGTAGCATGGGAGAGCAGTAGGGCATCCTCAAAAATTTGCTAAGCACCCCACTATAAGCCAGCTGCTTATATTGGGTTAAAGTACAAAGATTACATGTGGAAGTAGCCAAAGGGTATGCCAAATGGGCAGTTAACAGGTAAGTAGGTTGGAGACTTGCAAAGGCCTGAAGGTATGCAAATGGGCTGGAGAACTTCAAAGGGCTTAGTGATATGCAAGAGTTGGGGTCTCCAAAGGGCTGATGGCTCTGGTTTCTGCAACAAAGTTGTTGATCTTTCCATGATAACAGGCAGCATCTCCAGGTGAGCTCTCAGGTCCCCTGTGTGCAACTGCCAGCCAGGTTACAATGTGCCTTCTTTAATCAGAACAAAACAATCACGGTTAACAATTCATGATTAATATTTCTTACAATTCTAGCTGGTCCCCCAACATTCTATTTCTGCCCCTATCACTACAGGCCAAATAAATATAGAAGAGGCACAGGAAAAGCCGGCCTTCTGCTTGATGTTAAAAATATTCAACCTGTGTTGTTTTTGTATTTTTCCTTTTGTGAGTTATTGTTTTATTTTTTGGTAATTTTTCCCTTGGGGTAGTCAATCTGTAAGTTGTTTCATACCATATGTTTATAAGTACCTCTGTCTTTTGGAGAAATTTATTTTTTCTCCTTTATTATTTTTGCTTGGCCTCAAGGGGGTGTTATTTGGGTTGGAAACCTGCTAGAATCCAAAGAAGATTTTGCTTCCTCATCATCTCTCCGGGACCAGCTGAGCTCATTAGATCTCTTTTCTTCCTCATGTGCATTTTATTCCTGTCTTTCCCACGATGTTTATGTAACCTATGGTGTATGTTTCTTTAAATACAAGGCAGACAATGGACATAGCCATATGAAACCTCAAGCGTATTTGTCCATGGGAGCTTATGATAAGAATATCTAGGTACTATTTCTAAATTCTTTTTGGAAAATATACTTGATCTGCACAACTTGACTTGTATTTACTCCTAGACTACTTAGTGTGGGATAGAGTGAGAAAGACTTGGCAATAACACAGATGAAGAGGCCATTGTGTGTATGTGTGTGCCTCATAAACTGAGAGCAGTGCTCAGAACAGAGGTACCTGGACTCTATTCCAATGTGACTCTAATAGCAAGGGAAGGTACTAAGAAGGATATCCTGTTTGATTAACTGGATGCTTTTGCAACCAGATTAATAAAGTGCAACATTTACATAGTGTTCAACAGCAACATGCAGGCTACCTTGTTCTGACTATTCTCTGCCACCATCTCTCACCTTCTCTGCCTTGCTCATTCCCCTGGACGCACTGGGTCATTGTGAGCATTGTTTTTTCTAAAACAACCATCTTCTGAGGGTCTTTGCATTGGCTGTTCCTGTTTGTCTCCAAGAACTTTCCCCTTAGTCTCCAGCTTATTTTTCTTTGAGGTGTCTACTTAACAATGGCCTGTTGGCAAGTCTTGGCTAAACTCTATTAAAAAAACACACACACCTTCTACCCACTCTCTCCATTTAATGTGATTTTCTCTTTTTTATAGCATCTGTACCATTGGATATGTTATATTATCATTTTTATTTGATTAAATTCTGTCCTCATCATTAATTTGTAGAGACTTTTATTTAAAGCATTCCCATACTCTGAACAGTGACATGAACATAGTTTATAGTCAACATACAGGGTGTCCCCAAAAACGTATACACACTGTACAAGCTGATAGGTCAATTTTGAAAATAAAATGCATTTTGATAAACACTGCCTTTATAATTATTCAAAGTGTGGGTTACATTTTTGGGACACACTGTATATACCTCAAATGAATGAAAGATATCCTCAATAAAACAGCAATATACATTATGTTTGAAGAATTGATTGATAAAAACAGGAAATTCTAATGAGAAATGGCAACAAAGATGACTTAATGGGAACCAGATCATACACCAAATATGGAACTTATTTTCCTGATTCTAAAATGTAACTGTGTCATTTATTCACTGTTACTAATGCTGGCTAATGTGAAAATTTGTTTTTCATTTTTTCTATTTTCTAATAGTCACCTCTGACACATGGAACCAGGCAATGATACACAAATTACAGAATTCCTTCTTCTGGGACTTTCACAGGCACTGGAACTACAGCCCCTCATATTTGGGCTTTTCCTCTCCATGTACCTGATCACTGTGTTGGGAAACCTGCTCATCATCCTGGCGGTCATCTCAGACTCCAATCTCCACACGCCCATGTACTTCTTCCTCTCCAACCTGTCCTTGGTAGACATCTGTTTCACCTCCAACACCATCCCAAAGATGCTGGTCAACATCCAGACACAGAGCAGAGTTATAACCTATGACGGTTGCATTACTCAGATGTATTTTTATACACTTTTTGTAGTGTTGGACAACTTTATCCTGACTGTGATGGCCTATGACCGGTTTGTGGCCATCTGCCACCCGCTACACTACATGGTCATCATGAACCCCTTGCTTTGTAGAATGCTGGTCCTGGTGTCGTGGATCATGAGTTTCCTAAATTCCTTGCTACATAGCTTAATGGTGTTGCAACTGTCCTTCTGCGCAGACTTAGAAATCCCCCACTTTTTCTGTGAACTCAATCAGGTGGTTCAACTTGCCTGTTCTGACACCTTTCTTAACAACCTTATGATATATTCTTTAATTGTGCTACTTGGTGGTGGTCCCTTTGCTGGGATCCTTTACTCTTACTCTAAGATAGTGTCCTGTATATGTGCAATCCCTTCAGCTCAGGGGAAGTATAAAGCATTTTCTACCTGTGCGTCTCACCTCTCAGTTGTCTCCTTATTTTATGGTACGAGCCTAGGAGTGTATCTCACCTCTGCTGCTACCCAAAATGCACACTCAAGTGCAATAGCCTCAGTGATGTACACTGTGGTCACACCCATGCTGAACCCCTTCATCTACAGTCTGAGGAACAATGACATAAAGAGGGTCCTGGTAAGATTGCTTGGCAGGTAAGCTTTTCAAGGGCCAACTGTACTAGGCTGAAGAAGTGACCATGAATGAAGGGTTCAAAGCCTCAGAACCCTATTATTTTCTGAGGCGAATTAATCCAATCTTTTGACCATACATAATTGGAAATTCCATCTCAAGGGTTAACATGAATTCTTTTAGCATAATTTATTCTCTTATGGTATCCTATCATTCAAAGTAATATTTCTATTATTTCCTTGAAAGAATAGTCATGAGTTATACTCTCCTATGGACATAAGTACATTTGGGTATTAAGGATATTTACATAACTTTCTGGAGGAAAATTGGAGACCACAGTTTTCATGGTGCACATTTAATCATTAAAGTGTGGCCAAAACCAGTTTGGCTCAGTGGATAGAGCGTTGGCCTGCGGACTGAAAGGTCCCAGGTTCGATTCTGGTCAAGGGCATGTACCTTGGTTGCAGCACGTCCCCAGTGGGGGATGTACAGGAGGCAGCTGATCGATGTTTCTCTCTCGTCGATGTTTCTGGCTCTCTATCTCTCTCCTTTCCTCTCTGTGGAAAATCAATAAAATATATTTTAAAAAAGTGTGGATAGGATGTCTATGTGTCTGTGTTCTTATTCACTGGGTGAAAAATTATCTGGAGAATTTTATGTGCTTTTTCTGAACTATTTTTTTTGCTTCTGCTGAAAACCTTTAAATGTACTCCTTACTAATGTGCTTCTTTCTAGTGCTTTGAGTTAAATGTCTCCTCTTTTCTAAACTTTTCCAAATCCACCAAGGGACAGTGAGTTAACAATGTCCATATCATACAATATATGTCTGAATGAAACTTATCTCACACATATTTTCTGCACAAGTCACATCACAGCCTCCCTGCACTTAGAAATGTTATAAGTGGGTACCAATTTCAACAGTGAAATCACGAACAGAAAGAACAAAACTGTAAAATGTGTGGCACTACATAGACTATGAAAACTACACATTTATAGCATCAGAGCTGAAACAAGAAAGCAGAGTCATGCCTTGTTGGACCTCAGATTAGAAGTGGCCAGTAAGTGATTCAGATTGTTCTCTGTGCATGTTTGAGAACCACTGAGTTCTTACCAGTACTGATTTTAGGTTGCAAATAAGTATTTGGAAGTAGGTGAGTTCTCAAATATGGAATCTGTGAATAACGAAGAATGACAGAACAAATGCGCGCACACGCACACACATAAACACAAACATACAGAATCTCAAGTGTGTGAGTGTGTGTCCACGATTCAACATAAGCAACAATGACAGGAATAGTAGGAAGTCAGTGGGGCTGGAGGAAATAGTGAGGGCATAGTGGGAGGGGATGATGGCAGGGAGAGACAGAGCAGGACATGTAGAGCTGTGTGGGTAACAAGCAGTTTTTAGACTTTTGTTTTGAGTGTGGTGGGAGCAGAGGTTGTCTTCTGGCCACTGTTTAGTGAACAGCCTGTGTGTGTGTGTATGTGTGTGTGGGCGTGGGGGTTGGGGGGTGGGGAGTGTAGTGTAGTTGAAAGACCAGGGAAGAAGTGACTGAACTGTTCCAAGTAGAAGACAATGGGGCTTGTCCAGGGTAAGGCCATGGAGGAAGTGAAAAGTGAGTGGATTCTGGATGGACTTTGAAAGTAGAACCTCAGGGTTTGCTGATTCTGGGGTTTTTTTTTGGGGGGGGGGGATAGAGAGCAACAGAGATAGAGATACAGATGACTCTAGGATCTTGACTTGAGCACCTGGGCCACTAGGACAAACATTGAGGCCCACTGAGGCAGAGGGAGGAGCCCAGTTCCACATGGGTCCACAGTGGCTTCATCTCCAGCCAAGGCCTGGCACTGATGTGAGAACTCTGGTGGTGTGGATATCACGAGAGGGCAGAGCCTGCTCAAAACCAGGCACCTTCTCTCATTGCCTCTCAAGTCCCCATCCCAGTACTTCCCCTCTGGCTCTGCTTTCTTCATTTTAGTCTTGTTTCCAGAACTAATGCTCCCTGGGGACTCAGATCATGTGTTTCTGATTCCTTTGTCCTGGAAATATATGGCATGAGCACCCATGAAAGTCTTATGTGGAAGAGGCTGGAAGCAGTGGTGGGGAGGAGGACATTCCTCCCTGGGGGGGTGGGTAGGGCTGTGTCTAGAAGCCCAGCAGCATCTCCAGGGCATCCAGGAGGAGGGAGGCATCCTCTCAGGCCAGCCTAGCATGGCTGCTTCCCAGGACAGCCTTCCTTTGGGGCCCTCTGGTGCCCACCCCAGCCATGGCTCTAGCTGTTCTGACTCTCCATATCCCAGTTCTTCCCACATATTTCCTCATGATTGTAGCATTTGGTTTTCCTCACCCTCTCCTTCCTATACAGCTCTGCCACTCCCAGTGGCTCCATGAGCTTGGCTACCTAGGGAGTCTCAAATAGCCCCAGCAAGCCCTGTGTGGGGTCAGAGCCCTTCCTGGCACTTTTCCTGTCCTCCTTCCCACCATCTGGGTATCTCTGGGTTCCTCCTATCTCCCCATGTCAAAGGCCTCAGAGGGGTTGTCTTAACTCATTTGTCCTTAACTGAGCACTGACACCTGCTCTAGTTACTGCTTTTCTAGGTTATGAGTCTAGACAGGGACCAATACTTGGAAGCAAGTGCTTTTAGTGGCCTTTCTGGGCCTTAATAAATCAGCCCATCCATCTCCTGATGGTCGATGAAGGAGGAACTTGTGTTCCTGTTCCTGTTCCTGTTACAAGATAGGGAGACAGGAGCAAAAAACCCAGAGAAGCCATACCTCATTCCTGACCCACAAAAACTGTGAGATCATAACTATTTGCTGTTATTTTAGGTCCTTATATTTGGGGCAATTTGTTGCACAGCAATAAATCACTAACACAACATTTTTGGCCAGAGATTAAGAGGTGAATCAGGAATTATAGTGTTTGCCCAGTTTAAATAAAATTATAATAGATGTCTGCCTTGGGCTGGTTTTTATGAATGGCAGAGTCTGAGATAAGGATTGAGTGTGGGTACATCATTAGCAGTGGATCTTACAAAGCATGAGAGAAGAGAAGAAGGGACATGAGATAGGGAGGTTTAGGCAACAAATCATGAGAGTTTGAATGAGCAATTTCTGCAGTGTGCACGGGGATCAGTCCTTCCAGGGATCTTTGAGAGATTATAGAACATACCCTTGAGGAGTGAGGGAGCTGGGCTATTGATTTATCAAAAGTGGTGGAGGGTCATTCCCAGGGATTCAAACTCCTTACCAATTTTTATCTGCAGCCACATGGGCCACAGAAATCCCCAGGCAGAGCATCCAGAGTGTTCACCAGAGCAGGGACTACAGTGAAACAAATGAGGCACAATGATTAATTGTTCCCTTGTTCCCTGTTCTAAAATGTCTCGGCACATTGCTGTGACAGATCCTGTCTTAATTTAACATTTTGATATTTAAATCATCATGAATGCTTTGCATTAATTTTGATTTTTTAAAAACACTTAATTTAAATAATAGTCATCTTGACTACTTGAGTTCCTTGGTGTCCCTTAAATTTTGTTTCACTTCTCACCATTCTCCCAGTCCTGGGGATCATGGATGAGGGCATCAGTACACATGGGAGATGATTCGGGTGTCAGTTGCTGCCGGGGTCCAACCCCAGCAGGTCCAGGGGTCCCCAAAGGTGTGGACGGAGTCGGCGAAGAAGGAATGAATGGCACAGAGGCAGTGTTCAGTTCATCAGCATAGTTGGGTTCTCTTGTCAGGATCTCCAGCCAGGTTCTGTCCAAGTTCTAGTCAGGTTCTCTTGACACGGAGACAGCCATCAGGTGATCATCATAGCCAGGTTCCTCTAGCCAAGTTCTGGTCAGGATCTCCAGCGAAGTTCTGGTTAGGATCTCCAGCCAGGTTCTGTCTTCTAAGTTCCGTGTAAGTTCTGTCTCCTAAGTTCTGTCTCTTAAGTTCTGTCTCTTAAGTTCTGTCTGTAGGTTCTGACTTCTGTGTCTCGGTCTGTCTCTCGGTCTGCCTCTCTAGGTTCTGACTTCTGAGGTCTGTCGCTAAGTTCTGTCTCCTATTGTCTTGTTGCATCTGTATTTATACCAGTTGATTCTAATCCTATCAATCTCTATTCCAAAGGTTAGGGCGTTTCTTATCTCCATTCCAGGGAGTAAAGATTATGTAGCTTAAGCATGATTGTTCATAGTTAAAGTGATTAATTACCCGCCTGGCACTTAGTTAAGAGGTTTTATTCCCTCCCTAACTTCAGGGGAAAATCCCTACCTGGGGAAACAACCTTTCTAGGAGAGGCATCCCCTCCCTGACTTCAGGGAAAAATTCCTACCTGGGGAAACAACCTTTCTCGGAGAGGTGACCTTGGTTAAAACATACAGAGCTAAGGGGAGCAAACATATTAAGAACAGTATGCTATATACGCCAGGTCCCTTGAAACATATGCTGTGCAGATGTTTCTTTCCTGCAGCGACTGTGTCAAGCAGCAAGGATGGACCGGCTTCTGGCAAGTTGCCACATCTGAGTCCGGGTGGGCTCAGTTCTGCTCTAGTAACAAGCTAACCCCAAATCTCCATGGTTTAATGCATCAGAGATTTTCCTTCTCACCTGGCTACTGTCTACACATCAAGGAAAAGAAAACAGTGTGTGGCCACTTAGATCTCCTGCCTGGATTGTTTTTTTTTTTTTTTTTTTTTTGGTTTTATAAATACACTAGAGGCCCGGTTCACAAAAATTTGCACTCGGGGGCGGGGGGGGGGAGGGGGGCAGGAGGAGAACACTCAGCAGCCTGTGCCTCTCACAGTATGGGACCCCTCAGGGGATGACCACCTGCTGGTGTAGGGGGGATTGGGCCTAAGATGGCAATCAGACATCCCTCTGGCAGTCTGGCAGCCCTTGGGGGATGTCCATTTGCCAGCAGGGAGCAGGCCTTAGCTGCAGTCGGACATCCTTAGCGCTGCTGAGGAGGCAGGAGAGGCTCCCACCACCACCGCTGTACTGGCAGCCATCAGCCTGGCTTGTGGATGAGCAGAGTTCCTACCATGTGAGAGCGCCCTGACCACCAGAGAGCAGCTCCTGCATTGAGTGTCTGTCCCCTGGTGGTCAGTGTGTGTCATAGTGACCAGTCATTCCCAGTCCTTCTGCTATTAGGGTCAGTTTGCATATCACCATTTTACTATATAGGATAGAGGCCTGGTGCACGGGTGGGGGCTGGATGGTTTGCTCTGAAGGGTGTCCCAGATCAGGGTGGGGGTCCCGCTTGTGTGCCTGGCCAGCATGGATGAGGGGATGATGGCTGTTTGCAGCTGGTCACACCCCCTTCAGGGTGGGGGTCCCCACTGGGGGGTGCCTGGCCAGTCTGGGTGAGGGGCTGAGGGCCGTTTTCAGGCTGGCGAGTGACTGAAGCTCACAACCTCTCCTTTTTTCTTTTCTTTTTTTTAATTCTGGGATTTATTTACCTTCTATGGCTGTCACTGGAGCTGAGAGCCAGCTTTAGCTCTGAGGCTGGCTCCAGCTTGAGGTTTCCGCTGCTGAAAGCAGGTTTCTGGGGTTTGTTTAGCTTCTATAATTGCAACATTGTTTCTTAGAGTGCAGTTCAGAGGCCGGCAGTGGCAGGCAGGGAACCTTGGCTTCCTTCATCACTGGAGCAAGCAAGCCTCCTGTTCGCTTCAGTTGCCTGGCTGCCGGCCGCCATCTTGGTTGGCAGTTAATTTGCATATAGCCTTGATTAGCCAATGGGAATATGTCAGAGGTATGGTTAATTACCATGTTTGTCTATTATTAGATAGGATTTTTATTGATTTCAGAGAGAAAGGGTGAGGGGACAAAGATAGAAATATCAATGATGAGAATCATTGATATGATGTGACCTGCATGCCCCCTACTGGGGATGGAACCTGGAACCCTGGCATGTGCCCTTGCCTGGATTCAAACCCAGAACTGCTCAGTCCACAAGCTGATGCTCTATCCCCTGAGCCAAACCAACTAGGACTGGATATATTCCTAATGTGGTGAAATACAGGTAACATAAAAGTTACCATCTAACCGCTATTTAAGTTGACAGTTTAGTGCATTAAGTACATTCACATGCAACCATCACCACCATTCATCTCCAGACTTTCTTAACTTTACAAACTGGAACTTGGTCCCCATTAAACATTCATTCCTCCTCCTCCTCCAGCCCAAGGCACACACCATTCTACTTCCTGTCTCAATGGGTTTGACTCCTCTAGGAACCTCATAAAAGTGGAGTCACACAGTATTTGCCCTTCTATGACTGGTTTCTTTCACCAGCATGATGTTCTTAAGGGACATCCATGTAGTAGCATGTGTCAGAATATGGTCCTTTTACTAAAAATTTTTAAGTGGTAAAAAATGCATAACAAAATTTATCATTGTAACCATTTTTAAGTGTGCAGTTCAGTAGGGTTAAGTGCCTTCTCATTGTTGTGCAACCAACCTCCAGAATTTTTATTTTGAAAAACTGAAACTCTACACCCACTAAACACTAACTCCCCATTTCCCCTCTGCCCAAGCCTGGTGACAACCATTTTATTTTTAGTTTCTATGGATTTAACTCCTTAAGATACGTCATATGAGTGAAATCATGCAGTATTTGTCTTTTTGTGACTGGCTTCTCTCACTGAGCATAATGATAGCAACTCTCCTTCCTCTTTCAAAATCCTATTTCTCTGTTGTATGTGCATTTCAAATGTCACCTCCTTCCATCAGGAACTTCACCCCCAAGCAATACAAGTATTGGATTGGATGATGAATATGTTAAGAGCAGATCAATAAAAAGGAAACTGCTGTCTACATGAGGATGCCAAAAAGAGTTGGTTATAAATAAAGCAACAGCTTTCTATTTCTGTTAATCAATGAGTTAAGTCTGTAGACTCAAGATATCTGGAAGGAAAAAGTTTTACTTTAAAACATAGAGATGATAAGCTGGAGACAAGCAGCAGAAGAGTGATGTTTATATTTGTAGGCACCTGACCCTCTAGAGCAGGGGTGGGCAAACTTTTTGTGAGTGCGTGCCAAAACCAGCAAAATCTCTGACTCAAAATTCTTCTGCGTGCCAACTCTAATTTTTTGAGAACATGTTATGCCTACTTGATATCTCTTAAGGTGTACGTATGTGAAGAACCTTGAAGAAATAATAAAATTCATTTGAGCGACAAAAACACAGTATATGATGATGAAAAGTACATTTATTTTTTAATGTATACATGTACACTGATAGTCCGACAGAAAACTTGATGACTCTGTTTGATATTATCAGTGGGACTTTTACTGCTGCATCACTGATGACAGAGATTTTACACCAAGTTTATATTTCATGACCTTCAGAGATATGCACGAGCTACTACTTTCATCCGTCAGGCTACTCCTATTATGAGACTTAACAAAATTCATCACTGAGAACAAAGATTCACAAGCGTATGTGGATGAAAACATGGAGAGTAACGCTGTTGCAAAGTTTTTTAAATAGGAAAATTTTTCTGGAATGGCAATCCAAGTCCTCAATAGTTCTTTTTTGACACCTCTCTGGTACTCCTGTCTCTAATCGCTTTTTTTCAATGTTTTCCAAGTCAACTCTAAGGTCAATAAATTTCTGCTTCCAAATTGAGCTACTCTGAAATTCAATCAACTGTATTTTAAAGTCAGCCATGTCTATCCATGAAAACATTTGTAAGTTTAGTTCCTCCAGTTTCATGCTGTCTGGAAACCTCATGAATTTTTCTGTCTCTTCCATTACTATGAATTTCACAAATCTTGAGAAGAACTGCTCAATAGATGACTGGATGATGTTTAAAAACAGCTTTTGAAGGTTTTGACAGTCTGTTCTGTCATCTTTTGGGAGGTCTTTGATGTGCCTCTTGAGGTTTGGGAAATATCTAAATCTCTCACCATCCACATCCCTCTTAAAGACTTCCAGTTTCTTTTCAAAAGCCTTTATGTAACCAAACATAACATCAAGTGTCTTGCCAGTTTCTTGTAATTTAACATTTAAGTCATTCAAATGTTCACAAAAATCTGCAAAGAAAATCAGTTTAGAAACCCACGTGGCGTCAGACATTCTTGGTAAGAAACATGTTGGTTATTCAAGAGTGTTATCTCGTTTAAGCATTCAACGAATCACTTCAGAACCAAACGTTGGCTAAGCCATCGAACATTGTTGTACATTTTCAGTCCTTTATACACAGATTCTACTTCATTCAGTAAAACTTGAAATTGTCTTTTATTTAAAGCCCGAGCAGAAGTGTAATTAACAACTTTGGTAACTGTTTGCATCACTTCCTGCAGTTCCTTCAGGCCAGCTTTTGCACATAAAGCCTCCTCATGTATGATGCAATGAAAGCTTATCAGTGTATGACCAACTTCTTTCACAAACAGATTTACAAAACCTGCCTTCTCACCAGTCATGCAAGGAGCACCATCAGTGGTGATGGACACTACTTTTGAAATGTCAATTTGTTGAGAAGAGAATTCGTTCATAACTGCTTTACATATTTCAGCCCCGGTAGTATGGGCAGGTAGAGTTAGAAGGGCAACCATCTCTTCACATATTTCATCACCTTTACAAAGTCGAGAAAAAATGGCCAGCCCAGATGACGATGTAATGTTTGTACTTTCATCAATACAAATAGAAAAAAAATTGACATGAAGACAAATCTTTTTTTTATTTTATATATATATTTTATTGATTTTTTACAGAGAGGAAGGGAGAGGGATAGAGAGTCAGAAACATCGATGAGAGAGAAACATCGACCAGCTGCCTCCTGCATACCCGCCACTGGGGATGTGCCTGCAACCAAGGTACATGCCCTTGACCGGAATCGAACCTGGGACCTTTCAGTCCGCAGGCCGACACTCTATCCACTGAGTCAAACCAGTTACGGCAAGACAAATCTTTTGTTAATTGTTCAGCAGTATTACTAGCCAACTTAAGTATCCTATCCTTAACTGTTTTCCTGCTCATGGACAAATCTTTAATGCGCTGAATAATCTTTTCTTTTTCTGAGAGTGTTTTGTGTGCCAGCAAAAGTTACTGGCGTGCCATGTTTGGCACGCGTGCCAGGGATTGCCCACCCCTGCTCTACAGTAAAATTTCTACATCTGCTCATTAAACATATTTTTACTCTCATTCTCTTCTCTAAGATCATTCAGCCATTGACGGTCAATGTAGAAATAAAACTTTACTGAGTTAAAACTTACACAATTGGTAGTCTGTTTGCAGCGATGTTCCCCATTCTTTGTCTGTTTCCATGTCTTCGTCAGTGTGACTGTGAGCTCCTCCCATCCAGAGCTGTAGTCTTCTTTTCCACCTTTGAATCTGGGCTGGAATTAGGATTTTCTTTCTTTAGTTGTTTTGGTCAAATAAATGGTGGAAGTGATAGTGTGCTTTACCAGGCCTTGGTGCATTTCTACTGCTCTCACTCGGAACCCTGGCTGAGCCATGTGAACAAATACAGGGGCCTTCCAGAGAAGAAGAGGACATGGGGACAGAGCTCATTTATTCCAGCCAAGCCCCCCTAGATCAGTGACCATAGCTGAGCCCCTAATACATTAGAGAGCCCAGCCAAGGTCAGCAGAGACACCCCTGCTGACCCATAGCTGATCTATAGCTGACCCATAGCTGACCCATAGCTGACTACATACTCAGGAGGAGACCAGCAGAGATCAGAACACCTCCTCACTACACAAACCCATTGGAAAATAAAGGAATTGTATTAAACCATTTGATTTACGATGGTTTACTATACAGCAATAGTGAATTGATACTATAATCAAAGCAAACAGAACTGAGGGAAATGATAGTAATCTGCTACTTTTCACTTTTGGCATTTGTACTGATATTTGAGGACAGCATTCACTATCATTCTGTTATTTCAGGTAACTGTATAGAAGTGCCTCCACTGAGTTCCCTTCCAGGTAATCAGGACAGGGTAGAAGGACATGCATGTTTGTGCAGGAAAATTTGTGATTCTTGTTCACATGACTTGGCAGAATTTTAACTCCTGTGTGATTCATCCTTTGATCATAAAGATAGTATATATTCTTGAGTATAAAGCAGATATATGTGTTGTATGATATTGAGATTGTTCACTCACTGCCCCTTCAGTGGGTTTGAAAAAAAGTTTAGGAAAAGGTAGATATTTCATTTAAAACACTAGAAGAAGGCACATTTGTAGGGATCACATTGAAATTTTTCAAATGGAACAGGAAAATAACTCAGAAAAAAAAAAGCATAAAACAATTCACACTCTTCTTCTCTCAAATAAATAAGGACCCTTACGCATGAACCTCATATTTTTACTTTATTTTTTAATTGATATTTTAAAGAGAAAGTAATGAAGAAAGAGAAAGAGAGAATGGGAAAGAGAAAGAGAGAGAGAAAAAACATCAATGCGAAAGAAAAACATTGATTGATTGCTTCCAGTATGCACCATGCCTGGGATGTAACCTGCCACCTAGATATATGCCCTTCAGCATTCTTGGTGCACCGTTAGATGCCCCAACCAAGGAAACCACTGGGTAAAGACCATATTGCACAGTTTGGAATTGATGTCTAGAATTTTTATATAGTAATAAATTATATGCCTATTTTTGTTTCCTTATATTTAAGGTCATCTCTAACTCTAACCATATAAGATCAGACTATTTATTAAAATATATATTTCCATGTAGATTCTTCTTGGACACATGTATTCGATAGTCGGTTTTTTACAGTGGATATGGTAGGCATGTGGTCACACAGCTGAACAAAAGAATGAAGAATATAAAACCAGGAGACCAGCTATAAAACATACTAGCATGTTGAAGTCTACATCATCAAGAAGAGCAGTAAAGGTGATGCAAAGGAAACTAATGATAAGCATGTAAGTGAAAACTGTGATCTCAGATTTTCCTCTACAATAAAATTATGCAAATGACCTAAGTATCCAAGAGTAGTTTTTCCCATAGGAGTAATATAATTCATGATCATATTTTCAGGGAAACAATAGAAAAATTACTAGGAATCCTATATAATAAGAGAGGTCTATGCTAATTAGCTGGGGCACCCTCACAGGTAATGTCAGGCAGGAGCGAGTGGGCATGGCTGCCAGCCCCGGGAGGCTGGGCATGTGAGGCTTCGTCAAATAAAATAAAATGCATTCACATATCTGAAGACGACTGTGTTCAAGGAGGAAGGGCTCCAGTTTTGTTTTCTCACACCCAGTTAGGAGGACTCCCTGGGCGGTTCTCCCCTCTGAGCCCTGAGCAGGATGGGCGCTCTGCTCCACCTGGGATCCCTGAGGGGAGGTGGAGTGAAGTGCTTTCCCTCTGGGACCCCGCTCTCCCTGGGAACCCGGAAATCCACCTCCTGGGGTGACTGTGCAGCAAACAGGCCTGGGGAGCCACAGACAGGGCAACCTACCCAGAGGACACGTGGCTGCCATAGTTGAAGTCATCCTCGATGGAGGAGAGCGGGTAGTGGGGATTGGAGTGGCCATGTCAGCAATGGAAACCCAGCTCCCCATCAAATGACTAGAGCTCACGGATCTCAATGGTCCTTGGTCACTTCCTGAGCAGCAGTCAGCCCCCACCGGGGATCAAACCCAAAACCTAAGTAGGTGCCCTGACAGAATGGAACCCAACCCTTTGCTGTGGCAGAGGAGCTCCAACCCACAGCAGGGGCCAGGGCAGCCAGAGGGGTTTTGTTGAGGGACCCTGACAGGCAGCGTGCAGTACAGTGGGTTAGAACCTCCTCCTGATACAGCAGGGTTGCGGGTTGGATCCCTCCTCAGGGAACAGACAAGAATCAACCAAAGAGAGCATAATAAGTGGAACAGCACACTGATGATTCTCTCGCTCCCTTCCTTTCTCTAACATAATCAATCAATAAAAATGAAAATACAAAATAAAGCCTCTGACCCTAACCAGTTTGGCTCAGTGGATAGAGCGTTGGCCTGTGGACTGAGGGGTCCCCGATTAGATATGGGTCAAGGGGATGTGCAGGAATTTGCTGATAGATGTTTCTAACTCCCTATCCCTCTCCCTTCCTTTCTGTAAAAATTCCCAATAAAATATGTTTAAAAAAATAAAAATAAACCTTCTGGCTTGCAAAGTTGCTAAAACAGAAAGTAAAGTCCCATCCCTTCCCGTTCATTCAACAAATACATCATATGCTCCTTCAATAATCACACTGGGGATGGGTGTTTGTTTGTTTTGGTTAATCCTCACCTGAGGACATTTTTGCATTGATTTTTTTTTTTTTTTTTTTTTACAGAGAGTAGAAGGGAGGGAGAAAGACAGAAACTAAAGTGAGAGATATCAATTGGTTGCCTCTTGCTGAATCCCCAACCAGGGCCCTGGATTAAGTCTGCAACCCAGGTACTTGCCCTTGATCAGAATCCAACCCGGTACCCTTCAGTCTGCCTGCAGAAGCACTATCCATTGAACCAAACCAGCATTTTTTTCTTTTTAAGTCCTCCTCTAAGGATATTTTCTTTTTATTGATTCAAGAGAGAGAAGAAGGGAGAGGGAAAGAGAAAGAGAAACACTGATCAGTTGTCCAAGCAATCCAACAGGAATGGAACCCATAACATGTATATGTGCCCTTATCTGGAATCGAACCCATGCCCCTTTGGTGCATGGGAGGACACTCTAACTACTGATCCACACCAATCAGGGCCTGGAGGTACATTAAAAAAATTTTTTTTCAGGTCTGCCCTGGCCAGGTGGCTCAATTGGTTGGAGTCACGACTTGTACACCAAAGGATTTTCTGTTGGAGTCTAAGTTAGGGCACATACTTAGGTTTAGGTTAGATCCCACTGGGTCAGTAGGTGCAGAGGCAGCCTACTAGTATTTCTCTGTCACATGGATGTTTTTCTCTCTAAAAATCAATTTTAAAAACATTCTTAGGTGAGAACTAAAAAAATATATATATTAAAAAAATTTTCAGATCTAAAATTTTATTTGGTTATTTTTTAAATTTTATTTTTCATTTATAGTTCACATTCAATATCCTATCCTATATAATAAAACCCTAATATGCAAATAGACATAACAGTGGAATGACTCATCGCTATGAACTGACCACCAGGGGGCAGATGCTCAATGTAGGAGCTGCCCACTGGTGGTCAGTATACTCCCAGAGGGGGAGTGCTGCTCAGCCAGAAGTAGGGCTCATGGCTGGTGAATGCAGTGGAGGTGGCGGGAACCTCTGTGGCAGCACTAAGGAGCAGTGAGCTGAGCGGTAAGGAGGGAGGGGTTCCGGACTGTGAGAGGGCACAGGCCTGGCTGAGGAACCCCTCCCCCCACCCCCTGAGCATGAATTTCGTGCACCGGGTCTCTAGTATGTCATAGGAGAATAAATTATGCTAAAATAACTCATGTTAACTCATGAGATAAATGAGAATTTCCAATTAAATATGGTCCAAAGATTGGATTAATTTTTTTCAGACTTCAGGCTCTGAGGCTTTGAACCATGCATTCCTGGGCAATTCTTCAGTTCAGTACAGTTGGCACTTGAAAAGTTTACCTGCCAAGGAACCTTTGCAGGGCCCTCTTTATGTCCTTGTTCCTCAGACTGTAGATGAAGGGGTTCAGCATGGGTGTGACCACAGTGTACATCACTGAGGCTGTTGCACTTGATTGTGCATTGTGGGTAGCACTTGAGCTGAGGTAAACTCCAAGGCTAGTACCATAAAACAAGGAGACAACTGAGAGGTGAGACACACAAGTAGAAAATGCTTTATACTTCCCCTGAGCTGATGGGATTCCACATATGGAGGAAAGTATCTTAGAGTAAGAGTAAAGGATCCCAGCAAGGGGACCACCACCTAGCAGTCCCGCTGAAAAATACATTATCATGTTGCTAAGAAAGGTGTCAGAACAGGCAAGTTGGATCACCTGATTAAGTTCACAGAAAAATTGAGGGATTTCCAAGTCTGAGCAGAAGGGCAGACCCAGCACCATTAAGCTTTCTAACAAGGAATTCAGGATACTCATGGTCCAGGACACCAGAACCAGCAGTCCACAGAGCCGGGGGTTCATGATGACTGTGTAGCGCAACGGTTGGCAGATGGCTACAAACCGGTCATAGGCCATCACAGTCAGGATGAAGTCATCCAACCCAGCAAAAAGTATAAAAAAATACATCTGTGTGATGCAGCCTTCATAGGTGATGACTTTGCTCTGTGTCTGGATGTTCCACAGTGTCTTGGGGATGGTGGTAGTGGTGAAACAGATATCTACCAAAGACAGGTTGGAGAGGAAAAAGTACATGGGTGTGTGGAGGTGGGAGTCTGAACTGACAGCCAAAATGATGAGCAGGTTTCCAAACACAGTGACCAGGTACATGGAGAGGAAAAGCCCAAATATGAGGGACTGTAGTTCCAGTGCTTGTGAAAGTCCCAGAAGAAGAAATTCTGAAATTTGTGTACCATTGCTTGGTTCCATGTGTCAGAGGTGACTACTAAAGAAAAAAAAGAGAAATAAAGAAAAAATGAATAACCAATTTTCACATTAAGAAGCATTAGTACCTGAGAATAAATGACACGTTCATGTTTTATAATCAGGAAACAATTATCATATTTGGTGTGTGATCCGGTCCCCATTATGGTATCTCTGTTAGAATTTCCTTTCCTACCATCAACCTGCTCTTCAGGCATAATATATATGACCATGTTATTGAGGATATCTTTCATGCACTTGAGGAATATATATTGACTATAGATCATGTTCCAAGCACTGCTTCATTATGGATCCTTAAAAACAAATGTCTACAGACTAATGAGGGAGCAATAATATAATCAAATGAAAAAATAATATAATATATCCAATGATGCAGCTGATATAAAGAAAAGTAAATCACATTAAATAAAAAGAGTATATAGAGAGTGTTATTTTTTTACTAGAGGCCCGGTTCATGAGATTAGTGCACTTGAGCTGGGGGGACCCTCAGCCTGGTCTGAGCCCTCTCATAGTCCAGGACTCCTCGGGCCAGAGAGGCTCCCACCACCACCGCTGTGCTTGCCAGCCATGAGCCTGGCTTCTGGCTGAGCAGTGCTCCCCCTGTGAGAGTGCACTGACCACCAGGGAGCAGGTTCTGTGTTGAGCGTCTGATCCCTGGTGGTCAGTGCATGTCATAGTGGCCGGTTATTCTACTGTTCGGTTGATTTGTATATTAGGCTTTTATTATATAGGATGGTGTTTAGCCAAGACTTGCCACAGGTGAGTCTTTAACAGACACTTCAAAGAAGACTAAATTGGAAACTGAGGGACAAGTGTTTGCTAGGTAGAAGGATCTGCCTGTGTAAGGGCCCTCAGGAATATGGTTGATTCAGAAAACCAATACTCAACATTTGCCAGTGTGTCAAGGGAATGAGCAAGTCAGAACAGGATGAGAGATGGTGTCAGAGAATATTAAGAAACAAGGTGGCCATGTGTTGCTGTTGAAATTTCAAGTCACAGAGAATACCTTTTGCACAACATGTAAATCTTGCACTGAGTAATCTGGTTGCAAAAGCATCCTGTGAATTGCAAAGGATCTCCTCCTTCTTGATATTGTAAGTTACCTTGGAATATATCAGTCCAGGCACCCCTGTTCTGAGGGCTGCTCTCAGTTTACAAGCCACACACACACACACACACACACACACACACACACACACACACACCATGGCCTCCTCATGTGTGTTATTTCCATGTCCTTTTCACTCCCTCCCACACCATGTAGTCAATGAGTAAATATAAGTCAAACTGTCAATATCAAGGATCTTTTTTAAAAAGAACTTAGAAAAGTACCCAGATATTCCTAATTGTAAGCCTCCCATGGACACATAAACTTGGGGTTTCATATTGCTATGTCCATTTTTCTTCCCTGTATTTAAAGAAACATTAAAAAATAGTTTAAATAAACATTATAAGTGAGAGAGCAATAAAATGTACTTGAGGAAGAAAATAGATCCAATTAGCTCAATTGATCCCTGAGAGACAATGAGGAAGAAAAATCTTCTTTGGATTCTGGATGCTTTCCAATTATACCCCCTTGAGACTAAGCAAAATGAACAGAGAAGAAGAAATAAAATTGGCCATGAAACTAAGGCAGTTGTAAATATATGGTGTGAAACACCTTACAGATTGACTATCCCAAGTGAAAACTGACTAAAAAATAAACCAATAACTCATAAAAGGAAATATACAACAACAGCACTGGTTAATATTTTTAATATCAAGCAGTAGAAGACCATTTTTTTTCCTGTGCCTCTTCCATATATTTTTGACCAGCTGGTTTTTATGTGGTGGATGGCAGATGGGACAAGCCCCCTTTCTCACTTTTCTTATGTAGCATCTTTGTTTTTCTTTGATTTTAAGTTTTGATCTCCTTTTGACAAATCAATGGGCTCAGTCTCATTCTGGTTCTGGTCTCCATCTAATGTGCTAAGGCCTCCAGGACACGATCAATAAATCCTGCACACGCCACAACAGTCCATCCTTCTAACTGAGTGACTTTCTTCATACGATTTAAGCCTGAGCACATTGACATGCAAACATTTATTTCATTGTACTCTGTCTTCACCATCACGGTGCCAGATCCACACAAGCAGGGCTTCCCCTGTTTTGTTCACCTTTGTACTTTCACAAAAGTGACTATGTGTGCACTTACATAGGAACAGATTTATGTAACTGTGAAGTTATAAAATGAAAGGAATGACAGGGAGAATAAGTGTTGGCCAAACAGAAGTGATTTCCAAGCAACTGAATTCAATAAAAAATGAATAGAAGGCCCCCTCTGCAGGATCGACTGCGGAGGCTACAGTTGGGGTGGTGGTTGGGGAGGCAGCAGGCCCAAACAAGATGCTCCAATTCACTTCCTTGCAGCTGTCTTCAAAGGAAAAATCACTAGCTGTGTGCTCTTGCCACAAAGTCAGACATTGATTTTTAAAAACTAGATTATTTTAAAAACTATGGAGTGTGTCGCAAGTTTGCATGTCCTCCTCGCCCGGGGGCCATGCCATCCTCCCTGTATCCTTCCATTTGCAGTATATGTGCTGCCAAAGTGAGCACTCTTGATTTTTTTTAATCTTGAGATTTCTTCATTTTCTTTCCTTCGGTTCTTAAGTCATCGCCTGAATCAGAACCTGGCTTTTATTTATTTTTAACATTAAATATGCAGACATACTTTAAGCACCTTTCTGGCTGAGTAGCTCTACAGTGGGGGAAAAATGGAAATCTTTCCATTGAGGTTGAGTCCCTATTTAAAAAATATTGCATTCTCTATTCGCTTTTTTGTTTAATATCCTCATTTCCTCCCTTCTGCCTTTGTCTTCTATCATGAGTATAGAAGATTTGTGGAATGAAGCAGAAAAGTACCTCAAAACACACTTTTCTTCCTGGTTTTTGGATCTAATTTCTAAAAAAATGCTATTTTAACTATTTGTATACATTCTTTGAACACCAGGCAGCCAAACCAATAAGGAAAGTTAATTCTCTGTTTATGGCTTTTGCATCTTTAGTGTTACTCCCACCGTCTCTTCTGATTCCAACGATCTAGACCTTTATGTAGACATGTCATTATCCCATAGCCAACCCTATGAATTTAAAGATGTAAATTACAGCTTATTTATTGGCCATGCCTTATCTTGTTCTAAATAAATTTACGGGATAGAGCAGCAGTTCTGAATTCTAGACTTGATACCACTGAAGCAACCATTTGATGAGGTGTACTATGATCAAACACTCAAAAATTCAGAGAGTCGTCTTTGGTTTCTTATTCAAATGAATATAGTCATAAGAAAGTATCTGCTACATAAGAAGGCCAGTGTTAAGCAAATACTCACCACCACTCTTAATTGAAGGGGGGGAGGGGAAGGATTTTTTTTAAAAAAAAATCAGCATTGCCATATAGTACAGTTCTTAATGAAATGTATTGAGAAACAATCTGGAAACTTCAAGTGCTTTTCCCTATATAAGAATACCTTTCCTGACTTGGGAGTTGTGGTCTTCAGGAAAATAATTTCCCAGAACATTATGACTCCGCATCAGTGTCATATAATACATTGAATAATCAAATGCATTAAGAATATTCACAATGTTGAAGCTTCTGAATATAAGAACTACAGGCTTAAGCCTTAAGCATATATGTACATCAGGTTTAACATGCTTGAGATTCAGACTCAGGGTTGAAAATTTGATCGGGGTCCTTTGCTAAGATAAAAGTAGCAGTTCCTGGCGTGTTCTCTCCCACATATAGTACAACACCCCATGACTTCTTTAAGACTTACCCCTAAATGCTCCCTGCTTATGGACAAAGAGCTATGGAGGAGTTTGAGTTACCAGCCGTTATCTGTACTTAAGTCTTTAAAGAAAACAGTGGCCACATCTTAGCATTACACAGAGATCAAATTGAGGCTGTTTCTCGTTACTTTGTTTATTGTCTTCGAAGGCTTGTATCCTTAATAGAGTTAACACTTACTTGAGGAAAATTCCCAGACTCTCCTGAGTTGCTACTGCTTCCCCCGCCTCCCCATTTTATATTCTTTTCTCATAGATGTATCATTCAAATATAAACTCTTTCTTAGACTTAATGAAAGGCTGCTTGCTGCTTTCTGAAATTAAGTCAGTAAGTTCATACCGAGTTAGATTTTTTCATTTGAATGAAATATATAAGATGAACAGTTCAACGGCATGTGGCTTCATTGCCACGTTTATTTGTGATGTGGTTCTTATTTTTAGCAAGCAGGGAGGGTGCCACATAAAACCTGGTGTAGTTCAGAGAAACCTTTGCACATCAGTTACATATACTTTTCCAGTCAGTCTATCATTTACATGAACTGTTCTGTATTAATGACTGAGCATGGGCATTACCACAATTGTACCATCTTTTTTAAACTACATTTTAAGGACCACATTTTCATCGTAGTGAGATGCTCCCTGTAATTTAATGGTCCTTAGTGTACTAACTGAAGGCAAAATAATCTGAAGAGATGCTTGAGAAGTTTGAATTTTCTACTTCTTGAATATTTTTCAGGTTTGATATTTGCTGAGTGGGTATGTATATTTCGTTTAATTTTGCTTTCATTGGAAGTTTTAAATTTTTGAGAAGATCAAGCAGAAATAGAAATCTATTTCATATATATCTTGTAGATTTTGGTTAGTGAAACACAGATGGGAGTGGGGTTTTATTGTAAGAAGAAGAATGAAAGTGAAAGAATAAAAAATGCTACAAGCCACACAAACTTCCCAGGCTTCCCCCGCTACAGACAGGAACAGGGGGAGCACAGGCCTTGGGGCTGTCCCTGGAGATAGCCAACCATTGAGATAAGCAGGTTGTAAAAATACCAGGCAGGAGTGAGGAGTGAATTTCACGCCCTATCAAGCCATTTGGAATTTCTTTGTTCTCCTTACTCCCTCCTGCATGCAACCCCTCCCCAACGTGTAATTTTTGCTATAAATATCTGGAAAACTCTCTGCTCGGGGCCCAACTCCGCTCCTGCGTGAGTTTCGAGTTGAGCCCCAGCGCGCTGGAATAAAACCTCTTGCGGTTTGCATCAAGTAACGTCTCCTAAGGTTGATTGGGGTTGTCGTCCGTCTGCAGGACAGAGTGAGGGTCCCATTTCGGGGTCTCACAAAAGGAAACTAAAGTTAGAGAACCCTTTCTGTTTGAGCTACTGTTTAGAAGAGCCAGCTTTTATAACATTGCTGATCCACATGATGAACGTTTTGATGCTGTTCCTGACTAAATGGAGAGTATTTAATGAAAAAGGGTTTAGGTTACATTTAAGAATTTATCAGCTATGCACTATTAAAAAATAAACTCACTTGGAACTCTTAAAAAAAACTAATAGAAATAAGGTACAAAATAGCAATAATTTAGTGATACCAACATGGACTAGTAATTAAATTGGCAAAGGCATAGACATAAGATAGTCTTTAATGTTCCTAGAAATTGTGGCAAACAGCAGATGCTGTTATTATTGGTTGGATGAATCAGGAGTTAGGTCTGTACTTATTAATATATCAGTACATTGAACACATGGGAAGGTTGCATTTCAATATTTTGGAAACATTGAATTGCTGAATAAAAGCTGGAAAAATAAATATAGACTTGGAAGAAAATGAAGATGCTCTACTACCCTAGTCACCATACAAAAAAACCCCAGAGAAATTGACTACTCACTGTAAGTATAACCAATCCTTTTTAGGTGAACATATAGAAAACTACATATTAATGTTTATGGATAGGCCAAATCATCATAATTATGCCAGGAGACTCAGAAGTAATAAGACAGACATATTTAACTAAATAAGATGTAAAATATTTTTATGGCTAAACCATCACCCAAAGTCAATTGAGAAATAATAACTTATATTAATTTTTATGTTATTTTAAAAATTTTGTTAAATTTATTGGGGTGACATTGATTAACAAAATTAAATAAGTTTCAGGTGCACAGTTCTATAATATATCTTATGTATATTGTATTCTGTGTTCAGCACTCCAAGTTAAGTCTCCTTCTATCACCATTTATGCCCCTTTACCCTCTTTTACCTCCTTTGTCATAATAATGTTTAAAAATAATTTAAAAGGCTGATAATGAAAGAATAATAGGCATAGAAAAATTAAATTCTAAGTAACAAGACTGTCAAATATATTAATATTTGATCAAACTCAGAACAAGTTCAGAAAACAACAAAAAAACTCTTTCACATCTGTCAGCCTGGGAAAAGCTTAAAAAGGTGTCACATGGACCAGGGTTGGAACTTATAAACAGGTAGCTAAGGGGTACTCTATTTGCATTTCTGGCAGAACTGCAAAGTGTTATAACAATGGATAACCAATCTGAAGACAGCTATAAACATTACAAGTACATATATTCTTTCAGTCATGTTTCTCAATCTCTGCACTATTGACATTCTGGGCCAGATCATTGCCTGTGGTGTGGTCTCTCCTGTGCATTGCAGGATGTTTAGGGCATCTCTGGGCTCTACCTACACCTCCCATGTGACAGGGAAAAATGTCTGTGGACATTGCTCAATGTGCCCTGGGGTAGCAATACTGCCTCTAGTGGAGAATCAGAATTTTAATATAACAATCTCAAAACATTTTTGTATAATGGTTATAATAGCAACATATTAAGAAAGTATATGGAAAGCTTTCAATGTGTGAATAGCACAACCACATCCTAAAATATTATGTGCACGTGGTAATAAATACTTGGCATCATGCTAGTTGTTTGGGGAGGAAGACCATGAAGTATTTTTGAGTAATAAAGAAGAGTGGACACAGAAAAAAAGACTGTACAACACATGAAGAGAATTTCTGATGAGCACAGGTTGGTATTTATACATTAGTACAAAAGCATATGAGTGTGTATGTGTGTATAACATGGGAAGAGAAGTATTTTAATAAACTAAGAACTTATGGAATAAAGATTCTCAGTAGGAATGGAATTAGGTTAAGTATAGTGGTTACAAAAACAATTGTAGGAAATACTAATAACTTAATAATATCAACATGGGCCACAAATTCCAGGTTAAATTTCCAAAAACTTGGAAATAAAAGAATATTAAAGAAGAGCTTTTAATATCAGGGAGAAAGCAGAATCTAAGTTATAATTTCTACTTATATAAAGGTATATGGATTCAGTTTGCTAATGCAATTAAAGGTAATTTTTAATCAAATATAAAATAGATTGTTTTCCACAGGACAGTAGGTGATGCAAATTTTGGAAATAGAGCTAACCACAAAAGGCTGAAAAGAACAATAAGGAATAATGAAGATGTGAAACAAGTTGGCAATATGTGTGTAAGGTGATTTATTAGTACTATGTACACAGAAGAAAATTCACTTTCATTTTTGTTTTATAGGAAGGATTCACAACTGAAGAATATAAAAGTAACAGCTGAATGTTTTTTTCATTAAGAAGAGTGAAAAATAAAAAAGCAATAGAGAAAATACAATATGTCTGAGTGATATACTTGAGCCCACACTATTAATAAACACTCACAATTCCCCACATATACATACATGAAGGTACTCAATGACAACAAAGTTGGTGGCAAAAACTCCAATCCCTTGTTTAGAAGAATGCAATAAAAAACAGAAATAAAAACACTCGGACCCCCTTTACAAACGTCAAGACTTGTACAGACAATTTACAAGAGTGAAAACAAATGAATAATGTACAAATATATTTAGGTCACAAGTAATGAAGTAATTGCAAAGTTAAACTATTTATCATACCAATTTTTACTTATGAAATAAAATCTGTTACATGTGAATTGAATTACCAGAGTGAAAGAAGATCATGTGAAATGTATGTCTTCATGAACTACTATTGTAAGGTAATATTTGTAAGAAATATATTGGATCTGGATCTTTCTCATCAATATGGACATGTAGTTGAATAGACCCTATGATAAAAATAAAGAAGAACTGCCCTCACTTTACTGGCATTCTCCATACCTACAACTCTATGTTCCTACTTCCTTTAGTTGCAAAACTCATTGTACATGTTCTACTTTTACTTTATGTCTCCCATTGCTACCTTTAATTGAGCTTCCATCAGTTAATTGTCAACCATTACCAATGTGTTGCTGAGTTCAATGTTCATTTCTCCTTTTAGCATCATAAATTACTCATTAATTAGTTAATCAGACAATCAAACAACCATAGGCTGATGGCTGTCAAGAGACCTCAGGTAAATGTCCTTGGCTTTGATTCTCTCTGACCCTTTCCTATAGTACCTACTGGACCTCTGGACTCACCTGATTGGGAACTCTGAGGGGAAGGTCTCTGTGTGAAAATCCAACCTCCTGGATGGTTGATGATGGAGACTCAAGCTCTCTCCCCAGACAAGACAGCAGGATGGAGGCAAACATTGGTCTCATAGACAAACTTAGGATTCCAAAAGCAACAACCAGGTCCCATCCAGCCCAAGGTCACACACACTGCAGACTGTAGATGAGGAGATATTTACAGCTCCCTATGTCTGCTCATTAGATACTACTCCAGCCTCTAATAATCTGATTTCCCTGTGGGTCTGGACAGAAGAGAATGTTTCCTTGGAGATTCTGTGTTCCCAAAAGACCAGCTTAGAATTCAAGTGAGTCCAGTTTTTACTGGTTCTTGCTCATTACATTTGTTGGCTTTCAGAGGACTAACCTCCTAGTACCTAACCCAAGCCTTATTTAATTTTTTTCCTAAATTTAAGACTGAGGCTCTAGCCTGGATTAAAAAATTTGAATCTCCAAATACAGACTTGTGATATGGACATAGCCCTGGTATCTCCAGAAAGTTACTATTTTTCTTTTCATGAACTAAGTTCCTTCTGTATAAATGTTGAGTGTTACACACTGGGCTTCATGACACATTAGCTAAAATAATTTGGCATTTCAACCTTGAGTCACACGTTAAGAGCTGTCATTTAGTCCCTTACTATGAAATATTCATTAATTATAAAAAATGTAATTAAAATATTTGCACTCTAATCTAAGCTTGGAATAGGAAAGTGAATAGATTCTTCCCTGTAGCCTCCAGAAGAAACCTAGCCCTGTAAATACCCTGTGTTTAGCTCACTGAGACCCCATTTCCCGTTTCTGATCTCAGGAATTGTAAGAGCATAAATGTGTTTGTTATAAATCACTTTGTTAGTAATTTACATTAGCATTAAATAGTGAATACAGACATTTATCCAATGAAATTTTGTTCAGGAATCTGAGATTAAGTGCCACAATTCATTCATTTAGCCTTTGGGTGAAAGCATTTTGCATTTTAATCCCTCCTAAAGTAGAAGAAATTTGTAATCTTTGGGATGGCGGTAGAGGTGAAACAGATGTCTGCCAAGGACAGGTTGGAGAGGAATGGACCCTTCCCTCATCAAGCCCTCAGCTGACACTGCGGCCCATTAGAAACCCTGGAGCAAAGAACTCAGAGAGGCCATAACTCATTCCTGACCCACAAAAACTGTGAGATCCTAAGTATTTGCTGTTATTTTAGGCCCTTACGTTTAGGGCAATCTGTTGCAAAGGTAAATCACTAACACAACAGATTTGGTCAGAGATTAGGAGGTGAATCAGGAGTTATAGTGTTTGCCCGGTTGAAATGAAATTGTAACAGACATCTGCCCTGGGCTGGCCTCCCCTGAATGCAGAGTCTGAGACAAGGATTGAGTGCAGGTAATTCATTAGAAAGGAATCTTAGAAAGCATGAGTAAAAAAGAAAGGATGTGAAATAGGGAGGTGTAGATAGCAAATCCTGAGAGTTTGAATGAGCTCATTTCTATGGTGGGCATTGGGGCTCAGTCTCTTTAGGGATCTCTGAGAGAGTGTAGGACACACAGTTGAGTAGTGAGGGAGCTGGGGGACTGATCCACCAAAAGTGATGGGGGCTTGTTCCCAGTGATCCCATCTAAAATTAACATTTTGCTATTTCAATCACCAGGAATGTCTTGCATTTATTTTGATTTTTTAAATCACTGCATTCAAATAATAGCCATCTTGACTCTTGAGTTCTTTGGTGCCCCCTTAAATTTTGTTCCTGAGGCAAGTGCCTCGCTTCTCATCCTGGCACCAGCCCTGGGGTTCATTGATGAGGGCATCAGCACTCACTGGAGTAGATTCAAGTGTCATCTTTCACATCTGAATCATGGTGGTCTCAGTTATGCTCTAGTAACAAGCAAACCCCAAATATTAGGGCTTTAAAGCATCAGATATTTTTCTCATTAGCTGGCTATTGTCAGGGCAAAAAGGAAAATAAAACAGTGTGTAGATCCTCCTGTCATCTTGCCTTAGATCATTTTTTCTAATGTGGTAAAATACACATAACATAAAAGTTACCATGTCAGCCACTTTTTAAATTGACAGTTTAGTGACATTAAGTACATTCATATGCAACCATCACCATCATTCATCTCCAGATCTTTCTCATCTTCACAAACTGTAAGTTGGTCCCCATTAAACATTCATTCCTCATCCTTCTCCCCAGCCCATGGCACCCACAATTCTACTTTTGGTCTCTATGAGTTTGACTCCTTTGAGAACCTCATAAAAGTGAAGTCACATGGTATTTGTCCTTTTATGACTGGTTAATTTCACTCAGCATAATGTCCTTAAGGCTCATCCGTGTTGTAGCATGAGTGAGAATTTCCTTCCTTTTATTAAAAACTAGAGGCCTGGTGCATGTAATTCATGCGAGGCGGGGATGTCCCTCTGTCCGGCCTGCACCCACTCCAATCCAGGACCCCTCAGGGGATGGCCAACTGCCTCTTGCAATCTGGGACTGCTGGCTCCTAACTGCTTGACTGCCTGCCTGCCTGATCACCCCTAACCCCTCTGCCTGCCTGCCTGATCATCCTAACCCCTCTGCCTGCCTCATCGCCCCTTACCCACCTCTGCCTGCTTACCTGATCTCCCCTAACTGCTTCCCTACCAGCCTGATCACCCCTAACTGCTCCCCTGCTGGCCTGATTGCCCCTAACCACCTCTGCCTTGTCCCACACCCAGGACCCAGATTCCCTCTTCTGGCCGGTCACAGGCACTTGGGACCCAGGCTTCCCTCCCTCTGGCCGGCCGCAGGCACCCAGGACCTGGGCCAGCTTTGTGCAGGCAGGCCGCAGGTGCAGGGGACCATGGGCTGGCAATGTGACCGTGAGTTCCAGAAGAGTAGTCTTTTTCTCCATGTTTGAATCTGGGCTGGACTTTTTATTTTTTTGGGCCAACAGAATATGGTGGAAGTGACAGTGTGCTTTACCAGGCCTTGGTGCATTTCTGCTGCTCTCTTTCAAAATCCTGCCTCAACCATGTGAACAAATCCAGGTGGGCCTTTCAGAGAAGGAGAGGACTTGCAGACAAAGTTCATTTATCCCAGCCAAGCCTTCCCTAAATGAGTCACAATAGTAGCTAAGCCCCTAATACATTAGAAAGCCCAGCCAAGGTTTGCAGAGACATCCGAGCTGACCCATAGCTGTCTACCGATTCATGAGGAGACCAGCAGAGATCAGCACATCTCTCCACTACACAAATCCATTGGAAAATAAAGGAATTGTATTAACCGTTTGGCTGCTGACGTATTTTTTCGGACATATGCCAAAACTGCGGCACTAATTGCGCGTGTATGGGAAAAAATGTAAAACACTTTTTATACAATAAACTCACTTGTATTGCTTTGCAACAACAAAAATTAAAAAATGCCAATTGTTTACATAAATTTGTTTTAATTAATTTTGTGAATAAAATTGGCATTGTTTTCACCGTTATTTAACAGGAAAAAAAAAGTAGATTTGAAATATGTAATATTATTAGAACAATTAAAAATCATATGCTCCGAAAACGCAACGTGCTTCACTGGACGCACAAATTCTAGTGTTTTGGAGCAGCGTTACGCTCTCCCCAGTCTTGGCATAAAAAAATAAAACAGGAGTGCTATCGCGCTCGTCGCATTTTTGGAGTGACATAAGAAGAGCGCGATAGCACTCCTTAGCAGTCAAACGGTTAAACATTTACCTTTAAGATGGCTTGTTATATAGCAACTAGAGGCCCAGTGCACAAATTCGTGCAAGGGTGGGGGGGTCCCTCGGCCTGGCTAGTGATTGAGGTCTATTGGGGGGCCAGCTGGCTAGAGGGGGAGGGACCCTGGGAAGTTGGCTGGCTGGCTCTTCCCCCATCAGGGTGGGGGGACCTGATCAAAGGTGGGACCGGCTGGGGGAAGGGTCGTGGGAGGTTGGGGAAGGGCCAATTGGGGCCCAGATCTGGCCGGTTGGTCACCACAGTGCATATCATAGCAACTGGTCCTTCTGCCATTTCGAGTTGCTGGGCTTTTATATATATAGATAGTGAATTGAAACTATAGTCAAAGCAAACAGAACTGAGGGAAATTTTAATAATCTGCTACTTGTTACTTTTGGCATTTCTACTGATATTTGAGGACAGCATTCACAATTATTCTGTTATTTCAATATATTTTAGATAACTGTATAAAAGTGACCCCTTCCAGGTAGTCAGGACAGGGTGGAAGGACATGCATGTTTGTGCAGAAATTTTGTGGGTCTTATTCACATGAGTAGGCAGAATTTTATCTCCTGTATGATTCATCCTTTGATCATAAAGATTGAAGATATTCCCAAGTGTAAAGGAGATATATATTGTATGATATTGAGATTATTCACTCACTTTCTCTTTAGTGGATTTGAAAAAATTTAGAAAAGGGGAGATATTAAAGGAGTCACATTAGTAGGGAGCACATTTAAAGTTTTTAAGGAACCCCGGAGGGTATGGCTCAGTTGGTTGACCATTGTCCAATGCACCAAAATGTTGCTGGTTGTATTCCCAGTCAGGGGACATGTCCAGGTGGTGGGTTTGAGCCTTGGTTTGAATGCTTTGGGAGACAACTGATCAATGTTTCTCTCTCATATAGATGCTTTTTTTTTTCTCTCTCTCTCCCTCTCACTTTATTTATTTATTCATTTTATTTTTTTAAATATATTTTATTGATTTTTTACAGAGAGGAAGGGAGAGGGATAGAGAGTCAGAAACATCGACGAGAGAGAAACATCAATCAGCTGCCTTCTGCACACCCCCTACTGGGGATGTGCCCACAACCAAGGTACATGCCCTTGACAGGAATCGAACCTGGGACCCTTCATTCCGCACACCGATGCTCTATCCACTGAGCAAAATCAGTTAGGACTCTCTCTCTCACTTTAAAAAAATCAATGAAAAAGAAAGTATTCAAGCAGAAACAATGAAATAATTCAGAAAAAATTCATGATACTCTATGTAATCTTTCACTCCAGTGAATAAGGAGCCTTACAAATGGGAAGCATATTTCACACTTTATTGAGTAGATATGGGCCATGAAAAACATTTTTGTACAGAAAAAATTGTATGCTTATTATTGCTTAAGCATATTTAAGGTCATCTTTGACTCTAACCATATTAGATCAATCTATCTATTAAAATATATATTTCCTTGTAGACTCTTCCTGAAAGCAATGTGTTTGATAGTCAATTTTTGCCAGTGGCTATGATAGACATGTGGACACAGAGCTGGATAATAGAATGAAGAATATAAAACCAGGAGACCAGCTATACAACATGCTAGCATGTCAAAAAGTCTACATTATCAAGAAGAGCACCTATAGAAAATAATGAAATAGAAGTGAAAACTGTGGTCTCAGAGTTACCTCTAAAATGAAATTATGCAAATGACCTTAGTAGCCAAGTATAATTTTGTCCATAGGGGTAGTATAATTCATAACTATTCTTTTATGAAAACAATAGAAAAATTACTTATAATAAAATATGTCATAAGAGCCGAAACCGGTTTGGCTCAGTGGATAGAGCGTCGGCCTGCGGACTGAAGGGTCCCAGGTTCGATTCCGGTCAAGGGCATGTACCTGGGTTGCGGGCACGACCCCAGTAGGAGATATGCAGGAGGCAGCTGATTGATGTTTCTCTCTCATCGATGTTTCTGACTCTCTATCTCTCTCCCTTCCTCTCTGTAGAAAAATCAATAAAATATATTTTAAAAAAATTAAAAAAAAATATGTCATAAGAGAATAAATTATGCTAAACTAATTCATGTTAACTCATGACATAAATGAGAATTTTCAAATCCATATGGTCAAAATATTGATTTTATTTCTGTCAGACTTCTGGCTCTGAGGATTTGCACCCTGCATTCCTGGGCAATTTTTCAGCCTAGTAAAATTGGCCCTTGAAAAGCTTACCAGCCAAGAAATCTTTCCAGGGCCCTCTTTATGTCCTTGTTCCTGAGACTGTAGATGAAGGGGTTCAGCATGGGTGTGGCCACAGTGTACCTCACCGAGGCTGTTGCACTTGATTGTGCATTTTGGGAAGCAGCAGAGCTGAGGTAAACTCCTAGGATTGTACTATAAAATAAGGACACACTGAGAGGTGAGATGCACAGGTAGAAAATGCTTTATACTTCCCCTGTGCTGAAGGGATTCCATGTATGGAGGAAAGTATCTTAGAGTAAGAGTAAAGGATACCAGCAAGGGGACCAACACCTAGCAGTCCAGCTGAAAAATACATTATAATGTTGTTAAGAAATGTATCAGAGCAAGCAAGTTGGAGCACCTGATTGAGTTCACAGAAAAAGTGGGGGATTTCCAAGTCAGAGCAGAAAGACAGTCGCGACACCATTAAGCTTTCTAACAAGGAATGCAATACACACATGATCCAGGACACCAGAACCAGCAGTCCACAGAGCCAAGGGTTCATGATGACCATGTAGTGCAGAGGGTGGCAGATGGCCACAAACCGATCATAGGCCATCACGGTCAAGATAAAGTTGTCCAACAGTACAAAGAGGATATAAAAATAGATTTGTGTGATGCAGCCTTCATAGGTGATGCCTTTGCTCTGTGTCTGGATGTTCGCCAGCATCTTTGGGATGGTGGTGGAGGTGAAACAGATGTCCACCAAGGACAGGTTGGAGAGGAAGAAGTACATGGGTGTGTGGAGGTGGGAGTCTGAGCTGACGGCCAGAATGATGAGCAGGTTTCCAAACACAGTGATCAGGTACATGGAGAGGAAAAGCCCATATATGAGGGACTGTAGTTCTAGTGCCTGTGAAATTCCCAGAAGAAGAAATTCTGAAATTTCTGTACCATTGCCTGGTTCCATGTTTCACAGTTGACTACCATAAAATAGAAAAAAATGAATGAGTAACTATCACATTAGCCAGCATTGGTAATTGAGAATAAATGACATATATATTTTAGAACCAGGAAAATAATTTCCACTGTTGGTGTGATCTGGTCCCCAATATGGTATCTCTATTGGTATTTGTCATTAGAATTTCCTTTTCTACCATCAACCTGTTCTTCCAACATAATGTATATTGCTGTTTTATGGAGGATGTCTTTCATGCATTTTAGGGATTTAGAGTGACTATGGACCATTCTTTAGGCACTGTTCAGAGTATGGGCTGCTGAAAAACAATCTCTACACACTAATGATTGAGAAAATTATCAAATATATATTAACAAAACATATTCAATGGTGCAGCTCCTATATAAAAGTGAATCACATCAAATGGATAGAGTATAGAAGGTACTCTTTTTTATAGAGGTTAGCCAAGGCTTGCCAACAAATGACACTTAAACAAATACCTCAAAGACTGCTAACTAGGAGACAGAGGGAGATCTGTTTGCCAAGCAGAAGGGACAGCCAGTGCAAAGGCCCTGAGGAAGAAGATTGTTTAGAAAATCAGGGATCACAATGAGTCAGTGTGTCAAATGAAATTAGCACAGCAGATCAGGATAAGAGATGATATCAGAGAAATTGAGAAATAAGGAAGCCTGTGTGTTGGTGTTGAAACTTCAAGTCACAGAAAGTGCCTTGTGCACAAAGTGTAAATTTTGCACTTTATTAATCTGGTTGCAAATGCATGCCATGAATTTAAAAGGACCTCCTCCTTGTTACCTCCCCTTGATATGTTAGTCACATTGGAATATATCAGTCCAGGCACCTCTGCTCTGAGGACTGCTCTCAGTTTACAGGCCATATGCATGTGCGCGCACACACACACACACACACACAACAACACAACACAACACAACACAACACGCCATGGCCTCTTCATCTGTGTTATTTCCATGTCCTTCTCACTCCCACACTATGTAGGTTATGAGAAGATGAAAGTCAAAGTGCCCAGATTAAGTGTCTTTTCCAAAAAGAATTTAGAAATATTACTTAAATATTTTTATATTAGGTCCCCCATGAGCAAATAAGCCTGGGGTTTCATACTGCTATGCCCTTTTTCTGTCCTATACTTAAGTATGTTAAATAAACATAGAGGGAAAGAGAGCTATCAAATGAACATGAGGAAGAAAAGAGATCTAATTAGCTCAGGTGGTCCCTGAAGGACAATGAGGAAGAAAAATCTCCTTTGGGTTCTGGCTGCTTTCCAAACTTAATTACACCCTTTTGAGGTTAAACAATAATAATAAAGTAGAAAAAATAAATTTGCTCAATTTGTAGTTATAGATATGTGGTGTGACTACCCCAAGTGAAATCTGACCAAAGATAAAACAATAACTCACAAAGGAAATATACAAAAACAACACAGGCTGAAAATTTTCACATCAAGCAGAGATGACTGGTTTGCCTCTTCTATATTTATTTGATGAATCAGTTTCTGTATGGTTGATGGCAGATGAGAGAAGCCCCTTTCTCATTTATCTTATGTGGCATCTCTGTTTTTCTTGGACTTTGGCTTTTGATCTCATTTTTGACAAATCAATGAGCACAGTCTAATTCTGGTTCTGGTCTTCATGCAACATGCAAAGGCCTCCCAGGACATGATCAATAAGTCCTGCACAGGCCATGAGGAGCCACCCTTCTACACTGAGTAACTTTTTTTCATATGATTTATGCCTGAGCACATTGTCATGCAAACATTTATTTCATTGTACTCTGTCTTCACCATCACAGTGGCAGATCCACACAGGCAGGGCTTCACCTGTTTTGTTCGCCGTTGTATTTTCACAACTGTGTGTGAATATATGTGCACTTATATAGGCAAACCTTTAAGTAAATGTGAAGTTGTGAAATGAAAGGAATTACAGGGAGAATGAAACCTGGTTAAACAGAGTGAATTCCAAGCAACTGGATTAAAGAAAATTGAGTGGAACATGAAAAACTAACCAAAACAAGATGTAATAAATAGCAATAATTTAGGGTTCCCAACATAGATTAGTAATTAAAATTGGCAATGGCATAAATATAGAACATAATCTATAATGTTTCTAGAAATTGTGGCAAACAGCAGATGCTCCATTATTATTTGTTGAATGAATCAGGAATTAGGTGTCAGTATATAAGTGCACTGAACCCATGGTAAGGTTCCATTTCAATATATTTGGAATGACAGAATTGTTGATTAAAAGCTGGAAAAACTGGAGAGCATTATGCTAAGTGAAATAAGCCAGTCAATGAAGGAAAAATACCACATGGTGTCACTTATTCATGGATAATTGAGACCATTATAAACTTTTGAACAATAATAGATACAGAGGCAGAGCTGCCTCAAACCTATTGTCAAACTGCAGCGGGAAGGCCGGGGAGGGTTGTGGGGTGGGAGGTAGGGGGGTAAGAGATCAACCAAAGGACTTGTATGCATGCATATAAGCATAACCAATGGACATAAGACACTGGGGGATAGGGGAGGCTAGGGGACTGTCTAGGGTGGGGGGGGGAATGGACACATATGTAATACCCTTTGTAATAAAAAATAAAAATAAAAATAAAAGCTGGAAAAATAATGACCTGGAAAAAAGTGAAGTTGTTCCCCTACCTCAGTCACTTTACAAAAATTCAGAGAAATTACCTATTCACTGTTAAGTATAACCAATTTATTTTTTTATTTTATATATTTTTTTATTACAAAGGGTATTACATATGTGTCCATTTTACCCCCCGCCCTAGACAGTCCCCTAGCCTCCCCTATCCCCCAGTGCCTTATGTCCATTGGTTATACTTATATGCATGCATACAAGTCCTTTGGTTGATCTCTTACCCCCCTACCTCCCGCCCCCCAACCCTCCCCGGCCTTCCTGCTGCAGTTTGACAATCTGTTTGAGGCAGCTCTGCCTCTGTATCTATTATTGTTCAAAAGTTTATAATGGTCTCAATTATCCATGAATAAGTGAGATCATGCGGTATTTTTCCTTCATTGACTGGCTTATTTCACTTAGCATAATGCTCTCCAGTTCCATCCATGCCGTTGTAAATGGTAAGAGTTCCTTCCTTTTTAGAGCAGCATAGTATTCCATCGTGTAGATGTACCACTGTTTTCTAATCCATTCATCTACTGATGGGCACTTGGGCTGTTTCCAGATCTTAGCTATGGTGAATTGTGCTGCTATGAACATAGGGGTGCATATATCCTTTCTGATTGGTGTTTCTGGTTTCTTGGGATATATTCCTAAAAGTGGGATTACAGGGTCAAATGGGAGTTCCATTTGTAGTTTTTTGAGAAAACTCCATACTGTCTTCCATAGTGGCTGCACCAGTCTGCATTCCCACCAGCAGGGCACAAGTGTTCCTTTTTATCCACATCCTCTCCAGCACTTGTCATTTGTTGATTTGTTGATGATAGCCAGTCTGACAGGTGTGAGATGGTACCTCATTGTTGTTTTGATTTGCATCTCTTGGATGATTAGTGACTTTGAGCATGTTTTCATATGTCTCTTGGCTTTCTGAATGTCCTCTTTTGAAAGGTGTCTATTTAGGTCCTTTGCCCATGTTTTGATTGGATTGTTTATCTTCCTTTTGTTAAGTTGTGTGAGTTCCCTATAAATTTTGGAGATTAGGCCCTTATCAGATATGACATTGGCAAATATATTTTCCCACACAGTGGGTTTTCTCGTTGTTTTGTTGATGGTTTCTTTTGCTGTTCAGAAGCTTTTTATTTTGATGTAGTCCCATTTGTTCATTTTCTCTTTAGTTTCAAGTGTCCTAGGAGCTGTATCAGTGAAGAAATTGCTTCGGCATATGTCTGAGATTTTGTTGCCTTTGGATTCTTCTAGAATTTTTATGGTTTCCTGACGTACATTTAAGTCCTTTATCCATTTTGAGTTTATTTTTGTGTGTGGTGTAAGTTGGTGGTCTAGTTTCATTTTCTTGCATATATCTGTCCAATTTTCCCAGCACCATTTATTGAAGAGATTATCTTGGCTCCATTGTATGTTCTTGCCTCCTTTGTCAAATATTAATTGAGCATATTGGTTCGGGCCAATTTCTGGGCTCTCTATTCTATTCCATTGATCTATATGCCTATTCTTGTGCCAGTACCAGGCAGTTTTGAGAACAGTGGCTTTGTAATACATCTTGATATCTGGTATTGAGATCCCACCTACTTTGTTCTTTTTCAGGATTGCTGCAGCTATTCGGGGTCTTTTTTTATTCCAGATGAATTTTTGGAGAGTTCGTTCTAGATCTATGAAGTATGCCGTTGGTATTTTAATGGGAAGTGCGTTGAATTTATAGATTGCTTTGGGTAGTATGGACATTTTAATGATGTTGATTCTACCAATCCATGAACACGGTATGTTCTTCCATCTGTTTATGTCTTCCTCTATATCTTTTTTCAATGTCCTGTAGTTTTCTGAGTAGAGGTCTTTTACCTCTTTAGTTAAGTTTATTCCTACGTAGCTTAATTTTTTTGGTGCGATGGTAAACGGGATTGTTTTTATAATCTCTCTTTCTGAAAGTTCACTATTGGTGTATAGAAATGCCACAGATTTCTTGGGGTTGATTTTGTATCCTGCTACATTGCCAAATTCATGTATTAAGTCTAGTAGCTTTTTGATGGAGTCTCTAGGGTTTTGTATGTATAATATCATGTCGTCAGCAAATAAGGACAGTTTTACTTCCTCTTTTCCAATTTGGATGCCTTTTATTTCTTCTTCTTGCCTAATTGCAATGGCTAACACTTCCAGTACTATGTTGAACAGGAGTGGTGAGAGGGGGCACCCCTGTCTTGTTCCTGTTCTTAGGGGAAATGGTGTTAGTTTTTGTCCATTGAGTATGATGCTGGCTGTGGGCCTGTCATATATGGCTTTTATTATGTTGAGGTATGATCCTTCTATTCCCACCTTGCTGAGAGTTTTTATCAAAAATGGGTGTTGAATTTTGTCAAATGCTTTTTCTGCATCAATTGATATGACCATGTGGTTTTTTTCTTTCAATTTGTTTATGTGATGTATCACGTTTATTGATTTGCGGATATTGTACCATCCTTGCATCCCTGGGATAAATCCTACTTGGTCATGGTGTATGATCTTTCTGATGTACTGCTGGATCCGATTTGCTAAGATTTTGTTGAGGATTTTGGCATCTATGTTCATGAGGGATATTGGCCTGTAATTCTCTTTCATTGTGTTGTTTTTACCTGGTTTTGGTATTAGGGTGATGCTGGATTCATAGAATGAGCTTGGAAGTGTTCCTTCCTCTTGAATTTTTTGTAGTAGTCTGAGGAGGATAGGTTTTAGTTCTTCCTTGAATGTTCGGTAAAACTCCCCTGTGAAGCCGTCTGGTCCTGGGCTTTTGTTTGATGGAAGCTTTTTGATGACTGCTTCAATTTCTTCCATAGTTATTGGCCTGTTGAGATTTTTAGATTCTTCCTGATTGAGTTTTGGAATGTTGTATTTTTCTAGGAATTTGTCCATTTCCTCCAGGTTGTCTAGTTTGTTGGAGTAGAGCTGTCCAAAGTATTTTTTAACAATCATTTGTATTTCTGTGGGGTCTGTTGTTATTTCGTCTCTATCTTTTCTGATTTTGTTTATTTGGTCCTCTCTCTTTGCTTCTTGGTGAGTCTGGCTAGGGGTTTATCAATCTTGTTTATCCTTTCAAAGAACAAGCTCTTGGTTTCATTGATTTTCTGTATTGTTTTTTTGGTCTCTATGTCATTTATTTCTGCTCTAATCTTTATTATCTCCTTCCTTCTGCTCACTCTGGGGTTTTCTTGTTGCTCTCTTTCTAAATCTTTGATTTGTAGAGTTAGATGATTTACTACCATTTTTTCTTGTTTTTTTGAGATAGGCCTGTAGAGCTATAAACTTCCCTCTCAGGACTGCTTTCATTGTGTCCCATAGGTTTTGGATTGTTGTGTTTTCATTGTCATTAGTTTCCAGGATGTTTTTAATTTCTTCTTTGATCTCATTGGTAACCCAATCAATATTTAATAGCATGCTATTCAGCTTCCAGGTGTTTGAGTATTTTGGGTTGTTTTTATTGTAGTTTATTTCTAATATTATGCCATCGTGGTCTGCGAAGATGCTTGGTATGATTTCAATCTTTTTGAATTTGGGGATACTTTGCTTGTGACCCAATATGTGGTCTATTTTTGAATATGTCCCATGAGCACTTGAGAAGAACGTATATTCCCTGGCTTTGGGGTGAAGCGTTCTGAAGATGTCTATTAAGTCCATCTGATCAAGTGAGTCATTTAGGATTGCTGTATCTTTGCTGATTGTTTGTCTATAGGACTTATCCAGTGCTGTCAGTGGTGTATTAAAGTCCCCTACTATGATTGTATTGTTGTCGATCTCTCCTTTGATATCTTCCAGGAGTTTTTTTATAAATTTGGGTGCTCCTGCATTGGGTGCATATATGTTTACCAGGGTTATATCTTCTTGTTGTATTGATCCCTTTAGTATTATGAAGTGGCCTTCCCTATCTCTTGTTATGGCCTTCACTTTGAGGTCTATTTTGTCCGATATAAGTATTGCTACCCCAGCTTTCTTTTCCTTTCCATTTGCCTGAAAGATATTTTTCCATCCTTTCACTTTCAGTCTGTGTGAGTCCCTTCTAATGAGGTGGGTTTCTTGTAGACAGCAGATGTATGGGTCATGTTTTTTTATCCATTCAGCCACTTGATGTCTTTTGGTTGGAGCATTTAGTCTGTTCACGTTTAACGTTATTATTGAAAGGTACTTGTTTGTAGCCATTTCTTTTTTTGTGAGGCTGTTTTCTTTCTGAGCTTTTTATTTCTTCTTTTTATACCAGACCCTTTAGCATTCCTTGCATTGCTGGCTTGGTGGTGATAAACTCCCTTAGCCCTTTTTTGTCTGTAAAGCTTCTTATTTCCCCTTCAAGTTTGAATGATAGCCTTGCTGGATAGAGTATTCTTGGATTCAGTCCTTTGCTTTGCATCACTTTGTAAATTTCTGTCCATTCCTTTCTGGCCTGATGTGTTTCTGTTGAGAAATCATTTGATAATCTAATGGGAGATCCCTTGTATGTGACTTTCCGTCTCTCTCTTGCGGCCTGTAAGATTTTCAATTTGTCCTGAACATTTGCCATGGTAATTATGATGTGTCTTGGTGTGGGTCTTTTCGGGTTCACCTTGTTTGGGACTCTCTGGGCTTGTGTGACTTTTTTCTTCCCCACCTCAGGGAAGTTTTCTGATATTATTTCTTCGAATAGGTTTTCTAATCCTTGTTCATCTTTCTGTTGTTCTGGTACCCCTATTATTCGTATGTTGTTTCGTTTCATGTTGTCCCAAAGCTCCCTTAGGCTTCCCTCCTGTCTTTTAATTTTTTTCTCCAATTGCATTACATTTTGGGTGTGTTTTGCTTCCTTGTCTTCTAATTCACTAATTCGGTCCTCTGCTTCTCCTAGTATACTGTTGATACTTTCAATGGTGTTTTTTATTGCAGCTATATCACTCTTCATTTCTTCCTGGGTCTTACTTAAGTTGTTCATTTTTTCATCTGTTTCTTCTAGCTTCTTCCATATGTTATTGATTATTTCATCTGTTTCTTCTTGCTTCTTGCAGAGGTTGTCGATTTTTTCCTCCATCCGGTTTATGCACTCTAGGACCCTTATTCTGAATTCTTTTTCTGTCATGTTGCATGCCTCTGTATTACTTAGCTGCTTTTCTGGAGAATCCTCCTTCTCTTTCCTTTGGGGGTTTCTTTGTCTACCCATGTTTGATCTCACTGACATATCTAGATGTTGAGTTGTTCAGTGGCTGCTCCCTGGGTGGCAGTGAGTCCTTGGTCTGTGGTTGCTCTTCGGGCGGTTGTGGTAGCAGCTGCTCTTCAGTTGGCGGCAGCTCCTCTGGTGGGTACTGTTCACAGCTGTGGTGGCTCTTCTGGCTGGTGGGGGGCGGTTTCACATACAGCTGCTGTTCATTAGCAGAGGGTATGGTGCTCAGGAGGTTGCTGTTGCTTGGATCTGCTGCGTTGATTTAAGGGCACAAAATACAACACAACAAGGCACCACGTACCAGGCACTAAACACAAATATATTCACGATATTAATAACCCCAAATAAAGGTGACCACCCGAATTAAGAGAATTAGGGGATAAGGAAGAAGGAAAAGAAAAAGATAAAAGAGAAAAAAGAAACGTATGGACCAAAAAAAGGAGTGCAAAAATGAAATTGGGAAAAAGAAAGGGGGAAAATAAAAGCAAGAAAAGAAAAGAAAAAAAAAAAAGAACGAAAAGAGAGAAAGGAGTGGAAGAGGGGAAGAAACTTTTTGTATGAGAATACTCCTATAGAACCGCCACTAATCCCAGCAAATTCCAGCAACAGCTCCCTGTAGATGGATGCAAACTAGAAACAACCAATAATATAATGATGAAAATAGAATGGAGAACACTAATCCCAAAATAAAATAAAAAGAAAATAAAATGGCACTTTAAAAGATGGTAAAATGGTAGCAGTAAAAATATTGGTTAAAAATAAGAAGTTAGTAATTAAAAGGGTAAAACCAGGTGATGGAAAAAGAGGGAAAAAAACATAAGAAAAAAAAGGAAAAAAAATAAAAAAAAATTGGTTTCTTAGTTAAAAGGTGAAAAAAGAAAAAAAAAATTGCAGTAGTGAAGGTCCTTCGGTTCTTCTATTCTTCAGTCTGGCTCGCCTTTAGTCCTGCCAGGTATTCAGGAGAGTGTTGAGTTTCCCTGCAATACACTGTTCCTCTGTGTTGTAAACCACAGTCCTTATTTTAAAGCAGGCCAGATTTTTTTCCTAGCCTGCCTTATTTTGTTTTTAGCAAAGAGTCAGTTTGTGGCTCAGCCTCTGGGTGGCAGTGTTCTGGGCTTGGCCTCTGAGGCTATATGGCATTGAAAATCCCTCTATAGGCCAGACCCTGTTAACTCCCAGGGGCTGATCAGATTATTTTAATCCTTGATCTCATTCAGGGTGGAATCTGGGTGTGGCTGTGCTCCTTGCCTGGGGGCTGGGAGGAGGAGTCTCACTCTCCGGAGAGAATGGCTGCCCCAGTCCTGGGCTAAGGGGCGTCTCAGCACTCAATTAGCTGCCACCTCTCCCGGTCCCCCTTCTCTCCTCAGTCTCTCCCCAGACTCCACTCCTCCGCACCCTCTCCCTCTCTTCAGCACAGGTGAGTGTCTGTATCCGAGATGTCCCATGAACAGGATTCGGCGAGAACAAACAAACAAACGCCGGCCGCGGAAACGGGGGAGGCTTGGTTTCTGTAAACTCTTCTTTTACGGGCACTGCATGGTCAGGTCAGCTCTTCAGGCTGCCCCCTTTAGGCTCAGTCCTCCGTGATCACAGAACCCAGCTCTCAAATCCCCCGGCAGCGCCGGGAATCCCTCGGATCTCCTTTCCCCCGTCAGGGGCTGTGCCTGTCCCAAGGGACGCGGCTGTCTGCCACGCGGTCTCCCTCCGACCCTCTGGGCTCAGAGGTCTGGCAAACTTTCCTGCCCAAATCCCTGGGTTTTTTTTTTTACCTTTCCAGGGGAGTTCTGCCCTTCCCGGCTGCAAACCGTCTCACCAGCTGAGCAATTTCGCCAATTCGGGGTGGGTGTTATTAGTTTCAGCTGCTCACTCCATTTGCTCCGGGACACGACCTGGGACACGTCTGCCTATATCGCCGCCATCTTCTTCAAGTATAACCAATTTAGGTGAAATGATAGAAAACTGCATATTAACATGTTATCGGTGGGCCAAAACATTGTAATTAAGTCAGGAGACTCAGAAGTAATAAGACAGACATGTTTAACTAAATAAAACATAAAACATTATTATGGCCAAAACATCCCCCAAAGTCCATGGAGAAATAATAATTTATACTTATGATAATTCCAAATTTTATTTTAAATTTCATACATTTACTAGGTTGACATTGGTTAATAAAATTATATAGGTTTCAGTTGTACAATTCTATAATATATCATATGTATATTGTATTGTGTGTTCAGCATCCCAAGTCAAATCTCTTTCCATTACCATTTATCTCCCCATTATCTTCTTCTACCTCTCCCAACATCATAATGTTTAGAAATCATATAAAAGACTGATAGGATAATAGGCATAAAAATAATATTTAAATTAACAAGACCATTAAATATATGAATCTTTAAACAAACTCGGAAAAAGCTCAGAAAACAATAAAAAATTATTTCACATCTGTTAGTTTAGGGAAAAACTTAAGAAGGTGTCACATTGACCAGGGTTAGAACTTGCAAAGAGGTAGCTAAGGGGTACTCTATTTTCTTTTCTGGCAGAACTGTAAAGTGTTACAACATGGGGAAACCAATCTGAAGATGCTATAAATATTACAAGTACGTATATTCTTTAGGTCACGGTTTTTCAATCTCTGCACTATTGACATTCTGAGCCAGATCATTGTCTGTGGTGTGGTCTCTCCTGTGCATCCCTGGACTTTACCTACACTTTCCATGTGACAGACCAAAATGTCTCTATATTGCTCAATGTCCCCTGGGGAAAAACACTGTCTAGCTTAGAGAACCAGAATTTTAATGTAACAATTCCAAAATATTTTTGTATAACTGTTAGAATAGCAATTCATTGAGAATGTATATGGAAGGCTTTCAAGTGTAAATAGCACAGCCACGTCATAAAATATTATGTAAACATGGTAATAATGAATTGGCATCACACTAGTTGATTGGAGGGAATACCATAAGGTATTGTTGAGTAATAAGTTAGAGTGGGCACATGGAAAAAAAGACTGTACAACATAGAAATAAATTTTCTAATGGGCACAGGATGCTATTTATGCATTTGTACAAATGTACATGAATGTGTATGTATTCAAAGCAGAAATGACAAGTTTTTTCTAAAGCTAAGAATTTATGGAATACAGATTATCAGTAGGAAAGAAATTAGGTTAAGTATAGTGGTTACAAAACAATTATGTGAAACAAAATTAAGTGAGAGTCTAATTAATTTACATAAAGACAGAAAACAGTAAGTTAATAATATCAACATGGACCACTAATTCTGGATTAAATTTCCAATAACTTGGAAATAAAAGAATAGCATAGAAGGGCTTTTAACTTTGGGGGGAGAGCAGCATCTAAGTTACAATTTCTTCTTATATAAAGATAATGGATTCAAATATGCTCATGGAAGGTGAAGGTACTCTTTAGTAAATACAAAAGAAAATGCCTTCCAGAGGATGGACGAAGATGATGCAAATTTAGGCAATAGAGCTAACCACAAAGGCCAAAAAGAACAATAAGGAATAACGGAGATGTGAAACAAGTTGGTAGTATGTGTAGAGGATGATTTACCAACACTAAGTACATAGAGTAACATTCACATTCATTTTTATTGATAGCAAAGATTCACATGTGAAGAATATAAAAGTAACAGCTGAACTTATTTTTCAGCAGGCAAAGCAAAAAATAAAAAAGCAATGGAGAGAATACAATATGACTGAGTGACAAATTTGAGCCCACAATATCAATAACCACTCACAGTTCCCCACATATACATATATGAAGGTACTCAATAACAAACAATAAAGTGGGTGAAAGAAATGTCCAATTCCTTGTTTAGAAGAATGCAATCAAATATAGGAATAGAAACACGCTGGCCCCACTATACAAATGTCAAGACTAGTACAGTCAATTTATAATAGACAAAACAAATGAATAACTAACCCACAAATATATTTATGTCACAGGTAATGAAGGAATTGCAAAGTTAAGCTATTTAGCATACCTCTTTTCACTTATCAAATAAATTATTTTTCATGTGAATGAATTCCAGAGTGAAAGAAGATAGTGCGAATGTATGTCTCATGAACTACTGTTGCAACTTAATATTTGTAAGAAATATATTGGAGAAGATCTTTATCATCATATGGAAATGTAGTGGCATAGAGCCCATGATAAAAATAAAGAAGAACTGCCCTCACTTTACTGGACATCCCTCCATACCTAGCACTCTGCCTTCCTACTTCCTTTAATTGCAAAACTCATTGTATACTTTCTGCTTTTATTTGAAATACTTTATACCTCTCATTGCCACCTCTAATTTGGCTTCCATCAGTTAATTGTCAACAATTACCAATGTGTTGCTGAATTCAATGTTCATTTCTCCTTTTAGCATCATTAAGTAATCATTAATTCGTTAATCATGCAAATCAGCAACCATAGGCTGATGGCTGTCAAGAGACCTCAGATAAATGTGCTTGGCTTTGACCCTTTCTGACCCTTTCCTGTTGTACCTACTTGATCTCTGGACTCACCTGATTGGGAACTCTGAGAGGATGGTCAGATGGGAAAGTCCAACCTCCTGGATGGGTGATGATGGAGACTAAAGCTCTTTGCCCAGACAAGACATCAGGAAGGAGGCAAGCACAGGTCTCCTAGACAAACGTTGGATTCGAAAAGCCACAACCAGGTCCCATGCAGCTCAAAGTTACACATGATGAGAGACTGGAGATGAGGAGATATTTACAGCTCCTTATAGCTGCTCATTAGGTACATTTCTCTCTTTTTACTCCACCTCCTAATCATATGATTTCCCTGTGGATCTGACAGGATGGAAAGTTTTTCTGAAGATTCTGTTTTCCCAAAAGACCAGCTTAGAAGGCAAGTGAATCCATGTCTAGTAGCTGGTCCTCACAAAATCTGTTGGCTTTCAGAGGACTAACCTGCCAGCACATTATCCCAACCCTGATTTAAGATATTTCTTGTGTGGATTGGAAAACTCTAATCTCCAAATATTGACTTGCCGTAAGGACAGAGATCCTTGATATGTACATAAAGTTGCTACTTTTCTTATCAACAAGGGGGAGAACTAAATTCCTTTAATATAAACTTTGATCATTGTACACTGCACTTCATTACACATTAGCCTAAATAATTTGGCATTTCAACCTTATATCACAAGTTAAAGCTGTCATTTAGTCCTACTCACTGTGAAATATTAAACTATAGCAAATATATTTAGATTTTTTGCACTATAATCTAAATATAGAATAAGAAAATAAGTATATTCTTCTCTGTAGCCTCCAGAAGGAACATAGCCTTTCAAACATCTTCATTTTAGCTCAATGAGACCCATTTCCTGTTTCTGACCTCATGAATTGTAACAGCATAAATGTGTTTTAAATCATTAAGTGGAAATTTTGCATTGATATTGAAAAGTAAATATAGACACCTATCCAATGAAATATTGTTCAGAAAACTGAGATTACATGTCTGAATTCATTCATTTAGTATCCTCTAGGTAAAGGAACCTTGTGTTGTAATCCCCCTTAACTAGAAGTAACTTATAATCAGTTGGAGATATTCTGCCTCTTTATCTGGTAGAGGATTTCTTATTGCATAAATGTAAATGTGCTTCAGACTTTAATGTATTTGAAGCATTAACATAGGAAAAGTAATTCATCATTTAAGTTCATGTCTATCATTTACTTGAAATCTTCATGTCTAAATTTCTATATATTTTCATATTATATGAATTCAAACATTCTTTCTTTTCATTTCTATACACTTCAGCTCCCTCTTAAGTTTCTTTTCAGCATGAAACATGAGATTACACATGAATCTGTGTTTGTGTTCATGTAAGTGTGTACGTTTCTTTGAAATAATTATACTTATGAATAAACACACATACATACACAGACTTTATCTTTGAACATTTTATTTGTGCTCATCAAAATATATCCATATATCTTATTTATCTGAAGTCGTGTTTACTAACCCACACAAACTTTAGAAATAAGGAAATTGAGGCTCAGATAGATTAAATGCTTAAAAATTACATTAAGAAGCCATTCAAGTTTATTGCATTTTGTTGAGTTATATACAGATGGAAACCTGAGGTATGGACTGTAATTTTTATATGGCTTTTTACACCACATTGTACATTTTAATCATTTTTAGTTTATATTATGTAATTATACTTCAATGAATTACTTAGAAGGAAAAAAGCCAGGATACATAGCTCACATAGCTGATTCACACTGAGAAATTATAGGAGGAATCTCTTCTATATGGGAAGAGAAGAAAGTGTCATGGATATAGAAAGAATAGAAATAAAATAAAGCAATTCACATTTGGTACAAAAAAATAAAATAGAAGATAAACATAGATATAACATTAGGATAAATTGATCATATATTGTTTCAAGGGAGAAAATCACCATGGCCACACACAACATCATGAATAAGCCTTAGAAAAACATGTAGAGACTCACAGCTGACTATAGACACATAAGGTTGTGGGCAGAGCTCAGAACAACTCCCAACTATACAACCTCACTTGATAATAATGGAATTATATAAAATCATTTTTTTTGTAGGATGGTTTGTCATGCAGCTTGTCATAGCTACTGATACAATAATCAAAGTGAATAGGTGTGAGGACTGTAATAACATGCTGCTGATTCTAGCTGGCATATGTTATCATTTTTTAAAATGTCATTCGTGGTTACTGTGGTTTTTAGTTTATGTCAGATGACTGTATTTAAAAACCCACATTGGTATTCATTTTCCTGTAACTAGGAGAGGTGGAAAGAACGTTTATTTTTTGTAGGAAAACTAGTGACCCTGATTTACATGATTAAACAAGAATGTGAAAAAAAAGTTTGTATTTTGACTCTATCCATGTCAATATCCTAGTTGTGGACACTACCATACATACTCCCAGGACCAAACTTGGATTATAACTAAAATACAGTAAAACCACCATGAATAATCAAATGAAGACTAGCTGGAGAGAACCCTGATAACCAAGAACAGAAAGTAGAGACCACTTAGAGACTGATCCAAGTGTGAATGTGCAAAAGGGCTGGTCTGCTCCCACAGACAGCAGCTGAAGGTCCAGAGGAATATCTCAACTGTGGGGAGTTTCTACTGAGAACTCTGGGGTCTAAACCCAGTGCAGAGCACCAGAACTGAAAAGCAGAATGGTTGCTATTTGCCATGGGGAGATGGCTGTAAATGCAGGCACCCTCTTAAAGGGCCAACACACAAACTTTTGTGTGCTGCCACTCATCTTGGGCTCTGGCAGAGCTATCTGGACCTGTGCAAGCAGAAGCCAGGTTTGGGAACTCTGGGGTTAGACCTCCAAAGGCAGATACCCCTGTTTCCTATGCTTAGTCATTCCCTCACACTGAAGAGGACATCTTTCTCAGGCAGACCTTTGCTATCCAGGCAGGTTTCCCTGGGGGAGGCAATTGCCCCACCCTATTGAAAAACACCTTGCTCCACCCTATGGCATTTCTGAGGCCCAATAAAAGGCTGAGAATAATAATCAGCCTGAAGGCAGAAGCAATTGCTCCACCATGTGGCAAAACCTCTTGCCCCCCCCCCCTTTGGTGATAGCTTGAGGCTAATCAAGACAATACAATCAGACAGCAGAGGTGGGTCTCTGGAGTCTTTGAGTCTTTGTCCTAATTTGGGGCCCAGGGCTAGGAAAAGTAGACTTTGGTGCACTTCTTTCCAAAGGCACCAAGCAACAGCAGAGGGAACCACAAGTGGTGGATTGCTGATAGCTCCAAACAGGGTATGCACGGCCAGTCAGAAACAGTGTCTCACACTGTCCTACACTAGAAATTGGGAGACATAGCCGATCTACCGAATACAGTCACAAACCAAAACAGGCAGCCAAAATGGGGATACAAGATAAAATAAGCCCCAATGAAAGAATAAGAGAATTTCCCCAAAGATCTACATGAAATGAAGATAAGAAATTTATCAGACATAGAGTTCAGAGTAATGATGGCAAAGATGCTCAACAGCTTGAGAGAAGATGTAGTAACTATGAATAATGACACAACAATAATAAAGAACACAGTGGAAGAAATACAAAGCAGATTAGAGGAAGCTGAGGATGAGATCAGTGAATTAGAAGATAGGGTAGAATAAATCACTTAATCAGAGAACCAAAAAAAACACACACAAAAAACACAGGAGGACAGCTTAAGGGAGCTGTGGGACAACATAAAATGTAACAATATTCATATAATAAGAGTACCAGAAGAGGGAGAAAGTGAGCAAGGAATAAAGAACATGTTTGAAGAAATAATGGCAGAAAGCTTCCCTAAATTGGTGAAGGAAAAAGGCACATTTGTTAAGGATGCACAGAGAGTCCCAAGCAAGAAGAACCTAAAAGGCGAACATCCAGATACATCATAATGAAAATGTCAAAAATTAAAGACAAAGAAAGAATCTCAAAGGCTGCAAGAGTAAAGCAATTTGATACCTACAAAGGAGCTCTCATAAGGCTTCCAGCTGATTTTTCATCAGGAAATCTACAGACCAGAAGGGAATGGCATGAAGTATTTAAGCTAATGAAAAGCAAGTATGTAAAACCAAGATTACTATATCCAGCAAACCTACCATTTGAAATAGACAGTGAAATAGAAGCTTTTAAGACAAAAAAAGCTAAAAAAGATTGTCACCACCAAATCATCACTACAAGAAATGCTAAAATGACTGTTGTAATGAGAAGAAGAAATAGAGAGAAAAGCATAGGCATAAAGAATTTAAATGGCAATAAATAAGTACCTATCAATAATAACCTTAAATATAAATGGATTAAGTGCTCCAACCAAAAGACTTGAGGTAGCTCAATAGATACAAAACCATGATCCAAATATATGCTGTCTATAAGAGATGAACATCAGAACCAAAGACTCACACAGATTGAGAGTGAAGGAATGGAAAAATAATTTCCATGCCAATGGAAAAGAAAAATAAGCTGAAGTAGTCATACTCATCTCTGACAAAACAGACTTCAAAATGAAGGCCATCAGAAGAGACAACAAAGGTCACCACATAATACTAAATGGATCGATCCAAAAAGAGGATATAACCCTGGTAAACATATATTGACCCAATATAGGTACAACTAAATATATAAAAATAAACTTCTAAAGAACTTCAAAGGAGAGTTCGACAACAGTCATAGTAGGGGACTTTAACACCCTGCTGAACTCACTGGATAGATCTTCAAGAAAAAAAATTAACAAGGAAACAGTGACTCTAAAGGACACACTGGATCAGATGGAGTTCATTGACATTTATCGGACATTTCACCCCAAATCTGCAGAATATACATTTTTCTCAAGTGCACATGGATCATTCACAAAGATAGAGCACATGTTAGGATGCAAAACAAGTCTCTAAAAGTTCAAGAAGATTGAAATCATATCAAGCATCTTCTCAGATCACAGTGGAATGGAATTTGAAATCCACTACAGTAAAAAAACACCCCAAAACATTCAAGCACATGGAGGCTAAATAGCATCTTATTAATCAATGAACACTTACCAATGAGATCAAGAAAGAAATTATAAACTTCCTGGAAACAAATGAAAATGAACACACAATAACCTAAAATCTCTGGAACACAGCAAAAGTCCTGAGAGGGAAGTTCATAGCACTACAGGCCTACCTCAAAAAATAAGAAAAATTCACAATAAACTATTTAACTCTACAACTTAAAGAACTAGAAAGAGAACAATAAGAAAAGCCCAGAGTAAGTAGAATGAAGGAAATAATAGATTAGAGAAGAAATAAATGACATAGAGACTATTCTATATAATAAAGAGGGAATATGCAAATTAACCCTCACACCCTCACAAGATGGCTGCTTACAACCAGGCTGCCAGGGGGGTTAGTGAGGGATGACCAATCGACTGAAAAAGCAGGCTGTGTGGGGCAGCCAGGCCAGCAGGAGGGTTAGTGAGGGATGACCAAACAACTGAACAGCATGCTGCATGGGGTGACCAGGCTGGCAGGGGTATTGGGTGTTAGTGAGACCGACCAAATGACTGAACATCAGGCTATGAGGGGCGACAAGGCCAGTGGGGGGGGGGGCAGTTGGGGGCAACCAGGTCAGCATGGGGGGGCAGTAAGAGGTGACCAGGCCAGTGGGGGGGGGGCGGTTAGGGTGGACCAGTCTGGCGGGGGGGCAGTGCAGTTGGGGGCAACCAGGCTGGCAGGGGCAGCAGTTAGGGGTGACCAAACAGGCAGGCAGGTGAGTGATTAGGAGCCAGTGGTCCAGGATTGTGAGATGGATGTCCGAATGCCGGTTTAGGCCCGATCCCCGGGGTCAGGCCTAAACCATCATTCGGACATCCCCCAAGGGGTCCCGGATTTGAGATAGTGCAGGCTGGGCTGAGGTGACACCCTCCCCCCCCACCCCCCGTGCATGGATTTCGTGCACTGGGCCTCTAGTATACATACAAAAGATCAATGAAACCAAAAGCTAGTTCTTTGAAAAGATAAAGAAGATTGATGAACCATTATCCAGACTCCTCAAGAAACAAAGACACATGGACCCAAACCAATAAAATCAGGAAAGAAAGTGGTGAAGTAACCGTTGACACCACAGAAATACAAAGGATTGTAAGAAAACACTATGAACAACCATATACAAATAAACCGGACAATGTGGACAAAATGGACAAATACCTACAAAAACACAATCTTCCAAAACTGAGTCAGGAAGACTCAGAAACCTTGAATAGGCCAATAATGATTGATGAAGTAGAAGTAGTAATTAAAAAAAAAAACTCTCAGCAAAGAAAACCATGGTCTGGATAACTTCACAGGGGAGTTTTACCGAACATTCAAAGAGGAACTAACACCTCTCCTCCTCAAACTACTACAAAAATTCCAAGAGGAAGGAACACTTCAAGTTATTTTTATGAGGCCAGCATTACCCTAATTCCATAACCAAATAAAGACACTACAATATCACTGATGAACATCGATGTGAAAATCCTTAACAAAATATTAGCATATCAGATCCAGCAACATATTAAAAAGGTCATACACCATGACCAAGTGGGATTTATTACAGGGATGCAAGGCTGGTACAATATTCACAAATTGATAAATGTGATACATACATCACACAAACAAATTTAAAGACAAAAGTCATATGATCATATCAATAGACGAAAGAAAAGCATTAGACAAAATCCAGCACCTTTTTTTATTTTTATTTTTGTTTTGTTTGTTTGTTTGTTTTTAAATTTTTTATTACAAAGGGTATTACATATGTGTCCATTTCCCCCCCCTCCCCGCCCTAGACAGTCCCCTAGCCTCCCCTATCCCCCAGTGTCTTATGTCCATTGGTTATGCTTATATGCATGCATACAAGTCCTTTGGTTGATCTCTTACCCCCCTACCTCCCGTCCCCGAACCCTCCCCGGCCTTCCCGCTGCAGTTTGACAATCTGTTTGAGGCAGCTCTGCCTCTGTATCTATTATTGTTCAAAAGTTTATAAAGGTCTCAATTATCCATGAATGAGTGAGATCATGTGGTATTTTTCCTTCATTGACTGGCTTATTTCACTTAGCATAATGCTCTCCAGTTCCATCCATGCCGTTGCAAATGGTAAGAGTTCCTTCCTTTTTAGAGCAGCGTAGTATTCCATCGTGTAGATGTACCACAGTTTTCTAATCCATTCATCTACTGATGGGCACTTAGGCTGTTTCCAGATCTTAGCAATGGTGAATTGCAGCACCTTTTTTTAAATAAAACCTCTCAGTAAAGTGGGAATAGAGGGACCATACCTCAGCATAATAAATGCCACATATGAAAAATCTATAGCCAACATCATACTCAATGGACAGAAACTAAAACCCCTTTGCCTAAGAACAGGAACAAGACAGGGATTCCTGATTTACTATTCTTATTCAACATAATGTTGAAAGTCCTAGCCATAGCAATAAGACAAGAAGAAAACATAAAAGGCATCCAAATTGGAAAGGGGAAAGTAAAATTCTCATTATTTGCAGATGACATGATATTGTACGTAGAAAACCCCAAAGACTCCACCAAAAGTCAACAAGATTTAATAAATATATTTGGCAATGTAACAGGATACAAAATTAACACCCAGAAATTCATGGCTTTTTTACACATCAAAAATGAATTGTCAGAAAAAGAAACTAAGCAAACAATCCCATTTACTATAGCAGCAAAAAATTAAGATAGTTAGGAATAAGCTTAACCAAGGAGATAAGACACTTGTACTTGGAAAACTACAAAAAGGAAATAGAAGAAGATATAAACAAGCGGAAGAATATACTGTGTTCATGGATTGGTAGAATTAAAATTATTAAAATTCCATGCTACCCAAAGCAATCTATAGATTCAATGCAATCCCTATTAAAATACCAATGACATATTTCACAGACCTAGAAAAAATACTCCAAAAATTTATATGGAACCAAAAACGACCCCAAGTAGCCACAGCAATCTTGAGAAAGAAGAACAAAGTTGGAGGGATCACAATACCAAATATCAATTTATACTACAAAGCCACTGTAATAAAAACAGCATGGTACTGGGACAAGAACAGACATATAGATCAATGGGACAGAACAGAGCACCCAGAAATCAACCCAAGCCATTATTCTCAATTAATATTTGATAAAGGCTCCATTCCTGTCTCCGCCGCCTCTACTTTGCTCCCTTCTGTAGTGCTTCGCTTCCACATTGTGTTCAGTCTTTGCTCCCAGCCGGTATATGCAAATTAACCTCCATCTTGGTTGGGATAATTTGCATATAGTTGCTCTGATTGGCTGGTGGGCGTGGCGAAGTTATGGTCAACTACCATCTTTGTCTTTTATTAGTGTAGGTATAGATATTTTATATTGACAGAAACCTTAAGAGGAGTTTGAAGAGGATAGCAATGAAAATAATGAATTTTTGAATTAACGTAAACTTAAAAGATGTAGAAATTTAGACATGAAGATTTAAAGTAAATGGTAGATATGAACTTAAATGATGAACTACTTTTCCTATGTTAATGCCTCAAAGGCATCAAAATTGGGAGCACATTTACATTTATGCAATAAGAAATTCTCTACCCGCTAAAGTGGCTATCTCCAAACTCATTATAATTTTTTTATTTTACTTAAGGGGCAATTAAAACTCATAATGCCTTTACCCAGGGGAGGCTAAATGAATGAATTTAGACACTTGATCTCAGTTTCCCGAAGAAAATTTCATTGGATAAATGTGTATGCACTTTTTAATGCTAATGTAAAATTACCGTCTGAGAGGTTTAAAACAAACACATTCATGCTCTTACAATTCCTGAGGTCAGAAACAGGAAATGGGTCTCAGTGGGCTAATACCAAGATGTTTGCAGGGCTACTTTTCTCCTGGAGGCTAGAGGGAAAAGTCTATTTACTTTCCTATTCCAAGCTTAGATGAGAGTGTAAAATAATCTAAATAAGTTTCTTATAACTAACAAATATTTCACAGGGAGGGACTAAATGACAGCTCTTAACTTGTGATATAAGATGAAATGCCAAATTCTTTTGGCTAATGTGTCAAGAAGCCCATTATGTAACATTCCAAGATTATATCAAAGAAATTTATTTCTCCCCCTTGTTGAAAAAAAAATAGCAATTTTCTGTATCCCTACCACAAGGCAATATTTGGAGATTCAAGTTTTCTAATCCATACTACATCCTCAGTCTTAAGTTTGGAAAATTTTTAAATCAGGGTTAAGGTAAGGTGCTGGGATGTTAGTCCTCTGAAACCCAACAAATGTTATCAGGAAGAACTACTAGACACTGGAATCACTTGAATCCTAAGCTGATCTTTTGGGAACACAGAATCTCCAGGAAAACATTCCCTTCCGTCCAAACCCACAGGGGAATCAGGTGATTAGAAGTTGGAGTAACAAGACAGAAATATACCTAATGAGCAGACATGGGGAGCTATAAATATCTCTTCATCTCCAGTCTCTCAGCATGTGTGTGACCTTGGGCTGGATGGAACCTGTTGTTGCTTTTGGAATCCTAAGTTTGTCTAGGAGACCTGTGCTTTCCCCCTTCCTGCTGTCTTGTTTGGGCAGAGAGCTTCAGTCTCCATCATCAGCCATCCAGGAGTTTGGGCTTTCCCATGGTGACATTCCCCTCAGAGTTCTCAATCAGGTGAATCCAGAGGTCCAGTAGCTACTACAGGAAAGGGTCAGAGAGCTTCAAAGCACATGTATCTGAGGTCTCTTGAGAGGCACCAGCCTATGGTTGTCTGTTTGCCTGATTAACTAATTAATGACTGATTTATGATGCTAAAAGGAGAAGTGAACATTAAAGTAATTGCTGATAATTAACTGACGGAAGACCAATTAGAGATGGTAATCTGAGGCATAAAGTGATTCATGTAGAAGTAGAATGTGTACACTGAGTTTTGCAAGTAAAGGGAGTAGGAAAAGGGAGTAGTGGGTATAGACGGATGTCCAGTCAAATGAGGGCAGTTCTTTATTTTTATCATGGTGTCTATTCAACTATGTTTCCATTTATTAGAAAGATCTAGGTCCAATATTTCTTGAAATGTTACCTTATAACACTAGTTCATGAGATATACATTTCACAGGATCTTCTTTCACTCTGGTATTTATGTCACATGAAAAAGAATGTAATCTAATAAAAGACAAACATGGTAATTAACCATACCTCTGACACGCTTCCCATTGGCTAATCAGGGCGATATGCAAATTAACTGCCAACCAAGATGGCGGCAGGTAGCCAGGCAGCTGAAGCGAACAGGAGGCTTGGTTGCCCTGGTGATGGAGGAAGCCAAGGTTCCCCGCCTGCCGCTGCTGGGCTCTGAGCTGCACTCTAAGAAACAATGTTGCAATTATAGAAGCTAAACAAACCCCAGATATCTGCTTTCAGCAGCGGAGGCCTCAGAGCTGGAGCTGCAACAGTGTTTCAATTATAGAAGCCAAACAAACCCCAGATACCTGTTTTCAGCAGCCGAGGTCTCAAGCTGGAGCCGGCCTCAGAGCTAAAGCCGGCTCTCAGCTCCACTCACAGCCATAGAAGGTAAATAAATCCCAGAATAATAAGAAAAAAAGAAAAAAAGGAGAGGTTGGGAGCTTCAGTCGCCCAACAGCCTGAAAACGGCCCTCAGCCTCTCACCCAGACTGGCCAGGCACCCCAGTGGGGACCCCCCCTTAAGGGGGTGTGACCAGCTGCAAACAGCCATCATCCCCTCATCCAGGCTGGCCAGGCACCCAAGCGGGACCCCCACCTTGATCCGGGACACCCTTCAGGGCAAACCAGCCAGCCCCCATCCATGCACCAGGCCTCTATCTTATATAGTAAAAGGGTAATACGCAAACTGACCCTAACAGCAGAAAGACTGGGAATGACTGGTCACTATGACACACACTCACTACCAGGGGGCAGACTCTCAATGCAGGAGCTTCCCCCTGGTGGTCAGTGGGCTCTCACATGGGAGGAGCTCTGCTCAGCCACAGGCAAGACTGATGGCTGCCAGTACAGCGGTGGTGGTGGGAGCCTCTCCTGCCTCCTCAGCAGTGCTATGGATGTCCGACTGCAGTTTAGGCTTGCTCCCTGCTGGCAAGTGGACATCCCTCAAGGGCTGCTGGGCTGCCAGAGGGATGTCTGATTGCCATCTTAGGCCCAATCCCCCGGGGAGCAGACCTAAGCCAGCAAGTGGTCATCCCCTGAGGGGTCCCAGACTGCGAGAGGGCACAGGCTGGGATGAGCCCTCCCCCCACCCCCTCCACTGAGTGCACAAATTTTTGTGCACTGGGCCTCTAGTATCTAATAAATAACAAGAGGTATGCTAAATAGCTTAACTTTGCAATTACTTCATTTGCTGTGACCTAAATATATTTGTGGGTTAGTTATTCATTTGTTTAATCTGTAAAGTCTTGACATTTGTGTAGTTGGGTCAGAGTATTTTATTCTTGTTTTGATTGCATTCTTCCAAACAATGAATTGGAGGTTTCTTTCACCCACTTTGTTGTTGTTGCTATTGAGTACCTTCATGTGTGTATATGTGGGCAATTGTGAGTGTTTATTAATAGTGTGGGCTCAAATCTGTCACTCAGTCATATTGCATTCTCTCCATTGTTTTTCTAAATTTTATTTTATTTTTAAAAAATAATTCTTTATTTTTGAATGTATTACATGAGTCCCCTTTTATCCCCCATTGACCCCTTCCATCCTGCCCCACCCAGACACCCCGCTCCAGGCCTTCTCTCCCCAGCCCCCTCATTGTCTGTGTCCATGGGTTATGAATATATGCATACAAGGTTTTTGGTTGATTACCTCCCGCTCCCCTACCCCCGCAAGCCTTCTCTCTGAGATTCCACATCCTGTTCCATGTTTCCATGTCTATGGATCCATTCCCTTCATCTGTTTATTTGGTTACTTAGATTCCACATATGAGTGAGATAATCACCATTGCTTTTGGATTTCTACTTTTCTTACCAAAAAAAATCCAGCTGTTACTTTTATATTCTTCACTTGTGAATCTTTGCTATCACAAAAATCAAAGTGAATGTTCTTCTATGTATGCAGTGCTAATAAATCACCCTACACACATACTGCCAACTTGTTTAACATCTCCATTGTTCCTTATTGTTCCTTTTGGCCTTCTGTTGATCTATTTACAAAACAGGCATCAGTTTCTATGATCCTCTGGAAAGCATCCTCTTTTTTTTCTTACTAAAAATTACCTTTAACTTTCATTAGCATATTTGAACCCAATGTCTTTATAGAAAAAGAAACTATAGCTTAGATACTGCTTTCCTCCAAATTTAAAATCCATTCTACCTGGCCGGCATGGCTCAGTGGTTGAATATGGACTCATGAATCAGGACGTCACTGTTAGATTCCTTGTCGGTCTGGGTTGCAGGCTTGGTCCCTGGTAGAGCATATGCAGAGGAAAGTCAATCACTGATTCTTTCTCATCATTGATGTTTCTATCTCTCTCTCCCTCTTCATTCCTCTCTGAATAAATAAAAAAATATTTTTCAAAAAGTCATTCTATAATATTCTGTTACTTCCAAGTTATTGGAAATTTAAGCTGGAATTAGTGGCCCATGTTGATATTAAGTTATTATTATTATCTGTTTTTATATAGATTATTTTGATTGTCACTTAAATTTGTTTCATACAGATTTTTTGTAACCACTAACAATCTATTTCATTCCTTTGATAATCTATACTCCATAAATTTTTTTAAAAAACTTACCTTTTGTGCTTTGAATACATACACACTCATATGCAATTGTACAAATGCATAAATAGCATCCTGTGCCCAGCAGAAATTATCTTTATGTGTTGTACAATCTTTTTTTCTGTGTCCACTCTTCCTTATTACTGAACAATACATTATGATCTTCCCTCCAATCAACTAATGTGATGCCAATTTATTATTACCAGGTATACAAAATATTTTATGATGTGGCTGTGCTATTCACACTTTGAAAGTGTGAATAACAATTATATAAATCTAGAGGCCCGATGCATGAAATTCATGCATGGGTGCGGTCCCTAGGCCTGGCTGGCAATTGAATCGCAAGCATCTGGCATGGAAGGCAGATGCCAGTTGACCTTTGGGCCCTGAGCAACACCTGGGTCCCAGGGGCCCTGTCTAGCCCCTCCGCCTGAGTCATCTGGCCCCCACCTGGCTCCCTCAGCGCCTGGGAGCCTGGCAGTAGCCCCGCCCCCCAGTCACTGCCTCTGGTCACCAACTGCTGGATCATAGGAAGGGCGCTCAGGCCCCACTCACACCTGCCTTGGCCTGGCACTTCCTTCTCAGTGCTCCACCAACCTACCGCGGTCCCACTCTTATTGGCTTGCATCGGGGCTGGCAGCACCTCCACTACCACCCGTTGCCAGCACTGTGTCAGCAATGCCCACCATGTTTCACGCCGCCCCCTGGTGGTCAGCGCACATCATAGCAAGTGGTCGAACTCCTGGTCAAGGAGACAATTTGCCTATTAGGCTTTTATTATATAGGATTATACCAAAATATTGTGGAGTTGTTACATTAAAATTCTGGTTCTCCACCAGAGGCAATATTGTTCCCCCAGAGGATATTGAGCAATATGCAGAGACATTTTTGTCCGTCATATGGAAGGTGCAGGTAGGTAGAGTCCAGGGATGCACAGGAGAGACCACACCACAGACAATGATCTGGCCCAGAATATCAATAGTGCAGAGATTGACTGAAATAATATATGTACTTGTAATATTTATATCTGTCTTCAGCTTGGTTTCCAATGTTTTAACACTTATAGTTCTATCAGAATAGGAAATAGAGTACCCCTTAGCTACTCGTTTGCAAGTTCCAACCCTGGTCAATGTGACACCTTTTTAAGTTTTTCCCAGGCTGAGAGATGTGGTAGACTTTTTTGTTGTTTACTGAACTTTTTCTAACTTTTATGAAAGATTCATATATTTGATGGTCTTGTTAATTTGAATATTATTTGTATATGCCTATTTTTCTTTCATTTTTAGCCTTTTAAATGATTTCTAATCATGATTATTGTGGGGGAGATGGAAGAGTGTAAAGGTGATAGAAGGAGATAAAAGGTAATAGAAGGAGACTTGACTTGGGATGCTAAACACACAATACAATACATATCTGATGTATGACAGAATTGTATACCTGAAACCTATATAATTTTGCTAACCAATATCACCCCAATAAATTCCATGTAATCCTATCTAATATTAGAGAAACATGGTAATTAGCCGTACCTCTGCTACCTTTCCCATTGGCTAATCAAGGAGATATGCAAATTAACTGCCAACCAAGATGGCGGCCGGCAGCCAGGCAGCTTGAAGCAAACAGGAGGCTTGCTTGCTTCAGTGACGGAGGACTCCAACGTTCCCTGCTTGCCTTGCCGGCCTCTGAGCTTGCAGTTGAAGAAACATTGTTGCAAATATAGAAGCTAAACAAAACCCCAGAAACCTGCTTTCAGCCAGCCGGGTTTCAGCCAGCAGGACTGCAACATTTTTTCAATTATAGAACAAATGCAGATCCTTGCTTTCAGCCAGCCGGGATCTCAGAGCTGGAGTGAGCAGGACCCCAACAGTGTTACAATTATAAAACACAAACAAACCAGATAGCTGCTTTGAGCAGCTGAGGCCTCAGAGCTGGAGCCAAGCCTCAGAGCTAAAGCTGGCCCAGAATAAAAAACAAGAAAAAAAGGACAGGTTGGGAGCTTCAGTCACCCGCCAGCCTGAAAACTGCCCTCAGCCCCTCACCCAGTCTGGCCAGGCACCCCAGGGGGGACTCCCACCCTGATCCAGGACACCCTTCAGGGCAAACCAGCTAGGCCCCACCCATGTACCAGGCCTCTATCCTATATAGTAAAAAGGTAATATGCCTCCCAGTACCAGGATCAGCGGAGCAGCGAGACCTCCCAGCCCCAGGATCAGCGTGACAAGGGGCAGTGACCAACCCCCCTGATCGCCCTGTGGCTCTGTGTGTGACAGGGGGCAGGGCCATAACCTCCCTATCTGCCCTGCTCTCTTCTTGACAGGTGAAGGTGCCCCAACCCCCGATCAGCCCTGCTCTGTGCCAGATAGGGGGGAGCTCCCCAACCCCATGATCGCCCTGCGGCTCTGTGTGTGACAGGGTGTGGCACCCCAACACCCTGATCGGCCCTACTGTGTGTGTGACAGGGTGCGGCGCCCCAACCCTCCCTCCCCCCCACGGGCCCTGCTCTGTGTGTGATGGGGTAGAGCTATAACCTCCCCATTGGCCCTGCCCTATGTGTAACAGTGGTGGTGCCCCAACCCCCTGATAGGCCCTGCTCTGTGTGTGACAGGGGGGAGCTCCTCAACCCCCTGATGGGCCCTGCTCTGTGCATGATGGGGGGAGCTCCTCAACACCCTGATTGGCCCTGCTCTGTGCCTGACAGGGGGCAGCGCCCCAACCCCCTGATTGGCCCTGCTCTGTGCGTGACAGGGGGTGGCGCCGCAACCTGCCCATCGACCCTGCCTTGAGTGTGACAGGGGGTGATGCCCCAACTCTCCAATCAGCCCTACCCTGAGTGTGACTGAGGGTGGCATCGCAACCTCCCGATCCACCCTGCTCTGTTCATGACAGGGGGCAGCGCCCCAACTCCCCAATCGGCCCTTCTCTGAGCCCGACCAGGGGCTGCACCTAGGGATTGGGCCTGCCCTCTGCCACCCAGGAGCAGGCCTAAGCCAGCAGGTCATTATCTCCCGAGGGGTCCCAGACTGGTAGAGGGCACAGGCCGGGCTGAGGGACCCCCTCTCCCCCTGAGTGCACCAATTTTTGTGCACCAGGCCTCTAGTTTAAAAATAATACTTAATAAAATTTTTATTTCTCAATTGACTTTGGGGGATGTTTTGGCCATAAAAATGTTTCACGTTTGTTTAGTTAAATAAGTCTGTCTCATTACTATTAAGTATCCTGATTTAATTATGATGGTTTGGCCTGCTCATACATATTAATGTGCAGTTTTCTATCATTTCACATGAAAAAGATTGGTTACACTTAACAGTGAGCAGGCAATCCCTCTGATTTTTTGTAATGTGACTGAGGGAGGAGAACAACTGCATTTCCTTCCAGGTTGATATATTTCCAGTTTTTATTAAACAATTCAATGTTTCCAAATAAATCAACAAATGACAAGTGCTGGTGAGGATGTGGAGAAAAGGGACCTCTAGTACACTGCTGTTGGGAATGCAGACTGGTGCAGCCATTATGGAAAAAAGTATGGAATTTACTCAAAAAATGAAACATGGAACTGTCATTTGACCCAGTGATCTCACTTCTAGAAATATATCCTAAGATACCAGAAACACCAATAAGAAAGAATGTATGCACCCCTTTGTTCAGAGCAGTGGAATTTGTAATAGCCTAGGTCTGGAAAACGTCCAAGTACCCATAGTCAATCAGTGAATAAAAAGCCGTGATACATTTGCACCATAGAATACTATGCAGCAGTGAAAAAGAAGGATCTCTTACCCTTTGATACAGCATTGGAGGGACTTGAAGAGTATTATGCTACGCAAAATAAGCCAGTCAGAGAAAGACAAGTATCACATGATCTCACTCATATGTGGAATCTAATGAACATAATAAACTGATGAACAAAATAGATCCAGAGATGTAGAAGCATGGAACAGACTGTCGAATCTCAGAGGGAAGGTAGGTGAGTGGGAAGAGATCAACTAAGGAACTTGTATGCATATATGCATAACCCATGGACACAGACAATAGGTGCTAAAGGCCAGGGAAGATAAGGGGGGGGCAGTGAAATGGGCTATAAGGTGTCATCCAGAGAAAAACAAGGGGGGCATATGTAATACTTTCAACAATAAAGATTTATAAAAAATAAAAAAATCCCATGATAATGTGATTTTTTCTCTTCAGTCATTCTTTAATCATTAAACATGAATAAAATCTTGTGCATAATAGAGAGAATTAATGGATGCAGCTGATAATGATCATTCACCATCCCCTTCATGCTTACGGAACCTTTAGAAGGGGAGAATCTGTATTATTTATAAAAAGAGTCACATTATAGACAGCCCTGACAGTTTTCAAACAGAAACATAGAGATCATTCAATAAAACATAGAAAAACACCAACCAATTTTCCATTATATGTATAAACCCCCTTACAAATAGGCATCATTCTTCCATACTCCAATGAATAGATGTACAGCATGAAGAATAGATATTTTCATAGTAATACAGTGTGTGATTTAAAAATTTGGTTCATCATATTGAAATTCATCTGTGATTTTAAGGCGGTAATAAGTCAACCCATTTATTAAAATTTGTCTTTCAGTGAAGAGTCCCTCTTGGAGACATGGATTCGATAATCATTTTGCAAGTGGGGAAGGTAGGGGTTGTGAACACTAAACAAAAAACCCAGAATCTTAACAAGGAGAATAAAACCCAGTGATCTGCTATTAAACACACTTTTATGTTGGCGTCTACATTATCAGGAAGAGCAGTTAAAATAGTGATATACCAAAGAATGTCAGTCATCAGAGCGAAAAACATAAGTCTCAGATTTTCCTCTCCTTTCAAATTGTATAAAATGCCATGGTCATTAAGACTATATTTTTCCATAGGAGTTGTGTAATTCAGGATGATTATTTTAGTAAAAAAATACATTTGCTAAGATATATGTCATTTGAGACATATCCATGTTGTCTCTAGGTAAATGAAATTTTCCAAATATATCTGGTCCATGAAGGAAATAAATTTGAGAAAGTAGAAAAACAACAAAGAGAATAGTTGTTGAATATCTGAGAGAGCAGACAACTTAATTGAGTTACATAAATTGAATAGAGAGGATGAGGTCAAAGAAATAGAAATTCCAGGAAATAAAAGGAAAGAGCAAGTTCTACTTCGGTAGTCTGACCATCATCACACTGTCTGACTCTGCAAACATGGGCACATCTGCAGTCTTAGGACAACTGACCAGTTTGTAGTTTTCTTCACAAAGAATGTTTTCAGAGCCTGTTTGATGTCTTTGTTCCTCAGACTGTAGATGAAGGGGTTCAGCATGGGTGTGACCACGGTGTACAACACCGAGGCTGTTCCAGCTGAGTGTGAGCTCTGGGCAGCAGCAGAGCTAAGGTACACTCCTAGGATCGTACCATAAAATAATAAGACGACCGAGAGGTGAGACGCACAGGTAGAAAATGCTTTGTACTTCCCCTGAGTTGATGACATTCCACGTATGCAGGACACTATCTTCGAATATGAGTAAAGGACCCCAGTGAAAGGACCACCAATAACCACGACAGCTCCAAAATACATTGCCACGTTATTAGGAAAGGTGTCAGAACAGGCAAGTTTGATCAACTGATTGAGTTCACAGAAAAAGTGAGGGATTTCCACGTCCATGCAGAAGGACAGTTGTAATGCCATTAAGGAATGTAGGAAGGCATGCAGGATACTCGTGATCCAGCATATCAGCACCAGCAGTCCACAGAGCCGAGGGTTCATGATGACCATGTAGTGCAGCGGGTGGCAGATGGCCACAAACCGGTCATAGGCCATCACAGTCAAGAGTAAAACATCCAACCCAGCAAAAAGTATGAAAAAATATGTCTCGGTGAGGCAGCCTGCATAGGTGATGACTTTATTCTGTGTCTGGATGTTCACCAGCATCTTTGGGATGGTGGTGGTGGTGACAGAGATGTCTAGCAAGGACAGATTGAAGAGGAAGAAGTACATGGGCGTGTGGAGGCGGGAGTCTGAGCTGACGGCCAGGATGATGAGCAGGTTTCCCAGCAGAGTGATCAGGTACATGGAGAGAAAAACCCCAAATATGAGAGGTTGTAGTTCTGGTTTCTCTGAAAATCCCAGAAGAAAAAAATGTGAAATTTGTGTAAGATTCACTGGTTCCATGTGTTGGAGGTGACTACAAAGAAAGATTAAAATAACATGAATAAATTTCACACAGTTTTGCATTGCTCATCTACTTGAAATGCTACAATTCATATTTTATAGACCAGACATTAATTTTAATATTTTGTTTATGGATATGGTCCCCTGTAGGGAATATCCAGTGCCACCCCTGATATGGAGTGTTTGTCCCAATCACTTGTGCCTCTGAGGGGATCATGTATTCTACAGTTTTATTGAGAATTTCTTCATGTTTCTCAGGAATGTAAATTGAGTGCTGACCATGTTTAGGCACTGTCCTGGTTGTGAGAATAGGGTGCTGAAGAACAAGTTTCTATAATCCAATGAGAGAGAAAGAATGTAGAAGCAAATAATGAAACGATAAGTTACTTTAGGTGGTGGCAGTGGTTTGAACAAACGGAAAGCACATCTAAAGGAGAGCATGAGTAGGGACTTCTGTTTTTCATGGGTGTGTAAGTAGATCTGCAAGCATGGTGACTTTTGAACAAAGACCTCCAAAGTGAGCAGGAGAAAATATGAGATGTCCTAAATTAAATAGCAGTTGGGCCAGAGAGTGAGAGAAATAGACAACAGTCATCAACTAGGCAAAAGCTGTGGCCCACTTACAAAAGGCTGCTCACATTCCTGAATGTATGTTGGAATTTGAATCAACTTCTGTAGTGACCACTAGATGCCCCTGAATCCGGCACATGCATGAGCTTTCAGAGCTGTTGCCTGTAACCAATTAAAAGTAGTAAATATTTCTTCCTTGGTACCTGTCCTAGAACTGCTGCACTTTACCTTCTCTTGACGCCCCCACCGCTATCAGTAGCCAATGAAAATTCTTTCAAAAAAGCACCTTTTTCTTCCGCCAAAACATAAAGTGTAAAGAGCCTTCAAATCCAGGTCAGTGGACATGACATTTCTACCCCGCTCTGCTGCTGGTGGTTTAGACTTCATGCCCAATCACCTGGTCCTTTTCTGGCTGGAATTTGGCTCAATAAACCTTTGTTTTAAAGGAAGATTTTGGCCCTCAAAATTTTTTAACTCAAGAGAGGAAGAGATATATAAGAAGATGTGGGAAAGTGTGAGCCCTGCAGAAGGACTAGCCCGTGAAAAGGCCCTGAGGAAGGAGGTGCTTCTTTCAAATGTTCAAGTCAGAAAAATGAAGCCAGTTTAGAAGATGAATGAACAGGAGGGAGCGTGATGAGAAGTGGTGGCTGACACATTGAGGAGTGAGGTGGCCTCTCTGCCACTGCTGACACCTCAGGCACAGGGACGTTCACACCCCCACAGCCTCTTATGCTCTAGTATTCTTATTGCAAAGGTGTCCTGTGAATGGAAACAGATCCCCTCCTTAGTACCTGCTCTTGATTGCGTTTGAGCCTCATATTGTATGAACCACCCTGGAGTGTATGAGTGCATCTACCAGTGGTCTGAGGACTGCTCACATCCACAAATCACACACACACACCACCACCACCACCACCACCACACCACCACTACCACGATGCCTGTCTCTGCTCCAGCCATACTGATGATGCTAGGAATGGATAGAACACAAGCTGACCCAATCAGTGATCTTTCACTTGTCAGATGTAGAAATGTTTCTGGAAATTCCAATTCTTAAGCCTTCCATGGACAAATGAATTTGAGGTTCCGTATTTGATGGTCATTTTCTGCCCTGTATTTAAAAAAAACATAAAGAAATCTGTTCAATGAATGGATAGGAGAGATTGGGGGAGGGGGTGGCAGGAATAGAGATTTAATGAGCTCAGGTGATCCCCAAGATACTGTGAGGAAGAAAATCGTCTTGGCAGAGAAATGCAGTAAAAGCTTTGTTTTCTGTACTTTTTCCATAGTCATTTGACCAATTTGTTTTTATGTGGCCAATTGTGGGTGAGGTTAGCCCCCTTCTCCCTTTCCTTATGTGGCACCAATTCTATCTTATTTGGGGGCTTTGGGTTTTCATCTCTTTTTTGACACACCTGGGGTGCACCACTCTGTTCCTGGGTCAGGTCTTCATCCAGCCTGCAAACACCTCCCAGACCATGCTTCACAGATCCTGCCCACACCATGACAATTCTACCTATTCATACGGAGTAGCTTTCTTCATATGTTTCTTCCTGAGGACATTATTTTTAACACATTTATTTCATTGTTTTATGCCCTTGTTGTTTTATGGCATGACCCAAAAGAGCAGAAATTACACCTGCTTTGTTCACGTAAATTTTTCACAAAAATAAGTGATTAGATGTACACTTACACAGAAACAAAATAAAAAATGTGAAGTGATAAAATGAAAAAAATGATGAAGAGATAATGTTCCAGGTTAAAATGGGTAGCTTCAAAACAACAATAGTAAGCAAAATGGAATGGAGGATTAAATACTAACTGAAACATGATATGAAATGGCAATAATTTAATAACATCACTATAGGCTAACAATTAAATTGTAAAGACTTAGAGCAAAAAGAGCAGAATGTTCTGAGAAGGTGCTGAGTTAACTGTTCTTCCCATTAATCTGGAATTAGGTCTCCATGTATATGAACATTTACCATATAGGAAGGTTACAATTCAATTTTGTTGAAAAAGATTGAATTGTGACATGAGAGCTGGCATAAATGGCTATCGATCTGCAAGAATATGAAATTGATCCCCACCCTCAGACATCTGACAGCATCAGAGAATTCAAACTCGGAGTAAGAGTAACCAATACATTTGTTATGAACATTAGAAACTACATATAAAATTTACAGGTGGGCAAAACTATCTCAAATAAAAAAAAAACTCAGTAGTAAGAAAATAGATCTATTGAAATAAAATTTAAAAAATTTATGGTAAAAAATACCCTACAGAAGTCAATTGAGTATCAATGATCTATAGAAACTATTTGAAATGCTATACCAAAATGGGAAAGTAACACATGGGCATAGATTAACAATAGGTAAATCAAAATGGTGATCTAAGAAATGAAGTTTGCTGAAACTGTATAATAGCTTGAAAAAACAAGAAGACACAACTTTTGCACACTTAGATGAGGAAAAACTGGAAGAGCAGTGACGTTGATTAAGGTTGGGACTTTCAAAGTGGTAGTAAAAGGGGGTCCTCTAATTTTATTGGTAGAAAATAAAGTGTTACAATTTTAGAGAACAACCTGACGTCAGCTATAAATATTACAAATAATGATGTTATTTAATTCAGAGTTTCCCACCTCAGCACTGTTGGCACTCTGGGACAGATCCTTCTCTATGGTGAGGCCTGTCCTGTGAATTAAAGGTTGTTTAGAGCACCCCTTCCTCTACCCACTCCTCCCCAGTGTGACATTCACAAATCACCTTGGACATACCTCAGTGTCTCCTAGGGGACAAAATCACCCCTGATCAGAAAAACATTTTGAAATTAATAATTTAAACGTGTTATAGCATTGATATGACAGCAATTTAATGATGAAGAGTGTGAAAGACCATTAAAAGTGTGGGTAGCCGTTATCCTATTAACTCTTTTGTAGCCATTGAAATGAATCTAATGATCAAGCAAGCAAACAGACACAGCAATATCTTGCCTCTGGACTAAGTAGAATGGACTCTCACATGACAACAGGTAAATGTTCCTGGCTTCCATTCCCTATGACCCTCTCCTGCAGTGTCATGTGGGTTATTGGACTCATCTCGATTAAATCTCTGAGAGGAAGATCATTGTGGGGATGTCTGAACTCCTCCCCAAATGGTTGATGATAGAGATTAAAGTTCTGTTTACAGGCAAGACAGCAGGAAGGTGTGAAGCATCAGTGTCCAGCCAGAATTAGGCCTCCAAACAAAGAACAATGACAAATAAACATAACCATGCTTACAGCCTAAGTTTACACAAGCTGAGAGACTGGAGCAGAGGAGTTATTTATAAATCCCTGTACCTCTAAGCACACAATTCCTCTGGGAAACAATGTTCTGGACAGAAAGAAAAATTTTTCCAGATTCACTGTTTCCAATAGACCAGGTTACAAGTCAGGTGAATTCAGGTTTTTTTTCCCCCTTTACTCCTTCTCCATGAACTCTCCCCTCATCCAGATATCTAAGTCTCGTAGCATCCCATCTCTACTCTGAGTGTATCCTCCAAACCTGAGGTTGAGGAACCTGTCTGCATTAGGTCTCTTTGTCTTCAGCACCTACTTGTGTTGGGGACACAGTCCTGATAGGTCTGGAAAATTCCTGTTCTCATTTTCAACAAGGGGAGAGCTGACTCTTTAGACAATAAACCTTGGGCACTACACTTGTTGGCTTTCTGACATTTTTTGCTATAACAATAAAGAATTTTGTACTTCCATCACAAGTCAAGACTGTCCTTTGGTCCCTCATTATAAAAATGATTGTTAATTCTAAAAATATTATTCAGATATTTTTATGCACTGTAAACGGAGGCTAACACCCTCTAAGGATTGTCTGACTTAATTTTTATAGGCAACTTACCCATGAGAAAGCACATTTATGAGCTCCATTTTCCATTGCAGAAATGGGACTTGGAGAAGTTCAGTGATCTGCCCAAAGTTAATATCCAAGTAAGTGATGGGCCTTCATTTTAATTATGTCAGATGCTTCTAGGGCAGTGTCCATCAACCAGAAAGGAGTTCTCCCTAGGCTGTTAGGCAATATCTGAATGGAGGACAATAAATACCTGTGATCCACAGGAAAGCACCCATACATGGAATTATTATTCTGTCCCCAATATTAGCACTGACAGGGTGAGAACACCTGTTCTAGGCCAGCACCTCTCCACTTCATAGTGCATACAAGTCACCAAAGTTCATAGTGCAAATGCAGATTCTGAATTGTCTCAACTGAATCCAGGGACTGTATTTCTGACAAGCTCCCAGGTGGTGTTAAGGCTGCAGGTCCTTCTGGCCTGTGGACCACAGTGTGAGTAGCTAGGCTGTGGCTCTGTGTCAGAGTCAGGTGGAAATGGTTCTATGTTGTTTGAAACAAAAATCAGCTTTGCATATAACTTGGAAGGAATAGTGTATTCACTTATTCTAGAGGTTGTGGTAAATATAAGGACCCTTCAGTGATACAAATAATGCATTTCTGAAAAGGAATTTGTAGCAGGCAGAGTAAGGACCTCCTAAATACGAACACATCACACCCCAGCAACTTGGAATATGATATTTTTATGAAAAGGGGAGGATTGGGGTAGCAGATGGAACAGGCTTGCTAATCAGCTGACTTTAAGATAGAGGATGAGCCAGGCTCATCCAGGTGGGACTAAGGTAAGCATAGTGGTTCTGTTAATGTTGAAGAGAGAGACAAAAGATTTGGTCTCAGAAAGATTTTGAAAATGCTACCCAGGTGGCTTGAAGATGGAGGAAGGAACGTGAGCCAAGCAATGCAGGCAGCCAGCCACACGGACAATCATTAGAAAGAAACAGATCCTCCTCTGAGCCTGAAGGAGCCCAGCCCTGCATGGATCTTGATATTAGCCACCGAGACTCATTTCAAGCTGCTGACATCCAGCCTGAAAGAACATAGGTTTGTTTGTTTTAAGCAACTACTGTGGGAATACTTTATAGCAGCTACAGGATTCAACGCAGATATTTATTCAATAAAACTTCTTTGACAGAAGCTTCCTTTGGGTCAGGGTATTTCATGTTAAACACAGGCATGAAGTAGAAAAGGAATTTTAAGTAGATTTGGAGCTATTCCCCTCCCCCTTTTGCTGGTACAGTGAGGTCCTTGCTGCATAAACTGACTGTCCTGCCTCTGTGGCATTAAGAGTTAAGGCAGAATGGGTGACCTTTATTTCTCCATCTATATAACTATGGTGACTTTTTTCTCATCACCCTATATCTTTGCCTAAGAAGCTGGTCAGTCCTCAACTTACATTCCCCGAATGCATGCCAGAATTTCTCATTACAAGTAGAGACCACGGAAGGAAGAGGCTGAGCGTGGGGTAGGAATTCCTGTGAATTGTTCCAACAGAGAAAGTCAATGGGTAACAAATCCCAGAATATATGCAGCCCTGCCAATAATAAAGTAATTAATTCAAACTAAAACTATTTAGTATCCTCTTCAGACTTATTAAATACTTTTTACATGTGAATACCCAGTATGAAAGAAGATGCTACAATGAATGTCTCAGAAATTGCTATTGAAATGGGCCAACTCCTTGTATTTTCAGTAAATACAAAACATGCTCAAATGCACACCATTTTTGAAATTTCATACAAACACTCTCACTCCACTGCACTGTTCTTCCAACATAATTTTCTACTACCTTCTTCCCCCAAAACAAATCTCAGATATGTTTTCATTTTACTGCAATCACTTTATGCATCTCACTCATTGTACAGTGTTATCCCTACTGGCCTCCCATTCCAAGCACTTAATTGTCAATTATGGTCCTCATAGTACAGATTCAAACACACACACATCTTTCTTATTCTATTAACTAAATTAATTTCTGATTGATTACTAACCAAGAATATAGACACAAAGATATCTTGTCTCTGAAACAGGCTGTTTGGACTCCTATGTGACTCCAGTAAAAGTTCTGAGGTTCCAACATGTCTGACCCTCTCTTGATGTACTACCAGCTTCCCAGGCTCACCTGGATGGGGTCTCTGAGAGGAAGGTCTCCGTTCAATTGCTCCCTGGATGATTGATGACAAGACTGAAGCTTTGCCGCACAGGAGACAGCAGGAAGGAGTGAAGCACCAGTTCCTGAACCAGCTTAGGAATCAAAAGCAACAGCCTTGTGCTGTCCTCCAGCGTTGTACAAACTGAGGACTGCACAGGGGAGATATCTACAGCTCTCTCTATACCTGACCATCAGGCACATTTCCCTTGTGTTATGCCAACCTCTAAGCACATGATCTCCCTCTGGGCCTCTGGAATAAGCAAAAAGGAAATTTTTCCTAATGGTTCACTCATCCCAAGAGACCAGGCTGGAAATCAAGTGAGCTGTTTATATGAATCCTTCTCTTGAGCTCCTCTGTTTCCCAGAGGTCTAACCTTACCCATTCCTGACTTCATGTTTTCTTCAAAGTCTGATTTGGGGTGGGACACTGATCTTATATCTCTGGAAAATTGCTATTCTCCTCCTCAACAGGGAGAACTGCATTCCTTTGATATGTGATACTGTGTACCTCCCTGTTTGGCTTCCTGACTCATTTGTTCAAATCACTGGGGATTTTATACTTACATCACAGGTTAAAGGCTAACATTTAGTGCTTCATAAAATATTTATGAACTAGAGGCCTGGTACATGAAAATTTGGGCACTAAGGGCGGGGGGTACCTCAACCTGATCTGCACCCTCTCACAGTCTGTGATCCCTCAGGGGATGTCCACCTGATGGCTTAGGCCAGATCCCTCTGGTTGAGAAGCACTGCCCCACAGTGAAAGCTTTTGGAATTCCAAATTGACAGTATTCTAATTTGCTAGAATGTCTCTGTGCATATGAGTCACCCAGGAGTCTAGTTAAATGAAGAATCTGAATTATCAGATCCTGATGGGCTTGAGATTCTGAGAATCAATGTGCTGTATGATGCTGATGCTTCAGGTTCTGGTCTGTGGACCACTCTGAACAGCAATGCTGTAGACTGTGTTAGAGTCATAGTTTCATGTAATTTTGGACAAGTAGGGTTTTCAATCATTCTGGAGGCTATTATAAATTTATTGTTCACTTATTCTTTTTTTTTTTTTCCAGAAAAAGGCTAACAAAGGCCGTCAGCTTTTTATTTTTTTTTATTTAAATCTTTATTGTTCAGATTATTACATTTGTTCCTCTTTTTTCCCCCCATAACTCCCCTCCTCCCAGTTCCCGCCCCACCCCCGCCCTCACTCCCCACCCACTGTCCTCATCCATAGGTGCACGATTTTGTCCAATCTCTTCCCGCATCTCCCACACCCCTTTCCCCCCCAAGAATAGTCAGTCCATTCCCTTTCTATGTCCCTGATTCTATTATAATCACCAGTTCATTCTGTTCATCAGATTATTTATTCACTTGATTCTTAGATTCACTTGTTGATAGATGCATATTTGTTGTTCATAATTTGTATCTTTACCTTTTTCTTCCTCTTCCTCTTCTTAAAGGATACCTTTCAGCATTTCATATAATCCTGGTTTGGTGGTGATGAACTCCTTTAGCTTTTCCTTATCTGTGAAGCTCTTTATCTGACCTTCACTTCTGAATGATAGCTTTGCTGGATAAAGTAATCTTGGTTGTAGGTTCTTGGTATTCATCACTTTGAATATTTCTTGCCATTCCCTTCTGGCCTGCAAAGTTTCTGTTGAGAAATCAGCTGACAGTCGTATGGGTATTCCCTTGTAGGTAACTGAGTTTCTTTCTCTTGCTGCTTTTAAGATTCTCTCTTTGTCTTTTGCCCTTGGCATTTTAATTATGATGTGTCTTGGTGTGGTCCTCTTTGGATTCCTTTTGTTTGGGGTTCTCCGCACTTCTTGGACCCGTAAGTCCATTTCTTTCACCAGGTGGGGGAAGTTTTCTGTCATTATTTCTTCAAATAGGTTTTCAATATCTTGCTCTCTCTCATCTTCTGGCACCCCTATAATTCTGATGTTGGTACGCTTGAAGCTGTCCCAGAGGCTCCTTACACTATCCTCACATTTTTGGATTCTTTTTTCATTCCGCCCCTCTGGTTGGGTGTTTTTTGCTTCCTCGGATTTCATATCATTGACTTGATTCTTGCGCTCCTCTGGTCTGCTGTCGGGAGTCTGTATAATATTCTTTATTTCAGTCAGTGTATGCTTAATTTCTAGTTGGTTCTTTATCACAACATCGAGGGTCTCATTAGATTTCTCGAGGATCTCAATAGCTTTATCGGTTGCTTCTAGACAGTTCTTGAGAGACCTTAAAAGTGTGGTTCCGAACTCTATATCTTCCATTGACAATTTTGTCCTGTTTCTTTGTCTCCACATTTTGTTATGCTTTCTTGGTGCACCCCCTAGTGGTCTTTGTGTGCAGTCTTTTAGTTAAGCCTTGATTGTTGTAGCTAATACCAGGGGGGATTTGACCTCCAGGCCAAGTGGCTGTGAGAATCAGCTGTGTCTGCAGTGAGAGAACTACTGTCCTCTAGGGAGGTGCTAATCTCGCCTTTGCCTGAGGCTATCGGGCAAAAGCCTCTGTGCCGGGCTTGGGCGGGGCGGGTCGCACGGGATCAACAGGGCAGGCCGGAGCGAGCAGTTTTGGCTGCTCTCAGTCCTGTCCCCAGGGGCTCTGCCTCTCTGAGACCCAGCAACCGCTGCAAACCTCGGAGAGAAAGCTGCACTCGCTCTGACCAAAGCGAGACAGTCCCGCTTCTCCCGTTTGAGTCTGTGCCCCTAAAGACTTGCCCGGATCTGGAGCTCAGAGTCTGCGACTCCCTCCCGATTGAAAACAACAACCGCCCTCCGCCGCCAGCCCACTCCGCGCACTCCGCACCTCAGAATTTGACTTCAGCACTGCGCCTCCTCTGAGTGTCTGTATGCGCTACTCTTTCCTCCTAGTTGTAGGACTTCCACTCAGCCAGCATTCCTGTGGTTCTGGATGCTGTCCGTTCCGTCTTTTAGTTTCACTTTTGAAGTGGTTGTTCGAGGCAGCAAACTCCGGCGTTAACCTATGCCGCCATCTTGGTTCTCTATTGTTCACTTATTCTATATAATAAAAGACTAATATGCAACTTGCCCCCTTAGGCAGGAGTTCGACTTAGTGGGATTTCAACTGACTGGAAGCTTGGCTGCTTGCTATCACATACGTTGACCACCAGAGAACAGTGTGGACCAAAGGAGGTCTTGGCCAGTGGCTGGGGAAGGGAGGCCCCTACTGGCAGCCAGCTGCTGCTAGAAACCCTACCCATGCACGAATTTCATGCACTGGTCCTCTAGTTTCATATAAGGATTCATGAATGGCATTATATAATAAATTCCTAAAGAATGCCTTCTTCAATTATTTTATACTACAGGCCTGGTGAATGAAATTGTGAATGGTATGGTCAATAGGACTGGCAGGCAATTGAAGCCCAGCATCTGGCAAGGAAGGGCAGGTCCCAGCTGACCTCCTGGCCGTTGGCAGCACCTCGCCCCCCATGCCCCTATGTGTCCCTTCTGCCTGAGTCTCGGCCCCTGAGTCCCCATGAGGAGATGCGGTGAGCATAGCCAGATGCCGTGGGACAGGGTGCAGTGTGGGCCTCTGGGCTGCCCAGCAATGCTGCACAGAAGCCGGGTGGGCAGCATGCTCTCTCCCAGCTGTCCTTGCAGACTGGCTCTTGTGCAAACCCACATGGAGCCCTACTGGCCCCTGTGGTCCCAGCTGTGGTGGCCCAGCTCACCCATGAGAGGCTGGGTGGGTGCGGGGTGGGCTTCTTGCAGGCACCCAGCACCTGAGCGTGGGGACTTCCCTTGCACGTGAGTTCTGGCATCCTGGGGGAGGTTAGTGGGGAGGTTGAGAGTAAGCTCGGCAGACATCCCACATTCTCACTGCACCTCCATTCCTGTCACACCTGACCCCAGGTAGCCAGTGAGAGGTTACAGTGCGTCACTGATGCCTGACATGTTCCACACTGCTCCCTGGTGGTCAGTGCACATCATAGCAAGTGGTTGAACTCCCAGTCTCCTGGTCAAACTCCCAGTCAAACAACCGCCAGAGGGGACAATTTGCATATTAGCCTTTTATTATATAGGATAAGTGTCATTGAGAAGCCAAATAATCTATTACTGAAAAAAATTTTATAATATGCAGAGTGTTCACCTCCAAAAGATGCTAACATCTTAGCCCCAGAAAATTGTAATATGTCATTTTTCATAGCAAAGGAAGATTAAGGTAGTAGATGGGATGTGTTTGCTAATCAGCTGACTAACAAATAATTGCCCAGGCATCAAAAGCAAAATAACAGAATGGGACTACATAAAACCAAAACCTTTGCAGAACACATCACGATGAAAGGCAATCTATTGAATGGGAGAGGATGTTTGCAGATGATATATCTGGGTAACTCATGCAACTCAACATAAACAACAAACAATTCAATTAAAAATGGGCAGAAGACCTAAGTAGACATTACTCCAAAGCAGACATACAGATTAAAAGATGTTCATCATCACTGATTATCAGGAAAATGCAAACAAACCCACAATGAGATATCATCTCACACCTATCAGAATGTCTATTAGCAAAAGTCTACAAACAGCCAGTGTTGATGAGGATGTGGAGAACAGGAAAGCCTCATATATTGCTGGTGGGATTGCAAACTGGTGCAGTCAGTATGAAAAATAGTATGCAGATCCTTTAAAAAGTTAAAAATAGAAGTACTATATGACCCAGCAATTCCATTTCTGGGTATTTATCTGAATAAAATAAACATAATTATTTGAAGAGATATATGCACCCCTATGATCATTGCAGCATTGTTTACAATAGCCAAGATATGGAAGCAAGCTAGGTGTCCACTGATAGATGAATGGATAAAGAAGATGTGGTACATATATACAATGCAATATTACTCAGTCATAAAAACAATGAAATCTTGTCATGAGCAATAACATGGATGAACACAGAGAGTATTATGTTAAGTGAAATAAGTCAAACAGAGAAAAAAATTCTATATGATTTCACTTATATGTTGAATTAAAAAAATAAAAATAAAATGAAACAAAGAAATTTATACATACAGAAAACAAACTGATGGTTATTAGAGAGGAAGGAGTATGAAGTTGGGGACAAGGATAATGGCATTATGAAGTATAAACATCCAGTTATAAAATAAATCATGAACTACAATGTACAGTATAGGGAATAGACTCAATAATACTGTAATAATTATGTATGGTGACAGATGGTAACTATGATTATGTAGCGATCACTTTCTAAGGAATATCAATATTGAATCACTATGTTATACACCTGAAACTAATATAATCCTATCTAATAAAAGAGAAACATGGTAATTAGCCATACATCTGCCACCCTTCCTATTGGATAATCAGGGCAATATGCAAATTAACTGCCAGCCAAGATGGTGGCCGGCAGCCAGGCAGCTTGAAGTGAACGTGAGGCTTGCTTGCTTCAGTGACGGAGGACTCCAACATTCCCCGCCTGCTGCTGCCGGCCTCTGAGCTTGCAGTTTGAAACATCGTTACAAATATAGAAGCTAAACAAAACCCCAGAAACCTGCTTTCAGCCAGCCCAAATCTCAGAGCTGGAGTTGAAACAGTGTTTCTATTATAGAACCCAAACAAACCAGATACCTGCTTTCAGCAGCGGAGGCTTTAGAGCTGGAGCCAAACCTAAGACCTAAAGCTGGCCCAGAATAAAAAAAGAAAAAGAAAAAAAGGGGCAGTTGGGAGCTTCAGTCACCCGCCAGCCTGAAAACAGCCCTCAGCCCCTCACCCAGACTGGCTAGGCACTCCAGTGGGGACCCCCACCCTGAAGGTTGTGTGACCAGCTGAAAAAAGCCATCATCCCCTTATCCAAGCTGGCCAGCACCCCAGTGGGGACACTCACCCTGATCCAGGACACCCTTCAGGGCAAACCAGCCAGCCCCCACCCATGCACCAGGCCTCTATCCTATATAGTAAAAGGGTAATATGCCTCCCAGCACCAGGATCAGTGGAGCCGCGAGGCCTCCCAGCATCAGGATCAGTGTGACAGGGGGCAGCGCCCAAACCCCCTGATTGCCCAATGGCTCTGTGTGTGACAGAGGGCAGGGCCACAACCTTCCTATCCGTGACAGGGGAAGGCCCCCCAACCCACTGATCAGCCCTGCTCTATGCCTGATAGGGGGAGCTCCTTAACCCCCAGATCGCCCTGCGGCTCTGTGTGTGACAGGGTGCGGCGCCCCAACCCCCTGATGCGCCCTGCTCTGGTGTGACAGGGGGTGGTACCCCAACTCCCCTATTGGCCCTACTCTGTGAGTGACAGGGGGAAGCTCCTCAACCCCCTGATGGGCCCTGTTCTGTGCTTGACAGGGGGGAGCTCCCCAGCCCCCTGATGGGCCCTGCTCTGTGCGTGACAGGGGGGAGCTCTCCAATTCCCCTGATGGGCCCTGCTCTGTGAGTGACAGGGCATGGCACCGCAACCTCCCCATTTACCCTGCCTTGAGTGTGACACTGGGCGGTGCCCCAACCCCCCAATTGGCCCTACCCTGAGCGTGACTGAGGGTGGCATTGCAACCTCCCAATCTGCCCTGCTCTGTGCATGACAGGTGGCTGCTCCCCAACTCCCCAATCAGCCCTGTTCTGAGCCCGACCAGGGGTTGCACCTAGGGATTGGGCCTGCCCTCTGCTACCCGGGAGCAGGCCTAAGCCAGCAGGTCATTATCTCCCGAGGGGTGCCAGACTGCGAGAGGGCACAGGCCGGGCTGAGGGACCCTCCCCCGCCCCCCCAGTGCACAATTTTTGTGCACTGGGTCTCTAGTATATATATATGTTTATGTATATATTCTATATATTCTTCATCTTATGCACCTATTCATTGGAGTATGGAGGAATGATGCCAATTTGTAAGGGGGTTTATGCACATAATTAAAGATTGGTTGTTTTTTCCCTATGTTTTATTGAATTATCTTAAAATGTCCTCTTGATATTTTTCAGTACTTCCTATAATGTGAATCTTTGATTATTGTAAAGAATATAGATTCCCTCCTTCTAAGTTGTTCATAAAGATGGATGGAATGGTGAATGATCATTGTCAGTTTCATCCATTATATATCTCTATTATGCTCAGGATTCTATTCATCCTTTCAGATCAAAGAATTACTCAAGAGTGAAATTGCATTTTTGTTTAGTTGTATAAACAGGGTCACCAGTTTTCCTACCCAAACATACATGTTCTTTCCACCTCTCCCGGTTACAGAAACATGAACCCCCCAATGAGAGTTTTTAAATGCAGTTATCTGAAATAAACTAACATAGTAACAATGAATGCTATCTTCTAAAAAATAAAAGTAAGAATATAAATAAATAAAATTAAAAATGTTAAGTGCTCTAGCTGCTGTGGCTCAATTGGCTGGGCATTGTCCCACCCACTGAGAGGTTTGATTCTCCATCAGGGCATATGCTGGGTTTCTGGCTCTATCCCCAGTGTAGGAGGCAACCGATCAAAGTTTCCATCTCTCCCTCTCCCTTCTTTTCTCTCTCTAAAATCAATAAAACACATGTTTTAAGAAAAAAAAGTTTTATTTCCCCTTAAAATTTCTAATTTTGTTTGTTTCCTAACTCTTTTTCTTGATTATATTTATTAGATATCAGTATGGTTTAGATTTATAAATTCTGTTTTTAAATCCATTAATTCCTGTCTTTGTCTCTGTTATAAACTTAATCTGCATTCCTGATATTTGTTTGATTTTTAATGAATTCAATTTAATTTCATGCTTTCTTTTTTAACTGAAAAACTTTAAGGATATTTTTCAATTGAGTACAATGTTGGTCACCCCCTGAGTTTTGAAATATAGAGCTGTCATTGTCATATTTTTTTCTAAATATATTTGTATTGATTTCAGAGAGGAAGGGAGAGGGACAGAGAGATAGAAACATCAATGATGAGAGAGAATCATTGATGGGCTGCCTCCTGCATGCCCCCTACTGGGGATCAATAGGAGGCCCAGTCATGTGCTCTGACTTGGACTCAAACCAATCAAACTACAACCTTCAGGTTCATGGGTTAATGCTCAACTACTGAGCCACACTGGCTGGGATCATTGTGATTGCTTAAATAGTAGTTTGAATAATTCTCTTTTGATCAAGTTGCAATGAGGAGATTGCTTTAAAAATTTCCCCAAAAAGTTCTTTTTAGTTGAGTTTTATGGCCATGTATTTAGAGAATATATTCTAATTTTTTTCTTCTGATGTTTTGAAATGTGTGGACAAGAAGTTAACTGATTTTGTCAATGTTCCATGGGGGCTTAAAAAGGATATGTGTTATTTGTTTATAGGCTACAAAGTTCAATATTTATCAGTTAATTAAAACAGTTTATAATTCAGAAAAAAAAGAACTAGTGTGGACAATAATGAACAGCAGATAAGTATTGTCCTCGCTGATATTTACCTTGATTATTATATCAGTAAACTATGGCTGCATGACAAGCCATCTTTCAAGCAAATTATTTAATGCTAGAGGCCCGGTGCATGCATTCATGCACTGGTGGGGACACTGTGGTAATTGGGCATAGCCAGCTCTCTGACATCCCCCGAGGAGTCCTGGATTGTGAGAGGGTGCAGGCCAGGCTGAGGGACCCCACCAGTGCATGATTGGGACCGGGGAGGGACCACGGGAGGGCTCCAGGGAGTGTCAGGCCCATCTCACCCAGTCCTGATTGGCTAGACCCCAGCAGCAACTTACCAGTTTGAGCATCTGCCCTCTGGTGGCCAGTGCACATCATAGCGACTGGTCAAAGGATGAAAGGTCAGACACTTTACATGTTAGGCTTTTATTATTAGGACTAGAAGCCCAGTGCACAAAATTTGTGCAGGGGGGGGGGGTCCCTCAGCCCAACCTGCACCCTCTCCTATCTGGTGCCCCTCAGGGGATGTCTGACTGCTGGTTTAGGCCCGATGATCCCACAGGGATTGGGCCTAAACAGGCAGTTGAACATCCCTCTCGCAGTCCAGGACCACTGGCTCTTAACCGCTCACCTGCCTGCCTGCATGATTGCTCCTAACCACTTTGCCTGCCTGCCTGGTCACCCCTAACTGCCGTCCCTGCCAGCCTGGTTGCCCCTAACCGCCTCTGACTCAGCCCTCGCCACCGTGGTTTTGGCCAGAAGGACGTCCGGAAGGATGTCTAGAAGACCCCCAGTCTAATTAGCATATTATTCTTCTATTAGTATAGATAATGCCATTATTACCAAGTGTGATTGTGTCGTGGGGAGCTTTTCTGAACTCTGCCAGTCACTTTATGAGTCTATAGTCAGTTGTGTCTCTACATGTGTTTTTAAGTCTCATTCATAATGTGTGTGGCCATGGTGATCTCCCTTGAACCAGTATATCATCAGTTTACCCTGTTTCTATATATAACTTTATCTTCTATTTTAAAGTAAAGAAAGTGTACCAAGTGTGAATTGCTTTATTTTACTTCTACTGTTCCTATATCCACAAAACTTAGCTTTTTTCCCAGGTAGAAGAGATACCTCCAGCTACCTGAGCTTTTCTCCTTCTAGATCCTGGCTTTTTTCCTTCTAGGTTTTTCTGAAGTATAATTACATAATGTAAATGGAACATGATTAAAATTCACAATTTGCTGACTAAAGGCATGCAAAAATTGCAGTCCATACCTCATGTTTCCATTTGATGTTTTATTTTATTTTTTGTTAATCCTTAAATGAGGATATTTTTCCTTCGATTTTTAGAGACAATTGAAGAGAGGGAAAGAGACAGAGAGAGAAACATCCACGTGAGAAAGACACATCGATTGGTTGCTTCCCGCTTGCACCCTGACCAGGGCTGAGGGTTGAGCCTGCAACCGAGGTACATGCCCTTGACTGGAATTGAACCCAGTACCCTTTAGTCCTTGGGCCAATACTCTATCCAGTGAGCCAAACCAACTAGGGCTTATGTTTCCATTTCTATATGTCAGGAAAGTACACAATAAACTTTAGTGGCTTCTTATAGTAATTGTTAAACATTTAATATACCTGAGACTAATTTCCCAATGAAATATGGTCATATATCTCATTTATTGTTTGCACCATTCGCCATGGGGATAGTAAACACAACTTCAGATGAATGTTGCAAGCAATAAATGAGGTATATGGCCACATTTCATTGAGCCCAAATAAAATGTTCCAAGGTAACATGTGTATGTATATGTGTGCTTATTCATATACATTTTTATTTCAAACAAACACACGGTCTTATATGTACACAAACACAGATTCCTTTATAATCACACTAGTGGCCCGGTGCACGAAATTCATGCACAGGGGCGAGGGAGTTCCCTCAGCCCAGCCTGCACCCTCTGCCATCAGGGACCTCTTGGGGGATCTTCAACTGCTGGTTTAGGCCCAATCCCACAGGGGACTCAACCAGCAATTGGCCTAACCCAGGGGTAGGCAAACTTTTTGACTCAAGGGCCACAATGGGCTCTTAAACTGGAACAAAAGCATGGATGGAGTGTTTGTGTGAACTAATATAAATTCAAAGTAAACATCATTACATAAAAGGGTACGGTCTTTTTTTTTTTTTTAGTTTTATTCATTTCAAACGGGCCGGATCCGGCCCGCGGGCCGTAGTTTGCCCACGGCTGGCCTAACCTCTCGCAATCTGGGACCACTGGCTCCTAACTGCTCACCTGCCTGCCTGCCTAATTGCCCCTAACTGCCTCTCTCCTACTGGCCTGATTGCTCCTAACTGCCCTCCCTGCCGCCCTGTTCTCGCCCCAACTGCCCTCCCCTGCTGGCCTGATCTCACCTCCACAGCCCTCCCTGCAGGCCTGATCCTGTCTCCAACTGCCCTCTCCTGCTGGCCTGACCTTGCCCCCAACTGCCCTCCATTACTGGCCTGATCTCACCCCCAACTGCCCTCCCCTGCCAGCCTGATCTTGTCCCCAACGGCCCCCCCTGCCGGCCTGATCTCACCCCAAACTGCCCTCCCCTGCTGGCCTGATTGCCCCTAACTGCCTCTGCCTTGGCCCCCACCACCATAGCTTTGTCTGGAAGGAAGTCGGACATCCGAAAGATGGCCAGTCAACCTGGACTAATTAGCATATTACCCTTTTATTAGTATAGATAGCTTATATAGGTTAGAATTGCTTAAATGGGAGGGGAGAGCCTTTTTCAGCAGGAGGAGATGCTCTTGGCAGACAAAAATACATAATCCCTATATCTGGATTGATAGCCAGCCATGTGCACTATACTGCCAAACCAGTCATTAAAAAATTGAACCGTTTTCTTACACCTTACACCAAACAGCTGTTGCCCTTAAAACCCCTCCTCAGCCCCCACCTTAGGTTCTGACTTAGCTGTTCACCCAGATTAGGTTCTGATTGGTTGGTTTCTATGCCAGTCAGGGTCAAAATCTCCGCCTCCTAGGCAGCCATTGGCTCCTCGCAGTACACCCAGAGTTGGTTCTGATTGGTCAGCATCTCCGGGCCTAACTCTGGGCCTGATCTGAGAGGCAGGGCTGATCAGCAGCCACCCCAGGCTGCTGGAGAGGCTCCGAGAGAGAGAGAAAGGCGTGGCTGCTGGTGAGGCCCAGAGAGGGAGAAAGGCAAGGGCTGATCAGCAGCTGCCATGGAAGCTGTGGATCAGACCATGCTTCTCCCTCAGGCCTGGCTAGCAGCCTGAAGTGGCTGCTGATCCCCCCTGCCTCTCTCTCTCTCTGAGAGGTCAGAAGTTCAGCCTGCTCGCCAGTCCCTGCTCACCAGAGTCTGCTGTGTGCAGCCTGGCGCTCGGTCGTCCCTTCCGTTGTTTTGGACATTATGGACCCTGGCTCTTTATATATATACCAGAGGCCTGGTGCACAAAAATTTGTGCACTCGGGGGTGAGGGGGGTCCCTCAGCCAGGCCTGTGCCCTCTTGCAGTCTGGGACCCCTCGGGAGATAACGACCTGCTGGCTTAGGCCTGCTCCTGGGTGGCAGAGGGCAGGCCCAATCCCTAGGTGCAGCCCCTGGTCAGGCTCAAAGCAGGGCCGATTGGGGAGTTGGGGCGCCTCCCCCTGTCATGCACAAAGCAGGGTGGATCAGGAGGTTGCGATGCCACCCTCAGTCATGCTCAGGGTAGGGCCGATTGGAGGGTTGGGGTGCCGCTCCCTGTCACTCACAGACCAGGGCCCATCAGGGGGGTTGGGGCTCCATACCCTGTCACGCACAGAGCAGGGTCAATGAGGGGGTTGGGGAGCTCCCCCCTGTCATGCACAGAGCAGGGCCAATCAGGGGATTGAGGAGCTCCCCCCTGTCACTCACAGAGTAGGGCTGATAGGGGAGTTGGGGCACCGCCCCCTGTCACACACAGAACAGGGCGGATCAGGTGGTTGGGGCACCACCCTCAATCACCCACAGAGCAGGGCCGATCAGGGTGTTGGGGCACCGCCACTGTCACACTCAGGGCAGGGCCAAAGGGGAGGTTATGGCTCTACCCCATCACACACAGAGCAGGGCCCGTAGGGGGAGGGTTGGGGCACCGCCCTCTATCACCCACAGAGCAGGGCCGATCACGGGGTTGGGGCGCTGCCACTCTCACACTCAGGGCAGGGCCAATGGGGAGGTTATGGCTCTACCCAGTCACACACAGAGCTGGGCCCATAGGGGGAGGGTTGGGGCACCGCCCTCTCTCACCCACAGAGCAGTGCCGAACAGGGAGTTGGGGCGCTGCCACTCTCACACTCAGGGCAGGGCCGATCAGGGGGTTGGGGCGCTGCACCCTCTCACACACAGAGCAGGGCCAATCAGGGCGTTGGGGCGCCGCACCCTGTCACACACAGAGCCGCAGGGTGATCAGGGGGTTGGGGAGCTCCCCCTACCAGGCACAGAGCAGGGCTGATAAGGGGGTTGGGGCGCCTTCCCCTCTCACGAACAAAGCAGGGTGGATAGGGAGGTTGTGGCCCGCCCCCGTCACACACAGAGCCACAGGGCGATCAGGGGTTTTGGGCGCTGCCCCATCACGCTGATCCCGGTGCCGCGAGGCCTCTCGGCTCCGGTGATCCTGGTGCTGGGAGGCCTCATGGCTCCGCTGATCCCGGTGCTGGGAGGAATATTACCCTTTTACTATATAGGATAGAGGCCTGGTGCATGGGTGAGGGCCGGCTGGTTTGCCCTGAAGGGTGTCCTGGATCAGGGTAGGGGTCCCCACTGGGGTGCCTGGCCAGCCTGGGTGAGGGGCTGATGGCTGTTTGCAGCTGGTCACACACCCTTCAGGGTGGGGGTCCCCACTGGGGTGCCTAGCCAGTCTGGGTGAGGGGCTGAGGGCTGTTTTCAGGCTGGCGGGTGACTGAAGCTCCCAACTGCTCCTTTTTTTCTTTTTCTTTTTTTTTTATTCTGGACCAGCTTTAGCTCTGGCTCCAGCTCTGAGGCCTCTGCTGCTGAAAGCAGGTATCTGGTTTGTTTGGGTTCTATAATCAAAACACTGTATCAACTCCAGCTCTGAGATCCTGGCCCGGCTGAAAGCAGGTTTCTGGGGTTTTGTTTAGCTTCTATATTTGTAACAATGTTTCAAACTGCAAGCTGAGACGCCGGCAAGGCAGTCAGGGAACGTTGGAGTCCTTCGTCACTTAAGCAAACAAGCCTCATGTTAGCTTCAAGCTGCCTGGCTGCCGGCCGCCATCTTGGCTGGCAGTTAATTTGCATATCGCCCTGATTAGCCAATGGGTAGGGTAGCGGACGTACACTAATTACCATGTTTCTCTTTTATTAGATAGGACTAGAGGCCTGTTGCAGGAAGGTTCCTGCAAGAATAGGGCTTCCTGCGGCTGGAGCAAAGCAGAGGAGGGAGCAAAACCTGCTGAGGCGGGCTTCGCTCCTGCTCCAGCACAGGGCTTGTTTCCCTCCCGCTCCACCACTGGCTGGTTTCCCTCCTGCTCCGCCGCCCAGCTGGTTTCCCTCCAGCTCCTCCACATGGCTGGTTTCCCTCCCGCCTCCTGCCTCCCGCCTCCACTGCCTTGGCTCCATTCCTGTCTCTGCTGCCTGTACATTGCTCCCTTCTGTAGTGCTTTGCTTCCACATTGTCTTCAGTCTTTGCTCCCAGCCAGTATATGCCAATAAACTGCCATCTTGGTTGGGTTAATTTCCATATAGTTGCTCTGATTGGCTGGTGGACATAGTGAAGTTATGGTCAATTACCATCTTTGTCTTGTATTAGTGTAGATATAGATATTTTATGTTGAAAGAAACCTTAAGAGGAGTTTGAAGAGAATAGCAATGAAAATAATGAATTTTTGAATTAACATAAACTTAAAAGATGTAGAAATTTAGACATGAAGATTTAAAGTAAATGGTAGATATGAACTTAAATGATGAACTACTTTTCCTATGTTAATGCCTCAAAGGCATCAAAATTGGGAGCACATTTACATTTATGCAATAAGTAATTCTCTACCCGCTAAAGTGGCTATCTCCAAACTCATTATAATTTTTTTATTTTTCTTAAGGGGCGATTACAACTCATAATGCCTTTACCCAGGGGAGGCTAAATGAATGAATTGAGACACTTGATCTCAGTTTCCTGAAGAAAATGTCATTGGATAAATGTGTACGCACTTTTTAATGCTAATGTAAAATTACCATCTGAGAGATTTAAAACAAACACATTCATGCTCTTACAATTCTTGAGGTCAGAAACAGGAAATGGGTCTCAGTGGGCTAATACCAAGATGTTTGCAGGGCTACATTTCTCCTGGAGGCTAGAGGGAAAAGTCTATTTACTTTCCTATTCCAAGCTTAGATGAGAGTGTAAAATAATCTAAATAAGTTTCTTATAACTAACAAATATTTCACAGGGAGGGACTAAATGACAGCTCTTAACTTGTGATATAAGATGAAATGCCAAATTCTTTTGGCTAATGTGTCATGAAGCCCATTGTGTAACATTCCAAGATTATATCAAAGAAATTTATTTCTCCCCCTTGTTGAAAAGAAAAATAGCAATTTTCTGTATCCCTACCACAAGGCAATATTTGGAGATTCAAGTTTTCTAATCCATACTACATCCTCAGTCTTAAATTTGGAAAATTTTTAAATCAGGGTTGGGATAAGGTGCTGGGATGTTAGTCCTCTGAAACCCAACAAATGTTATAAGGATGAACTAGTAAGAACTGGACTCACTTGAATCCTAAGCTGGTCTTTTGGGAACACAGAATCTCCAGGAAAACATTCCCTTCTGTCCAACCCACAGGGAAATCAGGTGATTAGAAGTTGGAGTAACAAGACAGAAATGTACCTAATGAGCAGACATGAGGGCTGTAAATATCTCCTCATCTCCAGTCTCTCAGCTTGTGTGTGTGTGATCTTGGGCTGGATGGGACCTGTTGTTGCTTTTGGAATCCTGAGTTTGTCTAGGAGACCTGTGCTTGTCCCCTTCCTGCTGTCTTGTCTGGGCAGAGAGCTTCAGTCTCCATCATCAGCCATCCAGGAGGTTGGACTTTCCCATGGTGACCTTCCCCTCAGAGTTCCCAAACAGGTGAGTCCAGAGGTCCAGTAGCTACTACAGGAAAGGGTCAGAGAGCGTCAAAGCACATGTACCTGAGGTCTCTCGACAGGCACCAGCTTATGGTTGTTTGTTTGCCTGATTAACTAATTAATGACTGATTTATGATGCTAAAAGGAGAAGTGAACATTAAAATAATTGCTGATAAATAACTGATGGAAGACCAATTAGAGATGGTAATCTGAGGCATAAAGTGATTCAAGTAGAAGTAGAATGTGTACACTGAGTTTTGCAGCTAAAGGGAGTATGAAAATAGAGTAGTGGGTATAGAGGGATGTCTAGTCAAATGAGGGCAGTTCTTTATTTTTATCATGGTGTCTATTCAACTACATTTCCATTGATTAGAAAGATCCAGGTCCAATATATTTCTTGAAATATTACCTTACAACAGTAGTTCATGAGACATACATTTCACAGGATCTTCTTTCACTCTGGCATTTACTTCACATGAAAAAGAATATATAATAAATAACAAGAGGTATTCTAAATAGTTTAACTTTGCAATTACTTCATTTGCTGTGACCTGAATATATTTGTGGGTTAATTATTCATTTGTTTAATCTCTTTTAAGTCATCTGTAAAGTCTTGACGTTTGTGTAGTTGGGTCAGAGTATTTTATTCCTGTTTTGATTGCATTCTTCCAAACAATGAATTGGAGGTTTCTTTACCCACTTTGTTGTTGTTGCTATTGAGTACCTTCATGTGTGTATATGTGGGCAATTGTGAGTGTTTATTAATAGTGTGGGCTCAAACCTGTCACTCAGTCATATTGCATTCTCTCCATTGTTTTTCTAAATTTTATTTTATTTTTAAAAAATAATTCTTTATTGTTGAATGTATTACATGTGTCCCTTTTATCCCCCATTGACCCCTTCCATCCTGCCCCCCCAGACCCCCCGCTCCAGGCCTTCTCCCCTCCCCCTCATTGTCTGTGTCCATGGGTTATGCATATATGCATACAAGGTCTTTGGTTGATTACCTCCCACTCCCCCACCCCCACAAGCCTTCTCTCTGAGATTCCACACCCTGTTCCATGTTTCCATGTCTCTGGATCCATTCCCTTCATCTGTTTATTTTGTTACTTAGATTCCACATATGAGTGAGATAATCTCCATTGCTTTTGAATTTCTACTTTTCTTAACAAAAAAAAAATCCAGCTGTTACTTTTATATTCTTCACTTGTGAATCGTTGCTATCACAAAAATCAAAGTGAATGTTCTTCTATGTATGCAGTGCTAATAAATCACCCTACACACATACTGCCAACTTGTTTCACATCTCCATTGTTCCTTATTGTTCATTTTGGCCTTCTGTTGTTAGTTCTATTTACAAAACAGGCATCAGCTTCTTCGATCCTCTGGAAGGCATCCTCTTTTCCTTACTAAAGATTACCTTTACCTTTCATTAGCATATTTGAAGCCAATATATTTAAAGAAGAAAAAACTATAGCTTAGATACTGCTTTGCTCCAAATTTAAAATCCATTCTACCTGGCCGGCATGGCTCAGTGGTTGAGTGTTGACTTATGAACCAGGACGTCACTGTGAGATTCCTTGTCGGTCTGGGTTGCAGGCTTGGTCCCTGGTGGTAGAGAGTATGCAGAGGAAAGTCAATCACTGATTCTCTCTCATCATTGGTGTTTCTATCTCTCTCTCCCTCTTCATTCCTCTCTGAATAAATAAAAATATATTTTTTAAAAAGTCATTCTATAATATTCTGTTATTTCCAAGTTATTGGAAATTTAAGCTGGAATTAGTGGCCCATGTTGATATTAAGTTATTATTATTATCTGTTTTTATATAGATTAATTTGATTCTCACTTAAATTTGTTTCATACAGATTTTTGTAACCACTAACTTAATCTATTTCATTCCTTTGATAATCTATACTCCATAAATTTTTTAAAAAGACTTACCTTTTGTGCTTTGAATACATATACACTCATATGCAATTGTACAAATGCATAAATGGCATCCTGTGCCCAGCAGAAATTATCTTTATGTGTGGTACAATCTTTTTTTCTGTGTCCACTCTTCCTTATTACTGAACAATACATTGTGATCTTCCCTCCAATCAACTAATGTGATGCCAATTTATTATTACCATGTATACACAATATTTTATGATGTGGCTGTGCTATTCACACTTTGAAAGTGTGAATAACAATTATATAAAATTATACAAAAATATTGTGGAGTTGTTACATTAAAATTCTGGTTCCCCACCAGAGGCAATATTGTTCCCCCAGAGGATATTGAGCAATATGCTGAGACGTTTTTGTCAGTCATATGGAAGGTGCAGGTAGGTAGAGTCCAGGGATGCACAGGAGAGACCACACCACAGACAATGATCTGGCCCAGAATATCAATAGTGCAGAGATTGACTGAAATAATATATGTACTTGTAATATTTATATCTGTCTTCAGCTTGGTTTCCCAATGTTTTAACACTTATAGTTCTGCCAGAAAAGAAAATAGAGTACCCCTTAGCTACTTGTTTGCAAGTTCCAACCCTGGTCAATGTGACACCTTTTTAAGTTTTTCCCAGGCTGAGAGATGTGGAAGAATTTTTTTGTTGTTTACTGAACTTTTTCTAACTTTTATGAAAGATTCATATATTTGATGGTCTTGTTAATTTGAATATTATTTGTATATGCCAATTTTTCTTTCATTTTTAGCCTTTTAAATGATTTCTAAACATGATTATGGTGGGGGAGATGGAAGAGTGTAAAGGTGATAGAAGGAGAAAAAAGGTGATAGAAGGAGACCTGACTTGGGATGCTAAACACACAATACAATATACATCTGATGTATGACAGAATTGTATACCTGGAACGTATATAATTTTGCTAACCAATATTACCCCAATAAATTCCATGAAATTTAAAAATAAAACTTAATAAAATTATTATTTCTCAATTGACTTTGGGGGATGTTTTGGCTATAAAAATGTTTCACATTTGTTTAGTTAAATAAGTCTGTCTCATTACTACTAAGTCTCCTGACTTAATTACGATGGTTTGGCCCAACTCATACATATTAATGTGCAGTTTTCACATGAAAAAGATTGGTTACACTTAACAATGAGTAAGCAATCCCTCTGATTTTTTGTAATGTGACTGAGGGAGGGGAACAACTGCATTTCCTTCCAGGTTGATATATTTCCAGCTTTTATTAAACAATTCAATGTTTCCAATTATATTGAAATGCAGACTTACCATGAGTACAATGCACTTATATATTGAGACCTAATTCCTGATCCATTCAAGAAATAACAATGGAGCATCAACTTTGTGCCACAATTTCTAGAAACATTATAGATTATCTTCTATGTCTATGCCATTGCCAATTTGATTACTAATTCAAGTTAGTAACCCTAAAGTATTGCTATTTATATGTTGTATGGTTAGATTTTTAGGCTCCACTCAATTTTCTTTAATATAGTTGCTTGCAATTTGCTCTGTTTAACCAGGTTTCGTTCTCCCTGTCATTCTTTTCATTTCATAACATCTTATTTACTTAAAGATTTGCCTATATAAGTGCACATATATTCACAAACATTTGTGAATATATAAAGGCGAAAAAAAACAGGTGAAACCCTGCTTGTTTGGATCTGGCACTGTGATTGGTGAAGTCAGAGTATAATAAAAAATGTTTGTAAGACCAGGTGCTCAGGGTTAAATCATATGAAGAAAGTTACTCAAGTGTAGAAGGATGGATTGTCATGGCATGTGCAGGATTTGTTGATCACGTTTTGAGAGGCCTGTGCATGTTGGATGAAGATGAAATGAGATCAAAACCCAAAGACTAAGAAAGAAATGATGCCTCATTTACCATCAATCATATAAAAACCCACTGATCAAATATATATAGAAGAGGCATAGGAAAAACCAGTCTTCTACTGCTTGTTGTTAAAATCATTCACCCTGTGCTGTTTTTGTATATTTCCTTTTGTGAGTTATTGTTTATTTTTTGGTCAGATTCCACTTCGGGTAGTTACATCATACATCTGTAAATACCTTTGTATTTTTGACAAATTTCTTTTTTCTCCTCTATTGTTTTTGCTTGGCTTTAAGGGGGATTTAATTAGGGTTGGAAAGCAGCCAGAATCCAAAGATTTTCCTTCCTCATTGTCTATCAGAGACCACCTGAGCTAATTAAATCTCTCTTCTTCCTCATGTTCATTTTATTGCTCTCTATCCCACTATGTTTATTCAACCTATTATTTATGTTTCTTTAACTACAGGACAAAAAATGTGCCTAGCAATATAAATCCAAAAGCTTATTTTTCCATGGGAGGTGTACTATAAGAATGTCAAAATACTATTTCTAAATTCTTTTTGGAAAAGAAGTTGATCTGCACACCTAGACTTGTATCTTCTCATAGTTTAAATACTATGAGAGTGAGAAGGACACAGAAATAACAGAGAAAAGGCCATGGTGAGCTGTTTTGTGTGTGTGTGTGTGTGTGTGTGTGTCTGTGTGTGTGTGTGTGTGTGTTGTAAACTGAGAGCAGTGCCTGGACTTACATATTTAAATGTGACTTTAATATCAAGAGGAGATACTAAGGAGGGAATCCTTTTCAATTCACAAGATGCTTCTGCAACCAGATTAATAAAGTGCAAGATTTACATAGTCTGCACAAGATACTCCCCATGACCTAAAGTTACAACAGCAACACACAAACTACCATTTTTCTTAATATTCTCTGACACCATCTCTGATCCTGCTTTGCTATGCTTATTCCTCTTGCTACTCTGACTCATTTTGACCCTGATTTTCTAACAATCATCTTCCTCAGGGTCTTTTCACTGGCTGTTCCTTTTGCCTGGCAAACACTTATACTTCAGTCTCCCAGATAGTGATCTTTGAGGTATCTGTTTAAGTGTCATCTTTTGGCAAGTCTTGGCTAAACTCTATAAAAAAGAACACCCTCTATCCACTCTCTCCATTTACTTTTCTTTATAGCAGCTGCACCATTGGATATGTTTTATTATTTTTATTTGATTATATTCTTTCTCTATGATTAGTTTGTAGAGACGATGTTTTTCAGGATCCCATACTCTGAAAAGTGCCTGGAACATGGTCTGTAGTAAATATATATTCCCCAAATGCATGAGAGATATTCTCAATAAAACAGTAATATACGTTATTTTTGAAGAAGATGTTGATGGTAGAAAAGAAAATTCTAATGACAAATGCTAATAGAGATACCATAATGGGGACCAAGTCAAACACCAAAATGGAAATTACTTTCTTGATTCTAAAACATAAATACGTCATTTATTCTCAGTTACAAATGCTTGCTAATGCGAAATTTTGTTTTTCATTTTTTTCTATTTCCTGGTAGTCACCTACAACACAAGGAATCGTACAATAGTACACAAATTTCAGAATTTCTTCTACTGGGACTTTCACAGTAGTAGTAATTTTTAAGATAAATTACTTTAGAATAATTTAATATTTTATGACACTTTTCATACCACGTAATTTTCCTATTGTGTTCCTGAAAGAATAGTCATGAATTATACTACCCCTGTGGACAAAATTATACTTGGATGCTAAGGTCATTTGCATAATTTTATTTTAGACCAAAATCTGAGATCACAGTTTTTACTTATATGTTCATTATTCTTTTTTTAAAAAATTATTTTTATTTATTTTAGAGAGTGGAAGGGAGAGGAAGAGAAAGATAGAAACATCAATAACGAGAAACACCAATCAGCTTCCTTCTGCATGCCCCACACTAGGGATTGAGAGGTACGGGAACTACAGCCCCTCATATTTGGGCTTTTCCTCTCCATGTACCTGATCACTGTGTTGGGAAACCTGCTCATTGTCCTGGCTGTCAGCTCAGACTCCCACCTCCACACACCCATGTACTTCTTCCTCTCCAACCTGTCCTTGGTAGACATCTGGTTCACCTCCACCACCATCCCAAAGATGCTGTGGAACATCCAGACACAGAGCGAAGTCATAACCTATGAAGGCTGCATCACACAGATGTATTTTTTCATACTTTTTGCTGGGTTGGACAACTTAATCCTGACTGTAATGGCCTATGACAGGTTTGTGGCCATCTGCCACCCCCTGCACTACACGGTCATCATGAATCCCCGGCTCTGTGGACTGCTGGTTCTGCTGTCCTGGATCATGAGTGTCCTGAATTCTTTGCTAGAAAGCTTAATGGTGTTGGGGCTGCACTTCTGCTCAGACTTGGAAATCCCCCACTTTTTCTGTGAATTCAATCAGGTGCTCCAACTTGCCTGCTCTGATATCTTTCTTAACAACATTATAATGTATTTTTCAGCGGGACTGCTATCTGTTGGTCCCCTTGCTGGGATCCTTTACTCTTACTCCAAGATAATTTCCTCCATACGTGGAATCCCATCAGCTCAGGGGAAGTATAAAGCATTTTCTACTTGTGCATCTCACCTCTTAGTTGTCTCCTTATTTTATGGCACAGCCCTAGGAGTGTATCTCAGCTCTGCTGCTTCCCAAAGCTCACACTCAAGTGCAGCAGCCTCAGTGATGTACACCGTGGTCACACCCATGCTGAACCCATTCATCTACAGTCTCAGGAACAAGGACATAAAGAGGGCTCTGAAAAGATTCCTTGGCAGGTACGCTTTTCATGGGCCAACTGTACTAGGTTGAAGAATTGCCCAGGAATGCAGGGTTCAAATACTCAGGGCCAGAAGTTCTGACACAAATTAATCCAATATTTGGACCATATGTATATGGAAATTCTCAGTTATCTCATAGGTTAAGATAAATTACTTTAGAATAATTTAATATTTTATGACACTTTTCATACCACGTAATTTTCCTATTGTGTTCCTGAAAGAATAGTCATGAATTATACTACCCCTGTGGACAAAATTATACTTGGATGCTAAGGTCATTTGCATAATTTTATTTTAGACCAAAATCTGAGATCACAGTTTTTACTTATATGTTCATTATTCTTTTTTTAAAAAATTATTTTTATTTATTTTAGAGAGTGGAAGGGAGAGGAAGAGAAAGATAGAAACATCAATAACGAGAAACACCAATCAGCTTCCTTCTGCATGCCCCACACTAGGGATTGAGAATGCAACCTGGGCACATGCCCCCACCAAAATTGAACTGTGACCTTCTGGGGTACAGGTCGATGCTCAACCACTGAGCCATGCTGGCTGGGCTATCATTATTTTCTATAGCACTACCTTTACTGATATTCTTGATAATGTAGACTTTAACATGCTAGTATGTTTTATAGCTAGTTTCCTGGTTTTGTATTCTTCATTCTATTACTCATCTGTGTGTCTACATGCCTACCAGAGCACTAGCAAAAATTGACTATCAAACACATTTCTAAGGAGAGTCTACAAGGAAATAGACATTTTAATATATAGATTGGTCTTCTATGGTTAGAGTCAGAGATAACCTAAAATGTAATGAAGCAATAATAGACATGTAATTTTTTACTATACAAAATGTTTGTCATGGCACAAATCTAATCAATAAAGTGTGGAATATGCTGTCCATGTGTAAGGCTTCATATTCATTGGTGTGAAAAATTATTTGGAGTATTTCATGATTTTTTTTTCTGAGCTATTTCACTGTTTCTGCTTTAAAACATCCTTTTTATATGGTTTTGAGAGAGAGAGAGAGGGAGAGAGAGAGAAATGGAAGCAAGATGGAAATGTCAATCTTCTGTAAATCTTGAAAATGACATCCCATCACCATTCTCTTACTCTACTGTTAGAAGTACCCACACTCAAGGAGGGGATTACACATGGATACCAGTAGGCACAGATCATGAGGGCTGTCTTGGAGTCTGTCCAACTATTTTTCCCGCCTTAGTATATGGTCCACCACCAGGTAAGTTCTTCAGGCCTTAAACGGGGATGTCATCTTGTCCATAAGGCATCTAACCTTGTTCCAAATGGCCTTTCTGACATCGTCTCCTTCTTTCATCCTGTCTTGGCCTTCCTTTTCTTCTTGGAAGCTTAGTCCCCCCTCAGTGCCTTTGTACCTGCTGTTCACTCCGCCTGGAACTTTCTTCCCCCAGACATCTGCATGGCTCCTCCTTCAGGGTCTTTCACAGGCTGCTATCCAGGTGTTGGCTGGGGCTGCAGTCTCATCTGAAGTCTGGATCAGGGAAGCACCAACTTCTTTCCAGCTTTAGCTTTAACATGAACTCTTTAAATGTGCATTGCTGATTTGATATTTAGTCGTCCACATTAAAGAGTTAACCCAGGGGTTTTGGGGTGCTCCAATTCTCCACCTTCCAAAGGAAGGCCTGTCTGCATGATACTTTTGCCTTGCCTTTTTCTGGGGAGGTCATCTTTAAGGCCCTGGAGTGTCCTGCCTGATAAGAGTGTCTATATACCTCAGACCTTAGACCATGTCAGAGAGTCAGGCTCACAATGTGATTTATGGCAGAGGCCTTAGGCCAGCAATGCACTATCAGCTTGTTCTCTGAAGGGGCTGAAGTCAGCCACATGAGTGGTCAGTCAGGCCCACATGAGGAACTCCCAGTAAAAAACCTGGACAGCAAGGATTGAGTGAGTTTCCCTGGTTGTCCCAGATCATGGCTGTGCAAGTGGAGAGCTGGCACCCCACTGGGAGGGGACACCTGGAAGCTCATGCCTGGTGTTCTCTGAGTCCCACCCATGTGCCTTGTCCTTTGCTGATTTTAATCAGTATCCCTTCCCTGTAATAAATTGTGACCAAGAGTATAACAGCGTTTCTTGGTTATGTGAGTCTGAGTGAATCATTCACACCCACCCAAGCCCGTCTCCCATCTGCCACCCTCTTTTGAGATCTTCATTGCCCTTTTCACTAAATAGTATATTCTTGCTCATTTGCTATTTCCTGACTCTCTTCTCTGGACAGAGTGGAAAGCTGGAACCTTGTCTATGGCTCTTATAAGAGCAGAAGACCAGTGTGGTCAGGGGTCAGGCCCTAACTCTGCCACTGCCTGGAGGTGTATCCCTGGGTGAGCAACCTCACCTGTCTGTGCTCTAGTCTCCTTATTTATAAAACAAGAGGAGAACATGAGTTCCTCTTTCATGGACTATTGGGATATGGATGAACTAATTTATTAAGGCCCATAAAGGCCTCTATAAGTTAAAGCTTCTAAATGGTGGTCACTCTGTCTCCCCAGTAGCTAGAGCAGGTGTCAGTGCTCAGTTAAGGACAATGAGTTAGGAGATCCTTCTATTGCCTTGGACATGGAGAGGCAGAAGGGAGCCAGGGATGCCCAGATGATGTAAAGGATCAGGAGAGGAGAAGTGCTAGGGAGGGTATGACATCCACCCTGTGATTCTGGACACACACAGGCCCTATCAGGTCTCTTTGGGACTTCCCTGGTAGCCAGGTCCTTGGTTGCCACAGTGGAGGAGGTCTTGGTTAGTGAGTGACAGACCTGGCTCAGAGGTAGAGGGTAGGGAAACCAAATTCTAAAATCAGGGCTTCTAGGAGGAAACATGTGGAAGGGTTCGGGGAGTGTAGTCAGGGAAACTAGAGCCATGGTCCTGGGCAGGCACTGGACCACCCCAAAAGAATGGTGTCCTGAAAGTGGCTAGTCTAGCCTGGCCTGGGAGGTTGCCTCCCCTGTGCTGGATGCCCTGGAGATGTTGCTGAGCTTCTGGACATAGCCTTACCTATCCCTGAGGGAGGAATGTGCCTCTCCCCACACCGTGCTTCTAGATTCTTCAACATAATGCTTTCAGGATACTCATGCCAATGAGTTCAGGACAAAGGAATCAGAAGCACATGGTCTGAGTCTCCAGAGAGCAGTTCTTCTGCAAATAAGACTAAAAGGATGAGAGCATAATCAGTGGGCTAGTACTGGGATGTGGGCTTGAGAAGCAACAGAAGGGAGTGCTTGGCTCTGAGTAGGTTCTGTCCCTCTCAATATCCACACTGCCAGAGCTCTCAAGTCAGGGCCATTGGCTGGGGATGAGGGCCACTGTGTACCCATATGCACCCTGCACACAGCCATGTATTTCTTCCGCTCCTCCCTGTCCTTGGCAGACATCTGTTTCACCTCTACCACCATCTCAAAGATGCTAGTGAACATCAAGACACAGAGCAAAGCCAAAACCTATGAATGCTGCAGCACCCAGTGCTGGAAGCTATCCATTGTCAACACTATCATGAATGTGCAACAAGGAACTCAGAAGGAGGATGGACCTTCAGCTTTGGCAGGGCCAAAGCCATGCACCAATTGTTTTGTCGAGATAATGGTGGCTTGAGCAATTTCCTGACCTAATAGTCTCAATGTAAATATTTACTAATATTTATTGACCTTTAAGATAGTCTGTCTGCTACTGGATTCCTTGCCTAACTGAAGGAAAGATGTGTATTCTAAAATTGAATGAAAGCTAACAGGGCCTGGGCTTCGGTGAGCCTCTCCACTAGAGAAAGGTTTCCACCCGGCCCCCATGATTTCTAAATTCATATTTCTTGTCTAGTGCTTTCATTTGTGCTTCGGCCCCTTCTCCAGACCTTGAACCCTAGCTGTGCTGGTTGCGGCATCACATCTGGCACCTTGCAAGGGACCTGGAGAAGAAGATTCGCCTGAGCAAAAAACGAAAAAAAAAAAGAAATTCACTAGAAAGGTGGGAAGATCACCGAATAGATGGGGAAATTCACCATGCACAAAGCCCGTTCCAGCTTCAGAGCTGCAAACCGTAAGTGGGCGGGAACGTCTTTTATTTCAGTCAGGCTCTAATGGGGCATAATTTGAGTAAAGGGGAAAACTTTATTGTTAACTTTGGCTTGCATGCTCAAGGATAAAGGAATTAAAGTGGAAGAAGGTCTTCTCTTACAGTTTTTGCATATTGTTATAGAACATAATACTTGGTTTCCTGAAGAGGGTACATTAAATGTTGAATGTTGGAAAAGAGTAGTCAGAACCTGAAAAAAGCTCATCAGTAGGAGAAAAACTTGCCTCCAAATTATTTCTCTCTGTGGAACATGGTATTGCATTTGCTAGAACCTTTTAGAGAGGCTAAAGAGGATAAACCTCCTCCCCTTGCACCCTCCACTCCTAAAGAGGAACAGAAAGAAAAATTGGAGGAGTGGCCTTCATGCCCCCCTCTACCTCCATGTCTTTCCTGATCCTGAAACATTTAATTCACTGCTAATAGAATCACCTGTGAAAAGAGCTATCCGAGAAGAATTAAAGGACATGACAGTGGAGGAGAGACTTGCTTTGCCTATTATATAGGTAGCAGACCCACATTTCCAAAAGCAAATAATAAGACAGTATGAAATGTTTGACTTTAAAATGATAAAGGCCTTACGTGAGAGCGTAGTACAAAATGGTCCTACTGTTCCATTTACTGGAGGAATTATGACTAACATTTCTAAAGCATTCCTATCTCCTTATGATTGGTACTCTCTGTCTCATGCAACCCTGGATGGAGGAGATTATTTATTATGGAAGGGAGAATTTTTAGAGAGATGTCAAGAACAAACTCATGCAAATTGCATGCTGAATGATCAAATAACTTATGAAATGTTAGCAGGACAAGGACAATACAGTGACTTGCAGAATTAGCTACAGTATGCACAACAAGCTTATTAGCAAATTAGACTTTGTGGAAGAAGAGGCTGGTGGGCTTTACCAGCAAAAGGGGATCCTGAGGGAGCGTTTAGTAAGTGTATGCAGGGACCACGGAATCATTTTCTGATTTTGTGGCTTGCCTCACTCGAGCAGTGAGATGACAAATACAACATGAAACAGCAGGAGACATTTTAATTCAGCAATTAGCTTATGAAAATGCCAATGCTATTGAAATAAATGTCTGACACCTCTAAGAAAAAATAGTACCATTATAGAAATGATTCAAGCATGTCAGAATGTGGGATCAGGCATTTTTCAAGCAAACTTACTAACTGCTGCTGTAACAGCGAGGAATAAAAGATTTTTTAATTGTGGAAGAGCAGGACATTTCAAAAAATAATGTAGGCAACCAAGAAGGACACAGGGTGGCACCCAAGGGAAAGGCATGAGCATTCCACCTCCTGATTCAAACAATGCAGGTTCAACCTCTTTATGTCCTGGATGTCAAAAAGGAAATCATTGGGCTGGTCTATGTAGATCAAAATTTCATAGAAATGGGCAGCAGTTAAATCAACACATAGGGAATGGCAAACCGCAGGGAAACAGCCAGAGGGGCTATCCCCAGCCCTGTCATCAACAGGGGATTTATGCCCGGCAATGCCCACAGTGGATTCCCTCATCCGAGCCACTTCAAGGAGCACAGGCCTAGATCTCAACAGCACAATAGCAGTCACTCTGACCCTGATATGGCTCAGCAAGCTGTTCCTACAGGAATTTGGGGAACTGTGCCACCAGGAACATTAGGATTAGTCTTAGGAAGAAGTGGAAACACTCTTAAAGGACTAACTGTTTTGCCTGGAGTCATAGATTCAGACTATGAGAAATCAAGGCAATACTAGAATGCAAACATATTATGCAAATTACTCCAGGACAAAGAATTGCTCAGCTCCTACTTTTACCTTATATTCAGCAGGGTGAAGCTATAAATAGGAAAAGAGGAACACAAGGATTTGGAATCTCAGATATCTATTGGATACATGAAATTAGCAAAACCCATCCTATGATTAATTTAAGAATAGAGGGAAAACTGTTTAAAGGTTTAGTAGATACTGGAGTGGATGTTAGTGTTATTAGTAAAGAATTCTGGCCTCCAAGTTGGTCCATGGTAGAAGCTATGGGCTCTATTAGGGGGGTTGGAGTTCCTGATAATACACAACATAGTGCTGCAGTGTTAAAGTGGCAAGATGAGGAAGGACAGACAGGATGGTTTCAGTCCTACATAGTCTCTGGAATTGCAGTCAAATTCTGGGGCCAGGATGCTTTAGAAGGTTTACAAGCTTGTATTATTACTGGCAAGGAAACCCAGAAAGATGAGGATTAGGATATCAGCCTTCTTAGGAGTGATCACTGCTCAGTCTCCTCGCCCCCATGCTGATCCTATACAATGGAAAGATGATAGACCTATATGGGTGGATCAGTGGCCATTAACCAAGGAGAAATTAGGTCATATTCACGAATTAATACAAGAACAAATAGAGGCTGGCCATATAGAACCTTCCAATAGTCCTTGGAATACTCCTATATTTGCAATACCTAAGAAGGCAACAGGAAAGTGGTGATTATTGCATGATCTTAGAGTGGTTAACACTACTATGCATACCATGGGAGCTTTGCAGCCTGGACTCCCAGCACCTTCACAAATCCCCCTAGATTGGTCTCTTATTTTAGTAGATCTTAAGGATTGTTTTTTCACCATTCCCTTGGCACCTCAAGATAAACAAAGATTTGCCTTTTCAGTGCCATCTATTAATAATATAGAACCTATGAAAATATATCAATGTAAAGTTTTGCCTCAAGGAATGGCCAATAGCCCCACATTATGTCAAAAATAGGTAGCTCAAGCTATTCAGCCTTTAAGGGACAAATATTCCCAATATTATATCATCCATTACATGGATGGCTTGCTCTTAGCAAGTTCATGGGAAGAGCAGACTTTAGCAATGTTTTCCCAATTAGAAAAGAAACTCCCTTAATGGGGCTTAAAAATTGCTCCAGAAAAGATACAGAAAGCAACACCTTTCAAATATCTAGGAACCATAAATGAAAACCAATGTATTAGGCCTCAAAAGGTGGAAATATAAAAAGATTGTCTTAAAACCTTAAACAACTTTCAAAAATATCTGGGGACATTAATTGGTTAAGGCCTTATCTAAAAATCTCTATGGGAGAAATGACAAATTTATTTAATATACTTAGTGGTGACTCTAATCTTTCCTCACCCTGAACATTAACAGATGAAGCTAGGAAGGAATTGCTAAGAATTGAGCAAGCAGTCCCCTCAGCCCAAGTATCATGGGTACAGCCTGAATTGCCTTTATTGGGACAGATTAACCCAATTGAAAATAGTCCCACTGGAATCATCTTCCAAAATAAAAACTCTTCTACTATTATTGAATGGTTCCACCTCGGGCAGTGATGGAGAACCTTTTGAGCTCGGTGTGTCAGCATTTTGAAAAACCCGAACTTAACTCTGGTGCCGTGTCACATATAGAAATTTTTTGATATTTGCAACCTAGTAAAACAAAGACATATTTTTGATATTTATTTTATATATTTAAATGCTATTTAACAAAGAGAAATCAACCAAAAAAAAATGAGTTTGCGTGTCACCTCTGACACGCGTGTCATAGGTTCGCTATCACTGACCTAGGGCATCAATCCTCTAAAACTGTGGTTACATACATAGAATTCATGGCTCATTTAATATCTCAACTCAGAAAGTGCTGCAGGCAGCTTAGAGGAGAAGAACCCCAATGCATCTATCTTCCCTTCACTGGGAAGCAATTAGAAATGTTATTTCAAACTGATTTGAATTGGCAAATTGGACTAAAGTGGATATTCAGGGGAACTTAGTTGTCACCTACTAAAAAACAACTTACTACAATTTTTATATTACACCTCTATTATTATACTAAAAATACTAGGCAGGAACCTATTCCTGGAGCATTAACTGTTTTTACTGATGGATCATCTAATGCAGCGTTTCTCAACCTGTGGGTTGCGACCCCTTTGGCAGTTGAACAACCCTTTCACAGGGGTCGCCTAAGACCATCCTGCATATCAGATATTTACATTATGATTCATAACAGTAGCAACATTACAGTTATGAAGTAGCAACGAAAATAATTTTATAGTTGGGTCAGAACATGAGGAACTGTATTTAAAGGGCCAGAAGGTTGAGAACCACTGATCTAATGGTAAAGCTATATATCTATATCTCTATATCTCTATCTATCTATCTATCTATCTATCTATCTATCTATCATCTATCTATCTATGACAGTGTCCATGCCGAACGTGCTGACCAAACTACCAGTCAAAATGAGGTGCATTGAGCACCTCTTGGTCCCTCCTCCCACGAGCCGTGGCTCTCATGGTGTAGTGGGACAGGGCAGCTCTCTCAGCATGGCAGGGTGGGGCAGGGCGGCTCTTGCAGTGTGGTGGGGCAGGGCGGCTCTTGTGGCAGGGCACGGCGACTCTCACGGTGGGCTGTGGCTCTCATGGTGAGCAGCAGCAGGCTACCACATGCAATTTCATGCGCTGGGCCTCTAGTCTATATAATAAAAGCATAAGCCACTGTTACAGCAGAATGATCAGAACGACTGGTCGCTATGATGAGCACTGAATACCAGGGGGCAGAAGCTCAATGCAGGAGCTGCCTCTTGGTGGTCAGTGTGCTCCCACAGGGGGAGTGCCGCTCAGCCAGAAGCTGGGCTCACGGCTGGCAAGTGGCGGCAGTGGCGGAAGTCTCTCCCGACTCCGTGGCAGTACTAAGGAGCAGTGAGCTGAGTGGTAAGGAGCAGCAAGCAGGTGGGCGGAAAGGAGTAAGGGACCTTGGACTGCAAGAGGGATGTCTGACTGCCAGCTTAGGCGGACATCCCCTGAGGGTCCTGTACTGCAAGGACTGCGAGGAGAAAGAAATTAATACCTGGGTGCATTAGAGGGAAACTACAAAAGAAAACAAAGGCAGAGAGCATCTTAAAAATAGTCAGAAGAAAACCAGCAGGCAGACATCCCCCAAGGGGTCCCAGATTGCAAGAGGGCATAGGCCAGGCTGAGGGAACCCCCTGCAGTGCATGAATTTTGTGCACTGGACCTCTAGTCATACAATAAATTCAGACTGAGTCATCCAGACTAGTCATACTTCTGTACAAACAATTGAATTAGAGGCTATCAAGGCTACATTGCAAGATTTCCAAGAGCCTCTTAATATTATTTCTGACTCTGTTTATGCTGTGGGCCTGGTAAACAGAATTGAAACTGCTTGATTAAAATGGCTCAGTGATCAAAGTTTATTTATACTATTTAAACAAGTAAAGCATATTATACAGCAGAGACAATACCCTTTTTATATTACTCACATTAGGGCTCATAGCACATTACCTGGCTCTTTAACAAAAAGAAATGCATATGCTGATCAATTGGTTGCTTTATTGAAACAGGCCACAGAATCTCATCAGCTTTTACATCAGCCTGCCAAAATGATGTCTAAACAATTCTCAATCACTCGACAGCAGGCAAAACAGATTATCAAGGAATGTCCCACTTGCATGTTACATCTGCCTCAAGGGCCTAATACAGGTATTAACCGTTGAGAATTGATAAGAGACCATATTTGGCAAATGGATGTAACACACTATACTTCTTTTGGATGCCTTGGGCATTGCATGTCTCTGTAGACACTTTTTCAAAGGCCCTATGGGCTACTGCATCTACAGGGGAAATGGCAAAACAGGTCATTAATCATTGCCTAGCCGCTTTTGCCATTATGGGAATTCCAAAAATTATTAAAACTGATAATGGACCCACATACACAAGCTGTCATTTCCAACAATTTTGTAAAAAGTGGAAAATTCAGCACATTACAGGAATACCATATAATTCCCAAGGACAGGCAATTATAGAACGCCAATATCAGCGACTAAAATCCCAACTTGTAAAACAAAAAGGGGGAATAGTGGAGAAATCTCCTACACCAGGCCTTAATTACCTTAACTTTTTTCATTTGTAATGCTGATGGCACGACACCCATGCAATTACACTGGTGTCAGAATAAGCCAAAGGAAAATGGTTTGGTTAAATGGGAATATCCCGAGTCTGGTTTATTAAAAGGCCCTGACCTCTTGTTAATATTTGCTCGAGGATACGCTTGTGTATTTCCAGAAAACTACTCCAAGCCCATGTGGATTCCTGCAAGAAATATTAAACTTCAGCATGGATCTGAGGGAGGAACTGACCAGATTAATGAGGGCCTTGCACCTGGAGTCACACCCTGCAGCTGCAGACAATCAACTACCCCAGCCACAGATAGCAGCAGCCCCAAGCAACACACTGAATGTAAGGAGTGGGATGAGAACAAGATGGTTGACAAACAGTCCAGAGATGACCTGCGCAATGGTGAAGAAGACGGTCCAGAAAGCTGAGCAAATTTGTGAGAAGACCTAAACCCCAGGAACACCTGACTACATCTTTCTTGCCATGCTAGCAGTCATCAGTTGTATGGTAATACTACTAGGGACAAATGGGGAAGTATATTGGACTTATGTTCCTGACCCTCCCTGGGTAAGACCCCTTACTTGGGCTGTTCCCCCACCTAGTGTAGTCACCAATAATCCCAAGCACCTTGGTCATCCAGGAGGACCACAGGTGGGACAAGGAAGTATATGGGCAAAGTATAATTACACGGGTGTCACCACCCAGCTTCCCTTTTGTATGACACAGAATCCAACTACTGCTCCTTTGTGTGTAGAATTAAAGAGAGGTTTCTGGCTAGCATGGACACCAAAGGAGGGGGAAGCAAAAGCCCAAATACATCTACTATCACTACTTGCTCCTGGGAAAGGTACAGAAAATGTAACATTACTAAGACATCCCCCAACTAAGCCAATATGTAAAAAGTCTTATGAATGGCACCCCACTGAGGAAGAAATTAATTGGCAAGACTGTTATAGTGACCACCCCACCAGCAGCAAACTTAATAGCAGTTTTTCCTTTGAGGATTGGAGCCCTCATGGGTCTGTGTATAGTAACGATCACACCCTAAAATGGAAGGGGACCACATCCTATCTATATGTTGAAGCTAATCACTCCATCTCATGGCATGGAGGAGGATTTGTTGGATATCAATTACAACATGACAATTGGCCCCTACAAAATACACAATGGAAATTTGCTGCTGCACTTGCACCTATAAAATGGTATAATTTTAACAATAGCTTAGATAATTTCATTTGTACCTTATGGGGGACTCCCAATAAGACAGTATTTGCCACCGCTTATGTATTTGATCCTTATGTACTCCTCTCAGGCCCCATCCAGATGGGCCTTAATGCAACAAGCCATCTGTATGAGGTGTCATGCACAGGATGCATACTATCCCACTGTATTAATTCTACATTCCAAAAAGATTCCCTTATGATTTTAAAACAACCTGCTTTCGCTTGGGTTCCTACTAACCTAACCGAGCCTTGGGAATCTCATCAAACCTACCAACTGTTACATGACCTAGTAAAAATCTTAAAACGACAAAAAAGATTTTTTGGAATGTTAATAGCAGGACTCTTTGCCCTCATAATGTTACTTACTTCTGTGGAATTTTCTGCTTCATCCATGGTACAAACTGTTCAAACTTCTCAGTTTGTACAAGTTAAGGAAAATGTAACTAAGACCTTGTCTATACAAAAAAGAACTGACAGCCAGTTTGAGATAGAATTATCAGCACTACAGTCTACAGTCTTGTGGATGGTTGATAAAATCCACAGCTTAGAACAAAGAATATCCTTGCAGTGTCATTATGATGTTTCCCAGATTTGTGTTACCCACTTTCCCTATAATAGTACCTTACACCCTTGGGAATCAATAAAAAATCACCTTCTTGGTGCTTGGTGTAAAGGTAACACAACCCTTGATGTTTTAGAATTACAGCAACATATTATACAATTATCCAAGGCAAACTAACAAACTAATTCCTTAGATACCTGGCAGCAATTTAAAAAGGACATGAAAGAATTTAATCCCTTTCACTGGATCTCCTTATATTTGCCTCTCAGCATAACCACTATTGCTTGTCTCATTCTTGTTCTTATATGTTTATTTCTAGTCTGCAGATGCAGAATGAAGAGTCTTAAAAGGACTCAAGCCTTAAAGACGGCATACACTTTTCAAGATTTATTAAGAAAACAAAAAGGGGGAGATGCTGGAAGCTATCCATTGTCAACACTATCATGAAAGTGCAACAAGGAACTCGGAAGGCTGATGGACCTTGAGCTTTGGCAGGGCCAAAACTATGCACCAATTATTCTGTTGGATTATGGTGGCTTGAGCAATTTCCTGACCTAATAGTCTCAAAGTAAATCTTTACTAATATTTACTAACCTTGAAGATAATCTGCCTGCTACCGGATTCCCTGCCTAAGTGAGGGAAAGATGTGTATTCTAAAATTGAATAAAAGCCAGGGCTTTGGGGAGCCTCTCCACTAGGGAAAGGTTCCTGCATAGCCACTATGATTTCTAAATTCATATTTCTTGTCGAGTGCTTTCATTTGTGCATTGGCCCCTTCTTCAGACCTTGAACCCTAGTAGTGCTGGTTGCAGCATCATAACCCAGATGTATTTATATATACACTAGAGGCCTTCTGTACATAATTTGTGAACTTGGGGGGGGTCCCCCAGCCTGGCCTGTGCTCTCTCACAGTGTGGGAGCCCTACAATGGATCACCCCAAAGAGGTAGGCTCCGCCAACCCATCTGGGGATCCTTAATGGATTGCCCCAAAGAGGTAGGTCGGAGCTGGGGGTCCCACTTCCATGCCGCGTGGAGCCATGGGACACCCAGGCTTCACCTCACAGAGCCACCAGGCCCCACCTCCGAGCCACTCATGCAGCTTCAAGTCCCTGTCCAACCACATGTGCCTCGCCATGCATGAAGTCCCACCCACCCAAGCATGCCCACTGCATATGCAGCCTCCTGGTGGCATGAGGGCATGATGACCACTTGCATATTAGCTCTTTATTATATAGGATATATTGTTGGGTTGGATGTTTTCCTCTTAACTGTGATGACCTATACCCAGTTTGTGGTCATCTGCCACCCTCTGCATCACACGGCCATCATGAGCCCTTGGCTCTGTGGACTGCTAGTTGTGATGGCTTGGATCATGAGTATCCTGAATTCCTTCCTTCAATGTTTAATGGCTGTCCTTCTGCATGGACTTGGAAATTCCTAACTTTTCTTGGGGACTCAATCAGATGATAAAACTTGTCTTTCTGACATCTTTTTAAATAACATGGTGATCTATTTTTCAGCTCTCCTGCTTGTTGGTGGTCCTTTTGCTGGATCCTTTACTCATACTCTGAAAGAGTGTCCTGCACGCATGGAATGTCATCAGCTCAGGAGAAGTATAAAGCATCCTCTGCTTGTGCATCTCACCTCTCAGTTTACTCCTTATTTTATTGCAGGAGCCTAAGCATGTACCTCAACTGTGCTGCTTACCCACAATGCACACTAAAGTGTTACAGCCTCATTGATATACTGTGTGGTCACACCCATTCTGAATCCCTTCATCTACAATCTCAGGAACAAAGACATCAAAAAGGCTTTAAATCATTCTTTGTTGTTGTTGTTTTTAATAGGTCCTGATGGGCTTTAGATTCTGAGAATCAATGTCCTGTGTGATGCTGAGGCTGAAGGTCCTACTCTGAGGACTACTCTGAGCAGGAATGCTGTGGCTTTGTGTGAGAGTCAGGTGCAGGTAGATTTAGATCTTCTGAATAAAAAATCATAGTTGCATGTAATTTTGAACAAGTAAGGTATTCATTCTGGAGGCTGTTATAAATTCATTATTCACTTATTGCATGAATAACATATGCTATATGTCTGAAAAATGCCTTATTCAAATCTTTTATATGTGTCCTTAAAAATGAAATAATATATACATTTAAAAAATATATTTATTGCTGAAATTATTACAGATGACCCCCCTGTTTCCCCCACTGACCCCCTCTACCAGACACTGTCCCTCCCAGCTCTTCACCACATTATTGTCTGTGTCCATGGGCTTTGCATATACGCATATAAGTTTCCCAGTTAATTTCTTTCCCCCACCCAATCCCCCATCCCCACCTTCCCTCTGAGAGTCATCAATCTATTCTATGCTTCTATGTCTATGGATCTTTTTGTTCATCAGTATTTTGTTCATTAGATTCCACAAATGAGTGAAGTCATTTGATACTTGTCTTTCTCTGACTGGCTTATTTCACTTAGGATAATACTCTCCAGATTCCTCCACATTGTCTCACGGAGTAAAATATCTTTCTTTTTTTACTGCTGCATAGTATTCCATGGTATAAGTGTGCCACAGTTGTTGTTTTTTTATCTACTCATCTACTGATGGACACTTAGGCTGTTTCCAGATCTTAGTTATTGTAAATTGCGCTGCTATGAACATAAGGGTGCATATATTTTTACTGATTGGTGTTCCTGGTTTCATAGGCTATATTCCTACAAGTGGGATCACTGGGTCAAATGGCAGTTCCATTTTTAATTTTTTGAGGAAACTCCATACTGTTTTCCATAAGGTTGCACCAGTCTGCATTCCCACCAGCAGTGTACTAGGGTCCTTTTTCTCCACATCCTCACCAAGACTTGTCATTTGTTGGTTTGTTGATGATAGTCATTCTGACAGGTGTGAGGTAATAACTAATTGTCATTTTAATTTGCATCTCTCTGATGATTAGTGACTTTGAGCATGTTTTCATATTTTCCTTGGCCATCTGTATGTCCACTTTGGAGAAATGTCTATTTAGGTCATTTGCCCATTTTTTTATTGTTAAAAGTATTACATATGTCTCCTTTTTCCCCAATTGACCCCCCTTGCCCCACCACTCCCACCCCCCAGGACAAGCCCCCACTGCCCCACTGTCCATGCCCATTGGTTGTGCTAAAATATATACATACATACAAGTCCTTGGTTTATCTCTTAACCCCTCCTCCCCTGCCTTCTCTCTGATGCTGGACAATTTGTTCAGTGTTACTTAGTCTCTGGATCTATTTTTGTTCATCAGTTAATGTTGTTCATTATATCCCACATATGAGTGAGATCATGTAATATTTCTCTTTCTCCAAATGACTTATTTCACTTAGCATAATGCTCTCCAGGTTCATCCATGATGTTGCAAATAGTAAAAGTTAATTTTTTATAGCAGCATAGTATTCCATTGTGTAGATGTACCACTGTTTTTTAATCCACTCATCTGCTGATGGGCACTTAGGCTGTTTTCAAATATTAGCTATTATAAATTGTGCTGCTATGAACATAGGGGTGCATATGTCCTTTCTGATTGGTGTTTCTGTTTTCTTGGGATATATTCCCAGAAGTGGGATTACTGCATCGAATGGGAGTTCCATTTTTAATTGTTTGAGAAATCTCCGTACTGTTTTCCATCATGGCTGCACCAGTCTGCATTCCCACCAGCAGTGCACAAGGGTTCCTTTTTCTCCACATCCTTGCCAGCACTTGTTGTTTGTTGATTTGTTGATGATAGCCATTCTCACAGGTGTGAGATGGTACCTCATTGCCATTTTGATTTGCATATCTGGGATGATTAGTGACTTTGAGCATGTTTTCATATGTCTCTCAGCCTTCTGTATGTCCTCTTTTGAAAAGTGTCTATTTAGGTCCTTTGCCCATTTTTTTTTTGATTGGATTATTTATCTTTCTTTTGTTAAGTTATGAGTTCCCTGTAAATTTTGGAGATTAAACCCTTATCTGAGATAGCATTGGCAAATATGTTCTCCCAGGCAGTGGGCTTTCTTGTTGTTTTGTTGATCACCCAGTACCATTTATTGAAGAGACTGTCCTGACTCCATTGTATGCTCTTTCCTCCTTTGTCAAATATTAATTGAGTATAATGGCTTGGGTCAATTTCTGGGTTCTCTATTCTGTTCCATTGGTCTATGTCTGTTCTTGTGCCAGTACAAGGCAGTTTTGAGTACCGTGGCTTGGTAATATAGCTTGATGTCTGGTATTGTGATCCCTCCAACTTTGTTCTTTTTTCTCAGGATAGCTCTGGCTATTTGGGGTCTTTTTTTATTCCAGATGAATTTTTGGACAGTTTGTTCTAGATCTTTGAAATATACCTTTGGTATTTTAATAGGCATTGCATTGAATGTATAGATTGCTTTAGGTAGTATGGACATTTTAATGATGTTGATTCTACCAATCCATGAACATGGTATGTTCTTCCATTTGTTTATGTATTCCTCTATCTCTTTTTTCAATGTCCTATAGTTTTCCAAGTACAGGTCTTTTACCTCTGTAGTTAAGTTTATTCCTAGGTATCTTAATTTTTTTGGTGCAACAGTAAATGAGACTGTTTTTTCAGTTTCTCTTTCTGTGAGTTCATTTTTGGTGTATAAAAAGGCCATAGATTTCTGGGTGTTAATTTTGTATCCTGCTACATTGCTGAATTCATTTATTAAGTCTAGTAGTTTTTTGATGGAGTGTTTAGGGTTTTCTATGTACAATGTCATGTCATCTCCAATTTGGATGCCTTTTATTTCCAGTACTGTGTTGAACAGGAGTGGTGAAAGTGGGCATCCCTGTCTTGTTTCTGTTCTTAGTGGATATGGTTTTAGTTTTTGCCCATTGAATATGATGTTGGCTGTAGGTTTGTCATATAAGGCTTTTATTATGTTGGGGTATGAATCCTCTATTCCCACTTTGTCGAGAGTTTTTATCAGGAAAGGGTGTTGGATTTTGTCAAACGCTTTTTCTGCATCGATTGATATGATTATGTTATTTTTGTCTCTCAATTTGTTTATGTGATGTATCACATTTACTGATTTGCAGATATTGCACCATTCTTGCATTTCCGGATTAATTCCACTCAGTCATGGTGTATAATCTTTCTAATGTAATGCTGGATCTGGCTTGCTAGAATTTTTTTGAGGATTTTAGCATCTGTGTTCATAAGGGATATTGGCCTGTAGTTCTCTTTCTTTGTGGTGTCTTTATCCGGTTTTGGAATTAGGGTGATGCTGGCTTCATAGAAAGAACTTGGAAGGGTGTCTTCCTCTTGAATTTTTTGGAATTGTCTGAGGAGGATAGGTTTTAGGTCTTCTTTGATTGGTAGCACTCTCCTGTTAAGTTGTCTAGACCAGAGCTTTTGTTTGCTAAAAGATTTTTGATTACTGCTTCAATTTCATCTGTATTTATCAGCCTACTCAGGTTTTTGGATTCTTCCTGATTGAGTTTTAGAAGCTTGTATTTTTCTAAGAATATGTCTATTTCATCTAGTTTTTCCAGTTTGTTGAGTAGAGTTGCTCATATTTTTTAATATATATTTTGTTGATTTCATAGAGGAAGACAGAGGGAGAGAGAGATTGAAACATCAATGATGACAGAGAATCATTGATTGGCTGCCCCCTGCACACCCCACACTGGGGGTGGAGCTTGCAACCCAGGAATGTGCCCTTGAGAAGAATTGAATCCAGGTCCCTTCAGTCTACAGGCCCACGATCTCTCCACTGAGCCAAACCTGCCAGGGCTTACTATCCTTTGTATTTCTGTAGGTTCTGTTGTTATTTCAACTCTTTTCATTTCTGATTTTGTTTATTTGGGTCCTCTCTCTTTGTTTCTTTGTGAGACAGGCTAGAGGTTCATCAATTTTGTTTATCCTTTGAAAGAACCAGTTCTTGCTTTTATTGATCTTTTGTATATATATATTTTTGGTCTCTATGTCATTTATTTCCTCTCTGATCTTTATTATTTCCTTCCTTCTGCTTACTCTGGGCTTTTCTTGTTGCTCTCTTTCTAATTTTTTTTACGTTGTAGGGTTAGATAATTTATTACCATTTTTTTCTTTCTTTCTTTTTTTTGAAGTAAGCCTGTAGAGCTAGTATGAACTTCCCTCTCAGGACTGCTTTCACTGTGTCCCATAGATTTTGGATTGTTGTGGTTTCATTGTCGTTTGTTACCAGGATAATTTTTATTTCTTCTTTGATCTCTTTGGTAACCCAGTCACTGTTTATTAGCATGTTAGTTAGCCTCTAAGTGTTTGATTTTTTTCATTGTTTTTATCATAGTTGATTTCTAATTCTATACTACTGTGATCTGAAAAAATGCTTGATATGATTTCTATCTTCTTGAATTTGAAGAGACTTTGCCTGTGTCCCAGTATGTGGTCTATCTTTGAAAATGTCCCATGTGCACTTGAGAAGAATGTATATTCTGTAGCTTTGGGGTGAAATGTTCTCAAGATGTTAATTAAGTCCATCTGATCTAGTCAGTCATTTAAGATTGATGTTTCTTGAATTTTTCTTTAGAGGGATTTATCCAGTGGTGTCAAGGGGTATTAAAGTCTCCTACCATGACTGTATTGCTGTCAATCTCTTTCTTGATATCTTCCAGAAGTTTTTTTTTTATATTTGAGTGCATACTCTATTGGGTACATATATGTTTACCAGAGTTATATCTTCTTGTTGAATTGCTCCCTTTAGTATTATGAAGTGGCCTTCCTTGTCTCTTATTATGGCCTTCACTTTGAGGTCTATTTTGTCAGATATAAGTATTGCTACTCCAGCTTTTTTTTCATTTCCATTCACCTGAAAAATTTTTTTTCCATCCCTGCATTATCAGTTTGTGTGAGTCCTTTGTCCTGAGATGAGTCTCCTATAGACAGCAGATATATGGGTCATATTTTCTTATCCACTTAGCTATGCTGTGTCTTTTGATTGGGGCATTTAATCCATTTACATTTACAGTTATTTTTGATAGGTACTTGTTTGTAGCCATTTATATTCTTTATGCCTGTGTTCCTTCTTCCCTTCCTATTTCTTCTTTTTACAGCAATCCCTTTAGCATTTCTTGCATTGCTGGTTTGGTGGTAATAAACTCCCTTTGTTCCTTTTTGTCTGTGAAGCTCCTGATTTCACCTTCCATTTTGAATGATAGCCTTGCTAGATATCGTATTCTTGGATTCAGACCCTTGCTTTGCATCACTTTGTATATTTCATTCCATTCCCTTCTGGCCTGATGTGTTTCTGTTGAGAAATCAGTTGATAGTCTGATGGGGATTCCTTATAGGTAACTTTCAGTCTCTCTCTGGCAGCCTTTAAGAGTCTTACTTTGTCGTTAGTGTTTGCTAATTTAATTTTATTGTGTCTTGGTGACAGTCTTTTTGGGTTCATCTTGTTTGGGACTCTGTGAGCCTCTTAGGCTTATGTGAGTTTTTTCTTCCCAATATTAGGGAATTTTTCTGTCATTTTTTCTTCAAAGAGTTTTTCTATTCCTTGCTCAGTGTCCTCTCCTTCTGGCACCCCTATTATGCAGATGTTGTTTTGTTTCATGTTGTCCCAAAGCTTCCTTAGGGTCTCCTCCTGTTTTTTAAGTTTTTTTTCCAGTTGCTGCTCTGCTTGGGTATTTTTTCCTACCTAGTCCTGTAGCTCACTGATGTGGTCCTCAGCTTCTTCTAGTCTATTGTTGATGCTTCCTATTATGTTCTTTATTGCAGCGATGCCATTCTTCATTTCTTCTCGGTTCTTCTTTTTTCCACTTGATTCTTACACATGTTGTTGAATTTGTCTTCCATCCTTTTCAGAATCCTTATGACCATTGCCCTGAATTCTTTCTCTGACAAATTGCTTGCCTGCATTTTGTTTATGACCTTTTCCAGTGATTCCCCCTTTTCTTTTGTATGGGGGCTGTTTCATTGTCTCCCCATGTTTGCTCCTCTCAGGGTGTCTGGTTATGTGGCTCACTCTCTACCGGGTTGACTTAAAGGCACAAAATACAACTCGACAAGACACAACACAGAGGGCACAAAACACGAATGTATTGATGATACCAATAAGCCCAAATAAAGGTGACCACCAGAGAAAATTAGGGGAGAGAAAAGAGCACAAAAATGATATTGATAAAAGGAAAAAAAAAAGGTAAGACAGAAAAGAAAACGAACAAAAAAAGGAAGGGAGAAAAATATACATATATGGGGAGAATACTCCATAAAACAAACAAATAAACCAAAATTGCAAACAATAAACTCCCAGAAAAAAAGGGGGAAAACTGAATCTGAAGAGGTAGAGGTTATTTCCAGAAAGTAAGGTAAAGGAATTGAATGAATGGAGGAATGGCCACCATTCAGTATAGAGGAGGGAGAAAGAGAATGAGTGGATAAGGAAAAACCCCCACAAACAAACAAACAAACAAACAAACAAACAAAAAACACATAAAAAAACCTCAATAAAATAAATAAATAATAAAAATTTAAAAAATTAAAAATAAAAAGACAAAGAAAAATTTCCCCTTTCTTTAATCTATCTACCTAGCTATATATTCATCTATTTTTGGAGACGGACAATAGAGTAGAGAGTAAATAGGCTTGAGTTTGGTGAGTGGTACTAATTAAGCAATTAGGAGAAAACATGAGCAAGGGAGGAGAGGAAAAACAAAAGTATAAAAAAATGGCTAGCACAGAAACAGAAATAAGAAGGGTGCATGGACTTGGGACAGGGAAGAGGAAATTAGATATATAAATAAGCCAACAGAGACTACTATAATAGTAATGCATCAATAAAGCAGATAAAGAAGATCAATTTTTAACAAGATGTAAAAGAAAGGAGAGAGAAAAGTGAAAGCAGGAACAAGAGAAGAGAAACTAGATAAAAAAGGGAGAAAGGAAGAAGAAAAGGTTGGCAAAAAGGAAAAAATGTGATAGAGTAAAGTAATGATAAAACAATAAAAATAGAATGAAAAACATTAATCCAAAAAAAGGTTAAAAAATAAATAAAATAAAGAAAAATATTTTTCCATTTTCTTTTTTTTTATTTAATTAAATCTTTATTGTTCAGATTATTACATTTGTTCCTCTTTTTTCCCCCCATAATTCCCCTCCTCCCAGTTCCCGCCCCACCCCTGCCCTCACTCCCCACCCACTGTCCTCATCCATAGGTGCACGATTTTTGTCCAGTATCTTCCCGCATCTCCCACACCCCTTTCCCCCCCAAGAATAGTCAGTCCACTCCCTTTCTATGTCCCTGATTCTATTATAATCGCCAGTACATTCTGTTCATCAGATTATTTATTCACTTGATTCTTAGATTCACTTGTTGATAGATGCATATTTGTTGTTCATAATTTGTATCTTTACCTTTTTCTTCCTCTTCCTCTTCTTAAAGGATACCTTTCAGCATTTCATATAATCCTGGTTTGGTGGTGATGAACTCCTTTAGCTTTTCCTTATCTGTGAAGCTCTTTATCTGACCTTCACTTCTGAATGATAGCTTTGCTGGATAAAGTAATCTTGGTTGTAGGTTCTTGGTATTCATCACTTTGAATATTTCTTGCCATTCCCTTCTGGCCTGCAAAGTTTCTGTTGAGAAATCAGCTGACAGTCGTATGGGTATTCCCTTGTAGGTAACTGAGTTTCTTTCTCTTGCTACTTTTAAGATTCTCTCTTTGTCTTTTGCTCTTGGCATTTTAATGATGTTGTGTCTTGGTGTGGTCCTCTTTGGATTCCTTTTGTTTGGAGTTCTCTGCGCTTCTTGGACCTGTAAGTCCATTTCTTTCACCAGGTGGGGGAAGTTTTCTGTCATTATTTCTTCAAATATGTTTTCAATATCTTGCTCTCCGTCATCTTCTGGCACCCCTATAATTCTGATGTTGGTACACTTGAAGGTGCCCCAGAGGCTCCTTACACTATCTTCGTATTTTCGGATTCTTTTTTCATTTTGCTTTTCCAGTTGGGTGTTTTTTGCTTCTTCACATCTTGAATTTTTGACTTGATTCTTATGCTCCTCTGGTCTGCTGTTGGGTGTCTGTATAATATTCTTTATTTCAGTCAGTGTATGCTTAATTTCTAGTTGGTTCTTTATCACAACATCGAGGGTCTCATTAGATTTCTTGAGGATCTCACTACATTTATCGGCGGTCTCACCAGTCTTTTCGAAGGCCTTACTAAGTTTATCGGCAGCTTCTAGACAGTTCTTGAGAGACCTTAAAAGTGTGGTTCTGAACTCTTTATCTTCCATTGACAATTTTGTCCTGTTTCTTTGTCTCCGCATTTTGTTATGCTTTCTTGGTGCACCCCCTAGTGGTCTTTGTGCGCAGTCTTTTAGTTAAGCCTTGATTGTTGTAACTAATACCAGGGGGGATTTGGCCTCCAGGCCAAGTGGCTGTGAGAATCAGCTGTGTCTGCAGTGAGAGAACTTCTGTCCTCTAGGGAGGTGCTAATCTCGCCTTTGCCTGAGGCTATTGGGCAAAAGCCTCTGTGTCGGGCTTGGGCGGGGCAGGTCGCACAGGATCAACAGGGCGGGCGGGAGAGAAAGAGCAGTTATGGCTGCTCTCAGTCCTGTCCCCAGGGGCTCTGCCTCTCTGAGTCCCAGCAACTGCAGCAAACCTCGGAGAGAAAGCTGCACTCGCTCTGACCGAGGCCAGACAGTCCCTCTTCTCCCGTTTGAGTCTCGGTCCCTAGCGACTCGCCGGGATCTGGAGCTCAGAGTCTGCGACTCCCTCCCGATTGAAAACGCCAACTGTGCCCTCCGCCCCAGCCCGCTCTGCGTGCTCCGCACCTCAGAATTTGACTTCAGCACTGTGCCTCCTGAGTGTCCGTATGCGTTACTCTTTCCTCCTAGTTGTAGGACTTCCACTCAGCCAGCGTTCCTGTGGTTCTGGGTGATGTCCGTTCCGTCTTTTAGTTTCACTTTTGAAATGGTTGTTCAAGGCAGCAAACTCCGGCGTTAACCTATGCCGCCATCTTGGTTCTCTCCCTATTTTTCCATTTTCTTAAGTAAAAGATAAAAAATAAAAAAGTGAAGTAGTGAAGTGTCATTCACTTCAGCTGAATTTTAATGTCTCAGGGGGGCTGGTTTAAGACCTTTCTCTACTGTTCTGCCTGCCACTTCTTCGTTTCCTGTTAGGTAATCAGCACCAGGTTGAAGTTCCCAGAGATCCACCACTCCTCTGTGTCTATCTACACAGCCTTGGTTTCAGGCAGGCAGGACCAATCTGCCCACGTTGTTTGTCATACTGCTTTCAGTTGTATTTATAGAAGTGTCTATTTCTGACACAGGCTCTAGGTGAGGGTGTTACTGTATTAGTTTCCAGGACCAAATGACCATTCAGCCCAGGCCATGAGGGCTCCCTGGGGATATTCAGATTCCTTATTTCCCTGCAGGGCTCAAGGGTGGGTGTGGCTGCACTGCTAGGAGGGGCTGGCCCTTCAGGAGAAAAATGGCTGTTTAGGGTTATAGGGACCGGACAGTCCTAGAGCTGGATTCATGGTCACCTCTCCCTGTCTTGCTCCCTGGCCTCCACAAAACTGAACCTCCACCTGCACCACAGCCTCAGTGAGTGTTTGTAATTGAAAGATCCTATGAACTGGGTTTAGCAAATAAAAGCAAGGAAATTATAAAGACAGAGCAACCATGCCACTGCGTATATCCCCCGCAACACACACACACACACACACACACACACACACACACACACACACACACTCCACAGCTAGTGCAGAACTTCAGGCTGCCTTTCTGGGCACAGCCTCCCAATTGCTGTGGACTTAGATCTAGATTCCCTAGCTTCCAGCAGCCCTGTGGACCCTCTTCCACAGTCAAGTGTTATGCCTGTCCCCAAGGGATGCAGACTTGGTGCAGCACAGTCTCTTTCTGATCCTCTCATCCCGGTAGTCACGTGTCTCTCTCCCCAGCCCATATCCCCAATCCTACCATTCTCCAGGCGTCCTCTGTCCTTGCCGTCCACAGATTGCCTCACCAGTTGTGTTGAATTCACCAATTCTGGGTGGACGTTATTTGACTTAGTTCTTTCTCCTATCTGGTCCTTGAGAAGGTGCAGGACATGTCTGCTGATTAGGCCGCCATTTTGTCTCCCCGCCAGACAAATTTTTAGGAGCCCACAGCCTGGGATGCTGGAATCTCAGTGTTCTGGGTTCACAATCAAGGCAGCAGATCCCTGGCTGGTGTGGCTGTAGGGTCCCAGATAGCGTCCAAGGGCTCCCCTGGTGGAGGGTGAGGCTCAGTTCCTAGTCACAGCAGCTCTCCTTTTCAAGATGGCATGGCCTCTGTGGCAGAGCCAGCTGTGGGGGAGAGATTGCAGCGGTAGCAAAAGCTGCCCGGCCAGGGGAGCCTGGTCCGCCAGCCCCCAAAAGTCCTGTGGAATATAACTTACACACACACACACACACACACACACACACACACACACACAGCCCACACGTCCACACACTCCCTTTTCACTCCCTCACTCCCTCACACTCTCCCTCATTGCCATCCAGGGCTCTCGCAGTCTGGAATCCCTCACTCCCTACTGCCTGCTTACAGCGGAGGTGGGAGAGTCTCCTGTCACTGCTGCTGCGCTCACCAGCTGTGAGCCCAGCTTCTGGCTGAGCGACACTCCCCCTGTGGGAACGCACTGACCACCAGGGGGCAGCTCCTGCATTGAGCGTCTACCCCCTGGTGGTCAGTGCGCATCATAGTGACTGGTCGTTCTGCCGTTCAGTTGATTTGCATATTAGGCTTTTATTATATAGGATATTTTATGTATAAAGTAAACTTAAGAGAAAGTTGACGAGCATAGCATTGAAAAGATATAGAAATTTAGACATAAAGGTTTAAAGTAAATGGTAGACATGAGCTCAAATGATGAATTACCTTTCATGTGTTAATGCCTCAAAGGAATTAACATCTGAAGCACATTTATATTTATTCAATAAGAAATCCTCTACCAGCTAAAGAGCCTGAATATCTCCAAACTGATTATAAATGCCTTCTACCTAAGAGGGATTACATCTCAAAATGCCTTTACTCATGGGCAATGAATGGAGACTTTAATTTCATTTTCCTGAACAAAAATTTCATTGGATAAATTTCTGTATTCAATTTTTAATGCTAGTGTAAAAATATCATGAGTGATTAAAACAAACATGTTTATGCTCTTATAATTCCTGAGGTCAGAAACAGGAAATGGGTCTTAGTGGGCTAATATCAAGATTTTTGCAAGGCTAGGTTTCTTCTGGAGGCTACAGGGAAGAGTCTATTTACTTTCTTATTTCAAACTTACATTAGAGTGCAAAAAGTATATGTTTCTGATAATTAACAAATATTTCATAGTGAGGGACTAAATGACAGCTTTTAACTTGTGATAAAAGGTCAAAATTCCAAATTGCTTTTGGCTAATATGTCATGCAGCCCATTGTGTAGCATTCAAAATTTATATCAAAGGAAGTTTGTTCTCCTCCTTGTTGAAAAGAAAAATAGAATTTTATGTAGATATCAGGGCCTTTGTTCAAACAACAAGTCAGTATGTTAAGATTTAAGTTTTCTAATCCAGGCTAGATTTTCAGTCTTAAATTTGGAAACATTTTAAATCAGGGTTGGGATAAGATGCTGAGATGTTAATCCCCTGAAAACAGATTATATAAAGAAGAACTAGTAAAACACTGGGATTCCCTGAACATTTAAACTTGTCTTTTGGGAACACAGAATCTCCAGGAAAACATTCCGTTCTGTCTCAACCCACAGGGAAATCATGTGATTAGAGGCTGAAATAACAAGAAAGAAATGTACCTAATTAGCAGACATAGGGAGCTGTAAATATCTCCTCATCTCTAGTCTCTCGGTGTGTGTGACCTTGGGCTGGATGGGATCTGGTTGTTGCTTTTGGAATCCTAAGTTTGTCTAGGAGACCTATGCTTGCCTCCTTCCTGCTGTCTTGTCTGGACAGAGAGCTTTAGCCTCCATCATCAACCATCTAGGAGGTTGGAATTTCACACAAAGGCCGTCCCCTAAGATTTCCCAATCAGGTGAGTCCAAAGATCTGGCAGGTACTACAAGAAAGGGTCAGAGAGAATCAAAGCCAAGAACATTTACCTGAGGTCTCTTGGTAGCCATCAGCCCATGGTTGTTTGTCTGATTAACTAATTAATGGTTAGTTTATGATGCTGAAGGGAGAAGTGAACATTAAATTCAGCAACACATGGTTAATTGTTGACAATTAACAGATGGAAGCCCAATTAGAGGTGGCAATGTTAGACATAAAGTACTTTAAGTAAAAGTGGAACCTATACAATGAGTTTTGTAACTAAAGGGAGTAGGAAAATAGAGTGCTAGCTATGGGGTGATGTCCAATAAAGTGAGGGTGATTCTTTATTTTTATCATGGGGTTTATTCCACAAGGTTTCCACATTGAAGAGAAAAATCCAGATTCAATATATTTCTTGTAAATATTAACTTGCAACAGTAGTTCATGAGACATACATTTCACACTGTCTTCTTTCAGTCTGGTTGTTCAATTCACATGAAACAGAATTTGTTGGATAAGTAAAAAGAGGCATGCTAAATAGCTTAACTTTGCAATTACTTCATTACCTGTGACCTGAATACATTTGTGGGGTAATTATTCATTTGTTTTGTCTATTGTAAATTATCTGTACAAGTCCTGGCATTTGTATAGTGGGGCCAGAGTGTTTTCATTCCTGTTTTTATATTGCATTCTTCTAAACAAGGAATTGCAGTCTTCTCCACCTAAGTTGTTGTCATTGAGTTACCTTCATGTGTGTATATGTGGGGAATTGTGAGTGTTTATTAATAGTGGGCTCAAATCTACCACTCAGTCATATTGTATTCTCTCAGTTTCTTCTTATTTTTCACTTTTCTTACTGAAAATAAATTCAGCTGTTACTTGTATACTTTTCACTTGTGAATCCTTGTTTCCAACAAAATGAAAGTGAATGTTCTTCTGTGTACTTAGTGCTAATAAATCACCCTTCACCCATATAGCCAACTTGTTTTACATCTCCATTATCCCTTATTGTTCTTTTCGGCCTTTTGTCATAACCTCTATTTCCAAAATTTGCATCATCTTCTACTGTCCTCTGGAAGGCATTCTCCTTTGTATTCTACTAAAGGTTAGCTTTACTTTCTATTAACATATTAGAATCTAATAACTTTATATAAGAAGAAATTATAACTTAGACACTGCTTTTCCCCAGACTTAAAAGCCATTCTATGATATTCTTATATATCCAAGTTTTTGGATATTTAATCTGGAATTAATGGCCCATGTTGATGATAAGTCATTATTTTCTATCTTTATATAGATTAATATGATTTTCACTTAATGTTTTTATGTGATTGTTTCATAGCCACTATGCATAACCTAATTTCATTCTTGCCGATAATCTGTATTCCATAGTCTTAGTTTTTAAAAAACTTATCTTCCTATGTTATTCACATATATACATACTCATATGCTTTTATGTAAATTCATAAATAGTATCCTGTGCCCATCAGAAATTCTCTTTATGTGTTGTACACTCTTTTTTCTGTGTCCACTCTTCCTTATTACTAACAATATCTTATGGTCTTCCCTCCACTCAACTAGTGTAATACCAATTCATTATTACCATGTGCACAGAATCTTTTATGATGTGGCTATTCTATTTCATATACTTTCTCAATACATTGCTATTATAACAATCATACAAAAATATTCTGAGATTGTTACATTAGAACTCTGGTACTCCACCAGCGGCAGTATCGTTCCCCCAGGGGACATTCAGCAATATCCAGAGACATTTTTCTCTGTCACATGGGAAGTGTAGGTAGAATCCAGGGATGCTCTAAACATCCCACAATGCATAGGAGGGACCACACCACAGGCAATGATCTGGCCCAGAATGTCAATAGTGCAGAGACTGAGAAACCATGACTGAAAGAATACATGTACTTGTAATAGTTGTCTTCAAATTGGTTTCCCAATGTTGTAACACTTTACAGTTCTGCCAGAAAAGAAAAACCAGTACCCCTTTGCTACCTGCTTGAAAGTTCCAACCCCAGTCAATGTGACATTTTAGTTTTTTTCCAACCTAACAGGTCTGAAAATTTTTTTCATTGTCTTCTGGACTTTTCCTGAATTTGATCAAACATTCACGTTTGATGGTTTTGTTAATTTTAATATTATTTTATATGCTGATTACTCTTTCATTATCAGCCTTTTAAATGATTTTTTAAAAAATATGGTGGGGAGGTTGAGGAGGATGAAAGTGGCATAAATGGTGATAGAAGGTGACTTGACTTGGGGTGCTGAACACACAATACAATATACTTATGATGTATTATAGAATTGTACACTTGAAACCTATATAATTTTATTAACCAAAGTCATGTAATAAGTTCAATGAAAAATTTAAAAAAGAAGTAAATTAAGTAAAAATGAATATTTGTCAATTGGTTTTGGGGGGTGTTTGGCCAAAGACAAGTTTTATATTTTTTAAAAATTCAATATATCTGTCTTATTACTTCTGAGTCTCTTGACATAAGTATGATGGTTTGGCCCACCCATAAACATTGATATGTAGTTTTCTATCTGTTAACCTAAGAGAGATTGGTTACCTCTATAGTGAGTAGACAATACATCTGTTTTTTTTGTAACATGATTGAGGGGCTCAATTTCATTTTACTACAGGATGATATTTATTTTTCCAACATTCAGAGCAATTCAATCTTTCCCAATATATTGAAATGCAACCTTACATGGGTTCAATGTACTTATATACAGAGTCCTCATTCCTTATTCACTCAGCAAATAATAACTGAGCACCTGCCATTTGCCACAATTTTTAGAAACATTATAGATTATCTTCTATGTGTATGCCATTGCAAATTTAATTACTAATCCATGTTGGTATCACTAAATTATTGTTGTTTTTCCATCTCGCTTCCATTAATTTTTGATGCTCCACTCAATTTTCTTTAATTGATATCAGTTGGTTTAAAACCACTCTGTTTAACCAGGTTTCATTCTCCCTGTCATGCCTTTCATTTTATAACTCCACATTTACTTAAAGGTTTGCCTATATAAGTGCACATATATTCACACACATTTGTGAAAATACAAAGGTGAACAAAACAGGTGAAGCCTTGCTTGTCTGGATCTAGCACTGTGATGGTGAAGTCAGAGTATGATGAAATGAATGTTTGTATGACAATGTGCTCAGGCATGAATCATATGAAGAAAGTCACTCAGTATAGAAGGATGGTTCCTCATAGCGTGTGCAAGATTTATTGATCTTGTCCTGGGAGGCCTCTGCATGTTGGATGAGACAGTATTAGATTGCGCCCATTATTTGTCAAAAATGAGATCAAAACCCAAAGTCCAAGAAAACAATGATGTCACATAGGAAAAGTGAGAAAGGGGCTTGTCTCATCTGCCACCAACCATATAAAACCAACTGGTCAAATAAATATAGAAGGGGCACAGGAAAAACTTGTCTTCTACTGTTTGATGTTCTAAATATTCAACCTGTGTTGTTTTTGTACATTTCCTTTTATGAGCTATTGGTTTATTTTTTGGTAATTTGTCACGTGGGGTAGTCAATCTGTAAGGTGTTTCATACCATATATAGAACTACCTCTGTCTTTTGGAGAAATTTATTTTTTCTCCTTTATTATTTTTGCTTGGCCTCAGGGGAGTGTTATTAGGGTTGGAAAGCTGCTAGAATCCAAAGAAGATTTTGCTTCCTCATCATATCTCAGGGACCAGCTGAGCTCATTAGATCTCTTTTCTTCCTCATGTGCATTTTATTTCTGTCTCTCCTGCTATGTTTATGTAACCTATTGTTCATGTTTCTTTAAATACAGGACAGAAAATGTGCATAGCTATATGAAACCCAAAGCTATTTGTCCATGGAAGGCAAACAATAGGAATATCTAGGTACTATTTCTAAGTTCTTTTAAAAAATACTTGACATGGACAGTTTGACTTGCATCTACTCATAGCCTACATAGTGCGGGAAGGAGGGAGAAGAACAAGGAAATAACATAGATGAAGAGGCCCTGGTGTATTTGAGTGTGTGTGTGTGTGTGTGTGTGTGTGTGTGTGTGTGTGTGTGTGTGTTTGCCTTGTATATTGAGTGAAGTCCTCAGAGCAGAGGTGCTTGAATACATTTATTCCAATATGACTCTAATATCAAGAGAGGGTAACAAGGAGAAGATCCTTTACAATTCACTGGATGCTTTGACAACCAGATTAATAAAGTACAAGATTTACATAGTGTGCACAAGGCACCCTTTATGACTTGATGTTTCAACAGCAACATGCAGGCTACCTTGTTTCTTAATATTCTCTGACACCTTCTCTCACCCTGCTCTTCCTTGCTCATTCTCCTGGATGCACGGGGTCATTTTGAACCCTGATTTTCTAAAACAACCATCTTCTCAGGGCCTTTGCACTGGCTGCTCCTTTTGCCTGGTAAGAACTTCCCTTTTGTCTGGTGCCTGTTCTTCATTGAGGTGTGTATTTAACTATCACCTGTTGGCAAGTCTTGGCTAAACTCTATAAAAACAACACCCTCAATGCACTCTCTCCATTGAATGTGATTTACTTTTCTTTATAGCATCTTCACCATTGCATATGTGATATTATCATTTTTATTGGATTAAATTCTTTCTCCATCATTAGTTTGTAGAGACTTTTATTTTTCAGCATCCCATATTGTGAACAGTGCCTGAAGCATGGTCTATAGTCAACATACAGGGTGTCCTCCAAAAGTGTATACACACTGTACAAGCTGATAGCTCAATATTGAAAATAAAATGCATTTTAATAAACACTACCTTTATTATTATTCAAACCATGGGCACACATTTTTTGGAACACCCTATATTTACATCAAGAGAATGAAACATATCCTCAATAAAACAGCAATATACATTATGTTTGAAGAATTGATTAATGGTAAAAAAGGAAATTTTAATGAGAAATTGCAACAGAAATAAATTAATGGGAATCAGAACATACACTAAATATGGAAATTATTTTCTGATTCTAAAATATAAATATATCATTTATTCTCAATTACTAATTCCTGCTAATGTAAAAATTAGTTATTAATTTTTTCTATTTTCTAGTAGTCACCTCTGACACATGGAACCAGGAAATGGTACACAAATTTCAGAATTTCTTCTTCTGGGACTATCACAGGCATTGGAACTACAGGCCCTCATGTTTGGGCTTTTCCTCTCCATGTACCTGATCACTGTGTTGGGAAACCTACTCATCATCCTGGCCATCAGCTCAGATTCCCACCTCCACACACCCATGTACTTCTTCCTCTCCAACCTGTCCTTGGTAGACATCTGTTTCACCTCCACCACCATCCCAAAGATGCTGCTGAACATCCAGACACAGAGCAAAGTCATCACCTATGAAGGCTGCATCACACAGATGTATTTTTATACACTCTTTGTAGTGTTGGACAACTTTATCCTGACTGTAATGGCCTATGACCGGTTTGTGGCATCTGCCACCCCCTGCACTACATGGTCATCATGAACCCCCGGCTCTGTGGACTGCTGGTTCTGCTGTCCTGGATCATGAGTATCCTGAATTCCTTGCTAGAAAGCTTAATGGTGCTGTGTCTGTCCTTCTGCTCAGACTTGGAAATCCCCCACTTTTTCTGTGAACTGAATCAGGTGATCAAACTTGCCTGTTCTGACACCTTTCTTAACAACATTATTTTATATTTTTTACTTGTGCTACTAGGTGGTGGTCCCCTTGTAGGGATCCTTTACTCTTACTCTAAGATAGTCTCCTGTATATGTGCAATCCCATCAGCTCAGGGGAAGTATAAAGCATTTTCTACCTGTGCATCTCACCTCTCAGTTGTCTCCTTATTTTATGGTACGTGCCTAGGAGTGTATCTTAGCTCTACTGCTCCCCAAAATACACACTCAAGTGCAATAGCCTCAGTGATGTACACCGTTGTCACACCCATGCTGAACCCCTTCATCTACAGCCTGAGGAACAATGACATAAAGAGGGCCCTGGTAAGATTCTTTGGCAGGTAAGCTTTTCAAGGGACAGCTGTACTAGTTTGGAGAATTGGCCATGAATGCAGGCTTCAAAGCCTCAGAGCCTAATGTTCTGACACAAATAAAGCCAATCTTTGGACCATATATAATTGGAAATTCTCATCTCATGAATTCTTTTAGCATAATTTATTCTCTTGTGACATATATCATTCAAAGGAATATTTCTATTGTTTCCCTGAAAGATTAGTCATGAATTCCACTACTCCTATGGACAAAACTACATTTGGGTACTAAGGGTATTTACATAATTTTAATTTAGAGGAAAACCTAAGACCATAGTCTTCAAGGTGCACATCTAATCTTTTTTTTAATATATTTTATTGATTTTTTTACAGAGAGGAAGGGAGAGGGATACAGAGTTAGAAACATCGATCAGCTGCCTCCTGCATACCTCCTACTGAGATGTGCCCGCAATCAAGGTATATGCCCTTGACCGGAATTGAACCTGGGACCTTTCAGTCTGCAGGTTGACGCTCTACCCACTGAGCCAAACCGGTTAGGGCTAATCTTTAAAGAGTTGATATGATGTCTATGTGTAAGAGTCCTTATTCATTGGGGTGAAAAATTACCTGGAGAGTTTTATGAGCTTTTTCTTAACTATTTTCCTGTTTTTGCTGAAAATATTTCAATACGCTCCCTACAAATGTGACTCCTTCTAGTGCTCCAAGTTAAATATCTCCCCTTTTCTAAAGTTTTCCAAATCTACCAAAGAGACAGTGAGTGAAAAATCTCCATATCATATATTATATGTCTGAATGAAGCTTATCTCACACATATTTTCTCCATAAGTCACATCACAGCCTCTTGCACTCAGAGACCCTAGACAGGTTTCAGCACTATACGTGGGGGCCAATTTCAACAGTGAAATCACCAAAAGAAAGAAGGTGAAACGTGTGGCAATACATAGACTATGAAAACTACACATTATGGTATCAGAGATGAAACAAGAAGGCAGCGTCTTGCCTTGTTGGACCTCAGATTAGAAGCAGCCAGTAAGCAATTCTGATTGCTCTTTTCTCTGTGCCTGTCTAAGAATGACCACTGACTTCTCACCAATATTGATTTCAGGTTACAAATAAATGTTTCCAAGTAAGTAAGTTCTCAAATATGGAATATTTGAATAATGAATAATGACAGAACAAATGCACTTACACACACACACACACACACACACACACACACACACACACACAGAGAGAGAGAGAGAGAGAGAGAGAGAGAGAGAGAGAGAGAGAGAGAAACTCAATTGCTTGTGTGTGTGTCCACAACTCAACATAAGCAATAATGACAGGAATAGTAAGAAGCCAGTGGACAACTCAACATAAGGAACAATGACAGGAATAGTAGGAAGCCAGTTGGGTTGGAGGAAATAGTGAGGGGACAGTGGGAGGAGATAATGGCAGGGAGGGCCAGAGCAGGACATGTAGAGACTTGTGGGTCACGAGGAGGATTTTGATTTTTGTTTTGAGTTTGTTGGGAGTCTCTAAGGGTTCTTGAGCAGTGTTGTCCTTTGGACACTGCTGGGGAAACAGCCTGTGTGTGAGGGTGAGTGGAGTGGAGTGGAGCTGAAAGGTCAGGATACAGGTGACTGAACTGTCCCCAGTAGAAGATAATGGGGCTGGTCCAGGGTAAGGCTATGGAAGAGGTGAAAAGTGCGTGGATTCTTGATGGATTTTGAAAGTAGAGCCCTTGGGGTTTGCTAATTCTGGGATTGGAGGGATAGATGGCAACAGAAATAGAGAGATACACAGATGACTCTAGTATTTTGACCTGGACACCTGGGCCACTAGGAAGAACACTGAGGCCTACAGAGGCAGAGGGAGGTGCCCAGTTTGCACATAGGTCCACAGTGGACTCATCCCCAGCCAAGGTATGATCCTGATGTGAGAGCTCTGATGGTGTGGATATCATGAGGGAAAAAGCCAGCTCAGAGCCAAGCACCTCCTCTCTTTGCCTCTCAAGTCCATGTCCCAGTACTCCCCCTCTGGCTCTGTTCTCTTCCTTTCAGTTTTGTTTCCTGAAGTACTGCTCCCTAGAGACTCAGACAATGTCCTTCTGATTCCTTTGTCCTGAAAATATATGGCATGAGCACCCATGAAAGTCTTATGTGGAAGAGTCTAGAAGCAGGGGTTGGGAGGGGAACGTACCTCCCAAGGAGATGGGTATGGCTGTGTCTAGAAGCCCAGTAGGATCTCCAGGGCATCTAGCAGATGGGATGCATTCTCCTGGGCCAGGAAAGAATGGCCAATTTCTAGAAAAGCCTTCCTTTGGGTCCCTCTGGTGTCTGCCTCCAGACATGGCTCTAGCTGCTCTGACCCTCCAACTCCCAGTTCTTCCCACACATTCCTCCTAGGAGCCATGATTGTAGTATTTGGTTTTTCTCACCCGCTCCTTCCTATCCAGCTCTACCACACCCCCGGACCTCCTTTCCAGTGGCTGCATGGCCTGGCTACCCAGGGTGTCCCACATACTAGTAGTCCACATAGCTCTGTGTGGGACCAGAGTCACAGGGCAGATGTCCAGGCCTTCCTGACACTTTTCCTGTCCTCCTTTCCATCATCTGTGCATCTCTGGTTCCTTCCTGTCTCTCCATGTCAAAGGTCTCAGAGGGGGTGTCTTAACTAATTTCTCCTCAATTGAGCACTGAAACCTGCTCTAGGTACTACTTTTCTATGTTATAAGTCTAAACAGAGACCAATACTTGGAAGCTAATGCTTATAGAGGACTTTCTGGGCTTTAATAAACCAGCCCATCCATCTCCCAATGGTCTATGAAAGAGAATCTCATGCTCCTGTTCCTGTTTTACAGATAGGGAAACTGGAGCACAGACAGGTGAGGTTCCTCACCCACGGCCACACTGCTAGACAGTGGCAGAGTTAGGACTTGACCCCTGACCACTCTGGTCTTCTTCTCTCATGAAAGTTGTATACAAGGTTCCAGCTTTCCTTTCTTTCTGTCCAGATGAGAGAGACAAGAATAGAAAATGAGCAAGAATATACCATTTAGTGACAAGGGTAATGAAGATCTCAAAAGAGGAGGACTGGAGGAATGCCAGCCTTGGTTGGGGGTGAATAATTCACTCAGACTCATAACCTAGAAAGGTTGTTATACTCCAGGTCACAATAGATTATAGGGAAAGAATACAGATTAAAATCAGCAAATTTATACCTGGGTGGGATTAAGCGGATACCAGGCATGAGCTTCCAGCTGTCCCCTTCCAATGCAGTCCCACCTTATAACTCTCCCAGCAACAATGTGTGACAACCTGCACTGAATATTTCCAACCAGGGAAACCCACCTGAGCCTTGGTGTCAGGGTTTTTACTAGGGGTTGTTCACATGGGCTTGGTTGCCCACTCATGTGGCTGACCTCAGCTTATTCAAGGGACAAGCTAATAGTGCACAGTGGCCCAAGGCCACTATCACGAGTCACATTGTGAGCATGACTCTCTGGCCTGGTCTAAGGTCTGAGCTATACAGACACTCTGATCAGGCAAGATACTCCAGGGCCTTAAAGAGATGACCTACCAGGCTCAAGGCAAAACATCATGCAGACAGGCCTTCCTTTGGAAGGTGAAAGCCCACTAAGTTAACTCTTCATGGCACAGGAATAACTAGTGGATCAAGAATGCATATTGGAAGAGTTCATGTTAAACCTAGAGCTGGAAAGAAATGGGTGCTCATCTGATCCAGCCTTCAGATGAGGCTGCAGCCCTAGGCAACACCTGTACAGCAGCCCGTGAAAGACCCTGAAGGAGGAGCCATGCCGATGTGAGAGAGTTCTAGGCAGAGGGAACAGAGGGTGTAAAGGTCCTGCGATGGGACTTAGCTTCAGAGAAGTGAAGGCCAAGAGGGGATGAAGGAAGGAGGTGATATCAGAAGGGCCATTGGAATGCCTTATGGACAGGCTGACACTGCAGTTTGGGGCTTGAACAACTGAGCTGCTGGTGGAACCATATACTAAAAACAAGAAAATCAGTGGACAGACTCCAAGACAGCCCCCATGATCCCTGCATCCTGGTATCCATGTGTAATGCCATCCTCTTGAGTGTGGGCAAGGCCTCATGACTCACTTCTAATAGGAGAGTAAGACCAAGGTGGTGAGATGTCACTTTCAAGATTTGGTTATAGAAGATAGAGATTTTCATCTTGCTCCCATGGAGCTTCCTATCTCTCCCTCCCCCTCCTCCTCTCCCTCTCCCTCCCCTTTCCTCTCCCTCTCCCTTTCCCTCTCCCTCTCTTCCTCCCTCTCCCTTTCTGTCTCTTGGTTTGGTGAAACCAGCAGTCACATTGTGAGCTGCCCTGTGGAAAGACCCATGTGGTGAGGAGTAGAGAGCTGCCTACTGAAAAGCCAGTGAGAAACTTAATCCTGTCAACAGCACCTGAGTGAATTTGGGAATGGACCCTTCCCTCAGCTGTCACTGTGGCCCATTAGAAACACTGGAACAAAGAACCCAGGGAAGCCATACCTCATTCCTGACCCACAAAAAATGTGAGATCATAATTATTTGCTGTTATTTTAGACCCTTATGTATGGGGCAATTTGTTGCACAGCAATAAATCACAAACACCACATATTTCTCCAGAGATTAAGAGGTGAATCAGGAATTATAGTGTCTGCCCAGTTGGAATAAAATTGTAATAGATGTCTGCCTTGGGCTGGTTTCCCTGAACTGCAGAGTCTGAGATAAGGATTGAGTGTGGGTACATCATTAGCAGTGGATCTTACAAAGCATGAGTAGAGAAGAAGGGATATGAGATAGGGAGGTTTAGGCAGTAAATCACGAGAGTTTGAATGAACAGTTTCTGCAGTGTGCACTGGGGCTCAGTCCTTCCAGGGACCTCTGAGAGTGTGTAGGACCCACCCTGGAAGAATGAGGGAGCTGGGTTATTGACCCACAAAAGATTATGGAGGGTCATTCCCAGGGATGCTAACTCCCTATCAATTCTGACCTAGAGCCACATGGGCCATAGAAAGTCCCAGGCAGAGCATCTTGGGTGTTCACCAGAGCAGGGACTACAGGGAGATGAATGAGGCACAAAGATTGATTGCTCCCTTGGCCTGTTCTACAATGTCTCAGCTCATTGCTGTGACAGATCCTGTCTTAATTTAACATTTTGCTATTTCAAGCATGGTGCATGTTTTGCATTAATTTTGATTTTTTTAAACACTGCATTCAAATAACAGTCATCTTTACTATTCATTTCCTTGGTGTCCCTTAAATTTTGCTTCAATTCTTACTATCGTCCCAGCCCTGGGGATCATGGATGAGGGAACTATCACCATCATCAGCACACATGGGAGAGGACTCAGTTGTCAGCTGCCACATCTGAATCCGGGTGGGCTCAGTTCTGCTCTAGTAACAAGCAAAGCTCAAAGCTCCATGGTTTATAGCATCAGAGATTTTCCTTCTCACCGGGCTACAGTCTGCACACATAGGAAAAGAAAACAGAGTGTGGCCACTCTAAGCCTCCTGTGGGTTTTTTTTTTATATTCTGCTTTTAATATATTTTTATTGATTTCATAGAGAAAGGGAGAGGAGAGATAGAAACATCAATGATGAGAAAGAATCATTGATAGGCTGTTTACTGCACGCCCCCTACTGGGGATCGAACCTGCAATCTGGCCTAGTGCCCTTAAGTGGAATCGCATGCAGGCTGACACTTTATCTGCTGAGCCAAACAAGCTAGGGATGGATTTTTTTCTTAATGTGGTGAAATACACATAACTTAAAAGCTACCATCTTAACCATTACTTAAATGGACAGTTCAGGAGCATTAAGTACATTCACATGCAACCATCACCACCATTAATCTCCAGACTGTCTTATCTTTACAAACTGGAACTTGGTTCCTATTAAACATTCATTCCTGCCCTAACTGGTTAGGCTCAGTGGATAGAGTGTTTGCCTGTGGACTGAAGGGTCCCAGGTTCAATTCCAGCCCCTAGTTGCGGGCACCTCACAAGTGGGGTTGTGTAGGAGGCAGCTGATCGATGTTACTCTCTCATTGATGTTTCTAGCTCTCTGTCCCTCTCCCTTCCTCTCTGTGAAAATCAATAAAATAAACAAACAAACAAACAAACAAAAACATTCATTCCTTATCTCCTCCCCACCACCCTAGCCCAAGGCTCCCACCATTCTACTTCCGGTCTCTATGAGTGTGACTTCTCTAGGGACCTCATAAAATTGGAGTCACACAGTATTTGTCTTTATATGACTGCTTTATTTCATCAGCTTAATCTCCTAAGGGGTCATATATATTATACCATGTGTCAAAAATTTCTTCCTTATAAAAATATTTAAAGTAGTAAAAAAGAAATAAAACTTATTGTAATCATTTTAAGTGTGCAGTTCAGTAGTGTTAAGTACATTCACATTGTTGTGCCACCAACACCTAAAACATTTTTATGTTCTTGCAAAACTGATACTCTCCACCCACTAAATGCTAACTAACTCCCCAGCCCCCTCTTTCCATGCCTGACAACCACCGTTGTATTTTCTTTTTCTATGAATTTCACTACTTCAGATATGTCATATAAGTGAAATCATGGAGAATTTGTCCTTTTGTGACTGGCTTCTTTTGTTCAGCATAATGGCAGCAACTCTATTCTTTCAAATACTTATTTGTATGTGCATTTCAAAGGCCACCTCCTTCCACGAAGAACCCATCACCAACAAATACAAGTATCAGATTGGAAATCATTTTGAATATTTTAAGGGCAGGTCAATAAAAAGGGAAGCAATGTCTACATGAGGATGTCAAAAAAGATATTATCAGAAAAGCAACAGCTCTCTAGCCATGTTAACCAATAAGTTAAGTCCCTGGATAGGATATATCTGGAAAGAAAAAGTTTTACTTTTTTAGTCTAGAAATGATAAGTGGTAGGCAAGCTGCAGAGGGGAGATGTTTACATTTGGAGGGGCCTGACCCTCAAGAGTAGAACTTCCACATCTACTCATTAAACATAATTTTTACTCTCATTTTCTTCTCTAAGATCATTCAGCCATTGAAAGCAGATGTAGAAATAAAACTTTACTGAATTAAAATTTACCCAAGTGACAGTAAGTTTGCAGATGTGGCCTCCATTCTTTTCTCTTTCCATGTCTTTGTCAATGTGATTGTGAGCTTCTCCCATCCAGAGGTGTAGTCTTTTTCTCCACCTTTCAACTGGGCTGGACTTAGGATTTTTTTAGTGGTTTGGTCAAAAAAATATGGTGGAAGGGACAGTGCGCCTTACCAGGCCTGGGTGTATTTTCACTGCTCTCACTCGGAACCCTGGCTGAGCCATGTGAGCAAACCCCGGGGCCTTCCAGAGAAGGAGAGGACAGGCGGACAGAGCTCATTTATTCCAGCCAAGCCCTCCCTAGATCAGTCACCATAGCTGAGCCCCTCATGCATTAGAAAAGTCAGCAGAGACACCCCAGCTGACCCATAACTGACTGCAGACTCATGACGAGACCAGCAGAGATCAACACCTCCCCACTACACAAACCCATTGGAAAATAAAAGAATTGTATTAAACCATTTGCTTTTAGGATGGCTTGTTACATAGCAATAGTGAATTGATACTGTAATCAAAGAGAACAGAACTGAGATAAATTTTCATAATCTGGTACTTCTTACTTTTGACATTTGTATTGAAATTTGAGGACAGCATTCAAAATCATTCTGTTATTCAAATATATTCAACTGTATTTCAGTTAACTGTAGGAAAGTGCCTCCATTGAGGTTCCTTCTAGGTAGTCAGGACAGGGTGGGAGGTCATGCATGTTTGTGCAGGAAAATCCATTATTCTTATTCACATGACTGGGCAGAATTTCCACTCCCGGGCAATTAATCTGCTTTATTTATTTATTTATTTTATTTATTTTATAAAAAATATATTTTATTGATTTTTTACAGAGAGGAAGGGAGAGAGATAGAGAGTTAGAAACATCGATGAGAGAGAAACATCGATCAGCTGCCTCCTGCACATCTCCCACTGGGGATGTGCCTGCAGCCCAGGTACATGCCCTCGACCAGAATCGAACCTGGGACCTTTCAGTCCGCAAGCCGACGCTCTATCCACTGAGCCAAACCGGTTTCGGCCCGCTTTATTTTTTATTTTTCACTTTGGTTATTTTGACAGTTTGTTTTGTTTGTTTGTTTGTTTGTTTTTTGTTTTTCAGATCCTCTATTCACATTAACATTCAATGTGATTTTCCAGGAAATAAAAATTCCCCCACACCAAAATACCATTCCAGATCTGGTACACTTATATATATGACTCCATTGGAAGTGCTATCAGCATAGTCTTTGCAAAGAGCCTAAAGCATACATTTCAGAGGTTTTTAGAAGTTGTTTGTAATGTTCATGTTTACTTCGTAGGCCAAACTGCTTTCTAATGAAGACAGCATCATGCTTTGTGCAAGAATGGAAACCTCAAAATAATCATCATAAAGCTTCTGGGAGAATAAAGTATGATGATCCACAGATATAAGATGAAATCCACAATGTTGAAGTTTTAAATGGTTAGAGGAGCCCAGACCAGAAGGCAAGCCCAAACCAACATTAGACGAGTGAAATATGATATGGTACTAAATGATCTGTAAAGTTTTGTTTGGATCTTAAGTCTAATTATAAGGCGTAATCTGAATTCAGTTCAGGCCAGCCAGCAGAAATTGACTTGCAATTTTTAATTGTATTTATTATGCATACCATTCTGGAAGGCTCCTTTAGTGTACACTGTTGTACTTTTTGTCCTGGCAATTTGAGGGTGTGCCAATACCACAAAATCATCAAGAGAACAGGCCATTCTCCCTCTTCATCATAATTAGACATGTCATCTGCAATCATTGCACTAAAGTCTAAAGAAAATTCCAGGTATCTTTTGGTAGTGATTGTTTATGATGTCCCAACAAAAACTAAGAATTTAAAGCTTCCACTAAGCACTAAATTCCAGTAGGCAATGGCCATTCCTAAAGCTAATCCTTTTTGTCCTGTATCCTTTGCAAAATTAAAAGTAAACTGCTGTATGCCATCTATTCCAATTTTATTTTTACTTTGATGATTTTTATATCTAGTGTATAGATGTTTTAACTTCTTCCTGTCCAATGATCCTTTTACACTGTCTCATATATACCATTCAGGATTTTGGAAAGAATTGGTCTCTTGCAACATCTAACTTCTAGTCATTTTGAGATAGGCAACTTCCTGCTGGTTTTTCACTAGGTTGTGTGAAGATCATAAAGTAACCCAGGTTATCCTTCTGCAATGAAGTAAACTTGTTCATGTTGTGTCCTCCAGGCTTCTTCCCTCCTCCTCCAGCTCCAGGGTAAATGGAGGATAGACGGATCCTCGCCTAGGCTCCTGAACTCTATTTCATGCACAGTGCGGGGCAGCCCTTGGTGCAGCCGAGGAAGCAACTCTGGGTCTGGGAGTGGCAGAGGGTTGGGGGCAGGTGTCAGGAGCCCTTCATGACTTTTCTCTTGAGAGCAGGGTCCTCTCAGGCATGTGAGATTCATCCTTTAATTATAAAGATTGAAGATATTCCTGAGTGTAATGGATATATATATGTATATCCTATAAAGCCTAATATGCAAATTGACCAAGTGGTGGAAGAGCCGGTCGCTATGTTGTGCACTGACCACCAGGGCGCAGATTCTCAATACAGGAGCTGCCCCGAGGCGCAGGCCCCAGGCCAGCCAAGGTGGGTGACTGCAGGGGGTCCACCCAATCACCTTAGTAGCCAAGTATAGTTTTGTCCATAGAGGTAGTAAAATTCATGACAATTCTTTAAGAAAGCAATAGAAAAATTTGAAATGATATATGTCATAAGAGAATAAATTATACTAAAGCAATTCATGTTAACACATAAAATAAATGAATATTTCCAATTCCTTATGGTCCAAAAATTAGATTAATCTCTGTCAGACTTTTGATCCTGAAGCTTGAAACCTGCATTCCTGGGCAATTTGTCAGCCCAGTACAGTTGGCCCTTGAAAAGCTTACCTGCCAAGGAATCTTTCCAGGGCCCCCTTTATGTCCTTGTTCCTCAGACTGTAAATGAAGGGGTTCAGCATGGGTGTGACCACGGTGTACATCACCGAGGCTGTTGCACTTGAGTGTGCATTTTGGGTAGCAGTAGAGCTGAGGTAAACTCCAAGGCTTGTACCATAAAATAAGGAGACAACTAAGAGGTGAGATGCACAGGTAGAAAATGCTTTATACTTCCCTTGAGATGATGAGATCCCTCGTATGGAGAAAAGTATCTTAGAGTAAGAGTAAAGGATCCCAGCAAGGGGACCACCACCTAGCAGCCCAGCTGAGGAATACATCACGATGTTGTTAAGAAAGGTATCAGAACAGGCAAGTTGGAGCACCTGATTGAGTTCACAGAAAAAGTGGGGGATTTCCAAGTCTGAGCAGAAGTGCAGACCCAACACCATTAAGCTTTCTAACAAGGAATTCAGGACACTCATGATCCAGGACAGCAAAACCAGCAGTCCACAGAGATGGGGGTTCATGATGACCATGTAGTGTAGAGGGTGGCAGATGGCCACAAACCTGTCATAGGCCATCACAGTCAGGATAATGCTGTCCAACACTGCAAAGAGGATATAAAAATACATCTGTGTGATACAGCCTTCATAGGTGATGACTTCACTCTGTGTCTGGATGTTGACCAGCATCTTTGGGATGGTGGTGGAGGTGAAACAGATGTCTACCAAGGACAGGTTGGAGAGGAAGAAGTACATGGGTGTGTGGAGGTGGGAGTCTGAGCTGACAGCCAGGATAATGAGCAGGTTTCCAAACACAGTGATCAGGTACATGGAGAGGAAAAGCCCAAATATGAGGGGCTGCAGTTCCAGTGCCTGTGAAATTCCCAGAAGAAGAAATTCTGAAATTTGTGTACCATTGCCTGGTTCCATGTGTTGGAGTTGACTACAAAAAACAATTAAAAATTAATTTTCATGTTAGCAAGCATTAGTAACTGAGAATAAATATCACGTTTATATTTTTTAAAAAATATATTTTATTGATTATTTTACAGAGAGGAAGGGAGAGGGATAGAGAGTTAGAAACATCGATGAGAGAGAAACATCAATCAGCTGCCTCTTGCACACTCCCTACTGGGGATGTGCCTACAACCAAGGTACATGCCCTTGACCGGAATTGAACCTGGGACCTTTCAGTCTGCAGGCCAACACTCTATCCACTGAGCCAAACCAGTTAGGGCCACGTTTATATTTTAGAATCAGGATAATAACTTGCATTTTTGTTGTTTTATCTGGTCTCCATTAATGTTTCTTTATTGGCATTTCTCATTAGAAATTCCTTTTCTTACATCAACCTGTTCTTCAAACATAATGTATACCGCTGTTTCACTGAGGCTATCTTTCATGCATATGAGACATATATATTGACTATAGACCATGTTCTAGGCACTGTTCAGGGTATGAGATGCTTAAAAACAAAAGTCTACAAACTAATGATAGAGCAATAATATAATCAAATAAAAATAATAATATAACAAATCTAATGTTGAAGATGCTATAAAGAAAAGTAAATCACATTAAATGGAGAGAGTGGATAGAAGGTGTTCTTTTTCATAGAGTTTAGCCAAGACTTGCCAATGCTGACACTTTAACACAAACCTCAATGAAGACTGAGTGAGAGACTAAGTGGGAAAGTGTTTCCCAGGGAGAAGGAACAGCCTGTACAAAGGCCCTGAGGATGATTGTTGTTTTAGAAAATGAAGGCTCCGGAGTTTGAAGATGCAGCATGTGGCGGATTATTCTTGCAGTTCCTCCCAGAACCAAGCTGGCAATAAAACTAAATTAGAGAATATTCACCCTGAATTACCAATTGAAGACTAGCTGAAGAGGAGACTATTAAAGAAGGAAGGGCAGAAACCACCCTGAAAGTGGTAGGGAGATTGTGGTTTTGGGAGGGGCTGGCACCACACTCACAGGGCAGGCCAAGTTGAGGAGGGCTATCTCAGCTGTGGGGATTTCCCCCTGAGAGTAGTGAGGCCTGTACACCAGGCTGGGCTCCCCAGCTTCCAGAGCCAGAGGCAGGAAACCTGCCCACATAGCATCTATCAGTGAAAAGCAGCAGGGCTTCTACCAGCAGGGGGTGATGGATCCTGCTGGAGATAAAGCCACTTTGTCTATATATTTTAAAATCTTTATTGTTGAAAGTATTACAGATGCTCCCTTGTTTCCTCCACTGACTTCTAGCCCACTCCTGTCCCCTACCCATGGCCTTCACCACCCTATTGTCTGTGCCCATGGCTTATGCATAAATAATACAAATTCTTTGATTAATCTCTTCTTCTCCCACTCACTCTCCCCCACCTTCCCTTTGAGGTTCAACAGTCTGTTCATGCTTCTATGACTCTGGGTCTATTTTTGATCATCATTTTATTTGGTTCATTATATTCCTCATATGAATGAGATCATGTGTTACTTACCTTTCTCTGAATGGCTTATTTCTCTTAGCATAACTCTCTAAATGCTGCTGCAAATGGTAAGAGTTCTTTCTTTTTTACAGTTGTGTAGTATTTCATTGTGTAAATGTACCACAGCTTTATATCCACTCATGTGCTGACAGGCACTTGGGTTGTTTCCCAATCTTAGCTATTGCAAATTGGCTGCTAAGAACATAGGGGTGCATATATTCTTTCTGAGTGGTGTTTTAATTTCTTACAATATATTCCTAGAAGTGGGATCACTGGATCAAATGGGAATCCAGTTTTAATTTTTTGAAAAAACTCCATACTCTTTTCCATAGAGGAAGCCACTTTGTTTTTAAAGGGGCAGAGCACAGAATTTTCATTCATAGCCGCTCACCCTGGCTTCAGTGAAGTGGGGAGTGGTGGTGCAGACTGGAGTCACCTGAGAAAAGTCTGGGATTAGAAGCCTTGTTGAGAGACATGGAGAGTAGCTTCCAGGATACCTGTGCTCAATCTTCCTCCCCAGTTCTGCAGTAGCCATTTTTCCAGAGAGGTACAAGCCGCTCCCCTCAGCTGCAGAGGCCCAACCTATAGGTCTGGTCAGACTCAGGAAGCATCAGTGACTGGCTTTGGGGAGAGGCCATTCTCCAAACTTTATTGGGAACCTGACTGGCCCTTCTCCCTCATGGAAGAGCTGATAGAAATTGATGACTTCCAGCAGACCCCACTGGCCTGCCTAAGAGTGGATCTGCCCAATAAGGTTAGGGAAATTCAGTCTAGCCTCGGTTCTCAAATGTCTCCCAACTCGAACAATTCAGTTCTTGACCAAGTTGTTCAGAGAAACCATGTCTTGAGTGTCAAACAAATTTTGTGCATGATCAAAAGCGTCTTGCAAGACACAAACAAAGGAGAGAATGAGAGTCAAGTTGACTGTGCTGTGAATATTTTCATGTAGTTTTGTTGGTGGTGTTGTTTTTGTTGTTACTATTGTTTTGTTTTGCTTTTGTTGTTGGTGAAATGGATGATTAGTGCAATTTTAAAACCTAAAGTGACCATTAGATGTGCTGATGTTGCTAAGGGCATAAAAGTGCTCACAAAACAAAGATCATAGGCAATTGGAGAGGTAGAAAAACTGTTGATTTGGATAAAGAAAAGCAGTTAGCCTGTGACAGAATTTTGGAAGCATTGATATGTGAAAAAGTGAATACTGCACTCCTGGAATGAGTGGTAAAAGGTATTCATTTAAGGCTAGTAAGGGGTGATTCAATAAATAAGGAAAAGAAGTGTTTGTTTATAGATTGTACAGTACTGTAGACATGTACTGTATATAAGAAAGGTTGAAACAGGGAACCATTTGGGGGTCTGCAACAAGGTAATTCAATTTACATTATTTCTAATGGAGAAAAAATTGTTCAGTTTTCAAACATATCTCTTCTCCAACAATTTTCTGGAATTAATTACTAGTAAGTTTGAGAGTATTTTGTGAGAGTCTCAGGTGTGTGGCTCTGGGACAGGGAAACACACCTATCATCTTCTTCGATGTCTGAATGGCACCTCCCCCTCATGGGATAGACAGAGGTCTCATCTTCCCGATTCTGCCAAAAGCCCTTTCAGAAACAGTTTTTTCAGTGACTAAATGTGATAGCTAGTGGGCATATGAAAGAGGGACAAGTCAGACCCCAAAGTGACTTGGGATGTTTGCTGACCCACCTTTGGGGTCCATGCAGCCATACAGCTGACCTTGGAGAGTAGCTTGTCCTTCCTGTGCACAGTTAAGCTCAGTGGAGGCAGCCACAAAAGGGGGGTCACTTCAAGCTTCAACTAGGTTGCCCAGATCCAAATGTGGGCAGCTTCTGACATTGGCTAGCACCAAAGTCCCTACCAGAAGGCCCAGAATCAACATACAAAACAGTTATCCTCAGGCAACACAAGGGAAGGCTACAAAGAGAGATCCCAGGAGCTCACTAAACTCTGCCTAAATGAACTCCACTCTGTTTTTTTATTTCATTATTTTCTCTTTATTGCTTTATTATTTTTTCTTTCACATTACTTATTTTTCTCTTTCCTTTTGTATTCTATTCTTTCTTTATTTCACTTATTTTTTGCTTTTCTTAGTTTTTCTTTCTTCTCTTTTCCACTGTTCTTCTTATTCTTTATCTTCTTGTTTACTCCTTTCTTTCCTTTCATGTTATTTTATCTTCTGCATTTTTTCTTATTGTATTCTTTTATTTTTCTTCTGTTATTGTTCTTGGTCTCTTTCACATTCTTTTTTCTATTCTGGTTGTTTTAATTGCTGTTGGATTCCTTTGTATGTTTTTGTTTTCTTTCTTATTTTATTGGATCAATATCTTTAAAACAGTTCACACAATGTGATCAGGGCTGAGCTTCACATTCAGCCAGCCTGAGGGTGGATCCCATCCACAAATGGCACAACAACAATCAAGATATAGTTACAACTGAAGAGCCCCCTGTCCCACATAAAAAAAAACACACACACACACAGTGGACATTTCTAGAGCATCCGGCTCAAGAGATAGGTGGCTGCACCACTGGGCACTACAGAACACTTCCTTTGAAAGAGCACCCCATGAAGAATGGGAATCAAGCATTTCTATCTAATGTATAGAAACAAACACAAAGAAACAGCTTTGGGAGAAAAGATATAATCTCCAAATGAAAGAAAAGTAGGAACCTCCAGAAAAAAAAGCTAAATAAAATGGAGGCAGCAATTTATCAGATATACAGTTCTAAGTAATATTTATAAGAATGCTCAAGGAACTTAGAGAGAACTACAGGGAACATAATGGGAACCACAAGGAACTTAGTGGGAACTACATAAACATGAAAAAGGACATAAGAACCATGAATAAGAACCACTCAGAAATGAGGAATACTACCTGGTGAGAGAGATACATTTACAAGTCCAGAAAGCACAGAGAGTCCCAACAAGAGGAACCCAAAGAGGCCCACACCAAGACACATCATAATTAAAATGCCAAGGGTTAAAGACAAAGAGAGAATCTTAAAAGCAGCAAAAGAAAAGCAGTTAGTTACCTATAAGGGAGCACTCATACGACTATCAGCTTTTTTTTTTTTTAACAGAAACTTTGCAAGTCAGAAGGGAATAGCAAGAAATATTCAAAGTGATGAATAGCAAGGACATATAACCAAGATTACTCTACCCAGAAACACTATCAGTTGGAACTGAAGGTCAGATAAAGAGCTTCTCAGACAAGAAAACGGTAAAGGAGTTCACCACCAAACCAGTATTACATGAAATGTTGAAGGTTATTCTTTAAGAAGAGTAAGAAGAAGAAGAAGAAAAAGAAGAAGAGGAAGATGAAGAAAAATATGAGAAAAAAAGATAAAAAAATATGAACAATAAAATGGCAATAAATACATAGCTATCAACCACTTAATATAAAAATAAAAATAAACAAACAAGTAATCTAATGAAGAAAATAGACTGATGAATAAAATAGAAACAGAGGTATGGAAAAATGGAATAGACTAATGACTCTCAGAAGGAAAGGACCAGGTGGGGAGGGTGGGAAGATATCAACTAAAGAACTTACATGCACATATGCATTACCTATGGACACAGACAATAAGGAGGTGAAGGTCTGGGGCTGGGTGAGAACGGGGTGGAGTGGAACAATGGGGAGAAAAAAAGGCTTAATACCATTTCATTAAACAATGGATGGACCTCCAATGTGATAAAGGAAAAAAAAACAACACCTGGAAACAAATGAAAAAGAACACACAGCAACCAAAAATCTATGGGACAAAGGAAAAGCAATCCTGAGAGGGAAGTTCGTAGTTTTAAAGACCTACCTGAAGAAACAAGAAAAATTTCTAAGAAGCTATCTAACCCTAAAACTTAAAAAAATAGAAACAGAGCAAAGAGAAAAGCCCAGAGTAAATAGAAAGAAGGAAATAATAAAGATCAGAGTGGAAATAAATGACATAGAGACTAAAAAAAAAACAATTAATAAGATAAATGAAACCAACAGCTGGTTCTTTGAAAAGATAAACAAGATTGATGCACCTTGAGCCCAACTCATCAAGAAACAAAGAGCGAGGGCCCAAGTAAATAAAATCAGACACAAAAGCAGTGAAGTAACAACTGATACCATTGAAAAAAGGCTTGTAAGAAAATACTATGAACAACTACATGCCAACAGGCTGGACAATATGATCAAAATGGACAAATTCCTAGAAACATACAATTTTCCAAAACTGAATCAGGAAGAGCCAGAAAACCTGAATAGGCCAATAACAACTGATTAAATTGAAACAGTAATAAAACAACAAAACAACAATAACAACAAACCTCTCAGGAAGCAAAAGCCCTGGGCCAGATGACTTCACCTGGGAGTTTTACCAAACATTCAAAGAAGAAGTATCCACCTCAAACTATTACAAAAACTCCAAGAGGAGGGAAGTCTCCCAAGCTCTTTTTTATGAAGCCATCATTATCATTATAACAAAATCAGATGAAGACACCACAGAAAAAGAGAATTACAGGTCAATCAATATCCCTGGTGAGGATAGATGCTAAAATATTCAACAAAATATTAACAAATCTGATTCTCAATGTATTAAAAGGATCATACGTCATGACCACTTTGGATTTATTCCAGGATGCAAGGCTGGAACAATATTCACAAACAAATCGAAGACAAAATTCACAGGATCATATCAATAGATGCAGAAAAAGCATTTGACAAAATTCAAAATTCATTTTTGGTAAAATTTCTCACAAAGTGGGAATAAAGGGATCATACCTCAACGTAATAAAGGCTATATATGACAAACCTACAGCCGACATCATACTCAATGGGCAAAAACTGAAAACATTTTCTCTAAGAACAGGAAGACAGGGATGTCTGCTTTTACAACTCTTATTCAACATAGAACTGGAAGTCCTAGCCACAGTGGTCAGACATGAAGGAAACATAAAAGGCATCCAAATTGGAAAGTAGGAAGCAAAACTGTCATTATTCGCAAATGACAGGATACTGTCCAAATAGTGATGCTATTTAACTCAGAATTTCTCAGCCTCAGCACTGTTGACATTCTGGGACAGACCGCGCTCTGTGCTGCAGTCTGTCCTGTGAATTGGAAGTTGTTTAGCAACCCTGCCTCCACCCACCCACTACAGTATGACAGTCACCAGTTTCTCTGGACATTACTTGATGTCTCATGGAGGACAAAATCACCCCTGATCAGAACCTCAATTTGAAATTAATAACTTAAACATTTCATACCATAGATATGACAGTAATCCTATATAATAAAAGGCTAATATCCAAATTGACCAAATGGGTGAAATACTGGTTGCTATGACGTGCACTAATCACCAGGGGGCAGATGCTCAATGTAGAAGCTGCCCTCTGGTGGTCAGTGCGCTCCCACAGGGGGAGCGCTGCTCAGCCAGAAGCTGGGCTCAAGGCTGGGGAGCAGAGCGGTGGTAGCGGGAGCCTCTCCCACCTCTGTGGCAGCGCTAAGGATGTCCAACTGCCAGCTTAGACCCGCTCCCCCCCAGGCCTAAGCCATCAGTGGGACATCCCCTGAGGGCTCCAGGACTGCGAGAGGGTGCAGGCCAGACAGAGTGACCCCCCTCCCACAGTGCACAAATACCTTGCATCAGGCCTTTAGTTTAATGATAAAGAGTGTAAAAGACCATCAAAAGTGTGAGTAGCAGTCACTCTATGAACTCTATGTAGCCACTGAAATAAATACATTGATTCATCAAGCAAACAAACCCAGCAATCTCTTGCCTCTGGACTAAGTAGAATGGGCTCTCAGGTGACAGCAGGTAATTGTTCCTGGCTTCCATTCTCTGCGACCCTCCCATGCAGGGTCAGCTGGGTTTTGGACTCACCTGGATAAGATCTCTTAGAGGCAGGTTATTGTGGGGACATCTGAATTCCTCCCTGAACACTTGATGATAGAGACTAAAGTTCTGTTCACAGGCAAAACAGCAGGAAGGTGTGGAATATCAGTCTCCAGCCAGAATTGGCCTCCAAGCAAACAGAACAATGACAAATAAACATAACCGTGCTCCTCCCAGCTTAAGTTTACACACGCTGAGAGACTGGAGATGAGGAGATATTATAAATCCTTGTACCTGCTCCTCAGGCACATGTCCCTCTCGTTACTCCCACCTCTAAGCACACGGATATGATATATTTTATAGCAGGAGGAGGATTAGAGTAGCAGATGGAACAGGCATGTTAATCGGCTGGCTTGGGACTAAGGTAACCACAATGATTCTGTTAATGTTGAAGAGAGAGGCAAAAGAATTGGACTCAGAGAGACTTTGAAAATGCTACCCAGCTGGCTTGAAGATGGAAGAAGGAACATGAGCCAAGGAATGCAGGCAGCCAGTCACACTAACAGGCATCAGAGAGAAACAGATCCTCACCTCAGCTTCTAGAAGGACCCCAGCCCTGCACACATCTGGATATTAGTCAGTGAGATTCATTTCAAGCTTCTGACATCCAGACTGTAAGAGCATATGTTTGTTTGTTTCAAGCAACTAGTATGGGAATATGTTACAGCAGCTATAGGATTCGAATATAGACATTTACTCAATAACATTTGTCTGAGGAACTGAGTTTAGGCCTATTCATTCATTAGCTTCCCTTGGGTAAGGGCATTTTATGTTAAAAACACATATGAAGTAGAAAAATATTTTTAATTAGATTGGAGACATTCCCTCCTCAGCTGATACAGTGAAGGCCTCACTGCATATATGTAAACTCACTGTGCTGCTTCTGTGGCATTAAGAGTTAAGGTACAATGGATGACCTTTAATTCTCCATCTATGTAACTATGCTGACTTTTTTCTCAGCACCCTATACCTTTGTCTAGAAGATGGTCAGTCCTCAATTTATATTCCCAGATGCATGCCAGAATTTCTTATTACATTTAGAGACCACTGGAGGAAAGGCTGAGTGTGGGGTAGGAATTCCTTTCAATTGTTTCAACAGAGAAAGTCAATGGGTAACAAATCCAAGAATATATGCAGCCCTGCCAATGATAAATAATTAATCAAAGTAAAACTATTTAGTATTCTTTTCCAAACTCATTAAATATTTATTTCACATGAATAGCCAGCATGAGAGAAGATACTGCAATGAATGTCTCACAGATTACTGTTGAAAGGAACCAATTCCCTGACTTGTCAGGATCTTTTCAATAAATACAAAGCATGCTCAAATACACACCATTTTTGAAATTTAATAAAAAGACTCTCACTTTACTGCACTGTTCTTCTGAACTAATTTTCTATCACCTTCTTCCCGAAAAATAAATCTTTCCAGATACATTTTCATTTTACCGCAATCATTTTATGCATCTCACTCATTCTATAGTGTCATGCAACTGGACTCCCATTCTTATCACTTTATTGTTAACTATGGCCTTATAATACAGATTCAAACAAACACATATTTCTTAATGTATTACCTAACTTAATTACAAATGATTTCCTTAACACAAAATGCCAACACAGTGAGCTCTTATCTCTGGTCTAGGCTGTTTGGGCTCCCAGGTTACTTAGGTGAAATTTGTCAGGTTCCATCCTCACTGACCTTTTCCTGACGGACCTGCTGGGCTCCCAGACTCACTTGGATGGGTCTCTGAGAGGAAGGTCTCCGTGTGGAAGTCTGAATTGCTCCCTGGATAGTTGATGATGGAGACTGAAGCTCTGTCCTCATATGAGACAGCAGGAAGGAGTGAAGCATCAGTCCCTGAGAACAGCTTAGGAATCAAAAGCAGCAGCTATACCCTGCCCCCTAGTGTTGTATAGGCTGAGGCCTGCACAGGGGAGATACCTACAGCTCTCTCTATACCTGGCCATCAGGCACATTTCCCTTGTGTTATTCCAACCTCTAAGCACATGATTTCCCTCAGGGCCTCTGGAATAAGCAGAAAGGAAAATTTTCCTAATGATTCTCTGATCCCAGGTGACCAGGTTGTAAGTCAAGTGTACTCAGTTATTATGACTCCTTGTCTTGGTCTCGCCTGTTTTCTAGAGGTCGAAAGACCTACTACCCTATCCCATACTTGAATTCCCTTTTTCTTCAAAGTCTGATTGGGGGTGGGCCACTGACCTGATATGTCTGGAAAATTGCTATTCTCCTCTTCAAAATGGCAGAACTGGGCTCCTTTGGGATGCAATCCAGGGCACCACACTCTTTGGGTTTCTGACATATTTGTTAAAATAATGAGGATTTTATACTTATATCACCCGTTAAAAACTGTCATTTGTACCCGCATAAAATATTTATTAATTTTTCTGGCCAGTGTGCCTCACTTGGTTAAGAATCTTCCCATGTACCTACAAGTTGCTGGTTTGATTCCCAGTCAGGGCATATGCCTGGGTTGAAGGCTGGATCCCCAGTAGGGAGTGTGAAGAAGGCAGCCCATCAATGTTTCTCTCTCATGAATGTTTCTCTCTCTCTAAAAAATAAATCAATAAAAACATATTAAAATATATATTCATTGTAAGAGATACACTTAGATATTTTTATGCCACATGACCTTAGCTTATCATTTTTTAGGAATTTCCTGATTTAATTTTTAGAAAAGTCCATTGTATGAGGAATTTCTGTAAACATTTCTATATTTGACAGGTGGAAGATCGCAAATCTGGCCAATTTGTGTTGAATCCATTCCTGGCATAATCAGTGTGACTGGGGTGAGAGAGACATGGGAATAACTGGGCCATGGTGTGGTGGTGATGGTGGTGATGGTGGTGGCGGTGGTGGCGCTGTGTGTATGAGGTTTGTGGATGTGAGAGGTCCTCAAAGCAGGGATAGCTGCATTCATACATTTGAAGGCGGCTCTAACACTGTGGGGCCAGAACTCAATCAAGAGAAGGTACTAAGGCTCTTCTCTTGGTACAAAGGTACTATAGCTGCTTTGGCTCTGTGGTTAAAAGGTTGGCCTGGGGCCAAACCGGTTTGGCTCAGCGGATAGAGCGTCGGCCTGCGGACTGAAAGGTTCTAGGTTCGATTCTGGTCAAGGGCATGTACCTTGGTTGCGGTCATCTATACTTCTCCTGAGCTGATGACATTCCATGTGCAGAGGACACTATTTTAGAATATGAGTAAAGAATCCTAGAGAAAGGACCAGCACCAAGCAGGAGAGCTGAAAAATAGTGATAGTTAAAATTGTGTCAAAACAGGCAAGTTTGATCATCTGATGGAGTTCACAGAAAAAAGAGGGGTTTCCATGTCCATGCAGAAGGACCATCGTAATGCCATTAAGCATTACAGGAAGGAGTGCAGGACATTCATGATCCAGCATATCAGAGCCAGCAGTCCACAGAGCTGAGGGTTCATGGTGACCATGCAGTGCAGGTGGTAGCAAATGGTCATAAAACAGTCATAGGCCTTCCAAGTGAGGAAGGAATACATCCAACCCAGCAAAAAGTATGACAAAATACATCTGAGTAATGCAGGCTTCATAGGTGATGACTTTGCTCATGTCTGGTTGTTCCACAGCATCTTTGGGAAGGTGGTAAAGGTGAATCAGATGTCTAGCAAGGGCAGGTTGGAGAGGACGAAGTATGTGGGTGCTGGAGGCTAGGAACAGTAGTTAGCATAATAAATGCAGGAGGCCCATCAAAAGGTTGATGGACACCTTCAGCAGGGCTGAAGTTCTGCATATGATTGCCTGCTGCCAGACAGCTGAGGGCAGTTTCCCCCAACCTGATGGTCCTTTATTGTTTACCAGGCCTTACCTTTGATATGTATATCTGCTTTGCTAGAGGGCAAAATGTGTGAATAAAAAGCCTTGGGTGCAGAGATTCTACTGGAACTAAATTTCCTTCTGGCCCTCCAAAATGCTTTTCAAATTTATATTTCTTGCCTAGTCTCTTTAATCCATTTATGCACAGCCCCTTTGCCAGGTTTCTTGAACCCTAGTAGATGCTGAGAACGACTCCAGCACATGGGTGTGTGTGGAGGTGGGAGTCTGAGCTAATGGCCAGGATGATGAGCAGGTTTCCCAACACAGTGATCAGGTACATGGATAGGAAAAGCCCAAATCTGAGGGGCTGCAGTTCTGGTTTCTCTAAAGATCCCAGAAGAAGAAATTCTGAAATTTGTGTAACATTCCCAGGTTCCATGTGGTGAAGTTTCCATCTCTCCCTCTACCTTCCTTTCTCACTCTAAAATCAATAAATATATATTTAGGGAAAGAAAGTGTTATTCTCCCGTGAAATTTCTAATTTTGTTTGTGTCTCCTAACTTTTTTTCTTGATTAGATTTATTAGACATCAGTATGGTTTGGATTTATAAATTCTGTTTTTCTGTTTTTAAATCCATTAATTCCTGACTTTGTTTTTGTTATTAACTGACTCTGCTCCCCTGAAGCTTGTTTTATTCTATTAATGAATTCAATTTATTTTCATGCTTTCTTTTTTTTAACTGAAAAATCTTAAGGATATTTTTCATCTGAGTACAGCATTGGTTACACCCTGAGTTTTCACATATAGAGTTGTCATTGTAATTTTTTTTCTAAATATATTTGTATTGATTTCAGAGAGGAAGGGAGAGGGACAGAGAGATAGAAAAATCAATGATGAGAGAGAATCACCGATGGGCTGCCTCCTGCATGCCCCCTCCTAGAGATCACATTTGAGGCCAGTCATGTGCCCTGACTGAGAATCAAACCAATCGAACCGTGACCTCCTGGTTCATGGGTTGATGCTCAACCACTGAGCCACACCAGTTGAACTCATTGTAATCTTTCAAATAGTAGTTTGAATAATTCTCTTTTGACCAAGTTGTATTTGAGGAGATTGTTTTAAGAATTCCCCCATAAAGTTTTTATGTAGTTGAATTTTATGGCCTTGTAGTTAGAGAATATATCTGAATTTTTTCTTCTGATTTTTGAAATGTGTGGCTAAGAAGTTAACTGACTTTTGTCAATCAATGTTCCATGGGTGCTTAAAAAGGAGATGTATTATTTGTTGTAGACTACAAAGTTCAATATTTATCAGTTAATTAAAACAGTTTATAATTCAGAAAAAAAAGAAAACAAGTTTCAAAAAAACAACAACCAACAGCAGATAACTAGTGTCCTCCCTTATATTTACTTTATTATATCATTAAGCTATTACTGTATGACAAGCCATCCTACAAGCAAATTATTAAATATAATGCCATTATTACTAAGTGAGAGTGCATGTTATGGAGTTTTTCTGAGCTTCGCCAGTCTCCCTGTGAGACTGTAGTCAGCTGTGAGTCTTTACATGTATTTTTAAGGCTCATTCATGATGTTGTGTGTGGCCATGGTGATCTTCTCCTTTGAAGCAGTATGTCATCAGTTTACCTTATTTTTATATCTTATTTTATCTTCTATTTTAAAGAAAACAAATGGTACTGAATATGAATTGCTTTACTTTACTTCCGTGGTTCCAATATCCATGAAACTTACTTTTCTCCAGTTAAAAGAGATACTCCTACCATTTCTCAGTGTGAATCAGCTACCTGTGCTCTAGATCTTAGGCTATTTTCCTTCCATGTTTTTAAAGTATAATTCCATAATGTAAACTAAACATGATAAAAATCCACTATTTGATGAATAAAAGTCATACAAAAATTGCAGTCTACCTCATGTTCCATTTGCATATGTCAAGAAAGTACACAATAAAATTTAATGGCTTCTTATAGTAATTGTTAAACATTTAATTTACCTAAGTCTAAATTTCCAATGAAATATGGCCATATATCTCATCTATTGCTTGCAACATTCGTCATGGGGATAGTAAATGTAACTTCAGAGGAATATGGCAAACAATAAATATAATATATGGCCATATTTCATTGAGCCAAAATAAAAGAATTCCACTTTAAAGTGTGTATGTATATGTGTACTTATTCACATACATTTTTATTTCAAACAAACACACCAACATATATGTACACAAACATAGATTCATTTATAATCGCATATTTCACGTTGAAAGGAAACAAGAGAAATTTAAAGAGGATAGAAATGAAAAGAATGAATTTTTGAATTAACATAAAATTAAAAGATGTAGAAATTTAGACATGAAGATTTAAAGTAAATGGTAGACATGAACTTAAATGATGAATTGCTTTTCCTATGTTAATGCCTCAAAGGCATCAAAATCTGGAGCACATTTACATTTATGCAACAAGAAATTCTCTACCAGTTAAAGAGCCTGAATATCTCCAAACTGATTTCACATTTCTTTTACTTAAGGGGGAATTACAAAGCAAAATGCCTTTAGCTAGGGGAGGCTAAATAAATGAATAGAACCACTTGATCTCAGCTTCTTTAGGAAAATTTTTATTGAATAAAGATTTATTCACTTTTTAAAAATATATATATTTTATTGACTTTTTACAGAGAGGAAGGGAGAGGATAGAGAGTTTGAAACATCGATGAGAGAGAAACATCGATCAGCTGCCTCCAGCACACCTCCTACTGGGCCTGTGGCCACAACCAAGGTACATGCCCCTTACCAGAATTGAACCTGGGACCTTTCCATCTGTAGGCCAAGGCTCTATCCACTGAGCCAAACCAGTTAGGGCGATTTAATTCACTTTTTAATACTAATGTAAAATGACTACAAAAGTGATTTAAAACAAACACATTCATGCTGTTACAATTCCTGAGGTCAGAAACAGGAAATGGATCTCAGTGGGCTAAAATCAAGATGTTTGCAGGGCTAGGATTTTTCTGGAGGATACAAGGAAGAGTATATTTACTTTCCTACTCCAAGCTTAGATTAGCATATAAAATAACTGAAATATGTTTCTTATAATCAACAAATATTTCATAGTGAAGGGATTAAATGACAGCTCTTAACTTGTGATATAAGGAGGAAATGCCAAATTGTTTTGGCTAATGTGTCATGAAGCCCAGTGTGTAACACACCAAATTTATATCAAAGGAACTTAGTTCTCCCCCTTGTTGAAAAGAAAAATAGCAATTTTCTATAGATATCAGGGCCTGTATCCCTACCATAAGTCAATATTTGGAGATTCAAGTTTTCTAATCCAGACTGTATCCTCAGTCTTAAATTTGGAAAAAAATTTAAATCAGGATTGAGATAAGGTGCTAGAATGTTAGTCCTCTGAAACCCAACAAATGTAATGAGGAAGAACTAGTAGACACTGGACTCACTCAAATTCTAAGCTGGTTTCTTGGGAACAGTATCTCCAGGGAAACTTTCCCTTCTGCCCAGACCCACAGGGAAATCAGGTGATTAGAAGTTGCAGTAAGAACACAGAAATGCACCTAATGAGCAGACATGGGGAGCTGTAAATATCTCCTCATCTCCAGTCTCTCAGCTTGTGTGACCTTGGGCTGGGTGGGACCAGGTTGTTGCTTTTGGAATCCTAAGTTTGTCTAGGAGACCTGTGCTTGCCTCCTTCCTGCTGTCTTGTCTGGGCAAAGAGCTTCAGTCTCCATCATCAGCCATCCAGGAGGTTGGACTTTCCCATGGAGACCTTCCCCTCAGAGTTCCCAAACAGGTGAGTCCAAAGGTCCAGTAGGTACTACAGGAAAGGGTCAGAGAGAGTCATAGGCAAGGGCATGTACCAGAGGTCTCTTGATAGGACCAGCCTATGATTGTTTACCTTATTAACAAATTAATAACTAATTTCTGATGTTAAGAGAAGTAAACATTGAACTAATTGCTGACAATTAACTGATGGAAGACCAAATTTCAGCATGCCATACTCAGAACAGTACCTGGAATATGGTCTATGGTCAATATATATTTCTCAAATGCATAAAAGATATTCTCAATAAAGCAGCAATATACATCATTTTTGAAGAACAGGTTGATGGTAGAATAGGAAATTCTATTGAGAAATGCCAATAGAGATACCGTAATGGGGAATAAATCACACATCAGAAATGGAAATTATTTTCTTTATCCTAAAACATAAATATGTCACTTCTTCTCAGTTACTACTGCCTGCTAATGTAAAAATTATTTATTCATTTTTTCTATTTTCTGGTAGCCACGTCCTCCAACACAGGATACAAAACAATGGTACACAAATTTCAGATTTTCTTCTTCTGGGACTTTCACAGGCACTGGAACTGCAGCCTCTCATATTTGGGCTTTTCCTCTCCATGTACCTGATCACTGTGTTGGGAAACCTGCTCATCATCCTGGCCGTCAGCTCAGACTCCCACCTCCACACGCCCATGTATTTCTTCCTCTCCAACCTGTCCTTGGTAGACATCTGTTTCACCTCCACCACCATCCCAAAGATGCTGATGAACATCCAGACACAGAGCAAAGCCATCACCTATGAAGGCTGCATCACACAGATGTATTTTTTCATACTTTTTGCTGGGTTGGATAACTTTATCCTGACTGTGATGGCCTATGACCGGTTTGTGGCCATCTGCCACCCTCTGCACTACATGGTCATCATGAACACCCGGCTCTGTGCACTGCTGGTTCTGCTGTCCTGGATCATGAGTGTCCTGAATTCCTTGTTAGAAAGCTTAATGGTATTGCATCTGTCCTTCTGTTCAGACTTGGAAATCCCACACTTCTTCTGTGAATTCAATCAGGTGCTCCAACTTGCCTGTTCTGACACATTTCTTAACAACATGATAATGTATTTTTCAGCTGGGCTGCTAGGTGGTGGTTCCCTTTCAGGGATCCTTTACTCTTACTCCAAGATCATTTCCTCCATACGAGGAATCCCTTCAGCTCAGGGGAAGTATAAAGCATTTTCTACTTGTGCATCTCATCTCTCAGTTGTCTCCTTATTTTATGGTACGCTCCTAGGAGTATACTTCAGCTCTGCTGCTTCCCGGAGCTCACACTCAAGTGCAACAGCCTCGGTGATGTACACCGTGGTCACACCCATGCTGAACCCCTTTATCTACAGTCTGAGGAACAAGGACATAAAGAGGGCCCTGGAAAGATTCCTTGACCGGTAAGCTTTTCATGGGCCACCTGTACTAGGCTGAAGAATTGCCCAGGAATTCAGGGTTCAAATCCTCAGGACCAGAAGTTCTGACACAAATTAATCCATTATGTGGACCATATGGAATTGGAAATTCTCATTTATCTCATAGGTTGACATGAATTACTTTAGCATAATTTATTATTTTATGACATATTTCATTCCAAGTAATTTTTCTATTGTTTTCCTGAGAGAATAGTAATGAATTATACTACCCCTATGGACAAAATTATACTTGGCTACTAAGGTCATTTGTATAACTTTATTTTAGAGGTAACTCTGAGACCATAGTTTTCACTTATTTGTTCATCATTATATTTTATAGCACTACCTCTACTGCTCTTCTTGATAATGTAGACTTTGACATGCTAGTATGTTTTATAGTTGGTCTCCTGGCTTTATGTTCTTCATTCTATTATTCATCTCTGTGTCCACATGCCTACCATAGCCACTGGCTAAAATTGTCTATCAAAACACATTTCTAAGAAGAGTCTACAAGGAAATATGCATTTTAATAGATAGATTGGTCTAATATGGTTAGAGTCAGAGATGACCTTAAATGTGATGAAGCAATAATAGCCATACAATTTTTTCCTGTACAAAAATATTTTTCATGGCACTTGTGTACTTAATAAAGTGTGGAATATGCTGTCCATGTGTAAGGCTCCTTATTCATTGGGGTTAAAAATTATGTGGTGTATTTTATGATTTTTTCTGAACTATTTCACTGTTTTTGCTTTAAAACTTTCTTTGTATATGCTTTTTTTTTTTTTTTAAGTGAGAGGGAGAGATAGAGAAACATCCATATGAGAGAGAAATATTGATTGATTGTCTCCCATACTGAGGATCCAATTCACAACCTGGAATTATGACCTGCCTGGGAATAGAACCAGCAACCTTTCTGTGCATGGGGTGATGGTCAACCAACTGAGCCATACAGGCCAGGGAGCCTTAAAACTTTAAATGTGGCCCTAATCGGTTTGGCTCAGTGGGTAGAGCATCAGCCTGTGGACTCAAGGGTCCCGGGTTTGATTCTGGTCAAGGGCATGTACCTTGGTTGCTGGCACATCCCCAGTAAGGGGTGTGCAAGAGGCGGCTGATCGATGTTTCTCTCTCATCGATGTTTTTTTTTTCATTTCATTTTATTTTCTTAATTGCTTAAAGTATTACAAAGGGTATTACATATGTGTCTTTTTTTTCTCCTGCCCTTGACTATCCCCTGGCCTCCCCCACCCCCCAGCGTCCCATGTCCATTGGTTATGCATATATGCATGCATACAAGTCCTTCGGTTGATCTCTTATACCCCTCCCTCCTGCCCCCCAAGTTTCCCCAGCCTTCCCGCTGCAGTTTGACAACTATCCCTCTCCCTTCCTCTCTGTAAAAAATCAATAAAATATATATTTTTAAAAAAACTTTAAATGTGCTCCCTACTAATGTGACTCTTTCTAGTGTTCTAAATTCACTATCTCTCCTTTTCTAAATTTTTTCAAATCCATCAAAGGGAAAGTGACTGAACAATCTCACTACCACGCAATATGTTTCTTTATACTCAGGAATATATATATATATTCTGACTTCAGGGAAAAAGAGAGATGGAGATATAGAAACATCAATGATGAGAATCATTGATTGGCTGCCTCCTGCATGCCCCCTGCTGGGGATCAAGCCCCAAACCTGGGCATGTGCCCTTGACTGGAATCAAATCTGGGGCCCTTCAGTCCTCAAGCCAATGCTCTATCTACTGTGCCAAACCAGCTAGGACCATATCTTCAATCTTTATGATCAAAGGAGGAATCTTGCCCAGTTATGTGCAGATTTTCTTGCACAAACAAGCATGTCCTTCCATCCTGTCTTGACTGCCTGGAAGGGAACCTCAATGGAGTCACTTTTATACAGTTACCTAAAATGCATTGGAATTACAGTATGATTGTGGGTGCTGTCCTCAAATATCAGTATAATGCCAAAGTAAGAAATAGCAGATTATTATAATTTACCTAAGTTTTTTCACTTTGATTATAGTATCAATTCACTATTGCTATGTAACAAGCTATCCTAAAAGCAAATGGTTTAATATAATTCCTTTATTTTCCAATGGGTTTTTGTAGTTGGGCCGTGTTACTATCTCTGCTAGTCTCCTCATGAGTCTGCAGTCAGCTATGGGTCAGCTGGTGTGTCTCTGCTGACCTTGGCTGGGCTTTCTAATGTATTAGGGACTCAGCTATGATGACTGATCTAGGGAGGGCTTGGCTGGAATAAATGAGCTCTGTCTGAATGTCCTCTCCTTCTCTGGAAGGCCCCTGGATTTATTCACATGGCTGAGCCAGGGTTCTGAGTGAGAGCAGTGGAAATGCACCAAGGCCTGGTAAAGCACACTGTCACTTCCACCATATTTTATTTTACCAAACCAACTAAAAAAATCCTAATTCCAGCCCAGATTCAGAGGTGGAGAAGAAAACTACAGCTCTGGATGGGAGGAGCTCACAGTTACATTGCCGAAGACATGGAAACAGACAAAGAATTGGTGCCATATCTGCACACAGTCTACCACTTGTGTAAATTTTATTTCAATAAAGTTTTACTTCTATATCTGCCCTTAATGGTGAATGATCTTAGAGAAGAGAGTGAGAGTAAAAATATGTTTAATGAGCTGATGTGGAAGTTCTACTCTTGAGGTCAGGCCCCTCCAAAATAACCATGCCCTTTCTGCTGCTTGCCTCCAGCTTACCATTTATAGGCAGAAAAGAAATAAAAAATTTCCTTCCAGGTATTTCAAGTCCAGAGACTTAACCCATTGATTAAAGGAGCTAGAGAGCTGTTGTTTTCCTGATACCATCCTTTGTTGGCACCCTCATGTAGACATTGCTTTTCTTTTTATTGACACGCTCTTAAAATATTCATAATCCAATATGATAGATTTATTTGTTGGGCATGGCAGTCCTGATGGAAGGGGGGGGGGCATTTGAAGTGTATGCACAAGAGACAAATAGGAATTTGAAAGCAGAGACAGAATTCAGTGTTAGTGGCAACTTTTGAGAACAGGACTACTGCAATAAAGAGTATCAACTACTGATTACTTTACTGTTCTTTCTAGAGACCCTGGAGAACAAATATGAATGATGTACTAACCATGTTTTCTTTTCTGGATTTTTTCCAGATTTATTGATACGTAATTCATCTATAACATTGTGTAAGTTTAAGGTGTACAGAGTGATCATTGGTTCATTTAAAAACTGCAATATGATTACCATCAAAGCATTAGCTAGCACCTTCATTGGCACACATAATTAACATTTCTCTTTCTGGTCGGAACATTTAAGATTTACTTTCATAGCAACTTTCAAGTATACAGTACAGCAGTATAACTATACCAGTAGTCAACATGATGTCCATTACATCCCTAGAACTTATTCATCTTACTAGGGGCCCAGTGCATGAATTCATGCACCTTGAAAGGAACTGTGGGCTGTGAGGATACGGTGGCACAGGGTTGGGTCTTGGCCCATCTTCCACACCCCTGCCTGGCCCCTCCTGCCATGGCCCTTGGTACCCTCTCTGCTGCAGCCCTGCTCCCGCCACTGCTGCTGCACATGCTGATGGTGCTGGCCCTGCTCGCACCCACTGATGGCGTGGAGCAATTGGGCCCGGCACCAGCAGCAGGTGCGAGCAAGGCTGGCATGGTCAGTGGGTATGAGCAGCGGCTGCTGCCCTGATCTCCCCTCAGGAGCATGAAGAGGTGGAAAAGCCCTCAGGGGCAATCGGGGCCAGCGGCCGCTGCTTGCACCCCCGATGGCACTGAGCGATCAGGACCGGTGCCGGGCGCTGGCAGTGGGTGTGAACAGGGCTGTCATGGGCAGTGGGTGTAAGAGGCAGCTGCTGGCCCTGATCATCCCTCAGTAGCAGGGGGAGGTAGAGAAGCCCTCAGGGGTGATTGGAGTCAGCAGCTGCTGCTTGTACCCACTGATGATGCTGAGATATCTGGACTGGTGGCAGGTGCCAGCAGCTGGTGTGAGTGGCAGCTTCAGTGCCTGCAACGGGTGTGAGCGGGCCAGCACTGGCAACAGGTGTGAGTACTGGGCAAAACTGTGGCATGCAGGAGCAAAGAATTTTCAGTAACCACCAGAGGCTCACCCAAATGACAGCGACTGGCTCCCCACCTTGATCTGGTGCCCCCACTCACCTGCTCCACCATCCCGCTATGGCCAATGCCCTCCATGTTCCTCGTGTGCCCCCTAGTGGTCAGTGCACATCATAGCAACCAGTTGTTTGGTTGTTTGGTTGTTCCGCCAATTGTTCTATTTGCATAGTAGGGTTTTAATTTGCATAGTAGGGTTTTTCATACACGCACACACACACATATATATATATATGTATATATATATATGTATATATATATATATATATATATATAGAGAGAGAGAGAGAGAGAGAGAGAGAGAGAGAGAAAGAGAGAGAGAGAGAGAGATGGCTAGACCTTGAGGGCATTATGCTGAGTGAAGTAAGTTAGACAAAGAAAGATGAGTACTGTATAATCTCATTTATATGTGGACTCTATGTAGGATGGTGGTTATCAGGGGCCAGGGGCTGTGGAAATGGGGAGATGTAGGTCAAAGGGTACAAACTTCCAGTTATCTATATATATAAAACCATAATATGCAAATAGACTGAATGGCGGAACAACCAAACAACTGGTCGCTATGACATGCGCTTACCACCTGGGGGTGCGCTTGGAACATGGTGGGCATCGACAGCAGATGGCAGAGCGCGGAACATTGTGGTCATTGGCCATGGTGGGATGGTAGAGCAGGTGAACCAGGGCATCAGTCGCTGTCATTTGGGTGAGCCTCTGGTGGTTACTGAAAATTTTTTGCTCCCATATGCTGCAGTCCCACTCAGCCCTTGCACCTGCTGCCAGTGCCAGCCCCACTTGCACTCGCAGCCAGTGCTGAAGCCACTGCTTGCACCTGCTACCGGTGCCCAGTGCTGGTCCCGATTGCTTTTTGCCATCAGCGGGTGCGAGTGGTGGCTGCTGGCCCCGATCACCCCTGAGGGCTTCTCCACCTCCCCCTGCTCCTGAGGGGTGATCAGGCAGCAGCTGCCACTTGCACCCGCTGACAGTGATAGCCCCATTCACACCCACTGCTGGTGCTCGCCCCCATCAGCATGGGAACAGAGGCAGCGGGAGAGGGGCTGCCGGCAGACAGGGGACTGGGGGCCATGGTGGGAGGGGCCAGGCAGGGGTGCAGAGGATGGGCTGATACCCTCCCCTGTGCCCACAGCAGCCTCACAGCCCACAGTTCCTTTTAAGGTGCACAGATTCGTACACTGGGCTCCTAGTGTTATCATAATAGGCAAGATTCCCTTCTTTGGACTCATGGCCCTTTCTCCCTTTTTAAAAAAATCCTCAACTAAGGATATTTTCCCATTGATTTTTTAAAAATATATTTTTATTGATTTCAGAGAAGAAGAGAGAGGGAGAGATAGAAACATCAATGATGAGAGAAAATCATTGATTGGTTGCCTCCTGCCCATCCCCTACTGGAGATCGAGCCCACAATCCAGGCATAAGCCCTTGACTGGAATCCAACCTAGGATCCTTCAGTCCGCAGGCCTATACTCTATCCACTGAGCCAAACCAGCTAGGGCTTTTCCCATTGATTTTTAAAGAGAGTGGAAGATAGAGCGAGAAACATCAATTTGAGAGAGGCACAGGCACATCAACTGGTTGCTTCCACACAGGCCCTGTCTGGGGCCTGGGATGGAACCTGCAACTGAGGTATGTGGCCTTGACTGGAATTGAATCCATGAACCTTCAGTCCACAGGCAGACACTTTATCCACTGAACCAAGCTGGCTAGGGCCCTTTCTACATCTTTAAAACCAGCAATGTAGCATTTAAAAATCTTGCTCTGACACCAACTATATACTGGTATTCTTCCTTCCTCTTCCACATTCAGAGGACCATGGAGATTACATTAGCCTGATCTACATAATTATTGACAAATGTATCTTCATTATAGTTGACAATCAATATTATGTTAGTTTCAGGTGTATAACATAGTGATTCAATATTGATATTCCTTAGAAAGTGATCACTACAATAAGTCTAGTCACCATCTGTCACCATACATAATTATTACAGTGTTATTACACTGTACATTGTAGTCCATGATTTATTTTATAACTGAATGTTTATACTTCATAATAACATTATCCCTGTCCCCAACGCCATACTCCTTCCTCTCTAATAACCATCAGGTTGTTTTCTGTATGTATAAATTTCTTTGTTTCATTTTTATATCTATTCTTTTTAAAAATCAACATATAAGTGAAATCATATAGAATTTTTTTCTCTGACTTATTTCACTTAACATAATACAGTACTATATGTTCATCCATGTTATTGAAAATGGCAAGATTTCATTATTTTTATGACTGAGTAATATTGCATTGCATATATGTACCACATCTTCTTTATCCACTCATTAATCAGTGGACACCTAGCTTGCTTCCATATCTTGGCTATTGTAAACAATGCCACAATGACCATAGGGGTGCATATATCTCTTCAAATAATTATTTTTATTTTATTCAGATAAATACCCAGAAGTGGAATTGCTGGGTCATATGGTACTTCTATTTTTAACTTTTTAAAGAATCTGAATTCTGTTTTTCATAATAACTGCACCAGTTTGCAATCCCACCAACAATAAATGAGGCTTTCCTGTTCTCCACATCCTCACCACCAGTGGTTATTTGTTGACTTTAGCTAATAGACATTCTGACAGGTGTGAGATGATATCTCATATTGTTTTTGTTTGCATTTTCCTGATAATTAGGGATGTTGTACATCTTTTCAATTGTATGTCTGCTTTGGAGTAATGTCTACTCAGGTCTTCTACCCATTTTTTTAATTGAGTTTTTTGTTGTTTATGTTGAGTTGTATGAGTTACCATATATTTTGGATATTAACCCCTTACCAGATATATCATCTGCAAACATCCTCTCCCATTCAGTAGATTGCCTTTCATCTTGATGTGAGTTTTCTTTGCTCTGCAAAGCTTTTTGGTTTAATGTAGTCCCATTTGCTTATTTTGCTTTTTTTAAATAATGTTTTTTCTTTATTGATTAAGGTATTACATATGTGTCCTTATTGCCCCATTGCCCCCCCCCCCCCCATGCCCTCTTTTGATGCCTGGGCAATTATTTGTTACAGTCAGCTGATTAGCAAACACATCCCATCTACTACCTTAGTCTTCCTTTGATATGAAATATGACATATTACAATTTTCTGGGGCTAAGATGTTAGCATCTTTTGCAGGTGAACATTCTGCATACTACAAAATCTTTTTCAGTAATAGATTATTTGGCTTCTCAATGACACTTATCCTATATAATAAAAGGCTAATATGTAAATTGTTCCCTCGGGTGGTTGTCCAAGAATTTGACTGGGAGTTCAACCTCTTGCTATGATGGACGCTGACCACCAGGGTGCAGCGGGGAACATGGCAGGTGACCTCTCATCGGTTACCTGGGAGCGGGAGTGACGGGGATGGAAGTGCAGTGAGAATGTGGAGTGTCCGCCAAGCTTGCCCTCCCCTGGAACGCCAGGGCTCTCATGCAGGGGAAGCCCCTGTGCTCAGGTGCTGGGTGCCCACAAGGAGCCAGCCCCAAACCCACGTGGCTTCTTCTTGGGTGAGCTGGGCAGCAGCCGCCAGGACCACAGGGGCCAGTTGGGCTCCCTGTCAATTTGCACAGGAGCCAGTCTGCAAGGCCGGCCTGGAAGAGAGCACAATGTCCTCACGGCTTTCGTGCAGCACCGTTGGGCAGCTCAGAGGCCCATGCTGCACCCTGGTCCATGGTGTCCAGCTGTGCTCACTGCAATTCTGTGTGGGGACTCGGGAGCCGTGACTGAGGTGGAGGGGGCTTGCAGAGGTCCGGGGGCCCAGGTGCTGCCAAGGGCCCAGAGGTCAGCTTGGACTTGCCCTTCCATGCCAAATGCTCGCACTTCAATCACCAGCCAGGCCTAGGGACCACACCTGTGCATAAATTTCGTGCACTAGGCCTCTAGTATAAAATAATTGAAGAAGGCATTTTTCAGGAATTTATTATATAATGTTATTCATGAATCCTTACATGAAACTTAGAGGACCAATGCATGAAATTCATGCATGGGTAGGGCTCTTAGCAGCTGTTGGCTGCTGGCCCAGGCCTCCCTTCCCCGGCCACTAACCACGGCCTTCCATCATTCCACACTGTCACCTGGAGGTCAGTGCACATCATAGCAAGTGGTCTTGTTCCCTGTTGGTTTAACTCCTGGTCGGTTGAACTCCCACCCAAGGGGACAATTTGCATATTAACCTTTTATTAGATAGGATAAGTGAACAATCCTATATAAGAAATAGGTAATATGCAAATTGACCATCATGCCTTCACATAAGATGGCCGCCCCCATGTGGACAAAGATGATCACCCCCATGTGGTCACAAATGGTAACCACAAGATGGCCAACAGGGGAGGGCAGTTGTGGGCGATCAGGCCAGCAGGGAAAGGCAGTTAGGGGCGACCAGGCCAGCAGGAGAGCAGTTAGACGTCCATCAGGCTGGCTGGGGAGTGTTTAGGGGGTGATCAAACTGGCAGGCAGAAGTGGATAGGAGCAATCAGGCAGGCAGGCGAACGGTTGAGAGCCTGCAGTCCTGGATTGTGAGAGTGATGTATGACTGCCGGTTTAGGCCTGATCCCTTTTGGGATCAGTCAGACATCCCCCAAGTGGTCCTAGATTGGAGAGAGTGCAGGCTGAGCTAAGGGACACCCCTCTCCTTGCATGAATTTCATGCACTGGGCCTCTAGTAAATTTATGATAGCCTCCAGAATGAGTGAAAATCCTACTTATTCAAAATTACATGCAACTATGACTCTAACACAGAGCCACAGCATTGCTGTTCAGAGTGGTCCTCAGACCAGGACCTGCAGAATTAGCATCACACAGACATTGATTCTCAAAAGATCAAGCCCATCAGGACCTGATAATTCAGATTCTGCATTCAAACTAGACTACTGGGTGACTCATGTGCCCATAGATATTCTATCAGGTGTGAGATGATATCTCATTGTGTTTGAGAGAGTGCTGGAGAAGTTAGAGAAGTGCTGGTCTAAATTAGGGGTTCTCTCCTTTTCATGCTAGCAATTGAGGCAGGATAATTACGTGTGTTGGGTTTTGTCAGTGTTCAGCAGCATCCTTCAGACATTGCCAAATAGCCCCTGAGGCACAGTCACCTCTGGTTGAGAACCACTGCCCCACAGAGAAAGCTTTTCCAAGCATCTTGACAGAATTCCAAACAAAACCCCATCTCTTATCAGTTTGAGCTTTGAGCACATCAGTAAACTCCTTTTGGCCCCATTTCTTCAATGGGGAAGAGAGTTCATAATAATACTACATCATAGAATGGACTTTTCTAAAAATTAAACCAGACAATTCCTATAAAATGCTAAGCTCAGGTCATGTAGTATAAAAATATCTAATATCTAAATGTAATTCATAAATAATTTATGAGGCACTCAATAATAGCTCTTAACTTGTGATGTAAGTATAAAGTCCCCAGTTATTTTGACAAATGTGTCAGGAAGCCAAACAAGGAGGTACACAGTATTGCATATCAAAGAAATGTGGTTCTGCCTGGTTGAGGAGGAGAATTGCAATTTTCCAGAGATATAAGGTCTGTGTCCCACCCCAAAGCAGACTTTGAAGAAAACATGAAGTCAGGAATGGGTAAGGTTAGACCTCTGGAAAGCAGGTGAGCTGAAGAGAAGGAGTCATAAGAACAGCTCACTTGACTTCCAACCTGGTCTCTTGGGATAAGAGAATCATTAGGAAAAATTTCCTTTTTTGCTTATTCCAGAGGCCCAGAGGGAAATCATATGCTTAGAAGTTGAAATAATGTGAGGGAAATGTGCCTGATGGTCAGGTATAGAGAGAGCTGTAAATATCTCCCCTGTACAGTCTCCAGCTGTACAACTCTGGGGGGCAGGACATGGTTCTGCTTTTGATTCCTAAGCTGGTTCAGGAACTGATGCTTCACTCCTTCCTGCTGTCTCCTGTGGGGCAGAGCTTCAGTCTCATCATTAACCATCCAGGGAGCAATTCAGACTTCCACACGGAGACCTTCCTCTCAGAGACCCCATCCAGGTGAGTCTGGGAGGCCAGTAGGTACATCAAGAGAGGGTCACAGAGGATGGAACCTTAGAACTTTTACTGGAGTCACATAGGAGTCCAAACAGCCTGTTTCAGAGACAAGATATCTTTGTGTCAATATTCTTGGTTAGTAACCAATTGGTAATTAATTTAGTTAATAGAATAAGAAAGATTGTGTGTGTGTGTGTGTGTGTGTGTGTGTGTGTTTGAATCTGCACTACAAGGACCATAGTTGACAATTAAGTGCTAGGAATGGGAGTCCAGTTGGATAACACTGTGGAATGAGTGAGATGCATAAAATGATTGCAGTAAAATGAAAACATATCTGAGATTTGTTTTTTGGGAAGAAGGTAATAGAAAATTAGGTAGGAAGAACAGTGCAGTGAAGTGAGTGTTTGTATGAAATTTCAAAGTTGGTGTGCATTTGAGCATGTTTTGTGTTTATTGGAAAGATCCAACCAGTTAAGGAGTTGGTCCCTTGCAATAGCAATTTGTGAGACATTCATTGCAGTATCTTCTCTGATGCTGTGTATTCACATGTAAAAAGTATTTAATAAGTCTGAAGAGGAATACTAAATAGTTTCAGTTTGAATTAATTACTTTATTATTGGCAGGGCTGCATATATTCTTGGATTTGTTACCCATTGACTTTCTCTGTTGGAACAATTGACAGGAATTCCTACCCTATGTTCAGCCTCTTCCCTCCGTGGTCTCTACTTGTAATGAGAAATTCTGGCATGCATTCGGGGAATGTAAGTTTAGGACAGACCAACTTCTTAGGCAAAGATATAGGGTGATGAGAAAAAAGTCTCCATAGTTATATAGATGGAGAAATAAAGGTCACCCATTCTGCCTTAACTCTTAATGCCACAGAGGCAGCACAGTTTACATTTATGCAGTGAGGCCCTTACTGTACCAGCAAAAGGGGGAGGGAGATATCTCAAAATCTAGTTAAAATTCCTTTTCTACTTCATGCCTGTGTTTAACATTAAATGCCCTGACACAAGGGAAGGTTCTGTCAAACAAGTTTTATTGAATAAATATCTGCGTTGAATCCTGTAGCTGCTGTAAAGTATTCCCACAGTAGTTGCTTAAAAGAAACAAACCTATGCTCTTACAGGCTGGATGTCAGCAGCTTGAAATGAGTCTTGGTGGCTAATATCAAGATCCATGCAGGGCTGGGCTCCTTCAGGCTCAGAGGAGGATCTGTTTCTTTCTAATGATTGTCCCTGTGGCTGGCTGCCTGCATTGCTTGGCTCATGTTCCTTCCTCCATCTTCAAGCCAGCTGGGTAGCATTTTCAAAATCTTTCTGAGACCAAATCTTCTGTCTCTCTCTTCAACATTAACAGAACCACTATGCTTACCTTAGTCCCACCTGGATGAGCCTGGCTCATCCCCTATCTTAAAGTCAGTTGATTAACAAGCCTGTTCCATCTGCTACCCCAATCCTCCCCTTGTCATAAAATTATCATATTCAAAATTACTGGGGTATGATGTGGACATCTTCTGGAGGTCCTTACTCTGCCTGCTACAAATTCCTTTTCAGAAATGCATTGTTTTTTTTTTATCACTGAAGTGTCCTTATATATAAGAAACTAACAGTATTTAACACAACTTCTAGAATAAGTGAATACACTATTCCTTCAAAATTATATGCAAAGATGATTTATGTTTCAGACGACATAGAACCATTTACACCTGATTCTGACAGAGCCACAGCCTAGCTACTCACACTATGGTCCACAGGCCAGAAGGACCTGCAGCCTCAACACCCCCTGGGAGCTTGTCAGAAATGCAGTCCCGGGACTCATTTAAGACAAGTCAGAATCTGCATTTGCACTATGAACTTTGGTGACTTGTGTGCACTATGAAGTGGAGAGGTGCTGGCCTAGAACAGGTGTTCTCACCCTGTCACTGCTAATATTGGGGACAGAATAATAATTCCATGTATGGGTGCTTTCCTGTCGATCATAGGTATTTAGTGTCCTCTATTCAGACATTGCCTAACAGCCCCAGGGAGAACTCATTTCTGGTTCATAGCGCTGCCCTAGAAGCATCTGACATAATTATAATGGAGGCCCATCACTTACTTGGATATTAACTTTGCGCAGATCACTAAACTTCTCCAAGTCCCATTTCTTCAATAGAGAATGGAGCTCATAAATGTGCTTTCTCGTGGTAAGTTGCTTATAAAAATTAAATCAGACAGTCCTAGAGGGTGTTAGCCTCAGTTTATAGTGCTTAAAAAGATCTAAATATTTTTTTTTTAGAATTAACAATCATTTTTATAATGAGGGACCAAATGACAGTCTTAACTTGTGATGGAAGTATAAAATTCCTTATTGTTATAGCAAAATGACAGAAAGTCAACAAGTGTAGTGCCCAACATTTATTGTCTAAAGCAGGGGCCTCAAACTATGGCCCGCGGGCCACATGCAAATATAAATATTGTATTTGTTCCCGTTTTGTTTTTTTACTTCAAAATAAGATATGTGCAAATAGGAATTTGTTCATAGTTTTTTTTTAAACTATAGTTCGGCCCTCCAACGGTCTGAGGGATAGTGAACTGGCCCCCTATTTAAAAAGTTTGAGGAGCGTTGGTCTAAAGAATCAGCTCTCCCCTTGTTGAAAATGAGAACAGGAATTTTCCAGAGATATTAGGACTGTGTCTCCAACACAAGTCAGTGCTGAAGACAAAGAGACTTAATGCAGACAGATTTCTTAATCTTAGATTTGGAGGACAAAACTCAGAGTAGAGATGGGATGCTAGGAGACTTAGAGATCTGGATGAGGGCAGAATTCATGGAGAAGGAGTAAAGGGAAAAAAAAACTGAATTCACATGACTTGTAACCTGGTCTGTTGGAAACAGTGAATCTGGAAAATTTTTCCTTTCTGTCCAGAACATTATTTCCCAGGGAAATCGTGTGCTTAGAGTGGGAGTAACAAGAGGAAAATGTGCCTGAGGAGCAGGTACAGGGATTTATAAATAACTTCTCCACTCCAGTCTCTCAGCTTGTATAAATTTAGGGTGAGAGGAGCATGGTTATGTTTATTTGTCATTGTTATTAGTTTGTAGGCCTAATTCTGGCTGGAGACTGATGCTTCACACCTTCCTGCTGTCTTGACTGTGAACAGAACTTTAGTCTCTATCATCAGCCATTTGGGGAGGAGTTCAGACATCCCCACAATGACCTTCCTCTCAGAGATCTAATCCAGGTGAGTCCAATAACCCACATGACACTGCAGGAGAGGGTCATAGGGAATGGAAGCCAGGAACATTTACCTGTTGTCATCTGAGAGTCCATTATACTTAGTCCAGAGGCAAGAGATTGCTGTGTTTGTTTGCTTGATTGATCAACGGATTTATTTCAATGGCTACATAAGAGTTAATAGGATAACGGCTACCCACACTTTTAATGGTCTTTCACACTCTTCATCATTCAATTGCTGCCATATCAATGCTATGCGATATTTAAATTATTAATTTGAAAATGTGGTTCTGATCAGGGGTGATTTTGTCTCCTATGAAACATTGAGCTATGTCCAGGGAGATTTGTGACTGTCACACTGGGGAGGGGTGGGAGGAGGCAGGGTGCTCTAAACCAGTGATGCCCAATCTTTTGCACCTCATGGACCATCAGTGGTCCGCGGACCACCGGTTGGTGTGCTGCTCTAAACAACCTTCAATTCACAGGACAGACATCACCATAGAGAAGGATCTGCCTCAGATATCAACAGTGCTGAGGCTGAGATAATCTGAATTAAATAACATCATCATTTGTGATATTTATCGCTACCTTCAGATTGTTCTCTAAAATTGTAACACTTTATTTTCTGCCAATAAAATTAGAGGACCCCATTTTGCTACCAGTTCGAAAGTCCCAACCTCAATCAACGTCACTGCTCTTCCAGTTTTTCCCCATCTAATGAGTTCAAAAACCATTTCTTATTGTTTTATCAATTACACAGTTTCAGCAAACTTCATTTCTTAGATCTCCATTTTGATTTACCTATTGTTAATATATGCCCATGTGTTACTTTCCCATTTTTGAATAGCATTTCAAATAGTTTCTATAGATCATTGCTACTCAATTGACTTCTGTAGGATATTCTTTACCATAATTTTTTAATTTTATTTCAATATATTTATTTTCTTACTAGTGAGTTTTTTGGTTTATTTGAAATGGTTTTTCCCATCTGTAAATTTTATATGTAGTTTCTGATGTTCATAACAAATGTATTGTTTATTCTTACCCTGAGTGTATATTCTCTGATATTGGCAGATGTCTGAGGGTGAGGACCAATTTCATATTCTTTCAGATCGATAGCCATTTATGCCAACTCTCATGTCACAATTCAATCTTTTTCAACTAAATTGATGTGTAACCTTCCCATATGGTAAATGTTCATATACATGAAGAATTAATTCCAGATTAATGGAAAGAACAGTTAACTCAGCACCTTCTCAGAACATTCTGCTCTTTTAGCTCTAAGTCTTTACAATTTAATTGTTAGCCTATAGTGATATTTTAAATTATTGCCATTTTATATTATGTTTCAGTTAGTATTTAATCCTCCATTTCATTTTGCTTACTATTGTTGTTTTAAAACTACTCATTTTAACCTGGTTACAGTATCTCTTCATCATTTTTTCATTTTATCACTTTATCATTTCTGCTCTTTTGGGTCATGCCATAAAACAACAAAGACATAAAACAATGAAATAAATGTGTTAAAAATAATGTCCTCAGGAAGAAACAGATGAAGAAATATACTCCGTATGAATAGGTAGAACTGTCATGGTGTGGGCAGGATCTGTGAAGCATGGTCTGGGAGGTGTTTGCAGGCTGGATGAAGGCCTGACCCAGGAACAGAGTGGTGCACCCCGGGTGTGTCAAAAAAGAGATGAAAACCCAAAGCCCCCAAATAAGATAGAATTGGTGCCACATAAGGAAAGGGAGAAGGGGGCTAACCTCACCCACAATTGGGCCACATAAAAACAAATTGGTCAAATGACTATGGAAAAAGTACAGAAAACAAAGCTTTTACTGCATTTCTCTGCCAAGACGATTTTCTTCCTCACAGTATCTTGGGGATCACCTGAGCTCATTAAATCTCTATTCCTGCCCCTCCCCCTCCCCCAATCTCTCCTATCCATTCATTGAACAGATTTCTTTATGTTTTATTAAATACAGGGCAGAAAATGTCCATCAAATATGGAACCTCAAATTCATTTGTCCATGGAAGGCTTAAGAATTGGAATATCCAGAAACATTTCTACATCTAACAGGTGAAAGATCACTGATTGGGTCAGCTTGTGTTCTATCCATTCCTAGCATCATCAGGATGGCTAGGGCTGAGACAGATATGGTGGTGGTGGTGGTGGTGGTGGTGGTGGTGGTGGTGGTGGTGGAGGTGGAATGTGTGTGTGTGTGTGTGTGTGTGTGTGTGTGACTTGTAGATGTGAGCTGTCCTCAGACCAGGGGTAGCTGCACTCATACACTCCAAGGTGGTTCATACAATATGGGACTCAAACTAAATCAAGAGCAGGTACTAAGGAGGGGATCTTTTCCCATTCACAGGACACCTTTGCAACAAGAATAATAGAGCATAAGAGGCCGAGGGGATGAGGAAGTCCCTGTGCCAGAGGTGTCAGCAGTGGCAGAGAGGCCACCTCACTCCTCAATGTGTCAGCCAGCACTTCTCATCACTCCCCCTCATGCTCATTCACTTTCTAACCTGGCTTCACTTTTTCTGAACATGTGAAAGAAGCACCTTCGTCGGGACCTTTTCACTGGCCAGTCCCTCTGCAGGGCTCACAGTTTCCCACATCTACTTATATATCTCTTCCTCTCTTGAGTTAAAAAATTTTGAGGGCCAAAATCTTCCTTTCAAAAAAATGTTTATTGAGCCAAATGCCAACCACAAAAGGACCAGGTGATTGGGCATGAAGTCTAAACCACCAGCAGCAGAGCCAGGTAGAAAAGTCATGTCTACTGACCTGGAGTTGAGGGCTCTTTACACTTTATGTTTTGGGGAAGAAAGAGGTACTTTTTTTTTTAAGAATTTATATCAACTACTGATAGCTGTAGGTCGGCAGGAGAAGGTAAAGTGGGCAGTTCTAGGACAGGTACCAAGGAAGAAATATTTACTACTTTTAATTGGTTGCAGGCAATAGTCTTGAAAGCTCATGCAGTGAAGGATGCAGGGGCATCTAGTGGTCACTACAAAAGTTGATTCACATTCCAACATACATTCAGGAATGTGAGCAGCCTTTTGTAAGTGGGCCACAGCTTTTAGCTGGTTTACTACTATAGTTTTTCTCATACTCTCTAGCCCCAGTGTATTTAATTTAGGACAACTCAGAATGTTCCCCTTTTCACTTACTTGAAGTCTCTGTTCCAATGTCACCTTGTTTGCAGATCTACCTACAAACCCATGAAAAACAGAACTCCCTACTCATTCTCTCCTTTAGACGTACTTTCCTTCTCTTCATACCACTGCCACCATCTAAAGTAATTTATCGTTTTATTGTTCCTTCTACATTCATTCCCTCATTGGATTGTAGAGACTTTTGTTCTTCAGCACCCTATTCTCACAACCTGGACAGTGCCTAAGCATGGTCAGCACTCAATTTATATTCCTGAGAAACATGAAGAAATTCTCATTAAAACTGTAGAATACATGATCCCCTCAGATATACAGGTGATGGGGACAAACAATATCGGGGGGGGGGGTCACTGTATATCCCCAACAGGGGACTATATACACAAAATAATAAAATTAGTGTCTGGTCTACAAAATATGAATTGTAGCATTTCAAGTATGTGAGCAATGCAACACTGTGTGAAATTTATTCATGTTATTTTAATCTTTCTTGGTAGTCACCTCCAATACATAGAACCAGTGAATCTTACACAAATTCCAAAATTTATTCTTCTGGGATTTTCAGAGAAACCAGAACTTCAACCCCTTATATTTTGGGTTTTTCTCTCCATGTACCTGATCACTGTGTTTGGAAACCTGCTCATCATCCTGGCCATCAGCTCAGACTCCCACCTCCACACACCCATGTACTTCTTCCTCTTCAATCTGTCCTTGCTAGACATCTGTGTCACCTCCACCATCATCCTGAAGATGCTTGTGAACATCCAGACACAGAGCAAAGTCATTACCTATGCAGGCTGCATCACACAGACATATTTTTTCATACTTTTTGCTGGGTTGGATGTTTTCCTCTTGACTGTGATGGCCTATGACCGGTTTGTGGCCATCTGCCACCCCCTGCACTACATGGTCATCATGAACCCTCGGTTTTGTGGACTGCTGGTGCTGATATGCTGGATCCTGAGTGTCCTGCATTCCTTCCTACATTCCTTAATGGCATTACGAATGTCCTTCTGCATGGATGTGGAAATCCCTCACTTTTTCTGTGAACTCAATCAGTTGATCAAACTTGCCTGTTCTGACACCTTTCTTAATAACTTGGCAATATATTTTGCAGCTGTCCTTCTTGTTGGTGGTCCTTTCGCTGGGATTCTTTACTCATATTCTAAGATAGTGTCCTGCATACGTGGAATGTCATCAGCTCAGGGGAAATACAAAGCATTTTCTACCTGTGCGTCTCATCTCTCAATTGTCTCCTTATTTTATGGTACGATCCTAGGAGTGTACCTCAGCTCTGCTGCTACCCAGAGCTTGCACTCAGGTGCCATAGCCTCGGTGATGTACACTGTGGTCACACCCATGCTGAACCCCTTCATCTACAGTCTCAGGAACAGGGACATCAAACAGGCTCTGAAAACATTCTTTGTGAAGGAAACTACAAACTGCTCAGTTGTCCTAAGACTGCAGATGTGCCCATGTTTGCAGAGTCAGACAGTGTGATGATGGTCAGACTATGGAAGTAGAACTTACTCTTTCCCTTTTATTTCCTGGAATTTCTATTTCTTTGACTTCATCTTCTCTATTCAACTTATGTAACTCAATTAAGTTCTCTGCTCTCTTATATACTCAGCAATGCTTCTCTTTGTTGTTTTTCTCCTTTCTTAAATTTATTTCCATCATGGATCAGATATATTTGGAAATTTTCATTTACCTAATGAAACAACATGGATATTTCTCAAATTACATATATCTTAACAAATATACTTTTTTTTTTACTAAAATAATCATCCTGAATTGCACTATTCCTATGGAAAAAAATACTCTTAATGACCAAGGCAATTTTATACAATTTTAAAAGAGAGGAAAATCTGAGACTTGTGTTTTTCAGTTTTATGACTGACATTCTTTGGTATATCACTATTTTAACTGCTCTTCCTGATAATGTAGACTCTAACATAAAAGTGTGGTTGATAGCGGGTCCCTGAGTTTTATTCTCCTTGTTAAGATTCTGGGTTTTTTTTCCTTTTAGTGTCTCCAAGAGGACTCTTCACTGAAAGACAAATTTTAATAAATAGGTTGACTTATTCCCACCTTAAAGTCAGAGATGAATTTCAATATGATGAACCAAATTTTTAAATCATACACTGTATTACTATGAAAATATTTATTCTTCATGCTGTACATCTTTTCATTGGAGTATGGAGGAATGATGCCTATTTGTAAGGGGGGTTTATACATATAATGGAAAATTGGTTGGTGTTTTTCTATGTTTTATTGAATGATCTCTATGTTTCTGTTTGAAAACTTTCAGAGCTGTCTATAATGTGACTCTTTTTATTAAATAATACAGATTCTCCCCTTCTAAAGGTTCTGTAAGCATGAAGGGGATGGTGAATGATCATTATCAGCCGCATCTGCTAATTCTCCCTATTATGCACAAGATTTTATTCATTTTTAACTATTAAAGAATGACTGAAGAGAGAAATCACATTATCATGGGATTTTTTTTCATTTTTTTAAAAAAACTTTATTGTTGAAAGTATTATATACATCCCCTTTTTTTTCCAGTTGATCCCTTATAACCTGAACTGCCCCCACCTCCTGCCCCAGGCCTTCACCACCCTATTGTCTGTGTCCATGATTTATGCATATATGCATACAAGTTCCTTAGTTGATCTCTTCCCACTCACCTACCTTACCTCTGAGAGTAAGCGATCTGTCCCATACTTCTACATCTCTGGATCTATTTTGTTCATCAGTTAATTTTATTCATTAGATTGCACATATGAGTGAGATCATGTGATACTTGTCTTTCTCTGACTGGCTTATTTCGCTTAGCATAATACTCTTCAGGTCCCTCCAATGCTGAATCAGAGGGTAAGGGATCCTTCTTTTTAACTGCTGCATAGTATTCCATGGTGCAAATGTATCACAGCTTTTTATTCACTCATCGACTGATGGGTACTTGGACTGTATTCAGACCTTAGCTATTGAAATTGCATTGCTATGAACAAAAGGGTGCATGCATTCTTTCTTATTGGTGTTTCTGGTGTCTTAGGATATATTCCTAGAAGTGAGGTCATTGGGTCAAGTAACAGTTCCACATTTAATTTTTTAAGGAAACTCCATACTGTTTTCCATAATGGCTGCACCAGTCTGCATTCCCACCAGCAGTGTACTAGTAGTGTTCACTTTTCTCCACATCCTCGCCAGCACTTGTCATTAGTTGATTTACAGATGCCATTCTGACAGGTATGACATGGTACCACATTATCATTTTAATTTCCATCCCTCGGATGATTAGTGACTTTGACATTTTTTCATATGTCTCTTGACTATCTGTATGTCCACTTTGGAGAAGGGTCTATTTAGGTCCTTCGCCTATTTTTAAATTGGATTGTTTGTCTTCCTTTTCTTAACATGTATGAGTCCCTTATATATTTGGATACTAACCCTTTACCAGATGTATCACTGCCACTTATGTTCTCCCTTACAGTGGGATCCCTTTTCATTTTGTGATGGTTTCTTTTGCTGTACAGAAGCTTTTCATTTTGATGTAATCCCATTTGTTTATTTTCTTCTTAGTTTCCTTTGCCCAGCCTAAAAGATATATCCATAAACATATTGCTATGAGAGATTTTGCTGCCTATGGTTTCTTCTAAGATTTATGGTTTCACATGTTACATTTAAGTCTTTTATCTATTTTGAGTTTATTTTTGTGTATGGTTTAAGTTGGTGGTCTAGTGTTATTTTTTGGCATGTATCTGTCCAATTTTCTCAAAAACATTTATTGAAGAGACTGTTTTGACTCCATTGTATACTCATGCCTCCTTTGTCAAATATTAATTGAGCATAATGGCTTGGGTCGATTTCTGGGTGCTCCGTTCTGTTCCATTGATTTATATGTCTGTTCTTGTCCCAGAATCGTGCTGTTTTTATTACAGTTGGCTTTGTAGTATGACTTGATATCTGGTACTGCGATTTCTCCAACTTTGGTCTTCTTTGTTAAGATTGCTGTGGCTATTTGGGGTCTTTTTGGTTCCATATAAATTTTTGGAGTATTTTTTCTAGGTCTGTGAAATATGCCGTTGGTATTTTAATAGGGATTGCATTGAATCTATAGATTGCTTTGGGTAGTATGGAATTTTAATAATTTTTATTCTACCCATCCATGAATACAGTATGTTCTTCCTCTTGTTTATATCTTCCTCTATCTCTTTTTTGTAGTTTTCCAAGTATGTGTGTTTTATCTCTTTGGTTTATTCCTAACTATCTTAATTTTTTTGCTGCTACAGTAAATGGGATTGTTTGTTTAGTTTATTTTTCTGACAATTCATTTTTGATACGTAAAAATGCCATGAATTTCTGGGTGTTAATTTAGTATCCTGCTACATTGGCAAATTCATTTATTAAATCTTGTTGACTTTTGGTGGTCTTTGGGGTTTTCTACATACAATATCATGTCATCTGCAAATAATGAGAATTTTACTTCCCCCTTTCCACTTTGGATGCCTTTTATGTTTTTTTCTTGTCTTATTGCTGTGGCTAGGACTTTCAACATTATGTTGAATAAGAGTAGTAAAGCAGGCATCCCTGTCTTGTTCCTATTCTAGGGGAAGAGGTTTTAGATTCTGTCCATTGAGTATGATGTTGGCTATAGATTTTTCATATATGGCCTTTATTATGTTGACGTATGATCCCTCTATTCCCACTTTGCTGAAAGGTTTTTTTTTTCAGTTTGTTTTTTTTCACGAGAAATGATTTTAAATATAATAATGTTACATGTAATAAACATTAATATCTCAAGAAAAACAATTTTAAATATGATAATATTACATGCAATAAACACCAATTATTCAAGAAAAATGATCTTACATGTATTAATATTACATGCAATAAACATTAATATTTCAAGAATAAGAGGATTTTAAGTATATTACCAAAAGTATCTTACCTAATAATAGACAAACATGCTAATTGACTATACCTTTGCTACATTCCCAAGCCATGCCCACCAGCCAATCAGAGTGACTGTATGCAAATTAACTGAAGCAAGATGGCAGCTGGCAGTCACAGAGTTGGAGCAAGCAGGAGGCTTGGTTGCCCCAGCGATGGAAGAAGTCAAGCTTCCTGTCCGGCTGCTGCCTCCTCTCAAGGCAACAAATTTTCAATTATAGAAGGTAAATAAACCCCAGATACCTTCTTTCAGTTGCCATGGCTACAGAGCTGGAGCAAATAAAAAAAGAAAACAAAAAAAGGAAAGGCTGGGAGCTTCGATTGCCACTGGCTTGGTCAGCCTGAAAATGGCCCTCAGCCCCTCACCCAGGCTTGCCAGGCACCCCAGTGGGGACCCCTACCCTGAAGGGGCTGTGGCCAGCCTGAAAACAGCCATCAGCCCCTCACCCAGGCTGGCCAAACCCCCATGGGGTGAGGGTCCCCAGTGGGAGGCTTGACCAGCCTGCAAACAGCCATCAGACCCTCACCCAGGCTGGCCAGGCACCCCAGTGGGACCCCCACTCTGATCCAGGACACCCTTTAGGGCAAACCAGTCGGCCCCAACCCGTGAACCAGGCCTCTATTTTATATAATAAAAGGGTAATATGCAAATTGACCCTAACAGCAGAACGACTGGGAATGACTGGTCACGATGACACACACTGACCACCAGGGGGCAGATGCTCAATGCAGGAGCTACCCTTTGGTGGTCAGTGTGCTTTCACATGGGGAGCTCTGCTCAGCCACAATCCAGGCTGATGGCTGCCAGCACAGCGGTGGTGGCGGGAGCCTACCCTGCCTCCTCAGCCGCACTAAGGATGTCCGACTGCAGCTTAGGTCTGCTCCCTGCTGGCAAGTGGACATCCCCCGAGGGCTGCCAGGGGATGTCTGCCAGCTTGGGCCCGATCCCCCAGGGAGCGGGCCTAAGTCAGCAGGTGGACTGCCGGGGTCCAGCCCCAGCAGGTCCAGGGGTTCCCAAAGGTGTGGATGGAGTTGGCGAAGAAGGAATGACACGGAGACAGCGTTCAGTTGATCAGCAGCCTAGCCAGGATCTCCAGCCAAGTTCTGGTCTGGATCTCCAGAGAAGTTCTGGCGTTTATTGTCTTGTTACATCCGTATTTATACCAGTTGATTTTAATCCTGTCAATTTCTATTACAAAGGTTAGGGTGTTTCTTATCTCCATTCCAGGGAGAAAAGATTATGTAGCTTAAGCATGATTGTTTGTAGTTAAAGTGATTAACTACCCACCTGGCAGTTAAGAGGTTTTATTCCCTCCCTAACTTCAGGGGAAAATCTCTACCTGGGGAAACAACCTTTCTCGGAGAGCTGACCTTGGTTAAAACACACAGCGCTAAGGGGAGCAAACATATTAAGAACAGTATGCTATATACGCCAGGTCCCTTGAAACATATGCTGTGCAGATGTTTCTTTCCTGCAGTGACTGTGTCAAGCAGCAAGGATGGACCGGCTCCCGGCAGTGGACATCCTCCGAGGAGTCCCAGACTGCAAGAGGGCATAGGCCGGGCTGAGGGAACCCCCCCACCCACCCCCGAGTGCACAAATTTTTGTGCACTGGGCCTCTAGTATTAACATAGTTTGATATCACAAAAATTGTAGGAAATATTAAAAATCTGCAAATAATAGGATTACTTCTTTTATATTCTATTATATGTATTTTTCCTTCTGGCTTTATTTTTTGTTCATCAGTTTATGTTGTTCATTATATTCCACATATGATATTTATCTTTCTCTGACTGGGTTATTCCATCCCTTCACTTTCATCCTGTGTGTGTCTTTTGTCCTGTAGACAGCATATAGCTGGGTCATGTTTTTTATACATTCAGCTACCCTATACCTTTTGATTGGAGCATTTAATCCATTTACATTTAGGGTTGTTATTGAGAGGTACTTATTGATAGCCATTTTAATTCTGTATGGCTAGGTTTCTCTCTGTGTTTCTTCTTCTCAGCAATCCCTTTAACATTTCTTGTAATGCTGGCTTAGTGGTGATGAACTCATTTAGCCTTTTTATTTATTTTTATTTTTGGAGGGTCTGGGAAGCCCTTTATTTTGAATGATAGTCTTGCTGGATATAGTAATCTTGGTCTCAGATCCCTGCTTTCAATTACCTTGCATACTTCATGCCATTCCCTTCCGGCCTGTAGAGTTTCTGATGACAAATCAGGTGTCACCTTATGGGAACTCCTTTGTAGGTAACAATTTTCTTTTCTCTTGCTGCCTTTAAGATTCTCTCCTTGTCTTTAATTTTTGGCAATTTAATAATGATGTGTCTGGGCATGGGTCTGTTTGGGTACTTCTTGTTTGGGGTTTTCTGTGCCTTCTAAACTTGTGTGATTTTTCCTTTACCAGGTTGGGAAGTTTTCTACCATTATTTCTTCAAACACTTTCTCTATTCTTTTCTCCCTTTCTGCCTCTTCTGGCACACCTGCTATTCTAATATTGTTACGTTGCACATTGTCTCACAGCTCTAATTGAGTGATATTTTCAACTCTGTCTTCTAATTTACTGATTTGATCCTCAGCTTCCCCTAATCTGCTGCGTATTTCTTCCAATGTGTTCTTTATTTGTGTTATATCATTCTTTATCTCAGACTGCTCTTTTTTCATAGCTACTATATCATTTTTCATATTGTTGAGCATTTTTAACATCAGAACTCTGTTTCAGATAAATTTCTTATCTCTGCTTCATTTATCTCTTCTTCTGGAGAATTTGCTAGTTCTTTCATTTGGAGGTTGTTTCTTTATTTCCTCATTTTACTTGTCTTTTTGGGTTTGTGATTATGTTTTAGGTAGACCCCCTACACCTCTCAATCTCTAGTGCAGGACAGTGTTAAAGGCTGTTTCTGACTAATTGGATTAGGCAAAGACTCAAAGCCTCCAGAGACCACCTCTGTCTACAGACTAATAGGATTCTGACTTGAATTGCCTCCAGGAAATTGTCCTCAGGTGTGGCAAGAGTTTTGTCAACAGGTGGGGCAGGTGCTTTTGCTTGGAGGCTAATTGTTACTTTTAATCTCTTAAGTGGCCTCAGGGAAAGGTGCTTTCCAATAGGGTGTGTTGACTGCCTCCCCCAGGCAAGGCAGATATCTATGTGGGAAAGATGTCCTCCCCTGTATGAGGAAATGACTCAGCCCAGAAAACTTGGGGTGTCTGCCTTCTAAGTTCCACCCCACAAGTCCCCAGTCCTGGATTCTGCTCTCACAGCTCCAGTTCTCTTCACCCTCCCTCTGCCAGAGCACAAGGCGTGTGGCTCCACAGAGAAATTTTGTGCATTGTCCCTTTAAGAGGGTACCCAAACTTTCAGCTGCCACTCCCTGGCAGACAGCACCCCACTGCTTTTCACAACTAGATGCTATGTGGGTACCCTCCTCAGTTTGGTGCTCTCTGCTGGGAAACCCAGCTTCAGGATTAGATCCCAGAATTCTCAGTGGCACTCCTCTCCCCACAGCTGCAGTCAATATCTCTTTGGGACTTGGTGTCTATGGGTGCCCGGCCAGCCCTTTCACACCTCCACCCCTTCTTCCAGTCTCTATGCCATCTCCACCTTTGGTGCTTGTTTATCAGGGTTCTCTCCTGTGAGTTTTCCATTGATTACCCAGGAAGCCTTTCCACATTTCAGTTGTAATTCCAGCTTGTTCTTGGGAACATGTCCATGCAGCATCCTCCTACTCTGCCACCATTTTTAATCTCCTCTGAGGGGTTTTATAGAAAAAAAAAGGTGCTGGGTTTTATATAATGCTTTTCTTTCATCTATTAATATGATCATGTGACTTTTGTCTTTCAATTTGTTTATGTGATGTATGTATCATGTTTATTGATTTGTGAATATTGTACCAGTCTTGCATCCTGGAATAAATCCCACTTGGTCATGGTGTATGATCTTTTTAATATGTTGCTGGATCCAATTAGCTAATATTTTGTTAAGGATTTTAACATCTATGTTCATCAATGATATTGTAGTGTCTTTATTTGGTTTTGGAATTAGGATAATGCTGGCCTTATAAAAAGAAGTTAGAAGTGTTTCTGCCTCTCGAGATTTTTGTAATAGTTTGAGGAAGATAGATGTTAGTTCTTCTAGTCCAGACCATGGCTTTTGTTTGCTGAGAGTTTTTTTGTTTTGTTTTTTACCTCTACTTCATCAGTTATTATTGTCCTAGTTAAGGTTTCTGAGTCTTCCTGATTCAGTTTTGGAAGATTGTATTTTTGTAGGTATTTGCCCATTTCATTCACATTGTCTGGCATATTGCTATACAGATGTTCATAGTGTTTTCTTACAATCCTTTGTATTTCTGTGGTGTCAACTGTTACTTCACGACTTTCTTTTCTGATTTTATTGGTTTGGGTCCTGTCTCTTTGTTTCCTGATGAGTCTGTTTAATGGTTCATCAATCTTGTTTACCTTTTCTAAGAACTAGCACTTGGTTTCATTGATCTTTTGTATATTTGTAGACTCTATGTCATTTATTTTTGCTCTAATCTTTATTATTTTCTTCATTCTACTTACTCTGGGCTTTTCTTGTTGTTCTCTTTCTAGTTCCCTAAGTTGTAGAATTTTTCTTGTTTTTTGAGGCAGACCTGTAGTGCTATGAACGGAACTCAGGAGTTTTGCTATGTCCCAGAGATTTTGGGTTATTGTGTGTTTATTTTCAGTTGTTTCCAGGAAATTTTTAAATTCTTTCTTGATATCATTGGTAACCATTCATTGATTAATAACATGCTATTTAGCCTCCATGTTCTTGAATGTTTTGGGGTGTTTTTACTGTACTGGATTTCAAATTTCATTCCACTGTGATCTGAGAAGATGCTTGATATGATTTCAATCTTCTTAAACTTTGGTTTGTGTCCTAACATGTGGTCTATCTTTGTAAATGACCCATGTGAACTTGAGAAAAATGTGTATTCTGCAGATTTGGGGTGAAATGTCCTATAAATGTCAATGAAGTCCATTTGATCCAGTGTGCCCTTTAGAGTCACTGTTTCCTTGTTAATTTTTTTGTCTTAAAGATCTATCCAGTGAGTTCAGCGGGGTGTTAAAGTCCCCTACTATGACTGTTGTTGATCTCTCCCCTAAAGTCCTTTAGAAGTTTTTTTTAAAATATATTTAGCTCCTATATTGGATCAATACATGTTTACCAGAGTTATATCCTATTGTTGTATCGATCCGGTTAGTATTATGTGGTGACCTTTGTTGTCTCTTGTGATGGCTTTCATTTTGAAGTCTGTTTTGTCAGTGATGAGTATGGCTATTCCAGCTTTTTTTTCTTTTCCATTGGCGTGAAAATTTTTTTCCCATCCCATTACTCTCATTCTGTGTGTCTTTGGTTCTGATGTTCATCTCTTGTAGACAGCATATATTTGGGTCATGTTTTTGCATCTATTGAGCGACTCCATGTCTCTTGGTTGGAGCACTTAATCCATTTACGTTTAAGGTTATTATTGATAGGCACTTATTTATGGCCATTTTAATTCTTTATGCCTATGCTTCTCTTTCTCGCTATTTCTTCTTCTCATTACAGCAGTCCCTTTAACATTTCTTGTAGTGCTGATTTGGTGGTGACAATCTCTTTTAGCCTTTTTTTTTTTTTGTCTAAGAAACTTTTATTTCACCATCTATTTCAAATGATAGCCTTGCTGAATATAGTAATCTTGCTTTTAGATCCTTGCTTTTCATTAGCTTAAAAACTTCGTGCAAATCCCTTCTGGCCTGTAGAGTTTCTGATGAAAAATCAAACAACAGCCTTATGAGAAACCCTTTGTAGGTATCAAATTGCTTTTCTCTTGCTGCCTTTGAGATTCTTTCTTTGTCTTTAATTTTTGGCATTTTCATTATGATAATGACCTTGGCCTTTTGGGTTCTTCTTGATTGGGACTCTCTGAGCATCCTTAACATATGTGCCTTTTACCTTCACCAAGTTAGGGAAGCTTTCTGCCATTATTTCTTCAAACACATTCTATATTTCTTGCTCACTTTCTCCTTCTTCTGGAACTCCTATTATGTTATTATTGTTACATTTTATGTTGTCCCACAGCTCCCTTAAGCTGTCCTCCTGTTTTTTAACAGTTTTTTTTTTCTTTTTGGTTTTCTGGTTAAATGATTTATTCTGCCCTGTCTTCTAATTCACTGATCATCCTTACCTTCCTCTAATCTGCTTTGTATTCTTTCCACTGTGTTCTTTATTAATGCTGTGTCATTATTCATAGTTACTATATCTTCTCTCAAGCTGTTGAGCATCTTTGCCATCATTACTCTGAACTCTATGTCTGATAAATTTCTTACCTTCATTTCCTGTAGCTCTTCTGGATAATTCTCTTATTCTTCCATTTGGGGCTTATTATTGTTGTTGTTATTATTATTATTATTATTATTATTATTATTATTATTTTGTATCCCCATTTTGGCTGCCTGTTTTGGTTTTTGACTGTATTAGGTAGATTGGCTATGTCTCCCAATCTCTAGTGCAGGATAGTGTGAGACACTGTTTCTGACTGGCCCTGCATACTCTGTTTGGAGCTATCAGCAATCCACCACTTGTGGTAACCTCTGCTATGGCTTGGTGCCTTTGGAAAGAAGTGCACCGAGGTCTACATTTCATAGCCCTGTGCCCCTGAATTAGATCAGACAAATAATCAAAGCCTCCAGAGACCCACCTCTCTCTGCAGTCTGATTGCATTGTCTTGATTAGCCTCAAGCTATCATCAAAGGGGGGCGGGCAAGAGGTTTTCCAAGAGGGTGGGGCAATTGCTTCTGCCTTCAGGCTTATTATTATTCTCAGTCTCTTATTGGGCCTCAGAAATTCCACATGGTGGAGCAAGGTGTTTTACAATCAGGTGGGGCAATTGCCTCCCCCAGGCAAAACTGCCTGGATAGCAAAGATCTTCAGGAGAAATATGTCCTTCTTAGTGTGAAGGAATGATTCAGCATAGAAAATAGGGGTATCTGCCTTTGGAGGTCTAACCCCAAAGTTCCCAAACTTGGCTTCTGCTTGCACAGGTCCAGTCAGCTATGCTTTCCCTCTGCCAGAACCCAAGGTGAGTGGCAGCACACAAAATTTTGTGTGTTGGCCCTTTAAGAGGGTGCCTGCATTTCCAGCCACTTCTCCATGGCAAACAGTAACCCTGCTGCTTTTCACAGCCAGATGTTATGTAGGCATCTTTCTCAGTTCTGGTGCTCTGGACTGGGGTGCACAGCTTGGGGTTTAGACCTCAGAGTTCTCAGTGGAAACGCCCCACAGTTGAGATATTCCTCTGGACCTTCAGCTGCTATCTGTGGGAGCAGACCATCCCTTGTGCACATTCATACTTGAATCAGTCTCTAAGCAGTCTCTACTTTCTCTTCTTGGTTATTATGGTTCTCTCCAGCTAGTCTTCAGTTGATTATTCAGGGTGGTTTTTCTGTATTTTAGTTATAATCCAAGTTTGGTCCTGGGAGTATGTATGGTAGTGTCCACAACTAGGATATTGACATTGATAGAGTCAAAATATAAAACTTTTTTTGAATTCTTGTTTAGTCATGTAAATCAGGGTCACTAGTTTTCTGACACAAAATAAATGTTCTTTCCACCTCTCCTGGTTACAGGAACATGAATCCCAATGAGGGTTTTTAAATACAGTTGTCAGACATAAACTAAAAACACAGTACCCATGAATGACATCTTAAAAATGATAACATACGCCAGATATAATCAGCAGCATATTATTACTATCCTTACACCTATTCACTTTAATTATTGTATCAGTAGCTATGACAATCTGCATGACAAGCCATCCTACAAAAAAATTACTTAATATAATTCCATTATTATCAAGTGAGGTTGTGTGATTAGGAGTTATTCTGAGCTCTGCCCACATCCTTATGTGTCTATAGTCAGCTGTGAGTCTCTACATGTTTTTCTAAGGCTTATTCCTGATGTTGTGTGTGGCCATGGTGTTTTTCTCCCTTGAAACAATATATGATCACTTTACCCTAATGTTATATTTATGTTTATCTTCTATTTTATGGTTTTTTTGTACCAAATGTGAATTGCTTTATTTTATTTCTATTCTTCCTATATGCATGACACTTTGCTTTCTTCCCAGGTAGAAGAGATTCCTCCTATAATTTCTGAGTGTGAATAAGCTATATGATCTCTGTATCCTGGCTTTTTTTCTTCTACATAGTTTATTGAAGTATAATTATATAATATAAACTAAACATGATTAAAATGTACAATTTGGAGTATAAAAGCCATATAAAAATTACAGTTCATACCTCAGGTTTTCAATTGTATATAAATCAAGAAAATGCACAATAAACTGTAATGGCTTCCTAATATAATTATTAAACATTTAATCTATCTGAGCCTCAATTTCCTTATTTCTGAAGTTAATGTGGGTTAGTAAACATGACTTCAGATGAATGAGATATGTGGATATATTTTGATGAGCACAAATAAAATCTTCAAAGTTAAAGTCTGTGTATGTATGTGTGTTTATTCACATACATAATTATTTCAAAGTAACGTACACACTTATATGCACACAAACACAGATTCATTTGTAATCTCATGTTTTATGTTGACAAGAAACTTAAGAGGAAGTTGAAGAGTATAGAAATAAAAAGAGAATATTAGAATTCATATAAAATAAAAAGATGTAGAAATTTAGACATGAAGGTTTCAAGTAAATGATAGACATGAACTTAAATAATGAATTACTTTTCCTATTTTAATGCTTCAAAAATATTAAAATCTGAAGCACATTTACATTTATACAATAAGAAATTCTCTACCAGATAAAGAGGCAGAATATCTCCAACTGATTATAAGTTACTTCTACTTAAGGGGGATTACAACACAAGGTTCCTTTACCTAGAGTATACTAAATGAATGAATTCAGAGATGTAATCTGAGCCTTCTGAACAAAGGTTCATTGGATAAATGTTTATATTTACTTTTCAATGCCAATGTAAAATTTCCACCTTAGAGTTTTAAAACAAACAGATTTATGCTGTTACAATTCATGAAGTCAGAAACAGGAACTAGGTCTCATTGGGCTAAAATGAAGATATTTTCAAGGCAAAGTTTCTTCTGGAGGCTACAGAGAAGAATCTACTTATTTTCTTATTCCATATTTAGATTATAGTGAAAATAATCTAAATATATTTCCTATAATTCACAAATATTTCACAGTGAGGGACTAAATGACAGCTTCAACTTGTGATATAAGGTGCAAATGCCAAATTATTTTTCCTAATGTGTCATGTAGCCCAGTTGTAATGTTCAAAGTTTATATTAAAGGAATTTAGTTCTCCCCTTTGATGAAAAGAAACGTAGCAATTTTATGTAGATATCATGGGTCTCTGTCCTTACGACAAGTCAATATTTGGAGATTTAAGTTTTCTAATCCACATAAGAAATATCTTAAATCAGGGTTGGGATAATGTGCTGGCAGGTTAGTCCTCTGAAAGCCAACAGATTTTGTGAGGACCAGCTAGTAGACATGGATTCACTTGCCTTCTAAGCTGGTCTTTTGGGAACACAGAATCTTCAGAAAAACTTTCCATCCTGTCCAGATCCACAGGGAAATCATATGATTAGGAGTTGGAGTAACAAGAGAGAAATGTACCTAATGAGCAGCTATAAAGAGCTGTAAATATTTCCTCATCTCCACTCTTTCATCATGTGTAACTTTGAGCTGCATGGGACCTGGTTGTTGCTTTTGGAGCCCCACGTTTGTCTAGGAGACCTGTGCTTGCCTCCTCCCTGCTGTCTTGTCTGGGCAGAGAGCTTCAGTCTCCATCATCAACCATCCAGGAGGTTGGACTTTCCCATCAGACCATCCCCTCAGAGTTCCCAATCAGGTGAGTCCAGAGGTCAAGTAGGTACAACAGGAAAGGGTCAGAAAGGGTCAAAGCCAAGCACATTTATCTGAGGTCTTTTGACAGCCATCAGCCTATGGTTGCTGATTTGCATGATTAACAAATTAATGATTAACTAATGATGCTAAAAGGAGAAATGAACATTGAATTCAGCAACACATTGGTAATTGATGACAATTAACTGATGAAGCCCAATTAGAGGTGGCAATGGGAGGCATAAAGTATTTCAAATAAAAGTAGAAAGTATACAATGAGTATTACAATTAAAGGGAGTAGGAAGGTAGAGTGCTAGGTATGGAGGGATGTCCAGTAAAGTGAGGGCAGTTCTTTATTTTTATCAGGGCCTCTATGCCCCTACATTTCCATATGATGAGAAAGATCTTTTCCAATATATTTCTTGCAAATATTATCTTGCAACAGTAGTTCATGAGACATACATTCACACTGTCTTCTTTCACTCTGGCATTCAATTCACATGAAAAAGAATTTATTTGATAAGTGAAAGGAGGTATGCTAAATAGCTTAACTTTGCAATTCCTTCATTACCTGTGACATGAATATATTTGTGGGTTAGTTATTCATTTGTTTTGTCTATTATAAATTGCCTGTACCAGTCTTGACATTAGTGCATTGGGACCAGTGGTTATTTTTTTTGCTGTTTTTGATTGCATCCTTCTAAACAAGGAATTGGACATTTCTTTCACCCGCTTCATTGTTTGTCATTGAGTACTTTCATACATGTATATGCAGGGAATTGTGAGGGTTATTGATACTGTGAGCACAATTTTTTCACTCGGTCTTATTGTATTCTCCCCATTGCTTTTTTATTTTTTGCTTTGCTTCCTGAAAAAAGTTCAGCTGTTACTTTTATATTCTTCACAGGTGAATCTTTGCTATCAATGAAAATGAAAGTGAATGTTATTCTATGACATAGAATATATGTTGGCAAACTGTGTCTCCTGAGCCACAAGCGGGTCTTTTGCCGCTTGAGTGTGGCTCTTCCACAAAATACCACGTGCGGGCGCGCACGTACAGTGCGATTGAAACTTCGGTATCTTGTGGAAGAGCCAGTATTTTGTGGAAGAGCTACACTCAAGGGGCCAAAGTGCAGCATGTGGCTCGTGAGCTGCAGTTTGCTGAGCCGCAGTTTTTTGACCACTGTTCTATGTACTTAGTGTTAGTAAATCATCCTATAAACATATTACCAACTTGTTTCACATCTCTGTTATTCCTTATTGTTCTTTTTGGCCTTTGTGGTTAGCTCTATTGTGTAAATTTGCATCATCTTCCGTCCTCTGGAAGGCATTTTCTTTTGTATTTACTAAAAAGTACCTTCACCTTCCATGAGCATATTTGAATCCAATATCTTTATATAAGAAGAAATTATAACTTAGATGCTGTTTTCTTCCCAAATTAAAAAAAAACCCTTCTATGCTATTCTTTTATTTCCAAGTTATTGGAAATTTAATCCAGAATTAGTGGTCCATGTTGATATTATTAACTTATTGTGTCCTGTCTTTGTATAAATTAATTTGATTCTCTCTTAATTTTGTTTCACATAGTTGTTTTGTAACCACTACACTTCACCTAATTTCATTCCTACTGATAATCTGTATTCCATAAATTCTTAATTTTTAAAAAACTTGTCATTTCTGCTTTGAATACATACACATTCATGTACATTTTTACAAATGCAGAAATAGCAACCTGTGTCCATTAGAAAATTTATTTCTACATTGAACAGTATTTTTTTTCCATGTGCCCACTCTTCCTTATTACTCAACAATACCTTATGGTCTTCCCTGTGATCAACTAGTGTGATGCCAATTCATTATTACCATGTTTACATAATATTTTATGATGTGGCTGTGCTATTTACACTCGGAAGCCTTCCATATATATTCTCAATGAACTGCTATTATAACAATTATACAAAAATATTTTGGAATTGTTACATTAAAATTCTGGTTCTCTAACAGCTAGGCAGTGTTTTTCCCCAGGGGACATTGAGCAATATCCAGAGACATTTCGGTCTGTCACATGGAAAGTGTAGGTAGAGTCCAGGGATGCACAGGAGAGACCACGCCACAGACAATGATCTGGCCCAGAATGTCAATAATGCAGAGACTGAGAAACCATGACTTAAAGAATATCTGTACTTGTAATGTTTATATCTGTCTTCAGGTTGGTTCCCCCATGTTGTAACACTTTACTGTTCTGCTGGAAAAGAAAATAGAGTACCTGCTAGCTACCTGTTTGGAAGTTCTAACCCTGGTCAATGTGACACCTTCTTAAGTTTTTCCCCAGGCTGACTGATGTGAAAGAATTTTTTTTATTGTTTTCTGAGCTTTACCTGAGTTTGATTAAAAAGTCATATATTTCACCCTGACCCATTTGGCTCAGTGGATAGACCATCGGCCTGCGGACTGAAGGGTCCAAGGTTCGATTCTAGTCAAGGGCATGTACCTTGGTTGCGGGCACATACCCAGTGGGGGGCGTACAGGAGGCAGCTGATCAATGTTTCTCTCTCATCGATATTTCTAACTCTATCCCTCTACCTTCCTCTCTGTAAAATATCAATAAAATATATTTTAAAAAAATTCATATATTTAATGGTCTTGCTAATTTGAATATTATTTTTTATGCCTATTATCCTTTCATTGTCAGCTTTTTAAATGATTTCTAAAGATGATTATGTTGGGAGAGGTAGAAGACGGTAATGGGGAGATAAATGGTAATGGAAGAGGATTTGACTTGGGATGATGAACACACAATGCCATATACATAAGATGTATTAGAGAATTGTACACCTGAAACCTATATAATTTTCTTAACCAATGTCAATCTAACAAATTCTATGATATTTAATATAACAATCAGAATTATCATAAATATAAATTATTAATTCTCCATGGACTTTGGGGGATGTTTTGGTCATAAAAATGTTTTATTTTTATTTAGTTAAACATGTCTCTCTTATTATTTCTGAGTCTCCTGACTTAATTATAATGGTTTGGCCCACCAATACATGTTAATATGCAGTATTCTATCATTTCACCTGAATTGGTTATACTTAACAGTGAGTAGATAATTTCTCTGAGTTTTTGTAAAGTGACTGAGGTAGGGGAACAACTTCACTTTCTTCCAGGTCAATATTTTTCCAACTTTTATTCAACAATTCTGTCCTTCCAAATATATTGAAATGTAACTTACCATGGGTTCAATGTATTTATATACTGACACCTAATTCCTGATTCATTCAATAAATAATAGTGGAGCATCTGCTGTTTGCCACAATTTCTGGAAACATTATAGATTTTGTTCTATGTTTATGCCATTGCCAATTTTAATTACTAATCTATGTTGGGAACCCTAAATTATTGCTATTTATTACATCTTGTTTTGGTTAGTTTTTCATGTTCCACTCAATTTTCTTTAATCCAGTTGCTTGGAATTCACTCTGTTTAACCAGGTTTCATTCTCCCTGTCATTCCTTTCATTTCATAACTTCACTTTTACTTAAAGGTGTGCCTATATAAGTGCATATGTTCACACACATTTGTGAAAATACAAAGGTGAACAAAACAGGTGAAGCCTTGCTTGTCTGGTACTGCCACTGTGATGGCAAAGACAAAGTACAATGAAATAAATGTTTGCATGACAATGTGTTCAGGCATAAATCATATGAAAAAAGTTACTCAGCATAGAAGGATGGCTCCTCATGGCCTGTGCAGGATTAATTGATCATGTCCTGGGAGGCCTTTGCATGTAGCATGAAGACCAGAACCAGAATTAGACTGTGCTCATTGCTTCGTCAAAAATGAGATCAAAAGCCAAAGTCCAAGAAAAACAGAGATGCCACATAAGATAAATGAGAAAGGGGTTTCTCTCATTAGCCATCAACCATACAAAAACTGATTCATCAAATAAATATAGAAGAGGCAAAACCAGTCATCTCTGCTTGATGTTAAAAATTTTTAATCTGTGTTGTTTTGTATATTTTCCTTTGCAAGTTATTGTTATATTTTTGGTCATTTTTCACTTGGGGTCATCACACTACATGTCTATAACTACCTTTGCCTTTTGGGAAAATTTATTTTTTCTACTTTGTTATTATTGTTTGACCTCAAAAGTGTGTAATTAAGTTTGGCAAGCAGCCAGAATCCAAAGATTTTTCTTCTTCATTCTCACTCAGGGGCCACCTGAGCTAATTCGGTCTCTTTTCTTCCTCACGTTCATTTGATTGCTCTCTTTCCCTCTATGTTTTTTTAACGTACTTAGGTGTAGGACAGAAAAAGGGCATGGCAGTAGGAAACCCCAGGCTTATTTGCTCAAGGGAGACCTAATGTAAGAATATAAAAGTAATATTTCTAAATTCTTTTTGGAAAAGACACTTAATCTGGACACTTTGACTTTTATCTTCTCATAACCTTCATAGTGTGAGGGTGAGAAGGACATGAAAATAACACAAATGAAGAGGCCATGGTGGGCTGTGTTGTGTATGTGTGTATCTGTGTGTGTGTGTGTGTGTGTGCGCGTGTGCACGCAGGTGCCCTATAAACTGAGAGCAGACCTCAGAGCAGAGGTGCCTGGACTGATATATTCCAATGTGACTAATATCAAGGGAAGGTAACAAGAAGATCCTTTTAAATTCATGGTATGCTTTTGCAACCAGATTAATAAAGTGCAAGATTTACACATTGTATACAAGGCACTCTCCATGACTTGGAGTTTCAACACCAACACACAGGCATCCTTATTTCTCAATTTCTCTGATATCATCTCTGATCCTGCTCTGATGTGCTTATTTCATTTGACGCACTGGCTCATTTTGATCCTTGATTTTCTAAACAATTTTCTTTCGCAGGGCCTTTAAACTGGCTACCCCTTCGGCTTGGCAAACAGTTCTACCTCCATCTCCTAATTAGCAGTCTTTGAGGTATTTGTTTAAGTGTCATTTGTTGGCAAGCCTTGGCTAACCTCTATACTCTATCCATTTGATGTGATTTAGGTTTTCATAGGAGCTGCACCATTGAATATGTTTTGTTAATATATATTTGATTATATTCTGAATCGTTAGTGTGTAGAGACTTTGTTTTTCAGCAGCCCATACTCTGAACGGTGCCTAAAGAATGGTCCATAGTCACTCTATATCCCTCAAATGCATGAAAGAGATCCTCCATAAAACAGCAATATACATTATGTTGGAAGAACAGGTTGATGGTAGAAAAGGAAATTCTAATGACAAATACCAATAGAGATACCATATTGGGGACCAGATCACACCAACAATGGAAATTATTTTCCTGGTTCTAAAATATATATGTCATTTATTCTCAATTATGAATGCTGGCTAATGTGATAATTAGTTATTCATTTTTTCCTATTTCTGATAGTCAACTGAAAAACATGGAACCAGGCAATGGTACACAAATTTCAGAATTTCTTCTTCTGGGAATTTCACAGGCACTGGAACTGCAGTCCCTCATGTTTGGGCTTTTCCTCTCCATGTACCTGATCACTGTGTTCGGAAACCTGCTCATCATCCTGGCTGTCAGCTCAGACTCCCACCTCCACACGCCCATGTACTTCTTCCTCTCCAACCTGTCCTTGGTAGACATCTGTTTCACCTCTACCACCATCCCAAAGATGCTGGTGAATATCCAGACACAGAGCAAAGCCATCACCTATGAAGGTTGCATCACACAAATATATTTTTATATCCTCTTTGCACTGTTGGACAACTTAATCCTGACCGTGATGGCCTATGACAGGTTTGTGGCCATCTGCCACCCCCTGCACTACACTGTCATAATGCACCTCCGGTTCTGTGGGCTGCTGGTTCTGGTGTCCTGGATCGTGAGTGTTCTGCATTCCTTGTTAGAAAGCTTAATGGTGTTGCAACTGTCTTTCTGCACAGACTTGGAAATCCCCCACTTTTTCTGTGAACTCAATCAGGTAATCCAACTTGCCTGCTCTGACACCTTTCTTAACAATATCGTGATGTATTTTTCAGCTGGGTTGCTAGGTGTTGGTCCCTTTGCTGGGATCCTCTACTCTTATTCTAAGATACTTTCCTCCATATGTAGAATCCCTTCAGCTCAGGGGAAGTATAAAGCATTTTCTAACTGTGCATCTCACCTCTCAGTTGTCTCCTTATTTTATGGTACGATCCTAGGAGTTTACCTCAGCTCTGCTGCTACCCAGAGCTCACACTCAAGTGCAATTGCTTCAGTGATGTACACCGTGGTCATACCCATGCTGAACCCCTTCATTTACAGTCTAAGGAACAAGGACATAAAGAGGGCCCTGGAAAGATTCCTTGGAAGGTAAGCTTTTCAATGGGCCGATTGTACTAGGCTGAAGAATTGCCCAGGAATGCAGGGTGCAAATATTCAGAGCCAGAAGTTCTGAAACAAATAAAACCAATATTTCAACCATAGGTATTTGGAAATTCTCATTTATGTCATGGGTTAACATGAATTAGTTTAGAGTAATTTATCCCCTTATGACATACTAGTATCTTATTATAAGTAACTTTTCTATTGTTTTCCTAAAAGAATAACTAGGAATTATGCTATCCCTATGGGTAAAATTATACTTGGCTACTAAGGTCATTTGCATAATTTTATTTTAAATGTAACTCTGAGACTACTGTTTTCAACTTCTATTTCATCATTATTTTCTATAGGTACTCTTCTTGATAATGTAGACTTTAACATGTGACCTTTAATGCTCTTCTTGATAATGTAGACATTATGTGGATATATTTTGCTAAGCACAAATAAAATGTTCAAAGTTAAAGTCTGTGTATGTATGTGTGTTTATTCATATACATAATTATTTCAAAGTAACGTACACACTTATGTGGACACAAACACAGATTCATTTGTAATCTCATGTTTTATGTTGAAAAGAAACTTAAGAGGAAGTTGAAGAGTATAGAAATAAAGAGAAAGAATATTAGAATTGATATAAAATGAAAAGATGTAGAAATTTAGACATGAAAGTTTCAAGTAAATGATAGACATAAACTTAAATGATGAACTACTTTTCCTATTTTAATGCTTCAAAAATATTAAAATCTGAAGCACATTTACATTTATACAATAAGAAATTCTCCACCAGATAAAGAGGCAGAATATCTCCAACTGATTATAAGTTACTTCTGCTTAAGGGAGATTACAACACAAGGTTCCTTTACCTAGGTATACTAAATGAATGAATTCAGACATGTAATCTCAGTCTTCTGAACAAAATTTCATTGGATAAATGTTTGTATTTACTTTTCAATGCCATTGTAAAATTTCCACCTTACAGATTTAAAACAAACACATTTATGCTGTTACAATTCATTAGGTCAGAAACAGGAACTAGGTCTCATTGGGCTAAAATGAAGATATTTGCAAGGCCAAGTTTGTTCTGGAGACTACAGAGAAGTATCTAATTATTTTCTTATTCTATATTTAGATTATAGTGAAAACAATCTAAATATATTTCCTATAATTCACAAATATTTCACAGTGAGGGACTAAATGACAGCTTCAACTTGTGATATAAGGTGGAAATGCCAAATTATTTTTCCTAATGTGTCATGGAGCCCAGTGTGGAATGTTCAAAGTTTATATTAAAGGAATTTAGTTCTCCCCTTTGATGAAAAGAAAAGTAGCAATTTTATGTAGATATCGTGGATCTCTGTCCTTAACACAAGTCAATATTTGGAGATTTGAGTTTTCTAATCCACACAAGAAATATCTTAAATCAGGGTTGGGATAATGTGCTGGCAGGTTAGTCCTCTGAAAGCCAACAGATTTTGTGAGGACCAGCTAGTAGACATGGATTCACTTGCCTTCTAAGCTGGTCTTTTGGGAACACAGAATCTTCAGAAAAACTTTCCATCCTGTCCAGATCCACAGGGAAATCATATGATTAGGAGTTGGAGTAACAAGAGAAATGTACCTAATGAGCAGCTATAAGGAGCTGTAAACATTTCCTCATCTCCACTCTTTCATCATGTGTAACTTTGAGCTGCATGGGACCTGGTTGTTGCTTTTGGAATCCTAAGTTTGTCTGGGATACCTTTGCTTGCCTCCTCCCTGCTATCTTGTCTGGGCAGAGAGCTTCAGTCTCATCATCACCCATCCAGGAGGTTGGACTTTCCCATCTGACCATCCCCTCAGAGTTCCCAATCAGGTGAGTTCAGAGTTCAAGTAGGTACAACAGGAAAAGGTCAGAAAGGGTCAAAGCCAAGCACATTTATCTGAGGTCTCTTGACAGCCATCAGCCTATCGTTGCTGATTTGCATGATTAAGAAATTAATGATTAATTAATGATGCTAAAAGGAGAAATGAACATTGAATTCAGCAACACATTGGTAATTGATGACAATTAACTGATGGAAGTCCAATTAGAGGTGGCAATTGGAGGCATAAAGTATTTCAAATAAAAGTAGAAAGTATATAATGAGTATTGCAATTAAAGGGAGTAGGAAGGTAGAGTGCTAGGTATGGAGGGATGTCCAGTAAAGTGAGGGCAGTTCTTCTTTATTTTTATCAGGGGCTCTATTCCACTACATTTCCATGTGATGAGAAAGATATTTTCCAATATATTTCTTGCAAATATTATCTTGCAACAGTAGTTCATGAGACATACATTCACACTGTCTTCTTTCACTCTGGCATTCAATTCACATGAAAAAGAATTTATTTGATAAGTGAAAGGAGGTATGCTAAATAGCTTAACTTTGCAATTCCTTCATTACCTGTGACATGAATATATTTGTGGGTTAGTTATTCATTTGTTTTGTGTATTATAAATTGTCTGTACAAGTCTTGACATTTGTACAGTGGGACCAGCATGTTTGTATTCCTGTTTTTGATTGCATTCTTCTAAACAAGGAATTGGACATTTCTTTCACCTGCTTCATTGTTTGTCATTGAGTACCTTCATACATGTATATGCAGGGAATTGTGAGGGTTATTGATATTGTGAGCTCAAATTTTCACTCAGTCATATTGTATTCTCTCCATTGCTTTTTTATTTTTTGCTTTGCTTACTGAAAAAAGTTCAGCTGTTACTTTTATATTCTTCACATGTGAATCTTTGCTATCAATGAAAATGAAAGTGAATGTTATTCTATGTACTTAGTGTTATTAAATCATTGTATATTCATACTACCAACTTGTTTCACATTTCCGTTATTCCTTATTGTTCTTTTTGGCCTTTGTGGTTAGCTCTGTTGCGTAAATTTGCATCATCTTCTTCCATCTTCTGGAAGCCATTTTCTTTTGTATTCACCAAAGAGTACCTTTACCTTCCATGAGCATATTTGAATCCATTATCTTTATATAAGAAGAAATTATAACTTAGATGCTGAATTAGTGATCCATGTTGATATTATTAACTTATTGTTTTCTGTCTTTATATAAATTAATTTGATTCTCACTTAATTTTGTTTCACACAGTTGTTTTGTAACAACTAATTGCATTCCTACTGATAATCTGTATTCCATAAATTCTTAGCTTTAAAAAAAACTTGTCAATTCTGCTTTGAATACATACACATTTGTGTATATTTACACAAATGCAGAAATAGCATTCTGTGCCCATTAGAAAATTTATTTCTATGTTGTACAGTCTTTTTTTTTATGTGCCCACTCTTCCTTATTACTCAACAATACCTTATGGTCTTCCCTCCAATCAACTCGATACCAATTCATTATTACCATGTTTACATAATATTTTATGATGTGGCTGTCCTATTTACACTTGAAAGCCTTCCATATACATTCTCAATGAATTGCTATTATAACAATTATACAAAAATATTTTGGAATTGTTACATTAAAATTCTGGTTCTCTAACAGCTAGGCAGTTTTTTTTCCCCAGGGGACATTGAGCAATATCCAGAGACATTTCGGTCTGTCACATGGAAAGTGTAGGTAGAGTCCAGGGATGCACAGGAGAGACCACACCACAGACCATGATCTGGCCCAGATTGTCAATAGTGCAGAGACTGAGAAACCATGACTTAAAGAATATATGTACTTGTAATGTTTATATCTGTCTTCAGGTTGGTTCCCCCATGTTGTAACACTTTACTGTTCTGCCGGAAAAGAAAATAGAGTACCTGCTAGCTACCTGTTTGGAAGTTCTAACCATGGTCAATGTGACACCTTCTTAAGTTTTTCCCCAGGCTGACTGATGTGAAAGAATTTTTTCATTGTTTTCTGAGCTATTTCTGACTTTGATTAAAGATTCATATATTTAATAGTCCTGTTAATTTGAATATTATTTTTATGCCTATTATTCTATCAGCCTTTTAAATGACTTTTAAACACTATTATGTTGGGAGAGGTATAAAAAGGTAATGGGGAGATAAATGGTAATGGAAGGAGATTTGACTTGGGATGATGAACTCACAATACCATATACTTATGATATATAGAATTGTACAACTGCAACCTATATAATTTTATTATTCAATGTCAACCTAATAAATTCTATGAAATTTAAAATAAAAATTAGGATTATCATAAGTATAAATTATTATTTCTCCATGGACTTTGGGGGATGTTTTGGCCATAACAATGTTTTATGTTTTATTTAGTTAAACATGTCTCTTTTATTATTTCTGAGTCTCCTGATTTAATTACAATGGTTTGGCCCACCAATAACATGTTAATATGCAGTTTCTATCATTTCACCTAAATTGGTTATACTTAACAGTGAGTAGGTAATTTCTCTGAATTTTTGTAAAGTGACTGAGGTAGGGGAACGACTTCACTTTCTTCCAGGTCAATATTTTTTCAACTTTTAATCAACAATTCTGTCATTCCAAATATATTGAAATTGAACCTTACCATGGGTTCAATGCACTTGTATACTGACACTTAATTCCTGATTCATTCAACAAATAATAATGGAGCATCAGCTGTTTGCCACAGTTTCTAGAAACCTTATTGATTATTGTCTATGTTTATGCCACTGCCAATTTTAATTACTAATCTATGTTGGGAACCCTAAATTATTGCTATTTACTACATCTTGTTTTGGTTAGTTTTTCATGTTCCACTCAATTTTCTTTAATCCAGTTGCTTGGAATTCACTCTGTTTAACCAGGTTTCATTCTCCCTGTCATTCCTTCCATTTCACAACTTCACTTTTACTTAAAGGTGTGCCTATATAGGTGCACATATACTCACAAACAGTTGTGAAAATACAACGGTGAACAAAACAGGTGAAGCCCTGCTTGTGTGGATCTGGGACTGTGATGGTGAAGTCAGAGTACAGTGAAATTAATGTTTGCATGACAATGTGCTCAGGCATAAATAATACGGAAAAAGTTACTCAGTGTAGAAGGATGGACTGTCGTGGCGTGTGCAGGATTTATTGATCATGTCCTGGGAGGCCTTTGCATGTTGCATGAAGACCAGAACCAGAATTAGACTGTGCTCATTGATTTGTCAAAAATGAGATCAAAACCCAAAGTCCAAGAAAAACAGAGATGTCACATAAGATAAATGAGAAAGGGGCTTCTCTCACCTGCCATCAACCATACAAAAACTGATTCGTCAAATAAATATAGAAGAGGCAAAACCAGTCATCTCTGCTCGATGTTAAAAGTTTTCAACCTGTGTTGTTTTTGTATATTTCCTTTGTGAGTTATTATTTTATTTTTGGTCAGTTTTCACTTGGGGTAGTCACACCACATATTTATAACTACAAGTTGGGCAAATTTATTTTTTCTACTTTGTTATTATTGTTTGACCTCAAAAGGGTGTAATTAAGTTTGGAAAGCAGCCAGAATCCAAAGATTTTTCTTCCTCATTGTCTCTGCTGGAAGCCTATTCCAGCATGTCATAATTGCAAGAGTTTCATCAAAAGGTTGATGGAACTTGGGGACTCAACAGGGTTGAGTCACACATGTAGTCACCTGTTGGGAATGGCTGAAGGCATTTCCCCAAACCTGAAAAGGGATGATTGTTGAGGCCAGACAGCTCAGGACATCTTAATCTACATGTTATTGCCTCCTATTGGCCAAGCACCTGAACAGCCGTAGGCTATTCCCCCAAATCTGACAATGCCTCTGTATATGAAACCCTTACCCTTTGAAGTGTATATCTCCACCTCGCCTCAGGACAATTTGTGTTAATAAAAAGCATGGGGTCCTGAGAGTAGGAGATCTTAGTTTCCTTTAAACTAGGCTATCCTCTGACCCCCAAATGCCTTTCAAAATTACATTTCATCTCTGGACTCCTATGTAATCTATGCACAGCCTTCTCCAGATTTCCTGAACCCTTCAAGATGCCAGATCAAGAACCCTGGCAGTCTCTCAGGGACCACCTGAGCTAATTAGATCTCTTTTCTTCCTCATGTTCATTTTATTGCTCTCTCTCCCTCTGTGCTTATTTAACGTAGTTAGGACAAAAAAAGGGCATGGCAGTATGAAACCCCAGGCTTATTTGCTCATGGGAGACCTAATATAAGAATATCTAAGTAATATTTCTAAATTATTTTTGGAAAAGATACTTAATCTGGACACTTTGACTTTTATCTTATCATAACCTAAATAGTGTGAGGGTGAGAAGGACATGGAAATAACACAGATGAAGAGGCCATGGTGGGCTGTGTTGTGTATGTGTGTGTGTGTGTGTGTGTGTGTGTGTGTGCGCGTGCGCGCGCGCGTGCACACACACACGCACGCATATGGCCTGTAAACTGAGAGCAGTCCTCAGAGCAAAGATGCCTGGACTGATATATTCCAATGTGACTAACATATCAAGGGGAGGTAACAAGGAGGAGATCCTTTAAAATTCATTGTATGCTTTTGCAACCAGATTAATAAAGTGCAAAATTTACACATTGTGCACAAGGCATTCTCTGTGACTTGAAGTTTCAACACCAACACACAGGCTTCCTTATTTCTCAATATTCTTTGATATAATCTCTGATCCTGCTCTGATTTGCTCATTTCATTTGACACACTGGATCATTTTGATCCCTGATTTTCTAAACAATATTCTTCCACAGGGCCTTCCCTGGCTCTCCCTACTGTTTGGCAAACAGTTCTCCCTCCATCTCCTAGTTAGCCGTCTTTGACATATCTGTTTAAGTGTCCTTTGTTGGCTAGCCTTGGCTAATGTCTATAAAAAAAAAGCACCTTCTACACTCTTTCCATTTGACGTGATTTAGATTTTTATAGGAGCTGCACCATTGAATATGTTTTGTTAATATATATTTGATTATATTCTCAATCTTTAGTGTGTAGAGACTTTGTTTTTCAGAAGCCCATACACTGAACGGTGCCTAAAGAATGGTCCATAGTCACTCTATATCCCTCAAATGCATGAAAGAGATCCTCCATAAAACAGCAATATACATTATGTTGGAAGAACAGGTTGATGGTAGAAAAGGAAATTCTAATGACAAATACCAATAGAGATACCATATTGGGGACCAGATCACACCAACAATGGAAATTATTTTCCTGGTTCTAAAATATATATGTCATTTATTCTCAATTACTAATGCTGGCTAATGTGATAGTTACTCATTCATTTTTTCCTATTTTCTGGTAGTCAACTGAAAAACATGGAACCAGGCAATGGCACACAAATTTCAGAATTTCTTCTCCTGGGATTTTCACAGGCACTGGAACTGCAGCCCCTCATATTTGGGCTTTTCCTCTCCATGTACCTGATCACTGTGTTCGGAAACCTGCTCATCATCCTGGCTGTCAGCTCAGACTCCCACCTCCACACACCCATGTACTTCTTCCTCTCCAACCTGTCCTTGGTAGACATCTGTTTCACCTCCACCACCATCCCAAAGATGCTGGTGAACATCCAAACACAGAGCAAAGTCATCACCTATGAAGGCTGTATCACCCAGATGTATTTTTTCATACTCTTTGCAGTGTTGGACAATTTTATCCTGACCGTGATGGCCTATGACAGGTATGTGGCCATCTGCCACCCCCTGCACTACACAGTCATCATGAACCCCCAGCTCTGTGGACTGCTGGTACTGGTGTCCTGGATCATGTGTGTACTGCATTCCTTGTTAGAAAGCTTAATGGTGATGCGACTGTCTTTCTGCTCAGACTTGGAAATCCCCCACTTTTTCTGTGAACTCAATCAGGTGATCCAACTTGCCTGCTCTGACACGTCTCTTAACAACATTGTAATGTATTTTTCAGCTGGGTTGCTAGGTGTTGGTCCCCTTGCTGGGATCCTTTACTCTTACTCTAAGATACTTTCCTCCATACAAGGAATCCCTTCAGCTCATGGGAAGTATAAAGCATTTTCTACCTGTGCATCTCACCTCTCAGTTGTCTCCTTATTTTATAGTACAATCCTAGGAGTTTACCTCAGCTCTGCTGCTTCCCAAAATGCACACTCAAGTGCAACAGCCTCAGTGATGTACACTGTGGTCACACCCATGCTGAACCCCTTTATCTACAGTCTGAGGAACAATGACATAAAGAGGGCCCTGGAAAGATTCCTTGGCAGATAAGCTTTTCAAGGGCCAATTGTACTAGGCTGAAGAGTTACCCAGGAATGCAGGATGCAAATCTTCAGAGCCAGCAGTCTGACACAAATAAAACCAATATTTTGATCATATGCATCTGGAAATTCTCATTTATCTCATCGGTTAACATGAATTAGTTTAGCATAATTTATTGTCTTATGACATATTTTATTATAAGTAATTTTTCTATTGTTTTCATAAAAGAATAGTTATGAATTATACTACCCCTATGGACAAAATTATACTTGGCTACTAAGGTCATTTGCATAATTTCATTTTAGAGGTAACTCTGAGACCACAGTTTTCACTTCTATTTCATCATTATTTTCTATAGGTGCTCTTCTTGATAATGTAGAGTTTAACATGTAACCTTTGCTGTTCTTCTTGATAATGTAGACTTTAACATGCTAGCATGTTTTATAGCGTGTCTCCTGGTTTTATAGTCTTCATGCTATTATTCAGCTCTGTGTCCACATGCCTATTATAGGCATTGGCAAAAATTGACTATCAAACACATTTTTTTTCTGGAAGATTCTACAAGGAAATATACATTTTAATAAGTAGATTGATCTAATATGGTTAGCATCAGAGATGACCTTAAATGTGATTAAGCAATAATAAGCATATAAATTTTTACTGTACAAAAATGTTTTTCATAGCCCACATCTACTCAATAAAGTGTGAAATATGCTTTCCATTTGTAAGGCTCCTTATTCACTGGAGTAAAATATTACATGGAGTATCATGAATGTTTTTCTGAACTATTTCATTATTTCTGCTTGAAAACTTTCTTTTTCATTGAAATTTTTAAAGTGAGTGGGAGAGAGAGAGAGAGAGAGGAGAGAGAAAAACATCTATATGAGAGAGAAACATTGATCAGTTGTCTCCCATAAGCATTCAAACAGGGAATCAAACCCACCACCTGGACATGTGCTCTGACTGGGAATAGAACCACCAACATTTTGGTGCATTGGACAATGGTCTACCAACTGAGCCATACAGGCCAGGGCTCCTTGAAAACTTTAAATGTGCTCCCTACTAATGTGACTCCTTTAATATCTTCCCTTTTCTAAATGTTTTCAAATCCACCAAAGGGAAGTGAGTGAACAATCTCAATATCATACAATATATATCTCCTTTACACTTGAGAATATCTTCAATCTTTATGATCAAAGGATGAATCACACAGGAGATAAAATTCTGCCTACTAATGTGAATAAGACCCACAAAATTTCTGCACAAACATGCATGTCCTTCTACCCTGTCCTGACTACCTGGAAGTGGTCACTTTTATACAGTTATCTAAAGTATATTGGAATAACAGAATGATTGTGAATGCTGTCCTCAAATATCAGTAGAAGTGCCCAAAGTAAGAAGTAGCAGATTATTAAAATTTCCCTCAGTTTTCTTCTGACTATAGTTTCAATTTACTGTCTATGTATATAAAAGCCCTGTGATTCAAATGGTGGAATGATCGGAAAGACCAATTGCTATCATGTGCACTGCAGTAGCCAACTGGCCAGATCTGGGCCCAATAAGCCCTCCCCCAACCACCTAGTGCCCTTCCCCCAACCCAATGTGGGCGGAGCCAGTTGGCCAACCTCCCAGGGTCCCTCCCCCTCTAGTCAGCTAGCCCCATGATAGGCCTGAATTGCTAGCCAGGCCAAGGGACCCCTACCCGTGCACAAATTTCTGCACTGGACCTCTAGTTGCTATATAACAAGCCATCCTAAAGGTAAATGGTTTAATACAATTCCTTTATTTTGCAATGGGTTTGTGTAGTGGAGAGATGTTCTCATCTCTGCTGGTCTCCTCATGAATCGGTAGTCAGCTATAGGTCATCTGGAGAGCCTCTGCAGACCTTGGCTGGGCTTTCTAATGCATTAGGAGCTTAACTATGACTGTGACTGATTTAGGGAAGACTTGGCTGGGGTACATGAGCTCTGTCCGCAAGTCCTATCCTTCTCTGAAAGGCCCACCTGGATTTGTTCACATGCTTGAGGGCAGTGTTTTGAAAGAGAGCAGCAGAAATGCACCAAGTTCTGGTAAAGCACACTGTCACTTCTACCATATTCTATTGGCCAAAACAAATAAAAAATCTTAAGTCCAGCCCAGATTCAAACATGGAGAAAAAGACTACTCTTCTGGAATTCACTGTCACATTGCCAAAGACATGAAAGAAAACAAAAATTGGGGCCATCTCTGGAAAGGGTCTATCACTTGTTTATATTTTACTTCAGAAAAATTTTATTTCTGTCACCGCCCTGAATGGCTGAATGATCTTAGAGAAGAGAGTGAGAATAAATATATGTTTAATGAGCATATGTGGAAATTCTACACTAGAAGGTCAAGCCCTCCAAATATAAACATGCCCCCTCTGCCACTTGCCTCCTGCTTACCATTTCTAGGCTGAAGAAAAATAAAATTTTTTCCTTCCAGATATCTAGAGTCCAGGGACTTAACTCATTGATTAACAGAGCTAGAGACTTATTTGCTTTCTTGATAATTATATTTTGGCACCCTCATGTAGACATTGCTTTTCTTTTATTGACCTTCTCTTAACATATGCACAATGATTTCCAATCTGATACTTGTATTTGTTGGGCATGCGGTTCCTGATGGAAGGACGTAGAACTTGAAGTGCACATACAACAGAGAAATTGTTAAAGAGGAGAGAGAGTTGCTAACGTTATGCTCAGTGAGAGAAGCCAGTCACAAAAAGACATATATTGCATGATTTCACTTACATGACATATTTAAAGTAGTTAAATTCATAGAAACATAAAACAGAATGGTTATTGCAGGACCTGGGGGAAGGGAGACTGTGGAGTTAGAGTTTAGCAGGTGGAGAATTTCAGTTTTGCAAGAAAACGAAAAAGTTTTGGAGGTTGATTAGACAACCATGTGCATGTAATTAACACTACTGAACTGCATACTTAAAATAGTTACAATGTTAAATTTGTTACATGTTATTTACCACTTAAAATCCTATATAATAAAGAGCTAACATGCAAATGGTCATCATGCCCTCACACCATAATGCCGTAATGGCTCAGACATTCAACACTGGGGAGAGAGTATTGGGGACCAGCCAGGCTGCAGACCAGGAGAGGGACAAGCTGCCCACTCTGTGGTCCCAGGCACCAGCGGCTGCATCTGCACCTGTGGCCTGGGAGAGGCACAAGCCACTACCCATGGTCCCTTGAGGCTGCAGCCAGCTTGCACGAAGCCGGCCCGGGTCCTGGGTGCCTGCAGCTGGCCAGAAGGAGGGAAGCCTGGCTCCTGGTTGCCTGTGACCTGCCGGAAAGGGAATCCTGGGTCCCGGGTGTGGGATGAGGCAGAGGTGGTTATGGGCAAACAGGTCATCAGGGGAGAAGTTAGGGGCAATCAGGCCTAGAGGGGAGCAGTTAGGGGTGATCAGGCAGGCAGGCAGAGGTGGTTAGGGGCAATCAGGCAGGCAGGCAGAGGGTTAGGGGCGATCAGGCAGGCAGGCAAGAGGTTAGGAGCTCGTGATCCCGGATTGCAAGAGGAAGTCGGACATCCCCCGAGGGGTCCTGGATTGGAGAGGGTGAAGGCTGGGCTGAGGGACAACCCCCCCACCCCCCGCCCCTGCATGAATTTCGTGCACCAGGCCTCTAGTTTCTAATAAAAGGAAGGAAATTCTCACACATGCTACAACACGGATGAGCCTAAGGACATTATGCTGAGTGAAATTAACCAGTCATAAAAGGACAAATACCATGTGACTTCACTTTTATGAGGTCCTCAGAGGAGTCAAACTCATAGAGACCAAAAGTAGAATTGTGAGTGCCATGGGCTGGGGGAGGAGGATGAGGAATGAATGTTTAATGGGGACCAACTTCCAGTTTGTGAAGATGAGAAAGATCTGGAAATGAATGATGGTGATGGTTGCATATGAATGTACTTAATGGCACCAAATTGTCAATTTAAAAAGTGGCTGACATGGTAACTTTTATGTTATGTGTATTTTACCACATTAGAAAAAATGATCTAAGGCAAGATGACAGGAGGATCTATACACTGTTTTATTTTTCTTTTTGTCCAGACAATAGCCAGCTAATAAGAAAAATATTTGATGCTTTAAAGCCCTAATATTTGGGGTTTGCTTGTTACTAGAGCATAACTGAGACCACCATGATTCAGATGTGAAAGATGACACTTGAATCTACTCCAGTGTGTGCTGATGCCCTCATCAATGAACCCCAGGGCTGGTGCCAGGATGAGAAGTGAGGCACTTGCCTCAGGAACAGAATTTAAGGGGGCACCAAAGAACTCAAGAGTCAAGATGGCTATTGTTTGAATGCAGTGATTTAAAAAATCAAAATTAATGCAAGACATTCCTGGTGATTGAAATAGCAAAATGTTAAATTTAGATGGGATCACTGGGAACAACCCTCCATCACTTTTGGTGGCTCAGTCCCCCAGTTCCCTCACTTCTCAGTTGTGTATCCTACACTTTCTCAGAGGTCCCTAAAGATTCTGAGTTCCATGTACTCACCATAGAAATGAGCTAATTCAAACTCTTAGCATTTGCTATCTACACCTCCCTATCTCACATCCCTTCTTTTTCACACATGCTTTCTAAGATTCCTTTCTAAGGAATTACCTGCACTCAATCCTTGTCTCAGACTCTGCATTCAGGGGAGGCCAGCCCAGGGCAGATGTCTATTACAATTTCATTTCAACCGGGCAAACACTATAACTCCTGATTAACCTCCTAATCACTGACCAAATCTGTTGTGTTAGTGATTTACCTTTGCAACAAATTGCCCCAAACATAAGGGCCTAAACTAACAGCAAATAGTTATGATCTCACAGTTTTTGTGGGTCAGGAATGATGTATGGCCTCTCTGGGCTCCTTGCTCCAGGGTTTCTAATGGGCCGTAGTGTCAGCTGAGGGCTTGATGAGGGAAGGGTCCACTCCTCTTCAACCTGTCCTTGGCAGACATCTGTTTCACCTCTACCGCCATTCCAAAGATTACAAATTATTTCTTCCACTTAAGGAGGGATTAAAATGCAAAATGCTTTCACCCAGAGGCTAAATGAATGAATTAGGACACTTAATCTCAGTTTCCTGAACAAAATTTCATTGGATAAATTTCTGTATTCACTTTTTAATGCTAATGTAAATTACCAACAAAGTGATTTAAAACAAACACATTTAAGCTCTTACAATTCCTAAGGTCAGAAACAGGAAATGGGGTCTCAGTGAGCTAAACACAAGGTATTTACAGGGCTAGGTTTCTTCTGGAGGCTACAGGGAAGAATCTATTTACTTTCCTATTCCAAGCTTAGATTAGAATGCAAATATTTTAATTATATTTTTTATAATTAATGAATATTTCATAGTAAGGGACTAAATGACAGCCACAGCAGGAGGGGCCAGGCAGGGGCATGGAGGATGGGCTGAGACCTGCCCCTGTGCCCACCTCAGTCTCACAGCCTATAGCCAGTCTGGGTGAGGGGCTGAGGGCCGTTTTCAGGCTGGCTAAGACCCGCGGCGAAGGAAGCTCCCAGCCTCTCCGTTTTTTTTCTTTCTCTTTTTATTCTGGGATTTATTTACCTTCTATAATTGAAACTTTTTTGCCTTCAGTGGAGCTCAGAGCCAGTGGGAAGCTTGGCTTCCTCTATCATTGGGGCAACCAAGTATCCTGCTTGCTCCAGCTCCGTGGCTGCCAGCTGCCATCTTGGTTGGGTTAATTTGCATATCATCTCTCTGATTGGCTGGTGGGTGTGGCTTAACGTGTAGCGAATGTACCGTCAATTTGCATCTTTGTCTTTTTATTAATGTAGATTGTTCCTTTTGGCCTTTTGTGGTTAGCTGTATTTCCAAAATTTGCATCATCTACTGTCCTCCGGAAAACTATTTTATATTTGATTAAAGATTACCTTTAACTTACATTAGCAAATTGAATCCATACTTTTTTATATTTAAAACCCTAATATGCAAATAGACCGAACAGTGTAATAACTAAACAACTGGTTGCTATGACAAGCATTGACCACCAGGGGGTGTGAGCAGGACATGACAGGCATCGGCTGCAGCTGGATGGTGGAGCAGGTGAGTGGGGGTACCAGACCAAGGCGGAGCACCAGTGGTCTTGCCTAGTGCTTGCACCTGCTGCTGGTGCCAGTGCCAGCCCTGCTTGTACCCACTGCTGGCACTGGAGCTGGCCCAAACGCTCAGCGCCATCAGCTGGTGTGAGCTGTGGCAGCGGGAGCGGGGCTGCCAAAAGAGAGGGAAGCAAAGGCCACAGCAGGAGGGGCCAGGCAGGGGCATGGAGGATGGGCTGAGACCTGCCCCTGTGCCCACCTCAGCCTCGCAGCCCATAGTTCCTTTGAAGGTGAACGAATTTGTGCACTGGGCTCCTAATATCTTTATATAAGTAGAAATTATAACTTAGACTCTGCTCTCTCCCTGATATTGAAAAGCTCTTCTAGAATATTATATTATTTCTAAGTTTTTTGAAATTTAATCTGGAATTAGTGGCTCATATTTATATTATTAAGTTATTAGTATTTACTACAATTGTTTTGTAACCATTATACTTTAACCTAATTTTATTCCTACTGATAATCTTTATTCCATAAGTTCTTAGTTTTTTAAAACACTTCTCTTTCTACGTTATGTACACATACACACTCATATGCTTTTGTTTGTACAAATGTATAAATAGCAACCTGTGCTCATCAGAAATTCTCTTCATGTGTTATACAGTCTTTTTTTCTGTGTCCACTCTTCCTTATTACTCAAAAATACCTCATGATCTTCCCCCCAAACAACTAGTGTGATGCCAAGTATTTATTACTATGTGTACATAATATTTTAGGATGTGGCTATGCTATTCACACATTGAAAGCTTTCCATATACTTTTTTAATAAGGGTGTCTCAAAATTCACGCAAGATTTGATTTAATTGTGCTCACTATTGCAACATGATAATCCAGTTTTTTGTGCCTAAATTGCAAGATATGGATGTGGACGACCTGTGGTTTCAACAAGATGGTGTCACCTGCCATATAGACTGAGAAACAATTCAATGATTGCATGAGTCATTTCCTGGTCGTGTAATTTCTTCGTTTTGGTGATCAGAATTGGCTGCCCAGATCATGCAATTTAATGCCGTTGGACTTTTTTCTTTGGGATTTTTTGAAGTCTAAGGTTTATGCCAACAAGCCCTCAACCACCCACACCTTGAAGGAGGAAATTGAGCGCTGTATCAATGAAATTCAGCCACATTTATGCAAAACTGTCATGGAAAATTTCAACAAAAGAGTGTGTGTGTGCCAGCAAAGCCATGGAGGTCATTTACCCGATATGCTATTCCATACATAACCCTTATACTGTATACTTTATAAATCAATAAAAAAATTTACAACTTTTAATCGTAAACCTGTGTTTTCTATCAAAATTACTTCTTGCGTGAATTTTGGGATACCCTTTATATTGCTATTATAAAAATTATACAAACTGTTTGAGATTGTTACATTAAAATTCTGGTTCTCCACTAGAGGCAGTATTGTTACCCAAAGGCACATTGAGCAATGTCCAGAGACATTTTTCCCTGTCACATGGGAGGTGTAGGTAGAGCTCAGAGATGCCCTAAACATCCTACAATGCACAGGAGAGACCATACCACAGGCAATGATCCGGCCCAGAATGTCAATAGTACAGAGATTGAGAAACATGACTGAAAGAATATATGTACTTGTAATATTTATAGCTGTCTTCGGATTGGTTTCCCCATGTTGTAACACTTTACAGTTCTGCCAGAAATGAAAATAGAGTACCCCTTAGCTACCTGTTTATAAGTTCCAACCCTAGTCCATGTGACACCTTTTTAAACTTACCCCAGGCTGACGGATGTGAAAGAATTTTTTTGTTTTCTGAACTTTTTCTGAGTTTGATCAAAGATTAATATGTTTGAATGTCTTGTTACTTAGAATTTAATTTTTCTATGCCTATTATTCTTTCATTATCAGCTTTTTAAATGATTTTTAAACATTATTATGGTAGAGGAGGTAAAAGAGGGTAAAGGGGCATAAATGGTGATGGAAGGAGACTTGACATGGGGTGCTGAACACAGAATGCAACATACATAAGATGTTTTCTAGAATTGTACACCTGAAATCTATTTAATTTTGTTATTCAATGTCACTCCAATAAATTCAACAAAAATTTTAAAATAACATAAAAATTAATATAAATTGTTATTTCTCAATTGACTTTGGCTGGTGCTTTAGCCATAAAATTATTTTACATTTTATTTAGTTAAATATGTCCATCTTATTACTTCTGAGTTTCCTGGCATAATTACGATGATTTGGCCTATCCATAAATATTTATATGTCATTTTTTATATATGCATCTAAAAAGGATTGGTTGTACTTAGAGTGAGTAGGTAATTTCTCTGAGTTTTTTGTATGTTGACTAAGGTAGTAGATCATTTTCATTTGCTTCCAAGTCTATATTTATTTTTCCAGCTTTTATTCAGCAATTCAATGTTTCCAAATATATTGAAATGCAACCTTCCCATGTGTTCAATGTACTGATATACTAATAAGTACAGACCTAACTCCTGATTCATCCAACAAATAATAGCAGCATCTGCTGTTTGCCACAATTTCTAGGAAACATTAAAGACTATCTTCTGTTTATGCCTTTGCCAATTTAATTACTAATCCATGTTGGTATCACTAAATTATTGCCATTTTGCACCTTGTTTCTATTATTTTTTAAGAGTTCCAAGTAAGTTTATTTTTTAATGGTTTGTAGCTGATAAAACTCGTAAATGTTACCTATGGTAAATGCTTTTTCATTAAATACTCCCCATTTAGTCAGGATCAGCATCAAAATGTTCATCATGTGGATCAGCAATGTTATAAAAGCTGGCTCTTCTAAACAGTAGCTCAAACAAAAAGGGTTCTCTAACTTTAGTTTCTTTTCATTCTTCTTCTTCTTACAATAAAACCCCACTCCTATCCGTGTTTCACTAACCAAAATCTGCAAGATGGGGCAAATATATATATATATATATCTGAAATGGATTTCTATTTCTGCTTGATCTTCTCAAAAATGTAGGACTTCCAGTGAAAGCAAAATTAAAGGAAATATACATACCCACTCAGCAAACATCAAACCTGAAAAATATTCAAGAAGTAGAAAATTCAAACTTCACGAGCATCTCTGCAGAGTATTTTGCCTTCAGTTATTCCACTAAGGACCATTAAATTACAGGGAGCATCTCACTGCGATGAAAATGTGGTCCTAAAAATGTAGTTTAAAAAAGATGGTACAATTGTGGTAATGCCCATGCTCAGTCATTAATACAGAACAGTTCATGTAAATGATAGACTGACTGGAAAAGTATATGTAACTGATGTGCAAAGGTTTCTCTGAACTACACCAGGTTTTATGTGGCACCCTCCCTGCTTGCTAAAAATAAGAACCAAATCACAAATATATGTGGCCATGAAGCCACATGCCGTTGAACTGTTCATCTTATATATTTCATTCAAATGAAAACATCTAACTCGGTATGAACTTACTGACTTAATTTGAGAAAGCTGCAAGCAGCCTTTCATTAAGTCTAAGAAAGAGTTTATATTTGAATGATAAAACTATGAGAAAAGAATAGAAAAAATGGCGGGGGCGGGGGGAGCAGTAGCAACTCAAGAGAGGCTTTGGGAATTTTCCTCAAGTGAGTGTTAACTCTATCAAGGATATAAGCCTTCGAAGACAATAAACAAAGTAACGAGAAACAGCCTCAATTTGATCTCTGTGTAATGCTAAGATGTGGCCACTGTTTTTTCAAAGACTTATTTAAGTACAGATAATGGCTGGTAACTCAAACTCCTCCATAGCTCTTTGTCCATAAGCAGGGAACATTTAGGGGTAAGTCTTAAAGAAGTCATGGGGTGTTGTATTATATGTGGGAGAGAACACACCATGAACTGCAACTTTTATCTTAGCAAAGGACCCCGATCAAATTTTCAACCCTGAGTCTGAATCTCAAGCATGTTAAACCTGATGTACATATATGTTTAAGGCTTAAGCCTGTAGTTCTTATATTCAGAAGCAATAACATTGTGAATATTGTTAATGCATTTCATTATTCATGTGTTACATGACACTGATGCGGAGTCATTATGTTCTGGGCAATTATTTTCCTGAAGACCACCACTCCCAAGTCAGGAAAGCTATTCTTATATAGGGAAAAAAACGTGAAGTTTCCAGATTGTTTCACAATACATTTCATTAAGAACTGTACTGTATGATAATATTGATTTTTAAAAAATCCCTTTTTCCCCCTTCAGTTAAGAGTGGTGGTGATTATTTGCTTAACACTGGTTTTCTTATGAGACAGATACTTTCTTATGACTATATTCACTTGAATAAAGAAACCAAAGACGATTCCCTGAATTTTTGAGTGTTTGATCATAGTACACCTCATCAAATGGTTGCTTCAGTGGTCTCAAGTCTAGAATTCAGAACTGCTGCCCTATCCTGTAAATTCATTTAGAACAAGATAAGGCATGGCCAATAAATAAGCTGTAATTTACATCTTTAAATTAGTAGGATTGGCCATGGGATAATGACATGTCTACATAAAGGCCTAGATCGTTGGAATCAGAGGAGACGGTGGGAGTAACACTAAAGATGCAAAAGCCATAAACAGAGAATTAACTTTCTTTATTGATTTGACTACCTGGTGTTCAAAGAATGTATATAAATATTTAAAATAGCATTCTTTAGAAATTAGATCCAAAAAACCAGGAAGAAAAGTGTGTTTTGAGGTACTTTTCTGCTTCATTCCACAAATCTTCTATACTCATGATAGAAGACAAAGGCAGAAGGGAGGAAATGAGGATATTAAACAAAAAAGGGAATAGCGAATGCAATATTTTTTAAATAGGGACTCAACCTCAATGGAAAGATTTCCATTTTTCTCCCACTGTAGAGCTACTCAGCCAGAAAGGTGCTTAAAGTATGTCTGCATATTTAATGTTAAAAATAAATAAAAGCCAGGTTCTGATTCAGGCGATGACTTAAGAACCGAAGGAAAGAAAATGAAGAAATCTCAAGATTAAAAAAAATCAAGAGTGCTCACTTTGGCAGCACATATACTGCAAATGGAAGGATACAGGGAGGATGGCATGGCCCCCGGGCGAGGAGGACATGCAAACTTGCGACACACTCCATAGTTTTTAAAATAATCTAGTTTTTAAAAATCAATGTCTGACTTTGTGGCAAGAGCACACAGCTAGTGATTTTTCCTTTGAAGACAGCTGCAAGGAAGTGAATTGGAGCATCTTGTTTGGGCCTGCTGCCTCCCCAACCACCACCCCAACTGTAGCCTTGGCGGCCCATCCTGCAGAGGGGGCCTTCTATTCGTTTTTTTATTGAAATCAGTTGCTTGGAAATCACTTCTGCTTGACCAGGTTCCATTCTCCCTGTCATTCCTTTCATTTCATAACTTCACATTTACGGAAATGTGTTCCTACATAAGTGCACATAAAGTCACTTTTGTGAAAGTACAAAGGTGAACAAAACAGGGGAAGCCCTGCTTGTGTGGATCTGGCACCGTGATGGTGAAGACAGAGTACAATGAAATAAAGGTTTGCATGAAAATGTGCTCAGGCTTAAATCGTATGAAGAAAGTCACTCAGTTAGAAGGATGAACTGTTGTGGCGTGTGCAGGATTTATTGATCGTGTCCTGGAGGCCTTTGCACATTGGATGGAGACCAGAACCAGAATTAGACTGAGCCCATTGATTTGTCAAAAGGAGATCAAAACTTAAAGTCGAAGAAAAACAAAGATGCTACATAAGAAAAATGAGAAAGGGGGCTTGTCCCATCTGCCATCCACCACATAAAAACCAGCTGGTCAAAATTATGTGGAAGAGGCACAGGAAAAAAACAAACAAACGGTCTTCTACTGCTTGATGTTAAAAATACTCAACATGTGTTGTTTTTGTGTATTTACTTTTGTGAGTTATTGGTTTATTTTTTGGTCAGTTTTCACTTGGGATAGTCAATCTATAAGGTTGTTTCACACCATATACTTACAACTACATTAATTTCATGGACAATTTTATTTATTCTTCCCCGTTTATTTTGCTTAGCCGCAAGGGGGTATACTTGGAAAGCAGCCAGAATCCAAAGAAGACTTTTCTTCCTCATTGTCTCTCAGGGACCACCTGAGCTAATTGGATCTCTTTTCTTCCTCATGTACATTTTATTGCTCTCTTGCTTCTAATGTTCATTTAAACAATTTTTATGTTTCTTTAAAGACAGGGCAGAAAAATGGACATAGCAATATGAAACCACAAGCTTATGTGTCCATGGGAGGCTTATGATAGGAATATCTGGGTATTTTTCTAAGTTCTTTTTGAAAAACATCCTTGATCTGGACAGCTTGACTTGTGTCTACTCATAGCCTACATAGTGTGGGAGTGAGTGAGAAGGACATGGAAATAGCACACATGAGGAGGCCATGGTATGTGTGTGTGTGTGTGTGTGTGTGTGTGTGTGTGTGTGTGTGTGTGTGTTTGCCATGTAAACTGAGAGCAGTCCTCAGAGCAGGGTTGCCTGGACTGATATATTCCAAGGTGACTTTAATATCAAGATAAGGTGCTAAGAAGGTGATCCTTTGCAATTCACAGAATGCTTTTGCAACCAGATTACTTAGTGCAAGATTTACATAGTGTGCACAAGGCACTCTCCGTGATCTGAAGTTTCAACAGCAACACACGGCCACCTTGTCACTTAATATTCTCTGACACCATCTCTCCTCCTGCTCTGACTTGCTCATTCCCCTTGACACACTGGCTCATGTTGTGTCTTGATTTTCTGAAACAATCATATTCCTCAGGGCCCTTACACTGGCTGATCCGTCTGCCTAGAAAACACTTCCCCTCAATTTCCAGTTTAGTCTTCTTTGAAGTGTCTATTAAAGACTCACCTGGGGCAAGTCTTGGCCAAACACCATCCTATAAAATAAAAGCCTAATGTGCTGGGACTTGCACGTGGCTTTGCCACAAGAGGATCGTGCCCTCTCATTAGTCCCAGGCTTGAACTTGTCCAAAAACTGTAGCCACTCTCCAAAGAATTACTTTAGCATAATTTATTCTCTTATGACATATTCCTAGTAATTTTTCTATTGTTTCCCTGAAAATATGGTCATGAATTATATTTCCCTTATGGAAAAAAACTACAACTTGGCTACTTATGTCACTTGCATAATTTTACTGTAGAGGAAAATCTGAGACCACAGCTTTCACTTATATGTTCATCATTATTTTCTATAGCACTACCTTTACTGCTCTTTTTGATAATGTAGAGTTCAACATGCTAGTATGTTTTACAGCTGGTCTCCTGGTTTTATATTCTTCATTCTTTTGTTCAGCTGTGTGTCCACATGCCTACCATATCCACCATCAAAAACCGACTATCAAATACATATGTCCAAGAAGAGTCTACATGGAAATATATATTTTAATAAATAGACTGATCTTATATGGTTAGAGTTAGAGATGACCTTAAATATAATGAAACAAAAACAGCCATATAATTTATTACTATACAAAAATTACAGACATCAATTCCAAACTGTGCAATATGGTCTTTACCCAGTGGCTTCGTTGGTTGGAGTGTCTAATCGTGCACCAAAAATGCTGTGGGCTCGATACTTTGTCAGGACATATATCTAGGTTACAGGTTACATTCCCCAGGCATGGTGCATACTAGAGGCAATCAACCAATGTTTTTCTTTCACATTGATGTTCTTCTCTCTCTCTTTCTCTTTCCCATTCTCTCTCTCTCTTTATTCATTCCTTTCCCTTTAAAACTTCAACTAAAAATAAAGTATAAAATATGAGGTCCATGTGTAAGGGTCCTTATTTATTTGAGAGAAGAAGAGTGTGAATTGTTTTATGTTTGTTTTTTTCTGAGATATTTTCCTGTTTCTGTTTGAAAAATTTCAATGTGATCCCTACAAATGTGCCCCCTTCTAGTGCTTTAAATGAAATATCTACCCTTTTCTAAACTTTTTTTCAAACCTCACCACAGGCAATGATCTGAAGGGACAGTGGGTGAACAATCTCAATATCATACAATACATATATCTACTTTATACTCAGGAATATATACTATCTTTATGATCAAAGGATGAATCACATAGGAGTTAAAATTCTGCCCAGTCATGTGAATAGAAATCACAAATTTTCCTGCACAAACATGCATGTCCTTCTACCCTGTCCTGATTACCTGGAAGGGAGCCTCAGTGGAGGCACTTCTATACAGTTATCTGAAATGCATTTGAATAACAGAATGATAGTGAATGCTGTCCTCAAATATCAGTACAAATGCCAAAAGTAAGAAGTAGCAGATTACTATCATTTCCCTCAGTTCTGTTTGCTTTGATTATAGGATCAATTCACTATTGCTATATAGTAAGCCATCTTAAAAGCAAATTATTTAATACAATTCCTTTATTTTCCAATGGATTTGTGTAGTGAGGAGGTGTTCTGATCACTGCTGGTCTCCTCCTGATTATGTAGTAAGCTATGCGTCAGCTATGGATCAGCTGAGATGTCTCTGCTGATCTTGGCTGGGCTTTCTAATGTATTAGGGGCTCAGCTATGGTGACTGACCTAGGGAGGGCTTGGCTGGAATAAATGAGCTCTGTCCGCCTGTCCTCTTCTTCTCTGGAATGCCCCCTGGATTTGTTCACATGGCTCAGCCAGGGTTCTGAGTGAGAACAGTGGAAATGCACCAAGGCCTGGTAAAACACACTGTCATTTCCACCATATTTATTTGACCAGAACAACTAAAAAAATCCTAAGTCCAACCCAGATTCAAAGGTGGAGAAGAAGACTACAGCTCTGGATGGAGGATCTCAAAGTCACACTGACGGAGACATGGAAACAGACAAGGAATGGGGGACATCTCTGCAAACAGGCTACCACTTGTGTAAATTTTAACTCAGTAAAGTTTCATTTCTACATTTGTCCTCAATGGCTGAATGATCTTACAGAAGAGAATGAGAGTAAAAATATGTTTAATGAGTAGATGTGGAAGTTCTACTCTAGAGGGTCAGGTGCCTCCATCTATGAGCATCACTCCTCTGCTGCTTGCCTCCAGCTTATCACTTCTAGGCTTAAATAGTAAACCTTTTTCCTTCCAGATATCTTGACTCTAAGGACTTAAATCTTTTATGAACAGAAATAGAGAGCTGCTGCTTTATTGATAACCATCTTTTTTACTTTTTGGCATCCTTGTGTAGACATTGCTTTTCTTTTTATTAATCTGCTCTTAACTTATTCATAATCCAAAGTAGGAGGTTTCACAATGCCAGACATCATGTTATACTACAAAGCCACTGAAATCAAAACAGCCTGGTATTGGCACAGAATAGGCATATAGATCAATAGAACAGAATAGAGAGCTCAGATATCAACCCATGCTGTTATGCTCAATTAATATTTGACAAAGGAGGCAAGAGCATACAATGGAGTCAAGACAGTCTCTACAATAAATGATGTTGGGAAAATTGGAGAGGAACATGCAAAAATATGAAACTAGACCACAAACTTACACCATACACAAGAATAAACTCAAAATGGTTAAGAAACTTAAATGTAAGTTGTGAAACCATAAAAACCTTAGAAGGAACCATAGAAAGCAAAATATCAGATATCTCTTGTAGCAATATGTTTGCTGATGCATGTCCTAGGGCAAGGGAAACTAAGGAGAAAATAAACAAATGGGACTACATCAAAATAAAAAGTTTCTGCATAGCAAAAGATAGCATCAACAAAATGAAAATGAAGCCCACTGTATGGGAGAACATATTTTCCATATGATAAAGGGTTAATAGCCAAGAATATAAGAAACTCATACAACTTAACAAAAGGAAGAGAAACAATTCAATTAAAAAATGGGCAAAGGACCTAAATAGATACTTCTCCAAAGTGGACATACAAATGGCCAAGAGACATATGAGAAAATGCTCAAAGTCACTAATCACCAGAGAGATGCAAATCAGCAGGACAATGAGGTATCACCTCACACTTGTCAGAATGGCTAACATCAACAAATCAATAAATGACAAGTGCTGGTGAAGATGTGGAGAAAAGGGAACCCTAGTACACTGCTGGTGGGAATACAGACTGGTGCAGCCACTGTGAAAAACTGTATGGAGTTTCCACAAAAAATTAAAAATGGAACTTCCATATATTCTAAGGAACCCGAAACACCAATCAGAAAAAAATGTATGCATCCCTATGTTCATAGCAGAGCAATTTATAATACCTAAAATGTGAAACAGCCCAAGTGCCTATCAGTAGATGAGTGGATAAAAAAACTGCAGTACATTTACACCATAGAATACTATACAGCAGTAAAAAAGTAGGATCTCTTACCCTTTGAGACAGCAATGGAGGGAACTGAAGAGTATTACGCTAAGCAAAATAAGTCAGTCAGAAAAAGACAAGTGTCACATCATCTCACTCATATGTTGAGTCTAATCAACAAAATAAACAGATTAACAAGATTTAGAGACATAGAAGCATGGAACAGACTGACAAATCTCAGAAGGAAGGTGTGGTGGGGGTTTGGGGGGGTGAGAGATTAATCAGGAAACTTATATGCATACTAGAGGCCCGGTGCATAAAATTCATGCACTTGGGGGGGTGTCCCTCAGCCCAGCCTGCACCTTCTCCAATCTGGAATCCCTCAGAGGATGTTTGACTGCTGGTTTAGGCCCAGTCCCTGCAGGCCTGGTCTCCCCTAACTGCCCTCCCCTGCAGGCCTGGCCCCCCCCAACTTCCCTCCCTCCCCTACAGTCCCGGTCGCCCCCAACTGCCCTTCCCTGCTGGCCTGGTTGTCCCCATCTGACCACCCCCCTGCTGGCTTGGTCACCCCTAACTGCCCTTCCCTGCAGGCCTGGTCCCCCCAACTTTCCTCCCTCCCTTGCAGGTCCAGTCTCCCCCAACTACCCTTCCATGCTGGCCTGGTTGCACCCAACTCCCCTCCCCTGGAGGCCTGGTCCCCCCCAACTGCCCTCCCTCCCCTGTAGGCTCGGTCATCCCAAACTGCTCTCCCCTGCTGGCCTGGTCACCTCTAACTGCTTTCCCCTGCTGGCCTGATCACCCACAACTACCCTCCCCTGCTGGCCATCCTGTGCCCAGATGGGGGCAGCCATCTTGTGCGAGGGTGTGATGGTCAATTTGCATATTATCTCTTTATTATATAGGATATACCTAGCACATGGACACAGACAATAGTGTGGTGAAGGGCTTGGAGAGACGGGTGGAGGGGGCTAATGTGGGGGAAAAGGAGGGGCATCTGTAATACTTTCAACAATAAAGATAAATTTAAAATGTATATATATTATTTAATTTTTCAAGGATACATATAAAAGAATTGAAGAAGACATTTTTCAGAAGTATAGCATTTGATGTCATTCATAAATCCTTATAGGAAATAAGTGAATAGTGAATTTATAACAGCCTCTAGAATGAGTGAATACACTATTTCTTCAAAATTACATTCAACTACGATTTTTTATTCGGAAAATCTAAAACTACCTGCACCTGACTCTAACACAGAACCACAGTCTTGCTATTCAAAGAGTGGTCCTCAGAGCAGGACCTGTGGCATCAACATCACACAGGAGATTGATTGATTCTCAGAATCTCAAGCCCACCAAGACCTGATAATTCAGATTCTACATTCAAACTAGACTCCTGGGTGACTCAAATGCACAGTGAAGTTGGAGAAGTGCTGGTCTAGACCAGTTGTTCTCACCTTTTCATAGTGACAATTGAGTCAGGACAATTACTTGTTTTGGGTAGTATCGGTAATATCAGTATCCCACAGACATTACCAAATGGCCCCTGAGGCAAATGTTTGGGAACCTTTACCCCACAGTGAAAACTACAAGCATCCTGACAGAATTCTAATAAAAACCCAGGTCTTATCAGTTTGAGCTTTGAGCAGATTAGTAAACTCCTTGGAGGCCCATTTATGCAATGGGGAAGAGAGTTCACAATAATACTATCTCATGGAATGGATTTTTCTAAAAATTAAATCAGACAATTTTTATAAAATGATAAGCTCAGATCATGTGGCATAAAAATATCCAAATGTATCACTCCTAATTAATAAATATCTTATGAAGCACTAAATGACAGCTCTTAACTTGTGATAAAAATATAAAATCCCTAATTATTTTAACAAATGTATCAGGAAGCCTAAGAGTGTGGTAGCCAGGATTGCATCTCAAAGGAATGCAGTTCTGCCTTGCTGAAGAGGAGAAGCGCTATTTTCCAAAGATATCAGATCTGTTTACCAACCCAAATCAGCGTTTGTAGAAAATGTGAAATTAGACAGAGGATAGCTAGGAGGTTAGACTTCCAGAAAAGATGTGAGGTCAAGACAAGGAGTCATAAAAAGTGAGTTTTCTTGACTTACAACCCGGTCACTTGTGACCAGATAATAATTAAGAAAAATATCTTTCTCTTTATTCCAGAAGCCCAGAGGGAAATCATGCGCTTAGAAGTTGGAATAACACGAGGGAAATGTACCTAATGGGCAGGTATAGAGAGAGCTGTAAATATCTCCCCTGTGCCATCCGTGGCTTGAACAATGTTGTGGGACAGGGTAAGGCTGTTGCTTTTGATTCCTAAGCTGGCTCAGGAATTGATGCTTCACTCCTTCTTGCTGTGTCGTGTGGGACAGAGCTTCAGTCTCCATCATCAACCATCCAGGGAGCAATTCAGACTTCCACACAGAGACCTTCCTCTCAGAGACCCATCCAGGTGAGCCTGGGAATCCAGTAGTACATCAGGAAAGTCAGAGAAGATGGAACCTCACAACTTTTACCTGAGTCATTGTGACCCTAATCAGCCTAGCCCAGAGACAAAAGATCACTGTATCTATATTCTTGTTTAGTAACTAATGTGTAATTAACTTAGTTAATACAATAAGAAGGATGTGTTTGTTTGAATCTGCACTACAAAGACCATAGTTGACACTTAAGTGATAGGTATGCCTATAAAGTTGAATGACACCATAGGATCAGTGAGATGCATAAAATGTTTGCAGTAAAATGAAAACATATCTGAGAAGTTTTAATGTTCAGGGAGATGGAAATAAGGTATTAGGTGTGGAGGACTGTGCAGTGAAGTGAGAGTGTTTGCATCAAATTTCTAAGATGTGGTCTATTTGAGCATATTTTGTATTTATTGAAAAGATCCTAACCAATGGAGGTAGATGGTACTTTGCAAAAGCAGTTCATGAGACATAAATTGCAGTGTCTTCTCTCATACTGGGTATACACATAAAAAAATTTAATAAGGCTAAATGGGAATACTATATAATGTTACATTGAATTATTTTAATCCTGACAAGACTGCATATATTCTTAGATTTATTGTCCATTGACTTTCTCTATTGGAACAATTGGCAGGAATTCCTACCCCACACTCAGCCTTTTCCCTCAGTGGTCATGATTTCTCCACTTTTAATGAAGAATTCTGGCATGCATTCAGGGAATAAAAATTAAGGACAGACCAACTTCTAGGCAAAGATATAGGGTGCTAAGTTAGAAAGTTACTATCTATACATATACAAGCCTAAGCGACTGTTGGACCGTTTGACCATTTGACCAGTAGGTATGACATGCACTGACCACCAGGGGATGAACGCTCAATGCACAAGCATGGAAACATGGAACAGAATGATGAATCTCAAAGGAAAGGGGGGAGGGGGGAAGGTGGGAAGATATTAACCAAAGATCCTATAAGCATACTAGAGGCCTGGTGCACGGACTCGTTCGGGCACCAGTGGCATCCCTTGGCCTGGTCTGAGGGGATTTGGCCAAAACTGGCTCTCCAACACCCCCTGAGAGGTCCCAGATTGTGAGAGGGCACAGGCTAGGCCGAGGGACCCCCACCGGTGCAATAATCCATGCCCCGGGCCTCTAGTAGTTATATAGATGGAGAAATAGAAGTCACCCATTGTTCCTTAAATCTTAATGCCATGGAGGCAGAACAGTCAGTTTATGTTTATGCAGTGAGGCCTTCACTGTACCAGCTTTGCTGGGGCGGGGGGGGGGGGGGAGGGATATCTCCAAATCTAGTTAAAATTCCTTTTCTACTTTATGTGTGTTTTTAACAGAAAATGCCCTTACTCAAGGGAAACTAATGACTAAAGAGGCTTAAACTCAGTTCTGTCAAACAAGTTTTATTGAATAAATGCCTATATTAGAACCCTAAAGCTGCTGTAATGTATTTCTACACTAGTTGCTTAAAACAAAAAAATATATATGCTCTTACAGTCTGAATGTCACAGGCTTGCAATGAGTCCCAGTGGCTAATATCAGAATGTGTGCAAGGGTGAGATCCATCAGAGAGAATCAGTTTCTCTCTGATGCCTGTTAGCAGTGCTGGATGTCTGCATTGCTTGGCTCATGTTCCTTCCTCTATCTTCAAGCCAACTGGGTACATTTTCAAAAGGTCTCTGAGACCAACTCTGTTTCTCTCACTTCAATATTAACAGAACCACTGTGGTTACTTTAGTCCCCCCTGGATGAGCCTGGATGATCTTCTATCTTAAAGTCAGTCGATTAACAAACCTCTTCCATCTGCTACCCTAATCCTTCCCTTGCTATAAAATATATTATATTTGAAGGTACTGGGGTACAGATGTGGACATCTTTTGGAGGCCCTTATTCTGCCTGCTACAAAGTCTTTTCAGAAGTGCATTGAAGGGCCCTTATATATAAGAAACAAACACAGAATTTATCATGACCTCTGGAATAAGTGGATACACTATTCCCTCAAAATTATATGCAAAGATGATTTTTTGGTTCAGAAGACCTAAAAGGATTTATACCTGACTCTGACACAGAGCCACAGCATAGCTACTCACACTGTGGTCCACAGACCAGGAGGACCTGGAGCATCAACACCACCTGGGAACTTGTCAGAAATGAAGTCCCTGGGTCCCTGGAGACCTGATCAATCAGAATCTCCATTTGAATGACAGACCTTGGTGATTTGTATGTACAATGAAATGGAGAGGTGCTGGCCTAGAACAGGTGTTCTCACCTTGTCACTGCTAACATTGGGGCCAGAATAATAATTTGGTGTGTGTGTGGGGGGGGAAGGGTGGTTTTCTATATATTATAGTTGTTCAGTGTCATCCCATTAGACATTGCCAAACAGCCCCAGGGAGAAATCATTTCTGGTTGAGAACTGCTTCCCTAGAAGCATCTGACATAATTATAATAAAGGCCCATCACTTACTTGGATATTAACTTTGGGAAGATCACTAAGTTTATAGTGCATAAAAAGATATAAATATTTTTTTAGAATTAACAATTTTATAATGAGGGACCAAATGACAGTCTTAACTTGTGATGGAAGTACATGTGTTTTCCGATGGTCTTAGGTGACCCCTGTAAAAGGGTCTCGACCCACAGGTTGAGAACCACTGGGAGTAACCTGTCTGGAGTAGGTCTCTTCTGTCTTCAGCACTGATTGTGGTGAGGAAACAGTCCTGGTATCTCTAGAAAATTTCCGTTCTCCTTTCAACAAGGCGAAAGCTGATTCTTTAGACAATAAACCTAGGGCACTATACTTGTTGGCCTCCTAACATTTTTGTTATAACAATAAGGAATTTTGTACTTCCATCACAAGTTACTTATTACCATTTTAATTCTTTATGCCTATGTTTCTCTATTTCTTCTTCTTATTACTGCAGTCCCTTTAACATTTCTTGCAATGCTGGTTTGGTGGGGTTAAACTCCTTTACCCATTTTTTTTTTGTCTGGGAAGTTCTTTATTTCACTATCTATTTCAAATGATAGCCTTGTTGGATAGAGTAGTCTTGATTTTAGATCTTCACTTTTTATTACCTTGAGTACTTCATGCCGTTCACTTCTTACCACAGTGTTCCTGTTGATAAATCAGCTGACAGCCTTATGTAAATGCCTTTGTAGGTCACTTACTGTTTAGGTCATGCTGCCTTTAAGATTATTACTCTGTCTTGAACCATTGCCATTTTAATTAATATTTGTCTTTGGGTGGGTCTCTTTGAATTCATCTTGATTGGGACTCTGTGCTTCCTGAACTTGTAAGACTTTTTCCTTGACTAGGTTAGGGAAATTTTCTATCATTATTTCTTCAAACTAGATTGCTATTTTGTTTTCACTTTCTTTTCCTTCTCTTCCTTTATGATGTATATATTGTTACATTTCAAAGTTATCCCAAAATTTCATTAAACTATCCTCATTATTTTTAATTTTTTTCTTTTTGTTTCTCTGCTTCATCCAGCTTTATTTGTATTCTTTCCCATGTATTCTTAACACATTGTGGACCAAAGTTTTATTGCTAGCTTTACCCAATGGCCAGATAAGTTTCTATTGAAAGAGCACAAAAAACCTTTTACACAAATGTTAAAGGTACACTTTAAAATTAAATACCCATTGCATTTTGAAGTTATTTATTACATGTTCTTACAAGCTAATATCTTTTTAAAGTATGATACTTTGTAAAACACTTTGTAATATGAAGTGGAACTAAACAAAGCTGGCAAATGTAGCGTGTTTCTCTTCTCTTACTGTTACTTTTGCATACATTGCAAACTTTAGTAGGACATTTCTTTTTATACAAAGTTTCTGTAGTGAATCACTTGAAATTACTATTTTTTGCCTTTTTGAAGAAATAACTGTATCATTGCCACTGTCAAAGCTTTCATCACTTTCACTTGGAATATCTGATATATTGTCAACAAATATATCCAGAATTTTATCATGTTCTTCATCACGATCCATGGTTACTGAGCACTTTAAAAATATCAAATTGATATAAAAAAGTTATTTTTATTACTGATAAGAAACTAATCACTTTTAATTCCTTTTGTAATTTTTAACTCCAATGAATGCTTTTTCTGTTGACTGTTTCTCTTTAAATGACAATGAAAAGCCAAGAATTCTCATGATTAGCCACAATACTTAGAAGAGAAAAACCGATAATTCTCTTGATCTGTCTGCAATGTGTTAATGTAAAATATGGTATTCTTCATTTCTTTTTTTATTATTATAATTGTTGAGAGTATAAGAGATGTCTCTTGTTTGCCCCCCACTGCTCCTCCCCACCTGATTTCTGCCCCACCCCAAGTCTTCACCACCCTATTGTCTGTGTCCATAGGTAACTCATATATGCATATAAAGTCTTTGGTTAATCTCTTTCTGCATCCCCTCTGCCCCTTCCCTCTGAGATTCATCAGTCTGTTCCTTGTCCCCAATGCACCTCTGTTTTTATTTTATTCATCAGTTTATTTTGTTCATTTATTTTGTTATTTTAGATTCCTTGTTCATTTATTTTGATTTTTAGATTCAATTATTAATGATATGTATTTATTGCCATTTTATTTTCCATATTTTTATTGCTTTTCTCTTCTTCTTCATCTACTTCTTCTTCCTCCTCCTCTTAAAGAATACCCTTCAACATTTTATATAATACTGGTTTGGTGGTGATGAACTCCTTTAGCTTTTTCTTGTCTGTGAAGCTCTTTATCTGACCTTCAATTCTAAATGATAGTTTTACTGGGTAGAGTAATCTTGATTGTAGGTCCTTGCTATTCATCACTTTGAATATGTCTTGCCACTCCCTTCTGGCCAGCAAAGTTTCTGTTGAGAAATTAGCTGACAGTCATATGGGTGCTTCCTTGTAGGTAACTAACAGCTTTTCTTTTGCTGCTTTTAAGATTCTCTTTGTCTTTAACCCTTGGTATTTTAATTATCATGTGTCTTGGTGTGGGCCTCTTTGGGTTCCACTTGTTTGGGGTACTTTGTGCTTTCTGGGCTTGTATGCCTATTTCTTTCACCAGGTAGTATTCTTCATTTCTATGTTGCTTTATTCATGGTTCCTATGTCCTTTTTCATGTTGATATAGTTCCCACTAAGTTTCTTGTAGTTCCCATTATGTTCCTTGTAGTTCTCACTAAGCTCCTTGAGCATTCTTATAACCATTACTTTGAACTCTATGTCATAAATTATTTGCCTCCATTTTATTTAGCTCTTTTTCTGGAGTTTCCTCCTTTTCTTTCACCTGGGGATTTTATATTTTCTCCCAAAGCTATATCTTTGTGTTTGTTTCTATGTATTAGATAGAAATGCTATGAATCCCAGTCTTCATGAGGTGGTCTTTCAAAGGAAATATCCTGTGGGACCCAGTGGTACAGCCTCCTTTATCTCCTGAATTGGATGCTCTAGAAAAGTCACTTGTATGGTGTTTTTTTAGGGTGTTGGGGGTGAGCTCTTCTGTTGTAACTGAGTCTTGATGGTTGTTGTGCCATTTGTGAGTGGGATCCACCCTCAGGCTCGCTGTTTGTGAGGCTCAACCCTAACCATATTTGTGAGCTGTTCCACAGTTGCTGACTGAACAAAACAAAACAAAACAAAGCATGAAAGAAAACAAAAACATACAAAGGAGCCCAATAAAAACAACTGCAAAAGAAAAAATACAAAGAAAAGGAGAACAAGAATAATAAACGAAGAAAAATAAAAGAATACAATAAGAAAATATGGGGAGAAAAAAATAATATGAAAGGAAAGAAGGGAGAGAAAAATAAGAATCTATATATATAAAAGGCTAAGTGACCATCCAACCATCTGACCAGCCAGTAGTTATAATATGCACTGACCACCAGGAGGCAGATGCTCAATGCAGGAGCTGTTCAGCTGGGGTTACTTTGCAGCGGCTGTTCTCGGATGATGCACCCCGGAACCAGACAGAAGGAAACCCAATTTCTCGTGATTCCTCTTGCACTCTGGGACCCCTCAGGGGATGTCGAAGAGCCAATTTTGGCCTGATCCCCGCAGGCCAGGGTGAGGGACCCCACCTTCCAGAGGGGCCCCGCTCACTCCACAGATGCCCTTTGAGCTGCAGCACTAACTCAGGAGCAGCCAGCGTGGAGGGACCACAGGAGGTTAGCTCCAGGGTGTGTCTGGCCCCTCTTGCGTAGTCCCACCTAATGTATACCACCCGGGACGACCTGCATTAGTTCCTGCACCTGAGGGACTAATTAATTTCCTTTCAATGTACACAAATCAATGCACTGGGACACTAGTAAAGAATAACAAGAAAAAAAGTGTGGAGAAAAAGAAGAAAGAAAAAGTAAGAAAAGGGAAAAATAAGTAAAAGAAAGAAAAAATGGAATATAAAAGGAAAGAGGAGAATAAGAGATGTGAGAAAAAGAAAATAATAACAAAGCAATAAACAGAAAATAATGAAATAAAAAAAACAAAGTGGAGTTTATCTAGGCAGAGTTTATTGCACTCCTGGGATCTCCTTTGTATCTTTCTCGTATGTTGTCTGAGGCTGACTGTTTTGTATGTTGAGTCTGGGCCTGCTAGTAGGGACTTTGGTCCTAGCCAATGTCAAAAGTTGCTTATGATTGGCTCTCAACAAGCTATTTGAGCTGAAGCAATCTCCCTTTTGTGGCTGCCTTGGCTGCCCTTGGCTGTGCATAGGAGGGACCAAGCTCCTTCCAAGGATGGCTTTATAGCAGCAAAGGTGGTTCAGCAAACTTCCCAAGGCATGTTGGGATCTGCCTTGTCCAGCCTACACTTGCCCATTTACTATCAGACTTAGTCACTGAAAAAACTGTTTCTGAAAGGGCTTTTGATGGAATTGGGAAGATGGGACCTCTGTATATCTCCTAAGGGGGCGGCGTCATTCAGACTTCAGGAAAAATGGTGGGTGTGTTCCCCTATCCCAGAGCCATACATCTGAGACTCTCACAAATACAGTGTAAACTTGGTTCTCAAACTAAATTCATCCCAGAAGGTTATTTGAGAAGAGATTTGTTTAAAAACTGAATCATTTTTTCCCCATTAGAAATAATATAAATTGAATCACTTCATTCCAGACCCCCAAATGATTCTCTGTTTTAACCTATCTTATATACAGTACATATCTACAGTACTGTACAATCAATAAACAAACACTTTTTCATTTATTGAACCACCCCTTACTCACTGTCAGCCCTCAACCCAGGGGTACAGTATCTTCGCTTTTACACATGATTGCCTACAAAATGCTGTCACCAGCTAACTGCTTTTCTTTATCCAAATCAACAATACTTTTTCTACCTCTTCAATTGCCTATGATCTTTGTTTTGTGAGCATTTCACGCCCTTAGCAATATCAGCACAACTTGGCTAAACTAGGCCAGTCTTACCAAATCTCTAAAGAAAAAAACACCTTCTAACCACTCTCTCCATGTAATGTGATTTACTTTTCTTGGTAAAAGTTGCACCATTGGATATGTTATATTATTATTTTTATTTGATTATACTATTTCTCCAACATTAGTTTGTAGATTTTTATTGTTAAGCATCCCATGCTCTGAACAGTGACTAGAACATGGTCTATAGTCAATATATATATTCTTCAAATGCATGAAAGATATCCTCAATAAAACAGCAATATACATCTTGTTTGAAGAACAAGTTGATTTTAGAAAAGAAAATTCTAATGAGAAATGCCCATACATATACCCATAATGGGGACCAGGTCACACAACAGAAATGGAAATTATTTTCCTGACCCTAAAATATAAATGCGTCATTCATTCTCAGTTATTAATGCTTGCTAATGTGAAAAGTAGTTATTCATTTTTTCTTTTCTAGTTTTCTTTTGGTAGTCACCTCTGACACATGGAACCAGACAATGGTACACAAATTTCACAATTTCTTCTTCTGGGACTTTCACAGTCACTGGAGCTACAGTCCCTCATATTTGGGCTTTTCCTCCACATGTACCTGATCATTGTGTTTGGAAACCTGCTCATCATCATGGCTGTCAGCTCTGACTCCCGTCTCCACACACCCATGTATTTCTTCCTCTCCAACTTGTCCTTGGTAGACATCTGTTTCACCTCCACCACCATCCCAAAGATGCTGTGGAACATCCAGACACAGAGCAAAGTCATCACCTATGAAGGCTGCATCAGACAGATGTATTTTTATATGCTCTTTGCAGTGTTGGACAGCTTTATCCTGACCGTGATGGCCTATGACCGGTTTGTGGCCATCTGCCACCCTCTACACTACATGGTTATCATGAAGCCCCAGCTCTGTGGCCTGCTGGTTCTGGTGTCCTGGATCATGAGTGCCATGGTTTCCTTGCTAGAAAGCTTAATGGTGTTGGGTCTGCACTTCCGCTCAGACTTAGAAATCCTCCACTTTTTCTGTGAACTCAATCAGGTGATCCAACTTGCCTGTTCTGACACCTTTCTTAACAACATTGTAATGTATTTTTCGGTTGGGCTGCTAGGTGTTGGTCCCCTTGCTGGGATCCTTTACTCTTACTCTAAGATCATTTCCTCCATATGAGGAATCCCTTCAGCTCAGGGGAAGTATAAAGCATTTTCTACCTGTGGGTCTCACCTCTTAGTTGTCTCCTTATTTTATGGTACAGGCCTAGGAGTTTACCTCAGCTCTGCTGCTCCCCAAATGCACACTCAATTGTAACAGCCTCGGTGATGTACACTGTGGTCACACCCATGCTGAACCCCTTCATCTACAGTCTGAGGAACAATGACATAAAGAGGGCCCTGCAAAGATTCCTTGGCAGGTAAGCTTTTCAAGGGCCAACTGTACTAGTTTGAAGAAGTGCCCATGAATGAAGGGTGCAAAGCCTCAGAGTCAGAAGTCTGAGATAAATTAATCCAATCTTTGGACTATAAGAAATTGGAAATATTCATTTATCTTATGGGTTTACATGAATTACTTTAGTGTAATTTATTCTCTTATGACATATATCTTTCCAAGTAATTTGCCTATTTTCCTGAAAGAATTGTCATGAATTATACTACCCATATGGACAAAACTATACTTGGCTACTAAGGTCATTTGCATAATTTTATTTTAGAGGCAAATCTGAGATCACAGTTTTCACTTATATGGTCATCATTATTTTCTATAGCACCACCTCTACTGCTTTTCTTGTTAATAGACTTCAACATGCTAGTAAGTTTTATAGCTGGCCTCCTGGTTTTACAGTGTTCATTCTGTTATTCTGCTGTGTGTCCACATGTCTATCTTAGCCACTGGCAACAATTGACTATTCAATACATGTTTCCAAGAAGAGTCTAATGGATACATACTTTTTAATAAATAGAGTGATCTAGTATGGTTAGAGTCAGAGATGTCCTTACATATGATGAAGCAAAACATAGCCATAAAATTTATTACTATTAAAAAATATTTGACAAGCTGCACATTTACTCATTAAGTGTGGAATATGGTCCTGGCTCAGTTTCTCAATTGGTTGAGCATTCTCCTGTATACCAAAAATGTTGTGTGTTTAATACCAAGTCAAAGCATATACCTAGGTTCCATCCCATTGGGGCACCGACCAGAGGCAGTCAATTGATGTTTAGCTCTCACATTGATGCTTCTGTATCTATCTACTTTATCTATCTATCTATCTATCTATCTATCTATCTATCTATCTATCATCTATCATCTATCTACCTATCTCTATCTCTAACTTTGTCTCTGTACCTCTATATCCCTTCCTCTCTCTCTAAAAAATAAATAGTAAAATAATAATAAAATAAAGTGTGGAATATGATGTCCATGTATAATGTTCATTATTCATTTGGGTGAAGACTTATGTGGAATGTTCTTTGTGTTTTTTCTGAACTATTTTCCTGTTACTGTTTGGAAATTTTCAATGTGCACCCTACAAATGTGACTTCTAAATTAAATATCTCTCCTTTTCTAAATTTTGTTTTCAAATCTACCAAAGGGACAGTGAGTGAACTATCTCTCTCTCTCTCTCTCTCTCTATATATATATATATATATATAGAGAGAGAGAGAGAGATAGATAGATATCTACACTAATAAAAGAGAAACATGCAAATTGCTGTCACTCCGCTATGCCCACCAGCCAATCAGAGCGACTATGCAAATTAACCCAACAAAGATGGTGGTTAATTTGCATGCACAGGCGCGGAGCGAAGACTGAGACTGAAGACTGAAGAGGCTTGGCTTCTCCGCTGCGGCCGGATCAAAGGCCTGGGTCCCAGGAGCCGGAGAAAAACCAGTGCCGGCAGCCAGGGGAAGGAAGGCCTATTGTGCAAATCTTCATGCAATGGGCCTCTAGTAGATAGATAGATAGATAGATAGATAGATAGATAGATATCCTATCTAATAAAAGACAAAAAGGGTAATTGACCATACCTTTGCTACGCTTCCCATTGGCTAATCAGTGCCATATGCAAATTAGCCGCCATCAAAGAACAACTATGCACTAGATATCAAAGATGGCAGCTAATTTGCATACTGCAGGCAGGGCTGGCCAGTGCCAGACTCCATCCGGGCCCCGTGTGTGGCCGGGCTTAGGCAGCGCGATCGCAACACCTAAGCCCTGCCCCAGCTGGGACCCCTGTGTGCCACCTAAGCCCCGCTGCCAGCTGGGACCCCATGGCGATCCCAGAACAGGCAAATGTGGAGGGCAGACGGCCCCCAGGTGGGCCATGGTGATCCCAGAGCAGGAAAGTTCCCCACAGGCAGCACCCAGCAGGGCCTGCCCTCAGTCTCTGCAGTGATCCGGTGATCCATGAGCAGGAAAGCGCAGCCTGCAGGCAGCACCCGACCCTGGCCACAGCTCAAGGGAGAGAAAAACACGCAGTGGAGGCCAGGAGCCTGAGAGATCAACACAGAGGGGCACCTGCTCCAAGCCTCCACAGTGTGGCTGGGGGCAGGCCCCAGCAGACACACACACTCACACACACACACACACACACACACACACACACACACACACACAGAGTGCCTGCTCTGAGCCTCCAATGCAGCTGAGGGCAGGCCCCCAGCAGACACATACACACACACACACACACACACACACACACACACACACACACACAGACACACACACAGGACGCCTGTTCCGAGCCTCTGCTGCCAGACTGTGGCCATCAGTAGGACATCCACTGAGGGCTCCCAGACTGTGAGAGGGGCAGGCTGGGCTGAGGGAACCCCACCCCCCAGGGCACGAATATCATGCACTGGGTGTCTAGTATAGATATATAGATATATAGAAGAGTTTAATGGATACATACATTTATATATATATATATATATATATATATATATATATATATATATGCCTTTAAATCAGGAATATCTTTAATCTTTATAATCAAAGGATGAGTCACACATGCCTGAGAGGGCCCCTCCCGCAGGATAAAACTCACAAGGGGCTCCTGACACCTGCCCTCAACCCTCTGCCTCTTCCAGGCCCAGGGCTGCTTCCTCAGCTGCGCCAAGGGCTGCCCTGCACTGTGCATGAACTGGAGTCCAGGAGCCCAAGAGAGGAGCCATCAATCCTCCATTCACCCTGGAGCTGGAGGAGGAGGGAAGAGGCCCAGAGGACACAACATGATCAAGTTTAAGTTGTTGCAGAAGGATACCCATGGTTACTTCATGATTTTCATACAACCTTGTGGAAAACCAGCAGTAAGCTGCCTGTCTCAAAATGACTGGAAGATAGATATTCTAACAGACCAATTTTTTCCAAATCCTGAACCATATATATGAGACAGTGTAAAAGGATCATTGGACAGGAAGAAGTTAGAACAACTATGCACTAGACACAAAGATCCTCAAGGTAAAAATAAACTAGGAATAGATGGTATACAGTAGTGCTGACCTGGCACTCCATCCAGCTAGCATTAGTGTGTTGATCATTGTGTGGAAGTTCAGAGCATCAACACAGTGCAAGTTCTCCAAACAAGAGGTCATGTGGGGCATGACAGAATTAGGAAGTGACAGCACAGCGGCCCAGATACCCAAGATGGGACAGGGATTGAAATGATTAGCACAATTTAAGGATTTTTAAGTCTACTTTTAATTTTGCAAAGAATCCAGGACAGAGGATTAGATATAGAAATGGCCATTACCTACTGGAATTTAGTGCTTAATGGAAGCTTTAAATTTTTAGTTTTTTTGGGACATCATAAACAATCAATAGCAAAAGATACCTGGAATTTTCTTTCAGACTTCAGTACAATGATTGCAGATGACATGTCAGCCTCTTCTTACTGATGACTTTGTGGTATTTGCACACCCTCAAATTGCCAGGACAACAAGTACAAAAATGTAGCACTAAAGGAAACTTCTAGAATGTACATGCTGTGAATAATAAATACAATTTAAAAATTGAAAGTCACTTTCTGTTGGCTAGACTGAACTGAATTCAGATCAATCCTCACAATTTAGACTGATGGCTCAAACAAACCTTTAAGGATACATCTAAGACCATATAATATTTCATTCTTCTAATGGTGGTTTGGGCTTGTCTTCTAGTCTGGGCCTCTCTAACCATTTATAATTCGAACAATGTAGATTTCATCTTACATCTGTGGACCATCCTAGCTTATTATCCCAGAAGCTTTATGATGATTATTTTGAGGTTTCCATTCTTGCACAAAGCACAATGCTGTCTTCATTAGAAAACAGTTTGGCCTAAGAATTAGACATGAACATTACAAACAATTTCTAAAAAACCTCTGAAATATATGCTTTGGGCTATTTGCCAAGGCTATGTTGATAGCACTTCCAATAAAGTCTTATGTTTAAGTGTACCAGATCTGCAATAGTGTTTGGTGTGGGGGAATTTTTATTTCCTGGCAATGTTAATGTGAGTAGAGAATCTGAAAAAGAGAAACCTGTCAAAATAACCAAAGTGAAAAATAAAAAATGAAAATAAAGAGGATTAATCACCCGAGAGTGGAATTTCTGCCCAGTCATGTGAATAAGAATCACAGATTTTCCTGCATAAACGTGCATGTCCTCTCACCCTGTCCTGACTACCTGGAAGGAACCTCAGTGGAGGTACTTACATACAGTTATCTGAAATACAGTTGAATATATTTGAATATCAGAATCACTATGAATGCTGTCCTCAAATATCAGTACAAATGCCAAAAGTAAGAAGTAGCAGATTATGATAATATCCCTCAGTTCTGTTCTCTTTGATTATAGGATCAATTCACTATACTATATAATAAAAGCATAGGTGGCATCTCGCAAGGGCCTTGTGCAATGTCATCACAAGATGGTCACCACAAGATGCTGGCAGGGGAGGGAAGTTGTGGGTGATCAGGCCTGCAGGGGAGGGCAGATTGGAGAGGATGCAGGCCAGGCTAAGGGACACCCCCCCCCCCCAACATGAACTGGGCCTCTAGTCTATATATATAAAAGGCTAAGCAGCCATCCAACCATCCAACCAGCTGGTAGGCATGATGCGCACTGACAACCAGGGGGCGGACACTCAACACAAGAGATGCCAAGCTGCAGTGACTTGGTAGCTGTGGTTCTCAGGTGATGTGCACCGGAACCAGAGAGGAGGGAGCCTGATTCCTTGACCACACGATTCCCCCTTTGGCCATGGGTTTGCTGGGGCACTGTCGGCCCTGAATTTGGTTTACTGCCAAGCTACGGTGACCTCAGATGACCTTGGAGCCACAGCACCACCACAGGTGTAGCAGACCTGGGAGGGTTAGGGTTAGGGTTAGCAGCACCACCCCAGGTGCAGCCAGCTGGGGAGGGACTGTAGGAGGTTGGCTCCAGGGCATGTCTGGCCCATCTTTCCCAGTCCCACCCCTCCAGCCAATTAATTTACTTTCAATGTGCATGAATCCGTGCACTGGGCCACTAGTTGTTATATAACAAGCCACCCTAAAAGCAAACAGTTGAATATAATTCCTTTATTTTCAATGGCTTTGTGTAGTGGGAAGGTGTTGATCTCTGCTTGTCTCTTCATGAGTCTGTAGTCAGCTATGGGTCATCTGGGGTGTCTCTGCTGACCTTGGCTGGGCTTTCAAATGTATTAGGGGCTCAGCTATGGTGACTGATCTAGGGAGGGCTTGGCTGGAATAAATGAGCTCTGTCCACCTGTCCTCTCCTTCTCTGGAAGGCCCACCTAGATTTGTTCAAATGGCTGAGCCATGCTTCCAAATGAGAGCAGTGGAAATGCTCCAAGGCCTGGTAAAGCACACTGTCACTTACACCATATATTTTTTTTTAACAAAACAAAGAAAAATCTTAACTCCCACTCAGATTGAAAGGCAGAGAAAAAGACTACACCTCTGTATGGGAGAAGCTCACAATCACATGGACAAAGATGTGGAAAGAGAAAAGAATGGGGCCACATCTGCAAATAGACTACTGGGTAAATTTTAATTCAGTTAAGCTTTATTTCTTCATCTGCCCTCAACAGCTCAATGATCTTAGAGAAGAGAGAGTGGGAGAGAGAGAGAGAGAGAGAGAGAGAGAGAGAGAGAGAGAGAGAGGAAAAATATGTTTAATGACCAGATGTGGAAGTTCTACTCTAGAGGGTCAGGCCCTTCCAAATACAAGCACCACCCCTCTGCAGCTTGCCTCCCACTTATCATTTCTAGGCTTAAAAAGTAAAACTTTTTCCCTCCAGATATCTAGAGTCCATGGACTTAACTCATTGATTAACAGAGCTAGAGAGCTGCTGCTTTCATGATACTATCTCTTTTGACATCCTCATGTAGACATTGCTTCTCTTTTTATTGAACTAATCTTAACATCTTCAAAATGATTTCCAATGTGATACTTGAATTTGTTGGGGATGGGGTCCTGATGGAAGGAGATGGCATGTGATGTGCACATGCAATAGAGAAATGAGTTGCTGAGAGAAGAGAGAAGAGAGTTGAGTTGAGTTGAGTTGAGTTGAGTTGAGAGAAGAGAGTTGCTGATATTATGCTGAGTGAAAGAAGCCAGTCAAAAAGGACAAATACTGCATTATTTCCCTTATATGACACATCTGAAGTAATTAAATTAATAGAAACAAAAAATACAATGGTGGTTGTCAGGCATGGAAGGAGGAGGATGGGGAGTTAGTTAGTGTGCAGTGGGTATAGGGTTTCAGTTTTGCAAGAACATGAAAAAAAGGTTTAGGGGTTGGTTGCACAACAATATGAATTTACTTAACACTACTGACATGCACCCTTAAAAATGGTTACAATGGTTACTTTTTTTTACTACTTTAATTTTTTTTAATATAATTAAATTTTGATACATGATACAACATGGATGACCCCTTAGGACATTATGCTGAGTGAAATAAACCAGTCATAAAAAGATAAATACTGTGTGACTCCACTTTTATGAGGTCCCTAGAGGAGTCAAACTCATAGAGACAGGAAGTAGAATGGTGGTGCCTTGGGCTGGGGGAGGAGGAGGAATTAATGTTTAATGGGGACCAAGTTCCAATTTGTGAAGATAAGAAAGTCTGGAGATAAATGGTGATGATGGTTGCATGTAAATGTACTTAATGCATTGAACTGTCAATTTAAATAATGGTTAGATGGTAACTTTTAAGTTACCTATATGTCACCACATTAAGGAAAAATCCAGCCCTAGCTGGTTTGGCTCAGTGGATAGAGCTTCTGCCTGTGGACTGAAGGGTCTTAGGTTCTATTCCAGTCAAGGGCATATGCCTGGGATGCAAACTCCATTCCCAGGAGGGTGCATGCAGGTCTCAGCCTATCAATGATTCTCTCTCATCATTGATGTTTCTATCTTTCTCCCCTCTCCTTTCCTCTCTGAAATCAATAAAAATATATTTATAAAACCAAAAAAGAAAAAAACACATGGCAGGAGACCTAGATTGGCCACACACTGTTTTCTTTTCCTTTGTATGCAAACAGTAGCAAGGTAAGAAGGAAAATCTCTGATGCATTAAACCATGGAGATTTGGGGTTTGCTTGTTACTAGAGCAGAACTGAGCCCACCCTGACTCAGATATGGCAGCTGACACTTGAGTCCTCTCACATGTGTGCTGATGCCCTCATCCATGATTCCCAGGGCTGGGAGAATTGTGAGAAGTGAAACAAAATTTAAGGGGTGCCAAGGAAATCACGTAGTCAAGATGACTATTATTTAAATGAAGTGTCTTTAAAAAATCAAAATTAATTCAAAACATTCATGATGATTTAAATATCAAAATGTTAAATTAAGATGGGGTCTGTAATAGCAATGTGCCAAGGCATTGTAGAACTGAGGCCACGGGAACAATTAATCTTTGTGCCTCATTCGTATCACTGTAGTCCCTGCTCTAGTGAACACTCGGGTTGCTCTGCCTGGGGCTTCCTGTGACCCATGTGACTGCAGGACAGAATTGATAAGGAGTTTGCATCCCTGGGAATGACCCTCCATCACTTTTAGTGGATCAATGCCCCAGCTCCCTCACTCCTCAAGGGTGTGTCCTACGCACTCCCAGGGGTCCCTGGAGGGACTGAGCCTCAGGTGCCCACCACAAAAATGTGCTCATTCAAAATAAGTATTTACTGCCTACATCTCACGTCCCTTCTCCTCTACTCATGCTTTGTAAGATACACTTCCAATGACGGACCTGCACTTAATCCTTTTCTGAGGCTCTGCAGTTTGGGGAAGACAGCCCAAAACAGATGTCTATTATAATTTTATTTCAACCTGGCAAACACTATTACTCCTGATTCACCACTGAATCTCTGGCCAAATCTGTTGTGTTAGTGATTTATTGCTGTGCATCAAATTGCCCCAAATGTAAAGGCCTAAAATAACAGCAAATACTTATGATCTCAAAGTTTTTGAGGGTAAGGAATGAGGTATGGTTTCTCTACTTTCTTTGCTTCAGGGTTACTAATGGGCCAGAGTGTCATCTGAGCACTTGAAGAGGGAAGGATCATTCCCAAGTCCATTCAGGTGTTGTTGGCAGGATTCAGTTCCTCTCTGGCTGTTCAGTAGGCAGCTCTCAGCTCCTCACCACATCGGTCTCTCCCCAGGGCAGCTCACAATGTGGCAGCTGGTTTTTACCTGAGTGAGACATAGAGAAAGGGGTGGAAGAGAGAGACACACAGAGAGAGAGCACATGCCATGGGAGCAAGATGGAAATCTCAATCTTTGTAACCAAATATTGAAAGTGACATCTCACCACCTTTGTCTTAATTAATTATTAGAAGTGAGTCATGAGGCCTGCCCACACTCAAGAAGAGTGCATTACACATGGATACCAGGGGTCATGGGGGCTGCCTTGGAGTCTGTCCTCTGATTTTCCCATTCTTTGTATATGGTTCCACCAGAAGCTCAGTTGTTCAGGTCCCAAATGGGGGTGTCATTCTGTCCATAAGGCATTCCAAATAGCCCTTCTAATATCACCTCCTTCCTTCATCCCCTCTTGGCCTTTCTTCTCTTCTTGGGATCTCAGTTCCATCTTTATACTCTCTTTTCCCTCTGCCTGGAACTCTCTCACCCCAGATATCTGCATGGCTCCTCCTTCATGGTCTTTCATGGGCTGCTGTACAGGTATTGCCCTGGGCTGAAATCTCATCTGAAGGCTGGATCAGGGAAGCACCCACTTCATCCCAGCTCTAACTTTAACATGCACTCTTTCAATATGCGTTCCTGACCCACTATTTACTCCTGTGCCATAAATAATTAACTTAGAGGGCTTGAACCTTCCAAAGGAAGGTCTGTCTGCATGATGCCCTTGCCTTGCTCCTGGGAGGTCATCTTTAAGGATCTGGAGTAACTTGTCTGATAACAGTGTTTGCATACCTTAGACTTTAGACACACTAGAGAGTCATGCTCACAATGTGACTCATGGTGGAGGCCTTGAGTCACCATGCACTATTAGCTTGTCCTCTAAATAGGCTGATGTCAGCCACATGAGTGGTCAGCCAAGCCCAAGTGAACAACTCCCAGTAAAAACCCTGGACATCAAAGCTCAGGTGAGTTTCCCTGAAATACTCAGTGCAGGTTGTCACAAATCATTGCTGGGAGAGTTGACAGGTCGGACTGCACTGAGAAAAGATACCTGGAAGCTCATTCCTGGTATCCCCTGAATCCTACCCATGTATCTTTTTCTTTGTGATTTTAATCTGTATCCTTTCCCTGTAATAAATTGTGACCAGGAGTATAACAGCTTTTCTAGGTTATGAGTCTGAGTGAATCATCCACCCCCAACTGGAATTCACTCAGTCCGCCTCTTTTGAGATCTTGATCGCCCTTGTCACTGAATAGTATATTCTTGCTCATTTGCTATTTCCTGTCTCTCTCATCTGGGCAGAATTGAAAGCTAGAATCTTGTCTACAGCTTTCATGAGAGCAGAAGACCAGAGTAGTCAGGGATCAGGTCCTAACTCTGCCACTGTCTGGTGGTGTGGCCCTCGGTGAGCAACCTCCCCTGCCTGTGCTCCAGTCTCCCTATCTAGACACAGGGACAGGAACACAAGTTGCTCCTTCATCAATCATTGGGAGATGGATGGGATGATTTATTAAGGCCCAGAAAGGCCTCTAAAAACACTTGCTTCCAAGTATTGGTCTCTGTCTAGAATGCATAACCTAGAAAAGCAGTAACTAGAGCAGGTGTCAGTGCTCAGTTAAGGACAAATGAGTTAAGACAACCTCTTGAGGCCTTTGACATGGAGAGACAGGAGGGACCCAGAGATGCCCAGATGGTGGAAAGGAGGACAGGAAAAGTGCCAGGAAAAGCTGGACATTTGCCCTGTGACTCTGGTCCCACACAGGTCCTACTGCAGATATTTGAGACTCCCTGGGTATCCAGGCTCATGTGGCCACTGGAAAGGAGGTCCTGGAGAGTGGCAGAGCTGTGTAGGAAGGAGGAGATGAGGAAAACCAAATGCTACAATCATGACTCCTAGGAGGAAATTTGCAGGAAGAACCGAACCAGGAGATGGAGGGTCAGAGCAGCTGGAGCCATGGCGGGGGGTGGGCGCCAGAGGGCCAATACTTGGAAGGCTGTCCTGGGAAGAAGCCATTCTGGCCTGGCTTGGGAGGATGCCTCCCCCCTCCCGGATGCCCTGGAGATTCTGCTGGGCTTCTAGACACAGCCTTACCCACCCCCGAAGGAGGAATGTGCCCCATTCCTACCCCTGCTTCCAGCCTCTTCCACATAAGGCTTTCATGGCTGCTCTTGCCATATATTTTCAGCACAAAAAAATCAGAAGCACATGGTCTGAGTCTCCAGGGATTAGTAGTTCTGGAAACAAGACTAAAAGGAAGAGAACAGAGCCAGAGGGGGAGCACTGGGATGTGTACTTGAGAGGCAACGAGAGAAGGTGCCTGGTTTTGAGGAGGCTCTGCCCCTCATGATACCCACACCGCCAGAGCTCTCACATTAGGGCCAGGCCTTGGCTGAGGATGAAGCCACTGTGGACCCATGTGGAACTGGGCACTTCCTCAGTGGACCTCAGTGTCTTTTCTAGTGGCCCAGGTGCTCAAGTGAAAACCCTAGAGTCATTTGTATGTCTATCTCTGTGGCTCTCCTCCCACCCCCAAACCCCAGAATCAGCAAACCCTGAGGTTTCTACTTCAAAATCCATTCAGAACCCACCCACTTTTCACCTCCTCCATGGCTTTACCCTGGACCAACCCCAATGTCTTCTACTTAGAACAGTTCAGTCACTTCTTCCCTGACCTTTCAGCTCCACTCCACTCCGCCCCCTGCCACCCCCCGTGACACACAAATACAGGCTGTTCCCAAAACAGTGACCAGAGGACAACCTCTGCTCACAAAAGTCAAAGACCTGCTTGTGACCCACGAGGCTCTACAAGTTCTGCCCTTCCCCTCCCTGCTATCATCTTCTCCCACTGTCCCCTCACTATTTTCTCTAGTCCCACTGGCTTCCTACTATTCCTGTCATTGTTGCTTATGTTGATTCATGGACACACACACACACACACACACACACACACACACACACACACTTGAAATTCTGTACATTTGTGTGTGTGTGCATGTGCATGTGAATTTGTACTGTCATATTCACAGATTTGATATTTGAGAACTCACCTATCTGCAAACATTTATTTTTAACCCAAAATCAATACTGGTGAGAACTCCGTGGTCATTCTCAGACAGGCACAAAGAAGAGAACGATCTGAATTGCTTACTGGCCACTTCTAACCTGAAGTCCAACAAGGAAAGACTCTGCCTTCTTGTTTCAGCTCTGATACCATAATGTGTAGTTTTCATAGTGTATGTAGTCCCACATGTTTCACAGTTTTGTTCTTCTTGTTGGTGATTTCACTGTTGGTATTGGCCCCCACATATAGCACTGAAACCTGTGTAGAGTCTCTAAGTGCAAGAAAGCTGTGATGTGACTCATGGGGAAAATATGTGTTAAACTTCATTCAGGCATATATTGTATGATACGGAGATTTCTCACTCACTGTCTCTTTGGTAGATTTGGAAAACTTTAGAAAAGGGGAAATATTTAACTTGGAGCACTAGAAGGAGTCACATTTGTAGGGAGCACATTGAAAGATTTTCAGCCTTACACATAGACATCATATCGACTTTTAATGATTAGATGTGAACCATGAAGACTATGATCTCAGATTTTCCTCTATATGAAAATTATGTAAATACCTTAGTACTCGAATGTAGTTTTGTCCATAGAGGTAGTAGAATTCATGGCTGTTCTTTCAGGAAAACAATAGAAATATTCCCTTAAATGATATATGTCAGAAGAGAATAAATTATGCTAAAGGAATTAATGTTAATCCATGAGTTAAGAATTTTCCATTATATATGGTCCAAAGATTGGCTTTATTAGTGTCAGAAAAATGGGCTCTGAGGCTTTCAATCCTTCAATCATGGTAACTTCTTCAGACTAGTACAGTTGGCCCTTGAAAAGCTTCCCTGCCAAGGAATCTTTCCAGAGCCCTCTTTATGTCATTGTTCCTCAGACTGTAGATGAAGGGGTTCAGCATGGGTGTGGCCACAGTGTACATCACTGCGGCTGTTGAACTTGAGTGTGCATTTTGGGTAACAGCAGAGCTGAGATACACTCCTAGGGCTGTACCATAAAATAAGGAGACAACTGAGAGGTGAGATGCACAGGTAGAAAATGCTTTATACTTTCCCTGAGCTGAAGGGATTCTACATATGGAGGAAAGTATCTTAGAGTAAGAGTAAAGGATCCCAGCAAGGGGACCAACACCTAGCAGCCCAGCTGTAAAATACATTACAATGTTGTTAAGAAAGGTGTCAGAACAGGCAAGTTGGAGCACCTGATTGAGTTCACAGAAAAAGTGGGGGATTTCCAAGTCTGAGCAGAAGGACAGATGCAGCACCATTAAACTATGTAGCAAGGAAATCAGTATACTCATGATCCAGCACACCAGAACCAGCAGTCCACAGAGCTGGGGGTTCATGATGACCATGTAGTGCAGGGGGTGGCAGATGGCCACAAACCGGTCATAAGCCATCACAGTCAGAATAAAGTTGTCCAAATCTGCAAAGAGCATGAAAAAATACATTTGGGTGATGCAGCCTTCATAGGTGATGGCTTTGCTCTGTGTCTGGATGTTTGCCAGCATCTTTGGGATGGTGGTGGAGGTGAAACAGATGTCTACCAAGGACAGGTTGGAGAGGAAGAAGTACATGGGTGTGTGGAGGTGGGAGTCTGAGCTGATGGCCAGGATGATGAGCAAGTTTCCAAACACAGTGACCAGGTACATGAAGAGGAAAAGCCTGAATATGAGCGGCTGTAGCTCCAGTGTCTGTGAAAGTCCCAGAAGAAGGAATTTTGAAATTTGTGTACCATTGCCTGGTTCCATGTGTCAGAGGTGACTACTAGAAAAATAGAAAAAAATGAATAGCTAATTTTCACATTAGCAAGCATTAGTAACTGAGCATAAATGACATATTTATATTTTAGGATCAGTAAATAATTTCTTATTTGGTATATTTTCTGGTTTCCATTAATTCATCTCGGTTGCAATTTCTCATTAGAAATTCCTTTTTTTACTGTCAATTCTTCAAACATAATGTATATTGCTGTTTTATTGAGGATATATTTCATTCACTTGAGGTGAATATAGGGTGTTCAAAAAAATGTGTGCCAACAGTTTGAGTAATAATAAAAGCAGTTTTTATTAAAATGTATTTTATTTTTGATATTGAGCTGTCAGCTGGTAAAGTGTATATACATTTTGGGGGGACACCCTGTATGTTGACTATAGAAAATGCTTTAGGCACTGTTCACAATATGGGATGCTGAAAAATAAAAGTCTCTACAAACTCATGATGGAGAATGAATTTAATCCAATAAAAATAATAATATCACATATGCAATTGTGAAGATGCTATAAAGAAAAGTAAATCACATTCAATGGAGAGAGTGCATAGAGGGTGATCTTTTTATAGAATTTAGGCAAGACTTGCCAACAGGTGACAGTTAAACAGACATCTCAATGAAGAATAGGCACCAGACTAAGGGGGAAGTTCTTTCCAGGCAAAAGGAACAGCCAGTGCAAAGGCCCTGAGAAGATGGTTGTTTTAGAAAATCAGGGCTCAAAAAGACCCAGTGTATCCAGGGGAATGAGCAAGAAAGAGCAGGGGAGAGATGGTTGTTATAGAATATTAAGAAATAAGGTAGCCTGCATGTTGCTATTGAAACTTCAAGTCAGAGAAGGTGCCTTGTGCACACTATGTAAATCTTGTACTTTATTAATCTGGGTGCAAAAGCATCCAGTGAACTGCAAAGGATCTCCTCCTTATTACCTTCTCTTGATTTTAGAGTCACATTGAAATAAATGAGTTCAAGCACCTCTGCTCTGAGGACTGCTCTCAATTTACAAAGCAAACACACACACACACACACACACACACACACACACACACACACACCCCAATGCACCGGGGCCCCTTCATCTGTGTTATTTTCATTTCCTTCTCCCTCCCTCCCACACTATGGAGGCTATGAGTAGATGCAAGTAAAACTGTCCATATCAAGGATTTTTTTAAAAAAGAACTTAGATATAGTACCTAGATAATCCTATTGTATGCCTTCCATGGACAAATACACTTTGGGGTTCATATGGCTATGCACATTTTCTGTCCTGTATTTAAAGAAACAAACAATAGGTTACATAAACATAGCAGGAGAGAGAGCAATAAAATGCACATGAGGAACAAAAGAGATCTAATGAGCTCAGCTGGTCCCTGAGAGATGATGAGGAAGCAAAATCTTTGGATTCTAGCAGCTTTCCAACCCTAATAACACCCCCTTGAGGCCAAGCAAAAATAATCAAGGAGAAAAAATAAATTTCTCTAAAAGACACAGGTAGTTATAAATATATGGTATGAAACACCTTACAGATTGACTATACAAAGTAAAAAATTACTAAAAAGTAAACCAATACTCACAAAAGGAAATATACAAAAACAACACAGGTTGAATATTTATAACATCAAGCAGTGGAAGACTAATTTTTCCTGTGCCTCTTCTATATTTACTTGACCAGTTGGTTTTTACACAGTTCATGGCAGATGAGACCAGCCCCTTTCTCACTTTTCCTATGTGGCATCATTGTTTTCCTTGGACTTTGGGTTTTGATCTCATTTTTGACAAATCAAGGGGCACAATCTAATTCTGATTCTGGTCTTCTTCCAACATACAAAGGCCTCCCAGGATGTGAGCAATACATGCTGCACACGCCATGAGGAGCCATCCTCTACACTGAGTAACTTCGTTCATACAATTTAAGGCTGAGCACGTTGTCCTGTAAACATTTGTTTCATTGTACTCTGTCTTCACCATCACAGTGCCAGATGCATAGAAACTTCACCAGTTTTATTCACCTTTTTCTTTTCACAAGTGTTTGTGAATATACATGCACTTATATAGGAACACATTTAAGTAAATGTGAAGTTATGAAATGAAAGGAATGACAGGGAGAATGAAACCTGGTTAAACAAAGTGATTTCAAAGCAGTGGCTAAGTTATAATTTCTTCTTTTTTTCTTTTAATATTTATTGTTGAAAGTATTACACAGGTCCTCCTTGTCCCCCATTAAACTCTTGCAGCACACTCCCATCCTCCCTCCCACCACCACCAGGCCCTCACCACCCCATTGTCTGTGTCCATGGGTTATGCATATATGCATACAAGTTTATTGGTTGATCTTCCCTCAGATATAAAGATACCTGAATTCAAATATGCTAATGGAAGATAAAGATAATCTGTAGTCCAATATAAAAAAGAATGCCTTCCAGAAGACAGTAGAAGATGATGCAAATTTTGGAAATACAGCTAACGACAAAGGCCAAAAAGAATGATAAGGAATAACAGAGATGTGAAACAACTTGGCCATATGTGTGTAGAGTGATATGTTAGTACCAACTACTCAGAACATTCACTTTCATTCTTGTTTTATAGTAAGGATTCCAAAGTGAAGAATATAAAATTATCAGCTGACTTTTTCTCCTTAAGAAAAGTGAAAAATAAAAAGAACAGTGAAGAGAATACAGTCTGACTGAGGGATAGAGTTGAGCCCACACTACTAATAAACACTCACAATTCCCCACATATACCTACAAGAAAGTACTCAATGACAACAAAGTGAATGAGGAAAACCCTCCAATTCCTTGTTTAGGAAAAACAGGAGTAAAAACATTCTGACCCCACTATACAAATCTCAAGACGTGTACAGGTAATTTACAAGAGACAAAGCAAATGAATAACTAACCCACAAATATATTCAGGTCACAGGAAATGAAGTAATTGCAAAGTTAAGGTATTTAGCATACCTCCTTTTACTTATCAAATAAATTCTTTTTCATGTGACTTGAATACCCAGAGTGAAAGGATATACTGTGAAATGCATGTTTTATGAACTACTATTGCAAGGTAATATTTACAAGAAATATATTGGATCTGGATCTGATGAGGGAGCAAAATCTTCTTTGGATTCTAGCAGCTTTCCAACCCTAATTACACCCCCTTGAGGCGAAGCAAAAATAATAAAGGAGAAAAAATAAATTTCTCCAAAAAACCCAGGTAGTTATAAATATATGGTATGAAACACCTAACAGATTGACTACCCCAAGTGAAAAATTACCAAAAAAAATAAACCAATAGCTCACAAAAGGAAATATACAAAAACAACACAGGTTGAATATTTATAGCACCAAGCAGTAGAAGACAAGTTTTTCCTGTGCCCCCTCTATATATATTTGACCAGTTGGTTTTATATGGTTGATGGCAGATGAGACAAGCCCCTTTCTCACTTTTCCTATGTGGCATCATTATTTCTCTTGGACTTTGGGTTTTGAACTCATTTTTGACAAATAATGGGAGCAGGCTAATTCTGTCTCATTCAACATGCAAAGGCCGCCCAGGACAAGATCTCTAAATCCTGCATATGCCATGAGGAGCCATACTTCTACACTGAGTAACTTTCTTCATATGATTCATGCCTGAGCACATAGTCATACAAACATTCATTTCATCATACTCTGACTTCACCATCACAGTGCCAGATCCAGACAAGCAGGGCTTCACCTGTTTTGTTCACCTTTGTATTTTCACAAAAGTGTGTGAATATATGTGCACTTATATAGGCAAACATTTAAGTAAATGTGAAGTTATGAAATGAAGGCATGAGAGGGAGAATGAAACCTGGTTAAACAGAGTGATTTTAAACCAAATGATATCAATTAAAGAAAATTGAGTGGAGCATCAAAAATTAATGGAAACAAGATGGAAAAACAACAATAATTTAGTGATACCAACATGGATTAGTAATTAAATTTGCAATGGCATAGACATAGAAGATAATCTATAATGTTTCTAGAAATTGTGGCAAATGGCAGGTGCTCAGTTATTATTTGTTGAGTGAATAAGGAATTAGGACTCTGTATATAAGTACATTGAACCCATGTAAGGTTGCATTTCAATATATTTGAAAAGATTAGATTGTTGATTGAAAGCTGGAAAAATAAATATCATCCTGTAAGAAAATTAAGTTGAGCCCCTCAATCATGTTACAAAAAAACAGATGTATTGTCTACTCACTATAGGAGTAACCAATCTCTCTTAGGTAAACAAATAGAAAACTGCATATCAATATTTTTGGGTGGGCCAAACCATCATACTTATGCCAAGAGACTCAAAAGTAATAAGACAGACATATTTAATTTAAAAAAATGTAAAACTTTTCTTTGGCAAAAACATACCCAAAAATCAATTGACTAATATTAATTTTATTTACTTTAATTCTGTTTTAAAATTTTCATTGAATTTGTTATGTTGACATTGGTTAATAAGATTATATAGGTTTCAGGGGTACAATTCTATAATACATCATATGTATATTGTATTGTGTGTTCAGCACCCCACGTCAAGTCTCCTATCACCATTTATGCCTTTTTCATCTTCCTCAACCTCCACCACCATAATATTTTTTAAAAAATTATTTAATATTATTTTTATATGCTGATAATGAAAGAATAATCAGCATATAAAAATAATATTAAAATTAACAAAACCATCAAACATGAATGTTTGATCATATTCAGGAAAAGCCCAGAAAACAAGGAAAAAAAATTAGTACCTGTTAGTTTGGGAAAAAACTAAAATGTCACATTGACTGGGGTTGGAACTTTCAATCAGTAGCAAAGGGATACTCATTTTTCTTTTCTGGCAGAACTGTAAAGTGTTAAAACATTGGGAAAGCAATCTGAAGACAGCTATTACAAATACATATATTCTTTCAGTCATGGTTTCTCAGTCTCTGCACTATTGACATTCTGGGCCAGATCATTGCCTGTGGTGTGGTCTCTCCTGTGCATTTCCGGATGTTTAGAGCATCCCTGGACTGTACCTACACTTTCCATGTGACAGCGAAAAATGTCTCTGGATATTACTGTATGTCCCCTGGGGGAACAATACTGCCACTGTTGGAGTACCTCAGTTCTAATGTAACAATCTCAGAATATTTTTGTAAAATTGTTATACTAGCAATGCATTGAGAAAGATTATGGAATAGCATAGCCACATAATAAAATATTATGTGCACATGGTAATAATGAATTGGTATTACACTAGCTGAGTGGAGAGAAGAACAAAAGATGCTGTTAGTAATAAGGAAGAGTGGACACAGAAAAAAGAGTGTACTACACATAAAGAGAATTTCTGATGGGCACTGGATGCTATTTATGAATTTACATAAAAGCATATGCATATGTGCATAACATAGAAAGAGAACTTTTTTAAAAACTAAGATTATGGAATATTGATTATAAGCAGAAATTAAATTAGGTTATGCATAGTGGCTATGAAATAATTGCATAAAAACATTAAGTGAAAATCATATTAATCTATATAAAGATAGAAAATAATGTCTTATCATCAACATGGGCCACTAATTCCAGATTAAATTTCCCAAAACTTGGAAATATAAGAATATTATAGAATGGCTTTTAAAATTGGGGGAAAACAGTGTCTAAGTTATAATTTCTTCTTATATAAAGTTAATAGATTGAAATATGCTAATAGAAAGTAAGGCTAATCTTTAGTCGAATACAAAGGAGAATGCCTCCCAGAGGACAGTAGAACATGATGCAAATTTTGGAAATAAAGGTATGGCAAAAGGCCAAGAGGAACAATAAGGGATTATGGAGATGTAAAACAAGTTGGCTATATGGGTGAAGGGTGATTTATTAGCACTAAGTAACAGAAGAACATTCACTTTCATTTTGTTGGAAACAAGGGTTCACAAGTGAAAAGTATACAAGTAACAGCTGAATTCTTTTTTTCATTAAGAAAAGTGAAAAATAAGAAACTGAGAGAATACAATATGACTGAGTGGTAGATTTGAGCCCACTATTAATAAACACTCACAATTCCCCACATATACACACATGAAGGTAAGTCAATAACAACAAATTTGGTGGAGAAGACGACAATTCCTTGTTTAGAAGAAAGCAATGAAAACAGTCTGGCCCCACTACACAAATGCCAGGACTTGTACAGATAATTTACAATAGACAAAAGAAATGAATAATTAACCCACAAATGTATTCAGGTCACAGGTGATGAAGTAATTGCAAAGTTAAACTGTTTAGCATACCTCTTTTTACTTATCAAATAAATTCTACTTCATGTGGATTGAATAACCAGACTGAAAGAAGACAGTGTGAAATGTACGTCTCATGAACTACTGTTGCAAGTTAATATTTACAAGAAATATATTGAATCTGGATTTTTCTCTTCAATGTGGAAACGTAGTGGAATAGACCCCATGATGAAAATAAAGAATCGTCCTCACTTTACTGGACATCACTCCATAGCTAGCACTCTATTTTCCTACTCCCTTTAGTTACAAAACTCATTGCATAGGTTCCACTTTTACTTAAAGTGCTTTATGTCTAACATTGCCACCTCTAATTGGGCTTCCATCTGTTAATTGTCAACAATTAACTATGTGTTGCTGAATTTAATGTTCACTTCTCCCTTCAGCATCATAAACTAACCATTAATTAGTTAATCAGACAAACAACCATAGGCTGATGGCTACCTACTGGGCCTCTGGACTCACCTGATTGGGAACTCTGAGAAGGTCTTCATGGGAAAGTCCAACCTCCTGGATGGGTGATGATGGAGACTGAAGCTCTCTGCCAGATAAGACAGCGTGAAGGAGACAAGCACAGGCCTCCTAGACAAACTCAGGATTCCAAAAGCAACAACCAGATCCCATCCAGCCCAAGGTCACACACACTGAGAGACTAGAGATGAGGAGATATTTACAGCTCCCTATGTCTGATAATTAGGTACATTTCTGTCTTGTTATTTCAACCTCTAATCACATGATTTCCCTGTGGGTTGAGACAGAACAAAATGTTTTCTGGGAGATTCTGTGTTCCCAAAAGACAAGTTTAAAAGTCAAGGGAATCCCAGTTTTTTATTAGTTCTTCCTTATAAATTCTGTTAGGTTTCAGGGGATTAACATCTCAGCATCTTATCCCAACCCTGATTTAAAATGTTTCCAAATTTAAGACCGAGAATCTAACACATGAAAGGTAATTCATCATTTAAGTTCATGTCTACCATGAAAAGTAATTCATCATTTAAGTTCATAGCTACCATTTACTTTAAGCCTTCATGTCTAAATTTCTATATCTTTTCAATTCTATGCTCTTCAACTTTCTCAAAAGTTTACTTTATACATAAAATATACTATATAATAAAAGCCTAATATGCAAATCTACCAAATGGCAGAACGACTGGTTGCTATGATGTGTACTGACCACTGGGGGGCAGACGCTCAATGAAGGAGCTGCCCCTGATGGTCAGTGCACCCCCACAGGGAGAGTGCTGCTCAGCCCGAAGCCGGGCTCATAGCTAGTGAGAGAGTGAAAACATGCTTAAAGTCACTAATCATGTGAGAGATTTGAATCAAAACGACAGTAAGGTACCATCTCACACCTGTCAGAATGGCTATCATCAACAAATCAACAAAGGACAAGTGCTGGCGAGTATGCAGAGAAAAAGGTAGCCTCGTGCACTGCTGGTGGGAATGCTACTATGGAAAACAGTATGGAGTTTCCTCAAAAAACTAAAAATAGAACTCCCATTTGATCCAGTGATCCCACTTCTAGGAATGTTTCCCAAGAAAATAGGAACACCAATCAGAAAGGATATATGCACCCCTATGTTCATAGCAGCATAATTTACCATAGCTAAGATTTGGAAACAGCCTATGTGCCCATCAGCAGATGAGTGGATTAAAAAACTGTGGTACATCTACACAATAGAATACTACGCTGCAGTAAAAAAAAGAAGGAATTTCTACCATTTGCAACAGCATGGATGGAACTGGAGAGCATTATGCTAAGTGAAATATGCCAGTCAGAGAAAGATAAATATCACAGGATTTCACTCTCATTTATGGAATATAATGAACAATATAAACTGATAAAAAAAAAAAAAAAAAACAGATCCAGAGACAGGGAAGCATCGATCAGACCATCAAACTTCAGAGGGAAGGTAGGAGAGGGTGGGGCTAAGGGGAGAGATCAACCAAAGGACTTGTATGCATGCATATAAGTCTAACCAATGGACACAGACACCAGAGGTTTGTGGGCATGAGTGGAGGGGTGTGTGTGGGGGGGCAATTGGGTGGTAAGGACACATATGTAATACCTTAATCAATAAAGAAAAAAAATTATTTAAAAAGAAAGAAAAGAATAATGAAAATATAACTAAACTGTGGTCTCAGATTTTGCTTTAAATAAAATTATGGAAATAACCTTAGTATCCAATTATAATTTTGTCCACAGGAGTAGTATAATTCATGACTATTTTTTCAGGAAAATAACTTGGAATTAAAAGTGTCATAAAATATTGAATTATGCTAAAGTAATTCATGTTAATCTATGAGATAAATGAGAATTTCCAATTACATATGTTGCAAATATTGGATGAATTTGTGACAGAACTTCTAGCCCTGAGGATTTGCACCCTGCATTCCCAGGCAATTGTTCAGCCTAGTGCAGCTGGCCCTTGAAACACTTACCTGCCAAGGAATCTTTTCAGAGCCTCTTTTATGTCCTTGTTCCTGTGACTGTAGATGAAGGCGTTCAGCATGGGTGTGACCACGGTGTACATCACCGAGGCTGTTGCACTTGAGTGTGAGCTGTGGGAAGCAGCAGAGCTGAGATACACTCCTAGGCTCGTAGCATAAAATAAGGAGACAACTAAGAGGTGAGACGCACAGGTAGAAAATGCTTTATACTTCCTCTGCACTGATGGGATTCCCCATATGGAGGAAAGTATCTTAGAGTAAGAGTAAAGGATCCCAGCAAGGGAACCACCACCTAGCAGCCCAGCTGAAGAATACATCACAATGTTGTTAAGAAAGGTGTCAGAACAGGCAAGTTGGACCACCTGATTGAGCTCACAGAAAAAGTGGGGAATTTCCAAGTCTGAGCAGAAGGACAGCCTCAACACCATTAAGCTATGTAGCAAGGAAATTAGGACACTCATGATCCAGGACACCAGAACCAGCAGTCCACAGAGCCGGGGGTTCATGATGACCATGTAGTGCAGGGGGTGGCAGATGGCCACAAACCGGTCATAGGCCATTACAGTCAGGATAAAGTTGTCTAATGTAGCAAAAAGTATGAAATAATACATCTGGGTGATGCAGCCTTCATAGGTGGTGACTTTGCTCTGTGATTGGATGTTCCACAGCATCTTTGGGATGGTGGTGGAGGTAAAACAGATCTCTACCAAGGACAGGTTGGAGAGGAAGAAGTACATGGGTGTGTGGAGGTGGGAGTCTGAGCTGACAGCCAGGATGATGAGCAGGTTTCCAAACACAGTGATCAGGTACATGGAGAGGAAAAGCCCAAATATGAGGGACTGTCGTTCTTGTGCCTGTGAAAGTCCCAGAAGAAGAAATTCTGAAATTTGTGTACCATTGCTTGGTTCCATGTATCATAGGTGACTACCAGAAAATAGAAAAAATGAAAAACAAATTTTCACATTAGCAAGCATTAGTAACTGAGAATAAATGACTTATTTATGTTTTAGAATCAAGAAAATAATTTCCATTTTTGATGCTTGACTTGGTCCCCATTATGGTATCTCTTTTAGCATTTGTAATTAGAATGTCCTTTTCTACCATCTACCTGTTCTTAAAACATAATGTATATTGCTGTTTTATTAAGGATATCTCTCATGCATTTGGGGAATATATATTAACTACAGATCATGTTCCTGGCACTTTTCAGACTATGGGATGCTGAAAAAAAAGTTTCTACAATCTAATCATGGAGAAAGAATATAATCAAATAAAATAATAAAACATATCCAATGATGCAGCTGCTATAAAGAAAAGTAAATCACATTAAATGGAGAGTGGAAAGAGGATGTTCTTTTTATAGAGTTTAGCCAAGACTTGCCAAAAGATGACACTAAAACGGATACCTCGAAGATCACTAACTGGGAGACTGAAGCATAAGTGTTTGCCAGGCAAAAGGAACAGCAGTGCAAAGACCCTGAGGAAGATGATTCTTTAGAAAATCAGGGCTCAAAATGAGCTTGAGTGTCAAGCGGAATGAGCACAGCAAAGCAGGATCAGAGGTGATGTCAGAGAATACTAAGAAAAATGGTAGAGCCCTAACCGGTTTGGCTCAGTGGATAGAGCATTGGCCTGTGGACTGAAAGGTCCCAGGTTCAATTCTGGTCAAGGGCATGTACCTTGGTTGTGGGCACATCCCCAGTAGGAGGTGTGCAGGAGACAGCTGATCGATGTTTCTCTCTCATCGATGTTTCTAACTCTCTATCTCTCTCCCTTTCTCTCTGTAAAAAATCAATAAAATATATTATAAAAAAAGAAAGAGAAACTGTAGCTTGTGTGTTGCTCTTGTAACTTCAGGTCATGGGTGTGCCTTGTGCACACTATGTAAATCTTGCACTTTATTAATCTGGTTGCAGAAGCATCTTATGAATTGGAAAGGATCTCCTGCTTAGTATCTCCTCTTGATATTAGTCACATTGGAATATATCAGTCCAGGCACTGCTCTCAGTTTACAAGACACACACACACACACACACAAAACAGCATACCATGGCCTTTTAACCTCTGTTATTTCTGTGTCCTTCTCACTCCCATACTATTTAGACTATAGGAAGATACAAGCCTAGGTGTCCAGATCAACTATCTTTTCCATAAAGAATTTAGAAATAATATTTTGATATTCTTATAGTACACCTCCCATAGACAAATAAGCTTTGGGATTCATATCACTATGCACATTTTCTGTCTTGTATTTAAAGAAACATAAACAATAGGTTAAATAAACATGAAGGGAGAGAGGAATAAAGTGGACATGAGGAAGAAGAGATATTTAATTAACTCAGATGGTCCCTGATAGACAATGAGGAAGAAAATCTTTGGATTCTGGCTGCTTTCCAACCCTAATTATTTCCCTTTTAAAGCCAAGCAAAAATAATTGAGGAGAAAAAATAAATTTGTCAAGAATACAAAGGTATTTACAGATATACGATGTAACCACTCCAAGTGAAATCTGACCAAAAAATAAACCAATAACTCACAAAAGGAAACATGTAAAAACAACCCAGGTTGAATATTTTTAACATCAAGCAGTAGAAGACTGGTTTTTCCTATGCCTCTTCTATATTTATTTGACCAGCTGGTTTTTATATAATTGATGGTAAATGAGACAAGACTTTTCTCACTTTTCTTATGAGGCATCATTTTTTATCTTAGTCTTTGGGCTTTGATCTCAGTTCATCTTCATCCAACGTTCAAAGACCTCTCAAGACATGATCAATAAATCCTGCACATGCCATGACAATCCATCTTTCCACACTTGAGTAACTTTCTTCATATGATTTAAGCCTGAGCACCTTGTCATGCAAATATTTTCTTTGTGCTCTGACTTCACCATCGCAGTGCCAGGTCCAAACAAGCAGGGTTTCGCCTGTTTTGTTCACCTGTGTATTTTCACAAATGTTTGTGAATATATGTACACTTATATAGGCAAACCTTTAAGTAAATATGAAGTTATGAAATGAAAAGAATGACAGGGAGAATGAAACCTCGTTAAGCAGAGAAAATTGCAAGCAACTGTATTAAAGAAAATTGAGTGGAGCATCAAAACCTAACTAAAACAAGGTATAATAAATAGCAATAACTTAGGGTTACTAACTTGGATTAGTAATCAAATTGGCAATCGTATAGACATAGAAGATAATCAATAATGTTTCTAGAAATTGTGGCACATAGTAGATGCTCCATTGTTATTTCTTGAATGAATCAGGAATTAGGTCTCAGTATATAAGTGCACTGAACCCATGGAAAGTCTGCATTTCAATATATTTGGAAACATTAAATTGTTTAATAAAAGCTGGGAATGTATCAACCTGGAAGGAAATACAGTTGTTTCCCTCCCTCAGTCACATTACAAAAAAATCAGAGGGATTGCCTACTCACTGCTAAGCGTAACCAATCCTTTTTATGTGAAATGATAGAAAACTTCACATTAATATGTATGGGTGGGCCAAACCATCATAATTAAGTCAGGAGACTTAGTAGTAATGAGACAGACATATTTAACTAAATAAAATGTGAAACATTTTTATGGCCAAAACATTCCCCAGAATCAATTGAGAAATAATAATTTATATTGTTTTATTTTTAAATTTCATGGAATTTATTGGGGGTAATATTGGTTAACAAAATTATATAGATTTCAGGTGTACAATTCTATCATACATCAGATGTATATCATATTGTGTGTTCAGCACCCCTACTCAAGTCTCCTTCTATCACCATTTATCTCCCTGTTACACTCTTCCATCTCCCTCACCATAATCATGTTTAGAAATCATTTAAAAGGCTAATAATGAAAGAATAATAGGCATATACAAATAATATTCAAATTAATAAGACCATCAAATATATCAATCTTTGATAAAACTTAGGAAAAGTTCAAAAAGCAACAAAAACATTCTTCCACATCTCTCAGCCTGGGGAAAACTTTAAAAGGTGTCACACTGACCAGGGTTGGAACTTGCAAACAGGTAACAAAGGGGTACTCTATTTTCTTTCCTGGAAGAACTATAGGTGTTAAAACATTGGGAAATCAATCTGAAGATAGCTATAGATATTACAAGTACATATATTCTTTCAGGCATGGTTTCTCAATCTCTGCATGATTGACATTCTGGGCCAGATCATTGTCTTTGGTGTGGTCTCTCCTGTGCATCCCTGGACTCTACCTACCTGCACCTTCCATATGACTGACAATAATGTCACTGCATATTGCTCAATATCCCCTGGGGAAATAATGTTGCCTCTGATGGAGAACCAGAATTTTAATGTAACAATTCCAAAATATTTTTGTATGATTTTATATAATTGTTATTTGTGGAGAGCGGCTACAGTGTTTGGACAGGTTCAAGCCTTGGACTAATGAAAGGGCACAGTCCTCTTGTGGGAGAGCCACATGCAAGTCCCAGCTTGAAGGACCTTGGCTATAATTGACCATATGGTCTGAACCTCTGGTACCACGTGGCAGGGTAATGTGGGCTTGATAGAGTTCAGGTGCATGTAATTGAGTAGATTAGAACATTGTTAACATCTTGACCATGCCCTCACTTTACCTCATGGAATCCGGCTATAAAATAAAGACACAGCTTGCAGGCAGTGTTGCTGTCTCTCCATCAGAGAAGCACCATCCCACTGAGACCCAACTTTCATTCTCTTGTCTGTCTTTTTTAAATCCTTCACGGCCCCCAGCACCCCCTCAGGTTCACCCTTGGTGTGAATAGCACAGCCACATCATAAAATATTTTGTTTACATGGTAATAATGAATTGGCATTACATTAGTTGATTGGAGGAAAGATCAAAATGTATTGTTGAGTAATAAGGAAGAGTGGACACGTAGAAAGAAGACTGTACAACACATAAAGATAATTTCTGCTGGGCACAGGATGCTATTTATGCATTTGTACAATTGCATATGAGTGTGTATGTATTCAAAGCACAAAAGATAAGTTTTTAAAAAAAACTAAAAATCTATGGAGTATAGATTATCAAAGGAATGAAATTAGATTAAGAATAGTGGTTACAAAAAATCTGTATGAAACAAAATTAAGTGAGAATCAAATTAATCTATATAAAGACAGATAATAATAATAACTTAATAATATCAACATGGGCCACTAATTCCAGCTTAAATTTCCAATAACTTGGAAATAACAGAATATTATAGAATGACTTTTTAAAATATATTTTTTATTTATTTCAGAGAGGAAGGAAGAGGGAGAGAGAGAGATAGAAACATCAATGATGAGAGAGAATCAGTGATTGAGTGCCCCCTGCATACACCCAACCAGAGACCAAGCCTGCAACCCAGACCAACCAGGAATCTAATGGTGACCTCCTGGTTCATAAATCAACACTCAACCACTGAGCCATGCCGGCCAGGTAGAATGGATTTTAAATTTGGAGGCAAGCAGTATCTAAGCTATAGTTTGTTCTTCTACAAAGATATTGGGTTCAATATGCTAATGGAAGGTAAAGGTAATCTTTAGTAAATAAAAGAGAATGCCTTCCAGAAGATTGTAGAAGATGATGCCTGTTTTGCAAATAGAGCTAACAACAAACACCAAAAAGGACAATAAGGAACAATGGAGATGTGAAACAAGTTGGCAGTATGTATGTAGGGTGATTTATTAGCACTGCACATACAGAAAAACATTCACTTTCATTTTTGTGATAGCCACGACTCACAAGTGAAGAATATAAAAGTAACAGCTGGATTTTTTCAGTAAGAAAAGTAGAAATTCAAAAGCAATAGATATGATCTCACTCATATGTGGAATCTAAGTAACAAAATAAACAGATGAATGGAATGGATCCAAAGACATGGAAACATGGAACAGGGTGTGGAATCTCAGAGAGAAGGCTTAGGAGGGTGGGTGGGTGGGAGGTAATAAATCAAAGACTTTGTATGCATATATGCATGGCCCATTGACACAGACAATGGTGGGGGGATGCGAAGGCCTGGGACAGGGGATGGGGTAGTGGAGGAAGAGGGACTGGAAGAAGTCAATGGGGGATAAAAGAGGATACATGTAATACTTCCAACAATAAAGAATTATTTTTAAAAAAATAAAATAAAATTTAGAAAAAGCAATGGAGAGAATGCAATATGACTGAGTGACAGATTTGAGCCCACACTATTAATAAACACACACAATTGCCCAGATATACACCTGTGAAGATATCAATGACAAACAACAAAGTGGGTGAAAAAACCTCCAATTCCTTCTTTGGAAGAATGAAATCAAAAACAGGAATAAAAATACTCTGACCCAACTACACAAATGTCAAGACTTTAGAGATGACTTAAATGAGATTAAACAAATGAATAACTAACCTACAAATATATTCAGGTCATAGAAATGAAGTCATTGCAAAGTTAAACTATTTAGCATAACTCTTATTATTTATCATATATTCTTTTTCATGTGAATTGAATACCAGAGTGAAAGAAGATCCTGTGGAATGTATGTCTTATGAACTACAGTTGTAAGGTAATATTTCAAGAACTATATTGGACCTGGATCTTTCTCATCAATGGAAACATAGTTGAACAGACACCATGATAAAAATAAAGAAATGCCACCCTGACCGGTTTGGCTTAGTGGATAGAGCGTTGGCCTACGGACTCAAGGGTCCCAGGTTCGATTCTGGTTAAGGGCATGTACCTTGGCTGTGGGCACATCCTCAGTAGGGAGTGTGCAGGAGGCAGCTGAATCGATGTTTCTCTGTCATCGATGTTTCTAACTTTCTATCCTTCTCCCCTCCTCTCTGTAAAAAATCAATAAAATATATTTTTTAAAAAAAATTAAGAACTGCCCTCATTTGACTGGACATCCCTCCATACCCACTACTCTATTTTCCTACTCCCTTTAGTTGCAAAACTCAGAGTACACATTCTACTTCTACTTGAATCACTTTATGCCTCAGATTACTGCCTCAAATTGGTCTTCCATCAGTTAATTATCAGCAATTATTTCAGTGTTCACTTCTCCTTTTGACATCATAAATCAGTCATTAACTAGTTAATCAGGTAAACAAATAGCCATAGGCTAGAGCCTTTCAAGAGACCTCAGGTACATGTGCTTGGGCTTTGACTCTCTGTGACCCTTTCCTGTAGTACCTACTGGACCTCTGGACTCACCTGATTGGGAACTCTGAGGGGGAGGTCTCCATGGGAAAGTCCAACCTCCTGGATGGGTGATGATGGAGACTGAAGCTCTCTGGCCAGACAAGACAGCAGGAAGGAGGCAAGCACAGGTCTCCTAGACAAACTCAGGATTCCAAAAGCAAAAACCAGGTCCCACCCAGCCCAAGGTCACACACGCTGAGAGACTGCAGATGAGGAGATATTTACAGCTTCCCATGTCTGCTCATTAGGTGCATTTCTGTCTTGTTACTCCAACTTCTAATCACCTGATTTCCCTGTGGGTCTGGACAGAGGAAATGTTTTCCTGGAGATTCTGTGTTCCCAAAAGACCAGCTTAGAATTAAAGTGAGTCCAGTTTTTACTAGTTCTTCCTTATAACATTTGTTGGGTTTCAGAGGACTAACATTCCAGCACCTTTTCTCAACCCTGATTTCTAAATTTAAGACTGAGGATGTAGTAAGGACTAGAAAACTTGAGTCTCCAAATATTGACTTGTGATAGGGACATAGCCCCTACTATCTACAGAAAATTGCTATTTTTCTTTTTAACAAGGGGGAGAAATAACTTTCTTTGATATAAACTTTGAGTGTTACACAATAGGCTTCATGACATATTAGCCAAAAGAATTTGGCATTTCTACTTATATCACAAGATAAGAGCTATCATTTAGTCCCTCACTGTGAAATATTTGTTAGTTATAAGAAACATATTTAGATTATTTTACACTCTCATCTAAGCTTGGACTAGGAAAGCAAATAAACTCTTCACTGTAGCCTCCAGGAGAAAAATAGCCTTGCAAACATCTTGATATTAGCCCTCCAGACACCCATTTTCTTTTTCTGACCTCAGGAATTGTAAGAGCATGAATGTGTTTGTTTTAAATCTCTCAGATGGTAATTTTACATTAGCATTTAAAAGTGCATACACATTAATCCAATGAAATTTTCTTCAGGAAACTGAGATCAAGTGTCTCAATTCATTCATTTAGCCTCCCCTGTGTAAAGGCATTATGAGTTGTAATCACCCCTTAAGTAAAAAAAAAAAAAAAAAAAAAATTATAATGAGTTTGGAGATAGCCACTTTAGTGGGTAGAGAATTACTTATTGCATAAATGTAAATGTTCTCCCAATTTTAATGCCTTTAAGGCATTAAAATAGGACAGTAATTCATCATTTAAGTTCATGTCTACTATTTACTTTAAATCTTCATGTCTAAATATCTATATCTTTTAAGTTTATGTTAATTCAAAAATTCACTATTTTCATTTCTATCCTTTTCAAATGTCTCTTAACTATTCTTTCAACATAAAATTTGTGATTATAAATGAATCTGTGTTTGTGTACATATAAGTGGGTGGGTTGGTTTGAAATAAATTGTATATGAATAAGCACACATATACATACACATGTTACCTTGAAACATTTTATTTGGGCTCAATGAAATATGGCCATATATCTCATTTATTGCTTACAAGAATCATCTGAAGTTGTGTTTACTATCCCCATGGTGAATATTGCAAGCAATAAATGAGATATATGACCACATTTCATTGGGAAATTAGTCTCATTTATATTAAATGTTTAACAATTACTATAAGAAGCCACTAATGTTTATTGTATACTTTCTGACATATACAAATGGAAACATGAGCACTAGCTGGTTTGGCTCAGTGGATAGAGCATCGGCCCAAGGACTGAAGGGTCTTGGGTTTGATTCCAGTCAAGGGCATGTACCTTGGTTGCAGGCTCGATCCCCAGCCCTGGTCAGAGTGCAAGCAGGAAGCAACCAATAGATGTGTCTTTCTCTCGTGGATGTTTCACTCTCTGTCTCTCTCCCTCTCTTCCACTGTCTCTAAAAATCAAAGGAAAAATATCCTCATTTAAGGATTACAAAATATAAAAGTATTTTTTTAAAATATATTTTATTGATTTTTTACAGAGAGGAAGGGAGAGAGATAGAGAGCTAGAAACATCGATGAGAGAGGAACATTGATCAGCTGCCTCCCGCACATCTCCCACTGGGGATGTGCCCGCAACCCAGGTAAATGCCCTTGACCGGAATCGAACCCGGGACCTTTCAGTCCTCAGGCCGACGCTCTATCCACTGAGCCAAACCGGTTTCAGCAAGGATTACAAAATATAAAACATCAAATGGAAACATGAGGTATGGACTGCAATTTTTGTATGCCTTTAGTCATCAAATTGTGAATTTTAACCATGTTCCATCAAAATTATGTAATTATACTTCAAAAAAACCTAGAAGGAAAAAAGCCAGGATCTAGAGCTCAGGTAGCTAGAGGTATCTCTTCTACCTGGGAAAAAAGGCAAAGTTTCATGGATATAGGAACAGCAGAAGTAAAATAAAGCATTTCACACTCAGTACACTTTCTTTTCTTTAAAATAGAAGATAAAGGTAGATATAGAAACAGGGTAAACTCTTGATATACTGCTTCAAGGGAGAAGATCACCATGGCCACACACATCATGAATGAGACTTAAAAACACATGTAGAGACTCACAGCTGACTATAGACTCATAGAGACAGGCAGAGTTCAGAAAAGCTCCCCACCACACAATCACACTTGGTAATAATGGCATTATCCTATATAATAAAAACCTAATATGCAAAGTGTCTGATCTTTTGTCCTTTGACCAGTCGCTATGATGCGCACTGACCACTAGAGGGCAGACACTCCAACTGATAGGTTAGCTTGCTGCTGGGGTCTGGCCAATCAGGACTGGGTGAGATGAGCCTGACATACCCTGCAGCCCTTCTGTGGTTCCTCCCCAGCCCTGATCATGCATTGGTTGGGTCCCTTGGCCTGGCCTGCACCCTCTCACAATCCAGAACCCCTCAGGAGATGTCGGAGAGCCAGTTTCGGCCCAATCCCAGCAGGCCAGGTTGAGGGATCCCACCAGTGCATGAATCCGTGCACTGGGTCTCTAGTATTAAATAATTTGCTTATAGGATGGCTTGTCATGCAACAATAGCTTACTGATACAATAATCAAGGTAAGTATAAGTGAGGACAGTAGTTACCTGCTGTTGATTATTGTCCATACTAGTTCTTTTTTTTTCTGAATTATTAACTCTTTTTAATTAACTGATAAATATTGAACTTTGTAGCCTTTAAACAAATAACACATCTCCTTTTTAAGCACCCATGGAACATTGACAAAAGTCAGTTAACTTCTTAGCCACACATTTCAAAACATCTGAAGAAAAATTAAAATATACTAGGTGGACCTGTTAATAATGGTGGATTTTGTAATCAAAGAAAACACGATAATTTCAAGAGAAACATCAAAAGTGCTTTATTCAAAGTCATGTCCATCATTAGCTACACATTTCCGCCATATTTCAGGTAATTTGTGGACATCGTCCCAATAGAACTTTTCTTGTTTTGAGGCAAACCATTCAGAAACCCAATTTTCCACTTCTTCAAATGTTTTGAAGTGCTGCTCAGAAAATGCGTGTGCCATAAATCAGAAGAAGTGGTAATCTGAAGGGGCAAGGTCTGGTGAATACAGTGGGTGGGTTAATACTTCCCAGGCAAGACCTTTTAACTTGTCTTTAACTGGTTTTGAAGTGTGTGATGGTGCATTATCATAGAGCAAAAGTACTTTGCTGTGTCTTCTTGCACATTCTGGTCATTTTACGATCAAAGCGTAGTTAAAATTGATTATTTGTTGTTGGTAGGGGTCCGTATTAACAGTTTCATCTGGTTTTAGAAGCTCATAATACACCACACCTTCCTGATCCCACCAAACGCAGAGCATTGTCTTCTTTCCGAAGCGATTTGGCCTTGCAGCCGATGTTGATGGTTGACCTGGCTCAACCCATGATTTTGTGCATTTGGGATTCTCAAAATAAAACCCCTTCTCATCACCAGTCACAATTCGATGTAAAAAAGACTTTCTTTCATGCCATTGAAGCAACATTTTACTGATGACTTTTTGGTTTTCCATTTGTTTTTCATTCAGTTGATGTGGCACCCATTTCCCTTCCTTTAAAATCTTTCCCATTGCTTGTAAATTATCGGAAATTGTTTGCTGAGCAATATTTAATCTTCCTGCAAGTTGTTTTTGAGTTTGACATGCATCTTCATCCAATAATGCTTGTAATTGTTGGTCTTCAAACTTTTTTGCTTAACCTGGAAGTTCGTTGTCTTTCCCATCAAAATCATCACTATGCTGTGGTAAAAAAAAAAGAAGGAATTCTTACCATTTGCAACAGCATGAATGGAACTGGACAGCATTATGCTAAGTGAAATAAGCCAGTCAGAGAAAGAAAAATATCACATAATCTCACTCATTTGTGGAATATAATGAGCAACATAAACTGATGAACAAAAACAGATCCAGAACAGAGAAGCATCGATCAGACCGTCAAACCTCAGAAGGAAGGTAGGGGAAAGTGGGGATAGGGAGAGAGATCAACCAAAGGACTTATATGCATGCATATAAGCCTAACCAATGGACACAGACACCAGGAGGGTGAGGGCATGAGTGTAGGGGATGGGGGGCAATGGGGGAATAAGGACACATATGTAATACCTTAATAAAGAAAAAAAATAATAAAATAAATAAAAAGGAAAGAAAGTAGAGACCTCAGAGTTTGTCAATGTGAGGGACAGAGACAGAGAGACATGGATGACTCCAGTACTTTGACATGAGCATCTGGGCCATTAGGAAGGACACTGAGGCCCAGCGAGGGCGGGTCCAGGATGCACATGGGTCCATAGTGGCCTCATCCCCAGCCAAGGCGTGGCGCTGATGTGAGAGCTCTGGCGATGTGTGTATCATGAGGGGCAGAGCCTGCTCAGAGCCAGGTACCTCCTCCTGATGCCTTTCAAGTCCACATCCCAGTATTTTCCCTCTGACTCTGTTCTCTTTTTTCAGTCTTGTTTCTAAACTTCTGTTTCCTGAGACTCAGGCCATGTGCTTTTGATTCCTTTGTCCTGAACTCATATGACAGGAGCATCCCAAAAGCCTTATGTGGAAAAATATAGAAGAAGGGGGAAAGGGGCACCCTCCCCACCCCCGGGGGATAGGTAGGGCTGTGTCCAGAAGCCCAGCAGCATCTCCAGAGCATCCAGTAGAAGATTGGCATCCTCCCAGTCCAGGCCAGATCAGCTGCATTCCAGAAAAACATTTCTTTGGGGCCCTGCAGTGCCTGCCCATAACCATGGCTCCGGGTGCCCTGACCCCTGCCTCCCCCCGCCCTTCAACACATTTTCTCCTAGGAGCTTTGGCTGGGGGATTTGGTTTATCCTACCCTCGCTAGCAAGCTCTGCCATCCCCAGGACCTCCTTCCCAGTGACCATCATAGCCCTGGTTCATTGGCTGTCGAAAATAGCCCTGGTGGGGCCTGTGTGTGGCCAGAGTCACAGGGTAGGAATCCATCCTTCTCTGGCACTTCTCCAGTCCTCCTTTCCACCACTGGGCACCTCTGGTTAACCTCCTGCCTCTCCATGTCAAAGGACTTAGAGGGGTCTTCTTAACTTGTTTGTCCTTAACTGAGCACTGACTCCTGTTCTAGTTACAGGGGAGAAAGAGTGTCCACCACTTAGAAGCTCATATTATAGAGGCCTTTCTGGGCATTAATAAAGCACCCATCCATGTCCTGATGATCTATGAAAGAGGCTCTCATGTTCTTGTTTTACAGATAGGGAGACTAGACCTCAGACAGGTGAGGTTGATCACCCAGGGCCACACTGTCAGAGAGTGGCAGGGTTAGGACTTGACTTCTGACCATCCTAGTCTTCTGCTCCCATGAGAGCCATAGACAAGGTTCCAGTTTTCATTCTAAACAGGAAATAACAAATGAGCAAGAACCTAAAAATCAATGACAAGTTCAATGAAGATCTCAGAAGAGGGTGGCTAGAGGAATGGGGGCTTGGGATGTGAGTGAATGATTCACTCAAACTCATGACCTAGAAAAGCTGTCATACTCCTGGTCACCATTTATTACAAGGAAAGAATACAGATTACAATCAGCAAAGGACAAGGCACATGGGTGTGACTCAGGGGATACCAGGCATGAGCTTCCAGGTGTCCCCCTCCAGTGCAGTCGCAGCTCTCAATTCTCCCAGCAATGATGTGGGACAACATGCACTGAGTATTTCCAACCAGGGACACTCCCCTGAGCCTTGGTGTCCAGGATTTGTACTGGGAGTTGGTCACATGGACTTGATTGACCACTCATGTGGCTGCCCTCCGCCTCTTCAGCGGACAAGCTAATAGTACACAGTTATTCAAGGTCTCCACCATGAATCACATTGTAAGTATGACGATCTGGCATGGTCTAAGGTCTGAAGTGTACAGACACTCCTATCGGAAAGGACACACCAGAGCCTTAAGATGACCTGCCAGGAGCAAGGCAAGGGCATCATACAGACAGGCCCTCCTTTGGAAGGTGTAAGATTGAAGCGCCCCAAGCCCTCGAAGTTAACTCTTTACTGCACAGGACTAAATAGTGGACCAGGAATGCATATTTATTTAAAGAGTTCATGTTAAGGAAAAATCTGGAAGAAAATGGGTGTTTCTCTGATCCAGACTTCAGGTAAGACTGTAGCCCCCACCAACACCAGGACAGCAGTCTGTGAAAGATTGTGAAGGAGGAGCTATGCAGATGTCTGGGGTGAGAGAGTTCCAGGCAAGAGGGAACAGCAGGTGCAAAGGTTCTGAGGTGGGACTGAGCTTCTAAGAAGAAAAGGAAGGCCAAGACAGGATGAAGGGATGAAGGAAGAGGGTGATATCAGAAAGGCCATTTTGGAGCAAAATTAGAATGCCTTATGGACAGGATGACACCACATGTGGGTCCTGAACAACTGAGCTGGTGGTGTTACCACAAAATAAAAGGGGGAAATCACTGGACAGACCTCAAGACAGCCCCTATGATTTCTACCTCCTGGTATCCATGGGTAATGCACTCTTCTTGAGTGCTGACAAGGCCTCATGACTCACTTCTAACAGTAGAGTAAGACAAAGGCGGTGAGATGCCACATTTAAGATTTGGTTATAGAAGATTAAGATTTGCATCTTGCTCCCAACCCTCTCTTTTTCTCCCCCAACTCTCTTTTTTTCTCTCCCCTCCCTTTTCCTCTCCTCTCTTTCTTCTTCTCCCTCTGTCTCTTGTTCTGATGAAACCTGCTGTCACATTGTGAGCTGCCATGTGGAGAGACCCATGTGGTGAGGATTTGAAAGCTGCTTACTGAACAGCCAGTGAGGAACTGAGTCCTGCCAACAACACCTGAGTAGACTTGGGAATGGACCCTTCCCTCATCAAGCCCTCAGCTGACACTGTGGCCCATTAGAGACTCTGAAGCAAAGAACCCAGAGAAGCCACACCTCATTTCTGACCCACAGAAACTCTGAGATCATAAGTATTTGCTGTTATTTTAAGCCCCTATATTTGGGGCAATTTTGTTGCACAGCAATAAATCACTAACACAACAGATGTGGCCAGAGATTAGGAGGTGAAACTGGAGGTACAGAGTTTGCTAGTTGAAAATAAAACTGTAATAGACATCTGCCTTGGGCTGGCTTTTCCTGACTGCAGAGCTTGAGACAAGGATTGAGTGCAGGCATTTTATTATAAAGGGATCTTAGAAAACATGAGTAGAGAAGAAGAGACATGAGATAGGAAGGTGTAGATAGCAAATACTAAGAGTTTGAATGAGCACATTTCTATGGTGGGCACATGGGGCTCAGACCCTCCAGGGACCTCTGAGAGTGCGTAGGACACACCGTTGAGGAGTGAGGGGGAGCTAGGGTACTGATCCACCAAAAGTGACCGAGGGTCATTTCCAGGGATGCTAACTCCCTATCAATTCTGACCTGGGGCCACAGGGGCCATAGAAAGCCCCCAGGCAGAGCATCTTGGGTGTTCACCAGAGCAGGGACTATGGTGAGATGAATGAGGAGCAAAGATTGATTGTTCCCTGGGCCTCTGTTCTACAATGTCTCAGTACATTGCTGTGACAGACCCCATCTTAATTTAACATTTTACTATTTTGATCATCATGAATGTTTAGCATTAATTTTCATTTTGTCAAAATACTGCATTCAAATAATAGTCATCTCAACTATTGAGTTCTTTGGTGCCCCCTTACATTTTGCTCCTGTGGCAAGTGCCTTACTTCTCATCATAGTCCCAAATCTGGGTTTCAGAGATGAGGGCATCAGCACACACCAGAGAGAACTCAAGTGTCGGCTGCCACATCTGAGTCCGGATGGGCTTAGTTCTGCTCTAGTAACAAGCAAACCCCAAATCTTAGGCCTTTAAAGCATCAGAGATTTTCTTTCCTACCTAGCTACGGTCTGGGTGAAAAGGAAAAGAAAACAGTACATAGACCCTCATAGCACCTTGGCTTGGACATTTTTTCAAATATGATGAAATAGACATAACATAAAAGTTATCATCTTAACCACTTTTTAAATGGACAGTTTAGTGACATTAAGTACATTCACATGCAACCATCACCATCATTTTTCCAGAACTTTATCATCTTCACAACCTGGAACATGCTCCCCATCCTCCTCCCTCATTTCAATGCACTTACAATTCTACTTTCTGTCTCTATGATTTGACTCCTCTAAGGACCTCATAAAAGTAGAGTCATATGGTATTTGTCCTTTTATGACTGGTTAATTTCATTCAGCATAATGTATTTAAGGTCATTCATGTTGCAGCATGTGTAAGAACTTCCTTTTATTAACAAATTTAAGTGGTAAAAACACATAATAACATTTTCTATTGTAGCCATTTTCAGTGTGCAGTTCAGTTCAGTACAGTCATGTTGTTGTACAAACATCCTCCAAACCATTTTTTATATTCCAAAATTGAAACTCTACACCCACTAAACACTAATTCTTGACTCCCTCTTCTCTCACACCTGGCAACAACCATTCTATTTTCTATTTTTATGAATTTGACAACTTTTTTCTTATTTGTAAATATATTTTTATTGATTTCAGAGAAGAAGAGAGAGAAAAAAACGTCAATGATGTGAGAGAATCATAGATTGGCTGCCTCCTGCACACACCCCACTGGGGATTGAGCCCACAATCCAGGTATGAGCCTTGACCAGAAATTGAACCATGATCTCCTGGTTCATAGGTCGATGCTCAACCACTGAGACACACTGGCCTGGCTGAATTTGACTACTTTAGATATGTCATATAAGTGAAAACATGCAGTAGTTGTCTTTTTGTGACTGGCATCTCTCTCTGAGCATAAGGTCAGCAACTCTCTCTCCTCTTTCAAATACCTATTTCTCTGTTGTATGTGCAATTCAAATGTCATCTCCTTCCATCAGGACCTTGACACCCCACAAATACAAGTATCATATTGGAAATCATTATGAATATGTTAAGGGCAGCTCAATGAAAAGAAAAGCAATCAATCTATAGGAGGGTGCCATAAAAGATGGTTATCAAAAAAAGAACAGCTCTCTAGCTCTGTTAATTAATGAGTTAAGTCCCTGGACTCAAAATATCTTGAAGGAAAAAGTTCTAATTCTTTTCAGCCTAGAAATGGTAAGTGGGAGACAAGTGGCAGAGTGGGGATATTGACATTTGAAGGGGCTTGACCCTCTAGTGTAGGATTTCCACATCTGCTCATTAAATATGTACTTACTCTCACTTTCTTCTCTAAGATCACTCAGCTGTTGAGGGCAGATGTAGAAATAAAACTTTACTGAAGTAAAATTTACACAAATGGTAGACTCTATGCCAATTGGCCCCAATTCTTTATCTGCTTTCATGTCTTTGGCAATGTGACTGTGAGTTTCAGAGGAGTAGTCTTTTTCTCCACCTTTGGATCTGGGCTGGACTTAGGATTTTTTATTTGTATTGGCCAATTGAATATGCTCTCACATGGAACCCTGGCTGAGCCATGTGAACAAACCCAGGGGGCGTTCCAGAGAAGGAGAGGACAAGCCGACAGAGCTCATTTATTCCAGCCAAGCCCCCCCTAGATCAGTCACCATAGCTGAGCCCCTAATACATTAGAAAGGTCAGCAGAGACACACCAGCTGACCCATAGCTGACTGCAGACTCATGACGAGACTAGCAGAGATCAGAACACCACCCCACTACACAAAGCCATTGGAAAATAAAGGAATTATATTAAACTATTTGCTTTTAGGATGGCTTGTTATATAGCAATAGTGAATTGATACTATAATCAAAGCAAAAAGAACTGAGGGATATTATAATAATCTGCTGCTTCTTACTTTTGGCATTTGTGCTGATTTTTTGAGGATAGCACTCACAATCATACTGTAATTCCAATGCATTTTAGGTAAAAGTGACTCCATTGAGGTTACCTTCCAGGCAGTCAAGACAGAATAGAAGGATATGCATGTTTGTGCAAGAAAATCTGCACATAACTGGGCAGGATTCATCCTTTGACATAAAGATTGAAGATATTGCCCTTGCTGGTTTGCCTCAGTATATAGAGCACCGGCCTGGGGACTGAATGCTCCCAGGTTCGACTGCAGTCAAGGAGTGTCCATGTTTCAGGCTCAATCCCCAGTAGGGGAGTGCAGGAGGCAGCCAATTAATGCTTCTCTCTCCTTATTGATGTTTCTATCTCTCTCTCCCTCTCCCTTCCCCTCTGAAATCAGTAAAAATATATATATATTTTTAAAAGATTGAAGATATTCCCAAGCATAAAGATACTTATTGTGTGATAGTGTTCACTCACTTTCCCTTTGGTGCATTTGAAAAAAATTTAGAAAAGGGGAGATAGTGAACTTAGAACATTAGAAAGAGTCACATTAGTAGGGAGCACATTTAAAGCTTTCAAGGAGCCCTGGCCTGTATGGCTCAGTTGGTTGAGCATCATCCCATGCACAGAAAAGTTGCTGGTTCTATTCCCAGTCAGGGCATATTTCCAGGTTGTGGATTGGATCCCCAGTTGGAATGTGTACGGGAGACAATCAATCAATATTTCTCTCTCATATGGATGTTTCTCTCTCTCTCCCTCTCACTTTAAAAAAAGCATATAAAAAGAAAGTTTTAAAGCAAAAACTGTGAAATAGTTCAGAAAGAAATCATAAAATATTCCACATAATCATTCACGCCAATGAATAAGGAGCCTTACACATGGACAGCATATTCCACACTTTATTAAGTACATAAGTGCCATGAAAAATATTTTTGTACAGGAAAAATATTATATGGCTATTATTGCTTCATCACATTTAGGGTCATCTCTGACTCTAACCATATTAGACCAATCTATCTATTAAAATGCATATTTCCTTGTAGATTCTTCTTAGATACATGCGTTTGATAGTCAATTTTTGCCAGTGGCTATGGTAGGCATGTGGACACAGAGATGGCTAATAGAATGAAGAACATAAAACCAGGAGACCAGCTATAAAACATACTAGCATGTCAAAGACTACATTACCAATAAGAGCAGTAAAGGTAATGCTATAGAATATAACAAGGAACAAATAAGTGAAAACTGTGGTCTCAGAGTTTCCTCTAAAATAAAGTTATGCAAATGACCTCAGTAGCCAAGTATAATTTTATCCATAGGGGTAGTATAATTCATGACTATTCTCTCAGGAAAAACAACAGAAAAATTACTAGGAATGAAATATGTCATAAGATAATAAATGATGCTAAAGTAATTCATGTTAACCTATGAGATAAATGGGAATTTCCAATTTCATATGGTCCAAATATTGGATTAATTTGTATCAGAATTTCTGGCGCTGAAGATTTGAATCCTGCATTCATGGGCAATTCTTCAGCCTAGTACAGTGGACTCATGAAGAGCTTACCTGCAAAGGAATATTTCCAGGGCCCTCTTTATGTCCTTGTTCCTGAGACTGTAGATGAAGGGGTTCAGCATGGGTGTGACCACGGTGTACATCACCGAGGCCGCTGCACTTGAGTGTGAGCTCTGGGAAGCAGCAGAGCTAAAGTATACTCCTAAGAGCGTGCCATAAAATAAGGAGACAACTGAGAGATGAGATGCACAGGTGGAAAATGCTTTAGACTTCCCCTGGGCTGATGGAATTCCACATATGGAGGAAAGTATCTGAGAGTAAGAGTAAAGGATCCCAGCAAGGGGACAAATACATAGCAGCCCAGCTGAAAAATACATTATAATATTGTTAAGCAAGGTGTCAGAACATGCAAGTTGGAGCACGTGATTGAGCTCACAGAAAAAGTGGGGGATTTCCAAGTCTGAGCAGAAGGACAGCCTCAACACCATTAAGCTTTCTAGCAAGGAATTCAGGACACTCATGATCCAGGACAGCAGAACCAGCAGTCCACAAAGCCGGGGGTTCATGATGACCATGTAGTGCAGGGGGTGGCAGATGGCCACAAACCGGTCATAGGCCATCACAGTCAGGATTAAGTTGTCCAAACCAGCAAAAAGTATGAAAAAATACATCTGTGTGATGCAGCCTTCATAGGTAATGACTTTGCTCTGTGTCTGGATGTTCACCAGCATCTTTGGGATGGTGGTGGAGGTGAAATAGATGTCTACCAAGGACAGGTTGGAGAGGAAGAAGTACATGGGTGTATGGAGGTGGGAGTCTGAGCTGACAGCCAGGATGATGAGCAGGTTTCCAAACACAGTGACCAGGTACATAGAGAGGAAAAGCCCAAATATGAGGGGCTGTAACTCCAGTGCCTGTGAAAGCCCCAGAAGAAGAAAATCTGAAATTTGTGTACCATTGCTTGGTTTCCTGGGTTGCAGGACGTGACTACCCAAAAATAGAAAAAAAAATGAATAACTAATTGTCACATTAGCCAGCATTAGTAACTGAGAATAAATGACATTTTTATGTTTTATTTTCAGGAAAATAATTTCTATTTCTGGTGTGTGATTTATTCCCCATTATGACATCTCTATTGGCATTTCTCAATAGAATTTCTTTTCTACCATCAACCTGTTCTTCAAACATAATACATATTGCAGCTTTATTGAGAATATCTTTCATGCATTTGAGGAATGTATATTGATCATAGATCATGTTCCAGACACTGTTCAGTGTATGAGATGCTGAAAATTGGTCTTCATCAGTTATTTATCAGCAATTAGTTCAATGTTCATTTTTTGGCATCATAAATTAGCATTAATTTGTTAATCAAGTAAATAAACAACCATAGGCTTCTGCCTATCAAGAGACCTCAGGTACATGTACTTGGCTTTGACTCTCTCTGACACTTTCCTGTAGTACCTACTGGACTTTTGGGCTCACCTGGTTGGGAACTCTGAGGGGAAGGTCTCCATGGGAAACTCCAACCTCCTGGATGGGTGATGATGGAGACTGCAGCTCTCTGCCCAGAGAAGACAGCAGGAAGGATGCAAGCACAGGTCTCCTAGACAAACTTAGGATTCCAAAAGCAACAACCAGGTCCCATCCAGCCCAAGATCACACACGCTGAGGGACTGGAGATGAGGAGATATTTACAGCTCCCCATGTCTGCTCATTAGATACATTTCTGTCTTGTTACTCCAACTTCTAATCACCTGATTTCCCTGTGGGTCTGAGCAGAAGGGAAAGTTTTCTGGAGATTCTGTGTTCCCAAAAGACAAGCTTAAGATTCAAGTGAGTCCAGTTTTTACTAGTTCTTTCCCATTACATTTGTTGGGTTTCAGAGGACTAACATTCCAGCACCTTATCTCAACCCTGATTTAAAAAATTTTCAAATTTAAGACTGAGGATGTAGTATGGATTAGAAAACTTGAATCTCCAAATATTGACTTTTTATAGGGACACAGCCCCTAATAGCTACAGGTAATTGCTATTTTTCTTTTCAACAAAGGGGGAAACTAAGTTCCTTTGATGTAAACTTTGAGTATTACACACAGGGCTTCATGACACATTAGCCAAAAGAATTTGACCTTTCCTCTTTATATCACAAGTTAAGAGCTGCTATTTAGTCCCTCACTATGAAATATTTGTTAGTTATAAGAAATGTATTTCTATTATTTTACACTCTCATCTAAGCTTGGAGTAGGAAAGTAAACAGACTCTTCCCTGTAGCCTCCAGAAGAATCCTAGCCCTGCAAACATCTTGATTTTAGACCACTGAGACGCATTTCATGTTTCTGACATCAGGAATTGTAAGAGCATGAATGTGTTCGTTTTAAATCACTTGTGTGGTAATTTTACATTAGCATTAAAAAGTGAATACACCTTTATCCAATGAAAATTTTCTTCAGGAAGCTGAGATCAAGTGCCTCCATTCATTCATTTATCTTTCCCTGGGTAAAGGCATTTTGAGTTGTAATCCCCCCCTTAAGTAAAGGAAATGTGTAATCAGTTTAGAGATATCAACCTCTTTAGCTGACAGAGGATTTCTTATTGCATAAATATAAATGTGCTCCAGATTTTGATGCCTTTGGAGCATTAAGATATGCAAAGTAATTCATCATTTAAATTCATGTCTACCATTTACTTTAAATCTTCATTCCTAAATTTCTACATCTTTTAATTTTATGTTAATTCAAAAATTCATTCTTTACATTTCTATCCTCTTTACATTTCTCTTACATTTCCTTTCAACATGAAATATGTGATTATAAATGAATCTGTGTTTGTGTACATATAAGTCGGTATGTTTGTTTGAAATAAAAATGTATATGAATAAGCACACATATACATACACACTTTGTTTTGGCTCAATGAAATATGGCCATATACTTTATTTATTGCTTAAAATATTCCTCTGAAGTTATATTTACTATCCCCATGATGAATGTTGCAAGCAATAGATGAGATATATAGCCATATTTCAATAGAAATTTAGGCTCAGGTATATTAAATATTTAGCAATTACTTTAAGAAGCCATTAAAGTTTATTGTGCACTTTCTTGACATATACAAATGGGAACATGAGGTATGGACTGCAACTTTTGTATGACATTTTTTCATCAAATAGTGGATTTTTATCATGTTCAGTTTACATTATGTAATTATACTTAAAAAAAAAACATGGAAGGGAAAAAGCCTAGGATCTAGACTAGAGCTCAGGTAGCTGATTCACACTGAGAAATGGTAGGAGGTATTTCTATACCTGGGAGAAAAGCTAAGTTTCAAGGATATTGGAACCACAGAAGTAAAATAAAGCAATTCATATTCAGTACTATTTGTTTTCTTTAAAATAGAAGATAAAACTAGATAAAGAAATAAGTTAAACCAATGATGTACTGCTTCAAAGGAGAAGATCACCATGGCCACACACAACATCATGAATGAGCCTTAGAAACACATGTAGAGACTCACAGCTCACTACAGACTCACAGGGAGACTGGCTGAACTCATAAAAACTCCCTAACATGCAGCCTCACTTGGTAATAATGGCATTATATTTACTAATTTGCTTGTAGGATGGCTTGTCATACAGAAATAGCTTGGTCATATAATAATCAAATAAATATAAGTGAGGACAGTAGTTTTCTTTTGTTGGTTTTTATTGGCACTTGTTCTCTTTTTTTCTGAATTATAAACTGTTTTAATTAACTGATAAATATTGAACTTTGTAGCCTATAACAAATAATACATCTGCTTTTAAAGCTCCCATGGAACATTGACAAAAGTCAGTTAACTTCTTAGCCACATATTTCAAAACATCAGAATAAAAAATTCAGATATATTCTCTAACTACAGGCCATAAAACTCAACTAAAAAAAAACTTTATGGGGGAATTTTTAAAGCAATCTCCTCAAGTACAACTTGGTCAAAAGAGAATTATTCAAACTACTATTAAAAGATTACAATGAGCCCAACAGGTGTCTCTCAGTGGTTGAGCATCAACCCATGAACCAGGAGGTCACAGTTGGATTGGTTTGATTCTCAGCCAGGACACATGGCTCGCCTCAGATGCAATCCCTAGGAGGGGGCATGCAGGACGCAGCAGATCAATGATTCTCTCTCATTATTGATGTTTCTATCTCTTTGTCCCTCTCCCTTCTTCTTTGAAATCAATAGAAACATATTTAGAAAAAAAAAGTTTACAATGACAATTCTATATCTCAAGACTCGGGCTGTGACGAAAGCTGTACTCAGATGAAAAGTATCCTTAAAATTTTCAGTTAATAAAAATAAAGCACAGAGAAGCATGGATCAGACCATCAAACCTCAAAGGGAAGGCAGGGGAGGGTGGGGGTGAGGGGGAGAGATCAACGAAAGGACTTGTGTGCTTGCATATAAGCATAATCAATGGCACAGATGGTAGGGGGGTGAGGACATGAGTGGGGAAGTGGGGGGGCAATGGGAGGGATAAGATGGCATATGTAATACCTTAATCAATAAAGAAAAATAAATAAATAAATAAATAAAGCATGAGAATAAATTGAATTCATTAATAGAATAAAACAAGCTTCAGGGAAGCAGATTAAGTTTATAACAAAGAGGAAGACAGGAATTGATGGCTTTAAAAACAGAAAAACAGAATTTATAAATCCAAACCAAACTAATTTCTAATAAAGCTAATCAAGAAAAAAAGTTAGGAGACACAAACAAAATTAGATATTTTAAGGGAGAATAACAAGTTTTTCCCTAAATATATTTTTATTGATTTTAGAGTGAGAAAAGAAGGGAGAGGGAGAGATGGAAACCTCAATTGGCTGCCTCCTACATGTCCACCAATTTGAGATAGAGCCCAAAACCCAGGCATGTGCCCTGACCAGGAATTAAACCTCTCAGTGCTTGGTACAACACCCACCCAACCAGGACACTTACCATTTTTATTTTATTTTATTTTTAGAAGACAGCATTCATTGTTACTGTGTTAGTTTATTTAAGACAACTATATATAAAAACTCATTGGAGGTTCATTTCCCTGTAAGCAGGAGAGGTGGAAGGAACACGTATGTGTGTGTGTAGGAAAACTGGCGACCCTGTGTCACACAACTAAACAAGAATGCAATTTCTCGCCCTAACCAGTTTGGCTCAGTGGATAGGGTGTCAGCCTGTGGACTGAATGGTCACAGGTTTGATACTGGTCAAGGGCATGTACCTTGATTGCAGGCACCTCCCCAGTGGGAGGTGTGCAGGAGGCAGCTGTTTGATGTTTCTAACTCTCTATCTCTCTCCCTTCCTCTCTGTAAAAAATCAATAAAATATATATATTTTAAAAAGAATGCAATTTCTCTCTTCAGTCATTCTTTGATCATAAAGGATAAATATTATCATGAGCATAATAGAGATGTATAATGGATGGAACTGATAATGATCACTTACCATCCCTCCCATTCTTATGAAAAATTTAGAGGGAGGGAATCTATATTCTTTATGTTAATAAAAGAGTCAAATTATAGAAAGCACTGCAAATTTTCAACCCAATAAAATATAGAGAAACACCAACCAGTCTTCAATCATATGTATAAACCCCTTTCCAAATGGGCATCATTTCTCCATACTCCAATGTATAGATGCATAGTATGAAGAATAAACATTTTACATAGTAATACAATGTGTGATTTAAAAATTTGCTCCATCATATTGAAATTCATCTGTGATTTTAAGGTGGTATTAGGCCAACCTATTTATTCAAATTTATCTTTCAATGAAGAGTCCTCTTGGAGACATGGATTTGATAATCATTTTGTAAGTGGCTAAGGTAGGGCTATGAACACTGAGCAGAAAGAGAACAGGATTCCAATGAGGAGAATAAAACCCAGTGACCAGCTATTAAACACACTGGTATGTCAGAATCTACATTATCAGGAACAGCAGTTGAGATAGTGATATATAAAAGAATGCCAGTCGTAAAAGTGAACAGCAGAGATCTCAGATTTTCGAATCATACAACACGGTATAAATTGCCTTAGTCATTAAGTGCAGCTTATTCATAGGAGTAGTGCAATTCAGGGTGATTCTTTAGTTAAAAAAAAATGGTATGATATATGTCATTTGAGGGAAAATATTCTAAAAATACCCATGTTGTCTCATTAGGTAAATAGTTTTTTCCAAATATTCTGATGCACGATGAAAATAAATTTAAAAAGGTAGAAAAGCAACAAAGAGAAAAGCCGTTGAATATCTGAGAGAGCAGAGAACTTAATTGAGTTACATATGTTGAATGGAGAAGATGAGGTTAAAGAAATAGAAATTCCAGGATATAAATGGAAAGAGCAAGTTCTGCTTCCACAGTCTGAAGATCATCATGACGTGTGACTCTGAGCCTTTGACCTCTGCCATCATGGACACATCTTCAGTCTTAGGACAACTGGCCTGTTTGTAGTTCCCTTCACAAAGAATGTCTTCAGAGCCTGCTTGATGTCTTTATTCCTGTGACTGTACATGAAGGGGTTCAGCATGGGTGTGACCACAGAGTACATGACCCAGGCTGTGGCACTTGAATGTGCATTGTGGGTAGCAGCAGAGCAAAGGTACATACCTAAATTCGTACCATAAAATAAGGAGATAATTGAGAGGTGAGACACACAAGTGTTATCTTCCCCTGAGCTGATGACATTCCATGTGTGCAGGACACTAATTTAGAATATGAGTAAAGGATCCTAGAGAAAGGACCAGCACCAAGAAGGAGAGCTGAAAAATACATCACCATGTTAGTTAAAATTGTGTCAGAACAGGCAAGTTTGATCATCTGACTGAGTTCACAGAAAAAGTGAGAGATTTCCATGTCCATGCAGAAGGACCTTTGTAATGCCATTAAGCATTATAGGAAGGAGTGCAGGACATTCATGATCCAGCATATCAGAGCCAGCAGTCCACCGAGCTGAAGGTTCATGGTGACCATGCAGTGCAGGTGGTGGCAGATGGTCATAAAATGGTCATAGGCCTTCCAAGTGAGGAAGAAAACATCCAACCCAGCAAAAAGTATGACAAAATACATCTGAGTAATGCAGGCTTCATAGGTGATGACTTTGCTCTGTGTCTGGACGTTCCACAGCATCTTTGGGATGGTGGTGCAGGTGACACAGATGTCTACCAAAGACAGGTTGGAGAGGAAGAAGTACATGGGTGCTGGAGGCTAGGAACAGTAGTTAGCATAATAAATGCAGGAGGTCCATCAAAAGGTTGATGGACACCTTCAGCAGGGCTGAAGATCTGCATATTATTGCCTGCTGCCAGACAGCTGAGGGCAGTTTCCTCCAACCTGATGGTCCTTTATTGTTTACTAGGCCTTACCTTTGATATGTATATCTGCTTTGCTAGAGGGAAAAATGCATGAATAGAAAGCCCTGGGTGTGCCCTAACCGCTTTGGCTCAGTGGATATAGCATCAGCCTGTGGACTCAAGGGTCCCAGGTTCAATTCTGGTCAAGAGCATGTACCTTGGTTGCGAGCATGTCCCCAGTGGGGAGTGTGGAGGAGGCAGCTGATTGATGTTTCTCTCTCATCAATGTTTCTAATTCTCTATCCCTTTCCCTTCCTCTCTGTAAAAAAAAAAAAAGAAAAAGAAAAAATCAGTAAAATATATTTTTTAAAAAAGCCCTGGGTGCAGAGATTCCAGGAGCTTAGTTACTGGAACTAAGTTTCCTTCTGGCCCTCCAAAATGCCTTTCAAATTTATATTTCTTGTCTAGTTTCTTTAATCCATTTATGCACAGCCCTTTTGCCAGGTTTCTGAACCCTAGTAGATGCTGACAATGACCCCAGCACATGGGTGTGTGGAGGTGGGAGTCTGAGCTGATGGCCAGGATGATGAGCAGGTTTCCCAACACAGTGATCAGGTACATGGAGAGGAAAAGCCCAAATCTGAGGAGCTGCAGTTCTGCTTTCTCTAAAGATCCCAGAAGAAGAAATTCTGAAATTTGTGTAACATTCCCAGGTTCCATGTGGTGAAGGTGAGTACCAGGAAAGCTGAAAATAACATGGCTACTTTTCACTGAGTTGCATTCCTCACATATTTAAAATGCTATATTTCATATTTTATAACAAAGAAATTAATTTTAGTATTGTGTGTATGGCTATGGTCCCTTTTAGGAGATATCCAGTGCTATCCCTGATATGGAATATTTGTCCCAATCACCTATGTCTCTGAGGGGGTTCATGTATTCTACAGTTTCTTGTTTTGTTTTGTTTTATTCTATAACTTTTAATGAGAATTTCTTCATGTTTCGCAGGAATGTAAATTGAGTGTTGACCATGTTTAGGCACTGTCCAGGTTGTGAGAATAGGGTACTGAAAAACAAAAGTCTCTACAATGCAATGAGGGAGAAAGAATGCAGAAGCAAATTATAAAATAATAAATTATTTCATATGGTGGCCATTGGTATGAAGAAAAGGACAGCATGTCTAAAGGAGAAAGTGGATAGAGAGTACCATATTTCATGGGTGTGTAGGTAGATCTGTAAGCAAGGTGACATTTGACCAGAGACCTTAAAAGTGAGCAGGAAAAACCTGAGATGTTCTAAATTAAATAGCACTGAGCCAAGGAGTGGGATAAAAAGATAATAGTAGTCAACCAGGTCAAAGCTGTGGGCCCACTTATAAAACACTGCTCACATTCCTTATTGTATGTTAGAACTTTGATTCAACTTCTGTAGTGACACTCAATGCCACTGCAGCTTGCACGTGCATGAGCTTTCAGGACTGTTGCCTGTAACGGATCCACAGTAGTAAATATTTCTTCCTTGAGCTCCTATCCTAGAAGTGCCCCAGTTTATTTTCTCCCAGGAGAGTGGACATGTCTTCCTTTGCCGCCTCTTTCTGCTGCTGCTGGTTTTGACTTCAAGCCCCAGGACCTGGTCCTTTCCTGGCTGGTATTTAGATCAATAAGCCCTATTTTCATTTTTTAAGAAAAGCTTTGGGCCCTCAAAATGTTTTCTTTAACAAAAGAGAGAAAGGGAGACACGAGACTGTGGGAAAGTGTGTGCTGAGCAGAGGGACTGGCCAGTGCAAAGGCCACGAGGAAGGTTCTTCTTTCTAATGTTCAAGTCAGAAAAATGAAGCCAGTTTTCAAGGTGGGTGAGCATGAGGGAGCGTGATGAGAAGTGGTGGCAGACACGTTGAGGAGTGAGGTGGCCTCTCTGCTACTGCTGTCACCTCAGGCACAGGGACTTCCTCATCCACACTGCCTCTTACGCTCTATTATTCTTGCTGCAAAGGTGTCCAGTGAATGGAAACAGATCCCCTCCTTAGTAACTTCTCTTTTTGTTTATAACATATATTTGTGTTGATTTCAGAGAGGAAGGGAGAGGGAGAGAGAGATAGAAACATCAATGATGAGAGAGAATCATTGATCGTCTGCCTCTTCCACACCCCCTACTACAATTGGAGCCCGCAGGCCGACCTTTTAACCACTGAGCCAAACCAGGGCCTTAATACCTTCTCTTGATTAAGTTCTGGCCCCATAATGTTAGAGCCACCTTTGAATGTATGAATGCAGCTATCCTTCCTCTGAGCACCTCTCACATCCACAACACACACACCAACACCAACACCACCACCACCATCACCCCCACACCATGGCCCAGTTATTCCCATGTCTATCTCACCCCAGTCATACTGATTATGCCAGGAATGGATTCATCACAAGTTGGCCAGATCTGTGATCTTCTACCTGTCAAATACAGAAATGTTTCCAGAAATTCCTCATAAAATGGACTTTTCTAAAAATTAAATCAGGAACTTCCTATAAAATGATAAGCTAAGGTCATGTGGCATAAAAATATCTAAGTGTATCTCTTATAATGAATATATATTTTAATATGTTTTTATTGATTTTTTTTTTTTTTAGAGAGAGAGAAACAATCATGAGAGAGAAACATTGATGGGCTGCCTTCTTCACACTCCCTACTGGGGATCAAGCCTTCAACCCAGGCATGCGCCGTATGGGGAATCAAACCAGCAACTTGTAGGTACATGGGACGATGTTCAACCAACTGAGGCACACTGGCCAGAAAAGTTAATAAATATTTTATGAGAGTATAAATAACAGCTTTTAAAATCCCTCATTATTTTGACAAATGTGTCAGGAATCCAAAGAGTGTGGTGCCCTGGATTGCATCTCAAAGGAGCCAGGTTCTGCCATATTGAAGAGGAGAATAGCAATTTTCCAGAGACATCAGGTCAGTGTCCCACCCCCAATCAGACTTTGAAGAAAAAATGAAGCCAGGGATGGGATAAGGTAGTAGGTCTTTAGACCTCTAGAAAGCAGGTGAGACCAAGACAAGGAGTCATAAAAACTGAGTACACTTGACTTACAACCTGGTCACCCGGGATCAGAGAATCATTAAGAAAATTTTCCTTTCTGCTTATTCCAGAGTCCCTGAGGGAAATCATGTGCTTAGAAGTTGGAATAACACAAGGGAAATGTGCCTGATGAGCAGGTATAGAGAAAGCTGTAGGTATCTCCCCTGTGCAGGCCTCAGCCTATACAACACTAGGGGGCAGGGTATAGCTGCTGCTTTTGATTCCTAAACTGGCTCAGGAACTGATGCTTCACTCCTTCCTGCTGTCTCGTGTGGGGCAGAGCTTCAGTCTCATCATCAACCATCTAGGGAGCAATTCAGACTTCCACACGGAGACCTTCCTCTCAGAGACCCATCCAGGGGAGTCTGGGAGCCCAGCAGGTACATCAGGAAAAGGTCAGTGAGGATGGAGCCTGACAAATTTCACCAAAGTCACCTGGGAGCCCAAACAGCCTAGACCAGAGATAAGAGCTCACTGTGTTGGCATTTTGTGTTAAGGAAATAATTTGTAATTAAGTTAGGTAATACATTAAGAAAGATGTGTTTGCTTCAATCTGTATTATAAGGACCATAGTTAACAATAAAGTGATAAGAACGGGAGTCCAGTTGCATGACACTGTAGAATGAGTGAGATGCATAACATGATTGCAGTAAAATGAAAATGTATCTGGAAAGATTTGTTTTTCAGGAAGAAGGTAATAGAAAATTAGTTCAGAAGAACAATCCAGTGGAGTGAGAGTGTTTGTATAAAATTTCAAAGATAGTTTGAATTTAAACATGTTTGGTGTTTATTGAAAAGATCCTGACCAGTCAGAGAGTTGGTCCCTTGCAACAGTAATTTGTGAGACATTCATTGCAGTATCTTCTCTCATGCTTGGTATTTGTGTGGGGAAAAAAGTATTTAATAAGCCTGAAAAAGGCTACTAAATAGTTTTACTTTGAATTAAATATTTATTATTGGCAGGGCTGCATATATTCTTGGATTTGTTACCCATTGACTTTCTCTGTTGGAACAATTGACAGGAATTCCTACCCCACACTCAGCCTTTCCCCTCCGTGGTCTCTACATGTAATGAGAAATTCTGGCATGCATTCTGGGAATATAAATTGAAGATTCTCCAACTTCTAGGCAAAGATATAGGGTGCTGAGAAAAAAGTCACCATAGATATAATGATGGAGAAATAAAGGTCACCCATTGTACCTTCACTCTTAATGCCACAGAAGCAGCACAGTCACTTTGTATTTAGGCAGTAAGACCTTCACTATACCAGCTGAGGGGGGAATGTCTCCATTCTAGTTAAAAATATGTTTCTATTTCATGTGTGTTTTTAACATAAAATGCCCTTACCCAAGGGAAGCTAATGAGTGAAGAGGCTTAAACTTGGTTCCTTAGACAAGTTTTATTGAATAAATATCTATATTAGAGTCGTATAGCTGCCGTAACGTATTCCCACCCTATTTGCTTGAAACAAACAGACATATGCTCTTACAGCCTGGATGTCAGAAGCTTCAAATTTGTCTCACTGACTAATATCCAGATGTGTGCAGGGCTGGGGTCCTTCTAGAATCTGAGTGGAGGATCTGTTTCTCTCTGATGCCTGTTAGTGTGACTGGCTGCCTGCATTCCTTGGCTCATGTTCCTTCCTCCATCTTCAAGCCAGCTGTGTAGCATTTTCAAAGTCTCTCTGAGTCCAATTCTTTTGCCTCTCTCTTCAACATTAACACAATCATTGCGGTTACCTTAGTCCCAAGCCAGCCGATTAACATGCCTGTTCCATCTGCTACTCTAATCCTCCTCTTGCTATAAAATATATCATATCCATGTGCTTAGAGGTGGGAGTAACGAGAGGGACATGTGCCTGAGGAGCAGGTACAGGGATTTATAATATCTCCTCATCTCCAGTCTCTCAGCGTGTGTAAACTTAAGCTGGGAGGAGCACGGTTATGTTTATTTGTCATTGTTCTTTGTTTGTTTGGAGGCCAATCCTGACTGGTGACTTATACTTCACACCTTCCTGCTATCTTGCTTGTCAACAGAACTTTAGTCTCTATCATCAACCATTCAGGGAGGGATTCAGATGTCCCCATAATGACCTTCCGGTAAGAGATCTTATCCTGGTGAGTTTAAAACCCAGCTGACCCTGCATAAGAGAGTGGGTCACAGAGAATGGAAGCCAAAAACAATTACCTGTTGTCACCTGAGAGCCCATTCTACTTAGTCCAGAGGCAAGAGATTGTTGGGTTTGTTTGCTTAATGAATCAATGTATTTATTTCAATGGCTACATAGAGTTCATAGAGTGACTGCTACTCACACTTATGATGGTCTTTTATACTCTTTATCATTAAACTAGAGGCTTGGTCCAAGAAATTGGGAGGGGGGACCCCCCAATCCTGGAGCCCTTTGGGGATGTCTGACTGATTGCTTAGGCCAGGGAGGAGCGGGCTTATGCAGGCAGTGGGACATCCTAACGCTGCTGTGAAGGCAGGAGAAGGTCCCTCTACTACTGCTTTGCTGGCCAGCTGCGAGCCCACATTCTGGCTGAGCAGCGCTCCTCTTGTGGGAGCGCACTGACCACCAGGGGACAGCTCCTGCATTGAGCATCTGCCCCCTGGTGGTTAGTGTTTGTCATAGTGACCAGTCGGTCCACCATTTGGTCGATTTGCATATTAGCCTTTTATTGTATAGATCGCTGTCATATCAATGCTATAAAATGATTAAGTTATTAAATTCAAAATGTGGTTCTGATCAGGGGTGATTTTGTCCTCCATGAGACATTGAGTAATGTCCAGGGAAATTTGTGACTGTCACCCTGGAGAGGGGTGGGTGGAGTCAGGGACGCTAAACAACCTTCAATTCACAGGACAGACCACACCACAGAGAGCAGTCTGTCCCAGATGCCAACAGGGCGGAAGCTGAGAAACTCTGAGTTAATTAGCATCACTATTTGTACAGTATCATGTCATTTATGAATAATGACAGTTTTACTCCCTACTTTCCAATCTGGTTGCCTTTTATATTTCCTTCATGTCTGGTCACTGCGGCCAGGACTTCCAGTTCTATGTTGAATAAGAGTTGTAAAAGCAGACATCCCTGTCTTCTTCCTGTTCTTAGGGAAAATGTTTTCATTGAGTATGATGTTGGCTGTAGGTTTGTCACATATAGCCTTTATTACGTTGAGGTATGATCCCTTTATTCCCACTTTGTGAGAAATTTTGCCAAAAATGAGTTTGGGATTTTGTCAAATGCTTTTTCTGTGACAATTGATATGATCCTGTGAATTTTGTCTTTTGATTTGTTTGTGAATATTGTACCAGCCTTGCAACCCTGGAATAAATCCAAAGTGGTCATGGTGTATGATCTTTTCAATACATTGCTGAGTTGGATTTATTAATATTTTGTTGAGTATTTTAGCATCTATTCTCACAGGGATATTGGCCTGTAATTCTCTTTTTGTGTGTGTGTGGTGTCTTCATCTGGTATTTTTATTATGATAATGCTGGCTTCATAAAAAGAGCTTGGGAGACTTCCCTCCTCTTGAAGTTTTTATAATAGTTGGAGGTTGATAGCTGTTACTTCTTTGAATGTTTGTTTAAACTCCCAGGTGAAGCCATCTGGCCCAGGGCTTTTGCTTCCTGAGAGGTTTTTCTTATTATTACTGTTTCAATTTAATCTGTTGTTATTGGCCTATTCAGGTTTTCGGATTTTTCCTGATTCAGTTTTGGAAAATTATATGTTTCTAGGAATTTGTCCATTTTGATCACATTGTCCAGCCTGTTGGCATGTAGTTGTTCATAGTATTTTTTTGCAACCCTTTTTTCTGTGGTGTCAGTTGTTACTTCACTGCTTTTGTTTCTGATTTTATTTATTTGGGTCCTCGCTCTTTGTTTCTTAATGAGTTGGGCTCAAGGTGCCCAAATCTTGTTTATCTTTTCAAAGAACCAGCTGTTGGATTCATTTATCTTATTTATTGTTTTTTTAGTCTCTATGTCATTTTTTTCCTCTCTGATCTTTATTATTTCCTTCCTTCTATTTACTCTGAGTTTTTCTTCTTGTTCTGTTTGTAATTTTTTAAGTTGTAGGGTTAGATAGCTTATTAGAAATTTTTCTTGTTTCTTGAAGTAGGCCTGTAAAGCTACAGACTTCTCTCTTAGGATTGCAATTCTTTTGTCCCATAAATTCTGGGTTGCTGTATGTTCTTTTCTATTTGTTTCCAAGATTTTTTTTCTTTATCTCATTGGTAGTCCATTCATTGTTTAATGCAATTGTATTAAGCCTCTAGGTGTTTGAAGGTTTGGGGGTGTTTTTATTGTAGTTGATCTCTAGTTTCATGCCATTGTGATCGTAGAAGAAGCTTGGTTATGATTTCAATCCCCTTAAACTTCTAGGGACTTATTTTGTGTCCTAACATGTGGTATATCTTTGAGAATGACCCATGTGCACTTGAGAAGAATGTATATTTTGCAGCTTTCGGGTGGAATGTTCTATAAATGTGAATTAAATCCATCTGTTCTATTATGTTATTTAAAGTCACTATTTTCCTGTTGATTTTTTTCTAGAAAATCTATTCAGTGATGTCAGTGGAGTGTTAAAGTCTCAGCTGTGACTGTATTGTTGCCGATCTCTTCCTTTAAGTCCTTTGGTAGTTTTTTTTTTCCAATATTTGTTTTTTCCTACATTGGGTGCATATATTTTTACCAGGGTGATATCCTCTTGTTGTGTCAATCCCTTTAGTATTATATAGTGACCTCCATTGTCTCTTGTTCTGGCCTTCATTTTGAAGTCTATTTTGTAAAATATGATTTGATTCCCCAGGCCTTATCTTCATATCCATTTGCATGGAAAAATTTGTTTTTCTTCCCTTCATTCTTATCTTGTGTGAATCATTTTTTTCTGAGCTGGGGCTCTTGTAGACAGTACATTTTGTATCATGTTTTCTTATCCATTCAGCTACTCTATGTCTTTTGTTTAGAGCATTTAATCTATTTACATTTATGGTTATTATTATTTTTTAAATATATTTTTACTGGTTTCAGAGAGGAAGGGAGAGAGAGGAAGAGAGAGAGAGAGAAACATCAATGATCATCAATGATGAGAGAGAATCATTGACCGGCTACCTTCTGCACGTCCCCTACTGGGGATCAAGCCCACAACCAAGGAATGTGTCCTTGACCAGAATTGAACCTGGGACCCTTCAGTTAGCAGGCCAATTCTCTATCCACTGAACCAAACCAGAAGGGGCCATTTATGGTTATTATTGATAGGTACTGATTTATTGCCATTTTAAATCTTTATGCCTATGTTTCTCTATTTCCTTTCATCATTACAGTAGTCCTTTTAACATTTCTTGCAATGCTGGTTTGGTGGCGTTAAACTCCTTTAGGCTGTGTGTGTGTGTGTGTCTGAGAAGCTCTTTATTTTGCCACTATTTTAAATGATAGCCTTGCTGGATAGAGTAGTCTTAGTTTCAGAACCTTGCTTTTTATTACCTTAAATAATTCATGCCATTCACTTCTTGCCAGTGTTTCTGTTGAGAAATCAGCTGGCAGCCTTATGGAAACTCCTTTGTAGGAAACTATTTATCTCCTGCTGCCTTTAAGATTATTACTCTGTCCTGAACCTTTGCCATTTTAATTAATATGTGTCTTTGTGTAGGTCTCTTGAATTCATCTTGATTGGGACTCTGTGCTTCCTGAACTTGCATGATGTTTTCCTTGACCAGGTTAGGGAAATTTTCTATCATTATTTCTTCAAACTTGTTTTCTATTCCTTTTTCACTTTCTTTTCCTTCTCTACCTCTTTGATGTGTATATTGTTACATATGAAGTTATCCCAAAGTTCCCTAAAAACTGTCCTCATTATTTTAAATTCTTTTTTCTTTTTGTTTCTATGCTTCATCGAGCTTAATTTCTATTCTTTCCAGTGGATTCTTGATGCCACATATGGTGTTCTTCATTTCTATTTTTTAATCTTAATTTTTGAGAGTATTATAGATGTCCTGCTTTTTTCTCCCCATTGTTCCACTCCACTCAGGTCTCACCCAGCCCCAGACCTTCACCACCCTATTGTCTGTGTCCATAGGTAATGCATATGTGCATGTAAGTTCTTTTGTTGATATCTTCCCACTCTTCCCACTGGTCCTTTCCTTCTGAGATTTGTCAGTCTGTTCCATTTTTTTCATGCCTCTGGTTCTATGTTATTCATCAGTTTATTATATTCACTAGATTCCTTGTTTGTTTATTTTGATTTTTAGATTAAGTTGTTGATAGATATCTATTTATTGCCATTTTATTGTTTATATTTCTTCTTCTTCTTCTTCTTCTTCTTCTTTTTCTTAAAGAATACTCTTCAACATTTCATGTAATACTGATTTGGTGGTGATGAACTCCTTTAGCTTTTTTTTTTTTTTTTGTCTGAAAAGTTCTTTATCTAGCCTTCAATTCCAAATGATAGTGTTTCTGGGTAGAGTAATCTTGGTTGTAGGTTCTTGCTATTCATCACTTTGAATATTTCCTGCTCCTCCTCTCTGGCTTGCAAAGTTTCTGGTAAAAAAAAAAAAAATCAGCTTACAGTTGTATGTGCGCTCTCTTATAGGTAAGTAACTGCTTTTCTTTTGCTGCTTTTAAGAATCTCTCTTTGTCTTTAACCTTTGACATTTTAATTATGATGTGTCTTGGTGTGGGCCTCTTTGGGTTCCTCTTATTGGGACTCTCTGTGCTTTCTGGACTTGTAAATGTATTTCTTCTACCAGGTAGTACTTCATTTCTGAATGGTTCTTATTTATGGTTCTTATGTGTTTTTTTCCATGTTGATGTAGTTTCCACTAAGCTCCTTGTGGTTCCCATTATGTTCCCTGTAGTTCTCAATAAGTTCCTTGAGCATCCTTATAACTATTACTTAGAACATTATATCTGATAAATTGCTTGCCTCCATTTCATTTAGCTTTTTTTTCTGGAGGTTCCTACTTTTCTTTCATTTGGGGATTGTATCTTTTCTCCCCAAGCTGTTTCTTTGTGTTTGTTTCAATGTATTAGATAGAAATATTGATTACCAATCTTTGTGGGGTGGTCTTTCAAAGGAAGTGTCCTGTAGGAATCAGTAGTGCAGCCTCCTTTGTCTCCTGAGCTGGATGCTCTAGAAATGTCCCTTGCGTGTTTGGGGGTGGACTCTTCTGTTGTAACTGGATCTTGATTGTTGTTGTACCACTTGTGGGTGGGATCTACCCTCAGGCTGGCTGAATGTGAGGCTCAACCCTGATCACATTGTGTGAGCTGTTTTACAGATGCTGATCAAACAAAACAAGAAAGCAAACAAAAACATATAAAGGAATCTAACAGCAATGAAAAAAAAAAAACAGAAAAGAAAAATGAAAGAGGAAAGAGACCAAGAATAATAAAAGAAAAATTAATAAAGGAAAAAAAAGCAGAAAAAAATTAATATGAAAGGAAAGAAAGGAGTAAAAAAGAAGAGTAAAGAATATAAAGAACAGTAAGAAAGAGAAGAAGAAAGAACAAGTAAGAAGAGCAAAAAATAAGTGAAATAAAGAAAAAATAGAATACAAAAGGAAAAAGAAAAATAAGTGATGTGAAAGAAAAAAATGAGAAAAAATAATCTTACCTAATAATAGACAAACATGTAAATTGCCCAGCCCTCTGCTACATTCACCAGCCAATCAGGAGAGTATGCAAATTAACCCAACAAAGATGGCGGTTGATTTGCATACACAGGCGCAGAGTGAAGACTGAAGGCTCCAGCCGGAGCTTTCAGTCTTGGCTACACAGGCCGGAGCCTTCAGTCTTCGCTGCTCCAGCCGGAACCTTCAGTCTTCACTGCTCTGGCTGGAGCAGCGAAGACTGAAGGCTCCGGGTGCCAGCAGCCAGAGAAGGCCTATCGCACGAATCTCTTTGTGCAATGGGCCTCGAGTAAAGCAATAAAGAGAAAATAATGAAATAAAAAAACAGAGTGGAGTTCATTTAGGCAGAGTTTAGTGAGCTCCTGGGATCTCTCTTTGTATCCTTCTCTTGTGTTGCCTGAGGATAACTGTTTTGTATGTTGATTCTGGGCCTTCTAGTAGGGACTTTGGTGCTAGCCAATGTCAGAAGCTGCCCACATTTGGTTCTCGGCAACCTAGTTGAAGCTTGAAGTGATCCCCACTTTGTGGCTGCCTCCACTGAGTTTAACTGTGCACAGGAAGGACAAGCTACTCCCCAAGGTCAGCTGTATGGCTGCATGGACCCCAAAGGTGGGTCAGCAAACATCCCAAGGCATTTTAGGGTCTTCCTTGTCCCACCTACATATGCCCACTAGCTATCAGATTTAGTCACTGAAAAAACTGTTTCTGAAAGGGCTGTTGACAGAATCGGGAAGATGGGACCTCTGTCTCTCCCATGAGGGGGAGGTGCCATTCAGACTTCAGGGAAGATGGTGGGTGTGTTCCCCTGTCCCAGAGCCACAGACCTGAGACTCTCACAAAACACTCTAGAACTTAATTCATTTCAGAAGACTGTTGGAGAAGAGATTTGTTTGAAAACCGAACCATTTTTTCTCCATTAGAAATAATGTAAATTGAATTACTTTGTTGCAGACCCCCAAATGGTTGCCTGTTTTAACCTTTCTTATATACAGTACATGTCTACAGTACTGTATAATCTATAAACAAACACTTCTATTCTCAATTCATTGAACTACCCCTTACTAGCCTTAAATGAATCACTTTTATCACTCATTCCAGGCGTGCAGTATTCACTTTTTCATATATCATTGCCTCCAAAATGCTATCACAGGCTAACTGTTTTTCTTTATCCAAATCAACAGTTTTTCTACCTCTCCAATTGCCTATGATGTTTGTTTAGTGAGCACTTTTATACCCTTACCAACATCAGCACATCTTATGCTCTCTTTAGGTTTTAAAATTGCACTAATCATCCATTTCACCAACAACAAAAGCAAAACAAAACAATAACAACAACAAAAACAACACCACCAACAAAACTACATGAAAATATTCACAGCACAGTCAACTTGACTCTCATTCTCTCCTTTGTTCGTGTCTTGCAAGACGCTTTTGATCATGCACAAAATTTGTTTGACACTCAAGACATGGTTTCTCTGAACAACTTGGTTAAGAACTGAATTGTTCGAGTTGGGAGACATTTGAGAACTGAGGTTAGACTGTATTTCCCTAACCTTGTTGGGTGAATCCACTCATAGGCAGGTCAGTGGGGTCTGCTGGAATCCATGAGGAGGAGGTGCCAGGCAGGTTCCCAGGAGAGTTTGGAGAATGGCCTTGCCCCAGAGCCAGTCACTGATGCTTCCTGAGTCTGACCAGACATGTAAGTTAGGCCTCCGCAGCTGAGGGGAGGGGCTTGCACCTCTCAGGAAAATGGCTGTTGCAGAATTGGGGAGGATGACTGAGCACAGGTATCCTGGAAGCTACTCTCCATGTCTCTCCCCAATGCTTCTAATCTTCTCAGCTGACTCTAATCTACACCACCACCACCAACCCCCCTCCACTGAAGCCAGGGTGAGTAGCTGTGAATGAAAATACTGTGCTCTGCCCCTTTAAAAACAAAGTGGCTTCCTCTGTGGAAAACAGTATGGAGTTTTCTCAAAAAATTAAAAATGGAACTCCCATTTGATCCAGTGATCCCACTTCGAGGAATATATCCTAAGAAATTGGAAACACCAGTCAGAAAGAATATATGCACCCCTATGTTCCTAGCAGCCAATTTGCAATAGCTAAGATTTGGAAACAACCCAAGTGCCTATCAGCACATGAGTGGAGAAAAAAGCCATTCTACATTTACACAATGGAATACTAAAAGAATTGTTACCATTTGCAGTAGTATGGACAGTATTATGCTAAGAGAAATAAGCCAGTCAGAGGAAGATAAGCATCACATGATCTCATTCATATGTGGAATCTAATGAACCAAATAAAATGATGATCAAGAATAGACCCAGAGTCATAGAAGCATGAACAGACTGTTGAACCTCAAAGGAAAGGTGGGGGAGAGTGGGTGGGTGGGAAGAGATTAACCAAACAATTTGTATGAATATATGCATAACCTATGAGCACAGACAATAGGGTGGTAAAGGCCAGGGGTGGGGGACAGGAGCTGGCTAGAAAAGTCAGAGGGGGATCAAGGGAGCATATGTAATACTTTCAACAATAAATTATATATATATTTATATATAATAAAAATAAATATTATATATATATATATATATATATATATATATATATATATATATATATATATATAAAGTGGCTTTACTTCTAGGAGGTTCCATCGCCCCCTGCTGGTAGAAGCCCTGCAGCTTTTCACTGATAGATACTATGTGGGCAGGTTTCCTGCCTCTGGCCCTGGAATCTGGAGAGCCCAGCCTGGTGTACAGGCCTCACTACTCTCAGGGGGAAACGCCCCCAGCTGAGATATCTCTCCTCAACTTGGCCTGCCCTGTGAGTGTGGTGCCAGCCCCTCCCCAAACCACAACCTCCCTATCACTCTCTTTAATAGTTTCCTTCTTTAATAGTTTCCTTCCTTCCTTCTTTAATAGTTTCCTCTTCAGCTAGTCTTCAGTTGGTAATATAGGGTGAATATTCCCTAATTTAATTGTATTGTCAGCTTGGTTCTGGGAGGAGCTGCAAGAATAATCTGCCCACATGTTGATATCTTCAAACTCTGGAGCCTTCATTTTCTAAAACAACCATCTTCCTCAGAGCCTTTGTACTGGCTGTTCCCACTTAGTCTTTCACTCAGTCTTCATTGAGGAGTGTGTTAAAGTGTCAGCCGTTGGCAAGTCTTGGCTAAACTCTATGAAAAAGAACACCCTCTATCCACTCTCTCCATTTAATGTGATTTACTTTTCTTTATAGCATCTTCAACATTGGATTTGTTATATTATTATTTTTATTTGATTATATTATTGCTCTATCATTAGTTTGGAGACTTCTGTTTTTAAACATCTTATACCCTGAACAGTGCCTAGAACATGTTCTATAGTCAATATATATTTTTCAGATGCATGAAAGATATCCTCAGTAAAACAGCGGTATACATTATGTTTGAAGAACAGGTTGATGTAAGAAAAGGAAATTCTAATGAGAAATGCCAATAGAGAAACATTAATGGAGACAGATAACACAACAAAAATGCAAGTTATTTTCCCGATTCTAAAATATAAATGTGACATTTATTCTCAGTTAATAATGCTTGCTAATATGAAAATTAGTAAATATTATTTTTTTTTTGTAGTCACCTCTGACACATGGAACCCGGCAATGGTACACAAATTTCAAAATTTCTTCTTCTGGGACTTTCACAGACACTGGAACTGCAGCCCCTCATATTTGGGCTTTTCCTCTCCATGTACCTGATCACTGTGTTTGGAAACCTACTCATCATCCTGGTCGTCAGCTCAGACTCCCACCTCCACACACCCATGTACTTCTTCCTCTCCAACCTGTCCTTGGTAGACATCTGTTTCACCTCCACCACTGTCCCAAAGATGCTGGTGAACATCCAGACACAGAGTGAAGACATCACCTATGAAGGCTGCATCACCCAAATGTATTTTTATATCCTCTTTGCAGTGTTGGACAGCTTTATCCTGACTGTGATGGCCTATGACCGGTTTGTGGCCATCTGCCACCCCCTGCACTACATGGTCATCATGAACCCCCAGCTCTGTGGACTGCTGGTTCTGCTGTCCTGGATCATGAGTGTCCTGAATTCCTTGTTAGAAAGCTTAATGGTGTTGGGCCTGCGCTTCTGCTCAGACTTGGAAATCCCCCACTTTTTCTGTGAACTCAATCAAGTGCTCCAACTTGCCTGTTCTGACACCTTGCTTAACAACATTATAATGTATTTTTCAGCTGGGCTGCTAGCTGGTGGTCCCCTTGCTGGGATCCTTTACTCTTACTCTAAGATTCTTTCCTCCATACGAAGAATCTCATCATCTCAGGGGAAGTATAAAGCATTTTCTACCTGTGCCTCTCACCTCTCAGTTGTCTCCTTATTTTATGGTACAGTCCTAGGTGTTTACCTCAGCTCTGCTGCTACCCAAAATGCACACTCAAGTGCAACAGCCTCGGTGATGTACACTGTGGTCACACCCATGCTGAACCCTTTCATCTATAGTCTGAGGAACAATGACATAAAGAGGGCCCTGCAAAGATTCTTTGAAAGGTAAGCTTTTCCAGGGCCAACTATATTGGGCTGATGAATTGCCCAGGAATGCAGGTTTCAAGTCTCAGAGTCAGAAGTCTGACACAGATTAATCTAATTTTTGGACCATAAGGAATTGGAAATATTCATTTATCTTATGGGTTAACATGAATTACTTTAGTATAATTTATTCTCTTATGATATATATCATTCTAAATAATTTTTCTATTGCTTTTCTAAAGAATTGTCATGAATTAAACTACTCCTATGGACAAAACTATACTTGGCTACTAAGGTTATTTACATAATTCTATTGTAGGGGAAAATCTGAGACCATAATTTTCATGTTCATCATTATTTTCTATAGCACCACCTTTAGTTCTCTTCTTGATAATGTAAACTTCATCATGCTAGTATGCTTTATTGCTGGTCTCCTGGTTTTATATTCTTTAAGCTGTTATTCAGCTGTGTGTCCACATGCCTACCTTAGCAACTGGCAAAAATTGACTATTCAATACATGTTTCCAAGAAGAGTCTACATGGATACATACATTTTAATAAATAGAGTGATCTAATATGGTTAGAGTCACAGATGACCTTAAATAGGATGAAGCAAAAAGTAGCTATATAATTTATTACTATTAAAAAATATTTGTCATGCTGCACATTTACTCATTAAAGTGTGGAATATGGCCCTGGCTCAGTTGCTCAGTTGGTTGAAACATGGTCATGTGCACCAAAATGTGCTGTGTGTTTGATTCCAGATCAGAGCATATACCTAGGTCATGGGTTCCATTACTGGTAGGGTGCATACGGGAAGCAGTCAATCCATGTTTCTCTCTCACATCAATGCTTATCTTTCTATCTATCTATCTATCTATCTATCTATCATCTATCATCTCTCTATCTCTCTATCTCTACCCCTGTATCTCTATCTTACTTCCTCTCTAAAAAAATTCAATAATAAAATAATATAAAAAATGAAAATAAAGTGTGGATATAATGTCCATGTGTAAGGGTCCTTATACATTTGGGGGAAGAATTACATGGAGTGTTTTATGTGTTTTTTTCTGAATTATTTTCCTATTTCTGTTTGAAAGTTTTCAAAGTGCTTCATACAAATGTAACTCCTCTTAGTGCTCTATATTCAATACGCCCTTTTCTAAATTTTTTTCAAATCCACCAAAGGGACAGTGAGCGTACAATTTCAATATCATTATATATATCTTTTACACTCAGGAATATCTTCAATCTTTATAATCAAAGGATAAATCACACATGCCTGAGAGGACCGACCCCACCCTCAGGAGAAAAGTCATGAGGGGCTCCTGACACCTGCCCCCAACCCTCTGCCTCTCCCGGGCCCAGGGCTGCTTCCTTGGCTGTACCAGGGCTGCCCCACTGTGTATGAACTGGAGCCCAGGAGCCCGGGAGAGGAGCTGTCTATCCTCCATTCACTCTGGAGCTGGAGGAGGAGGGAAAGGCCTGGAGGACACATCATTATCAAGTTTAAGTTGTTGCAGAAGGATAACCTGGGTTACTTTATGATCTTCACACAACTTAGTGAAAAACCAGCAGTAAGTTGCCTGTCTCAAAATGACTGGAAGTTAGATGTTGCAAAAGACCAATTTTTTCCAAAATCCTGAACGGTATATATGAGACAGTGTAAAAGGATCATTGGACAGGAAGAAGTTAAAACATCTATACACTAGGTACAAAGATCATCTAAGTAAAATTGGAATGGATGGCATACAGCAGTTGTATCATGATCATTGCGTGGAAGTTCAGAGCAGCAACACAGTGCAAGTTTTCCAAACAAAAGTTCATGCAGGGCATGACCGAATTAGGAAGTGACAGCACAGTGGCCCAGATACTCAAGATGGAAGAGGAATTGAAATGACCAGCATAAATTAAGGATTTTCCCAGTTTACCTTTTGTTTATGAGTTCACTTTTAATTTTGCAAAGAATCCAGGACAAAAAGGATTAGATCTAGAAATGGCCAATGCCTACTGGAATTTAATGCTAAATGGAAGCTTTAAATTCTTAGACTTATGGGAAAAGTTTTTGTTGGGACATCATAAACAATCAATAGCAAAAGATACCTGGAATTTTCTTTAGACTTCAGTGCAATGATTTCAGATGACATGTTTAATTATGATGAAAAGGGAGCACAACCTGTTCTCATTGATGATTTTGTGGTATTGGCACACCCTCAAATTGCCAATACAAAAAGTACAACAGTGTACATTAAAGGAACCTTCTAGAATGGTCTGTATAATAAATACAATTAAAAATTGCAAGTCAATTTCTGCTGGCTGGGCTGAACTGAATTCAGATCACTCCTTATAATTAGACTGAAGGTCCAAACAAAATGTTAAAGATCATCTTGTACCATGTCGTATTTTACTCTGCTAATGTTGGTTTGGGCTTGTCTTCTAGTCTGGCCTCCTCTAACCATTTAAAACTCCAACATTGGAGATTTCATCTTACATCTGTGGACCATCCTATTTTATTCTCCCAGAAGCATTATGGTGTTTATTTCGCGGTTTCCATTCTTGCACAAAGCACAATGCTGTCTTCATTAGAATGTAGTTTGGCCTAAGAAGTAAACATGAACATTACAAACAATTTAAAAAACCTATGAATTAGCCCTAGCTGGTTTGGCTCAGTGGATAGAGCGTCGGTCTGTGGACTCAAGGGTCCCAGGTTCGATTCCGGTCAAGGGCATATGCCCAGGTTGCAGGTTTGCTCCCCAGTAGGGAGCATGCAGGAGGCAGCCAATCTATTATTCCCTTTCATCATTGATGTTTCTATCTCTCTCTTCCTCTCCCTTCCTCTCTGAAATCAATAATAAAAAAAAAACCCTATGAAATATATGCTTTGGGCTATTTTCAAAGACTATGCTGATAGCACTTCCAATGGAGTCATATATTTAAGTGTAACAGATCTGGAATGGTATTTTGGTGTGGGAGAATTTTTATTTCCTGGCAAATCACACGCAATGTTAATGTGAGTAGAGAATCTGAAAAACAAACAAACAAACAAAAAAACAAAAAAAAAAACAACATGTGAAAATAACCAAAGTGAAAAATAAAAAAAAATAGAGGATTAATCACCCTGGAGTGGAAATTCTGCCCAGTCATGTGAATAAGAATCACAGAATATCCTGCACAAACATGCATGTCCTCCCCCCCGTCCTGACTACCTGGAAGGAATCTCAGTGGAGGTGCTTTTTATACAGTTATCTGAAATACAGTTGAATGTATTTGAATAACAGAATGATTTTGAATGCTGTCCTCAAATTTCAATACAAATGCCAAAAGTAAGAAGTACCAGATTATGATAATTTACCTCAGTTCTGTTCTCTTTGATTACAGTATCAATTCACTATTGCTATGAAACAATCCATCTTAAAAGCAAATAGTTTAATATAATTCCTTTATTTTCCAGTGGATTTGTGTAGTGGGGAGGTGTTCTGATCTTTGCCAGTCTCCTCATGTATCTTCTGTCAGCTATGGGTCAGCTATGGGTCAGCTGGCTGTCTCTGATGACCTTGGCTGGGCTTTCTAATGTATGAGGGGCTCAGCTATGGTGACTGATCTGGGGGGGGGGGGGTTTGGCTGGAATAAATGAACTCTGTTTCCATGTCCTCTCCTTCTCTGGAAGGCCCCCGGGGTTTGTTCACATGGCTCAGCTAGGGTTCCAAGTGAGAGCAGTGGAAATGCAACAAGGCCTGGTAAAGCACACTGTCCCTTCCACTATATTTTTTTGACCAAAACAACTAAAAAAATCCTAAGTCCAGCCCAGATTGAAAGGTGGAGAAAAAGACTACACCTCTGAATGGGAGAAGCACACAATCACATTGACAAAGATGTGGAAAGAGAAAAGAATGGAGGCCACATCTGCAAACAGACTATCACTTGGGTAAATTTTAATTCAGTAAAGTTTTTTTTCTACATCTGCCCTCAATGGCTGAATGATCTTAGAGAAGGAAATGGGAGTAAAAGTATGTGTAATGAGCATATATGGAAGTCCTACTCATGAGGGTCAGACCCCTCCAAATGTAAACATCTCCCCTCTGCAGCTTGCCTCCTGCTTATCATTTCTAGGCTAAAAAAGTAAAATTTTTCCTTCCAGTTATCTCCTGTCCAGGGACTTAACTCCTTGGTTAACATGGCTAGAGAGCTGTTGCTTTCCTGATACTATCTTTTTTGACATCCTCATGTAGACATCACTTCTCTTTTTATTGACCTGCTCTTAACATATTCAAATGATTTCCAATCTGATACTTGTATTTGTTGGGGATGGGTTTTTCATGGAAGGAGGTGGCCTTTAAAATGCACATGCAACAGAGAAATAAGTATTTGAAAGCATAGAGTTGCTGACATTATGCTGAATGAAAGAAGCCATTCGCAACAGGATAAATTCTGCATGATCACTTATATGACATATCTGAAATAGTGAAATTCATAGAAACAGAAAATACAATGCCAGTTGTCAGGCATGGAAGAAGGAGGTTGGGGAGTTAGTGTTTAGTAGGTGAAGAGTATCAGTTTTGCAAGAACATAAAAATGTTTTAGGTGTTGGTTGCACAAGAGTGTGAATGTACTTAACACTACTGAACTGCACACTTAAGATGATTACAATGATAAATTTATTTCTTTTTTACTATTTTAATTTTTTTTTTAATGGAAGGAAATTTTGACACATGGTACAACATGGATGACCCCTAAGGACATTATGCTGAGTGAAATAAAGCAGTCGTAAAAAGACAAATACTGTATGACTCCACTTTTCTGAGGTCCCAAGAGAAGTCACACTCACAGAGACTGGAAGTAGAATGGTTGGTGCCTTGGGCTGGGCGGTGGGGCGGGGGAGAAGGAATGAATGTTTAATAGGAACCGAGTTCCAGTTTGTGAAGATAAGACAGTCTGGAGATGAATGGTGGTGATGGTTGCATGTAAATGTACTTAATGCCCCTGAACTGTCCATTTAAGTAATAGTTAAGATGGTAACTTTTATGTTACATGTATTTCACCACATTAAGAAAAATAAAATCCAGCCCTAGCTTGTTTGGCTCAGCAGATAGAACCTTGGCCTGAGGACTAAAGGGTCCTGTGTTCAATTCCAGTCAAGGGCACAGGGCAGGGTTGCAGGCTTGATCCCCATTAGGGGGCATGCAGGACACAGCCTATCAATGATTCTTTCTCATCATTGATGTTTCTATCTCTCTTTCTCTCCCCCTTTTCTTTTCTCTCTGAAATCAATAAAAAATATATTAAAAACAAAAAGAGAAAAAAAGCCGCAGGAAGCTTAGATTGGCCACACACTGTTTTCTTTTCCTTTGTGTGCAGACAATAGCCATGTGAGAAGGAAAATCTCTGATGCTTTAAACCATGGAGATTTGAGGTTTGTTTGTTACTAGAGAAGAACTGAGCCCACCCTGACTCAGATGTGGCAGCTGACAACAGAGTCCTCTCCCATGTGGGCTGATTCCCTCATCCATGATCCCCAGGGCTGGGACCATAATAAGAATTGAAGCAAAATTTAAGGGACACCGAAGAGCTCAATAGTAAAGATGGCTATTATTTGAATAAAGTGTTTTAAAAAATCAAAATTTATACAAAACATGCATGATGATTGAAATAGCAAAATGTTAAATTAAGATGGGGTCTGTCACAGCATTGTGCTGAGGCATTGTAGAACAGAGGCCAAAGGAACAATCAATCTTTGCTCCTCATTCATCTCCCTGTAGTCCCTGCTCTGGTGAACAGCCAAGATGCTCTGCCTGGGACTTTCTATGGCCCATGTGGCCCCAGGTCAGAATTGATAGGGAGTTAGCATCCCTGGGAATGACCCTCCATCACTTTTGGTGGATCAATAACCCAGATCCCTCACTCCTCAAGGGTGTGTTCTATACTCTCTGAAAGGTCCTTAGAAGGACTGAGCCTCAGTGCCCACTGCAGAAATTGTTCATTCAAACTCTCATGATTTACTGCCTAAACCTCCCTATCTCATGTCCCTTCTTCTCTTCTCATGCTTTGTAAGATCCACTGCTAATGATGTACCCACACTCAATCCTCATCTCAGACTCTGCAGTTCAGGGAAACCAGCCCAAGGCAGACATCGATTACAATTTTATTTCAACTGGGCAAACACTATAATTCCTGATTCACCTCTTAATCTCTGGCCAAATCTGTTGTGTTAGTGATTTATTGCTGTGCAGCAAATTGCCCCAAACGTAAGGGCCTAAAATAACAGCAAATAGTTATGATCTCAGAGTTTTTGTGGGTCAGGAATGAGGTATGGCTCCTCTGGGTTCTTAGCTCCAGGGTCACTAATGGGCCACAGTGTCAGCTGAGGGAAGGGTCCATTCCCAAGTTCACTCAGGTGTTGTTGACAGGATTAAGTTCCTCACTGGCTGTTCAGTAGGCAGCTCTCAGCTCCTCACCACATGGGTCTCTCCACAGGGCAGTTCACAATGTGACAGCTGGTTTCACCAGAGCAAGAGAGAGAAGGAGAGTGAGAGTGAGAGTGAGAGTGAGAGTGAGAGTGAGAGTGAGAGTGAGAAAGAGAGGGGGAAGAGGCCAGGAGGAGGAGGGGGAGAGGAAGGGGCATGGGTAGGGGAAGGGGAAGGGGAGAGAGGTGGGTGGGGGGAGAGAAAGAGAGAGAGCCATGGGAGCAAGATGGAAATCTCAATCTTCTGTAACCAAATCTTGAAAGTGACATTTTACCACATGTCTTACTCTACCGTTAGAAGTGAGTTATGAGGCCTTTCCCACACTCAAGAAGAGGGTATTACACACCGATACCAGGAGGCAAAGGTCATGGGGGCTGTCTTGGATTCTGGCCTCATATTTTCCTGTTTTTAGTATATGGTTCCACCAGCAGCTCAGTTGTTCAGGCCCCAAATGGGGGTGTCATCCTGTCCATAAGGCATTCCAATGGCCCTTCTGATATCACCTCCTTCCTTCATCCCCTCTTGGCCTTCACTTCTCTGAAGCTAAGTCCCATCTCAGAACCTTTACACCCTCTGTTCCCTCTGCCTGGAACTCTCTCACATCTGCATGGCTCCTCCTTCAGGGTCTTTCACAGGCTGCTGTACAGGTGTTGCTTAGGGCTGCAGTCTCATCTGAAGGCTGGATCAGGTAAGCAACCACTTCTTTCCAGCATTAGGTTTAACATGAGCTCTTTCAATATGCATTCCTGATTCACTATTTATTCCTGTGCCACAAAGAGTTAACTTAGAGGGCTTGCACCTTCCAAAGGAAGGCCTGTCTTCATGATGCTTTACCTTGAGCCTGTTAGGTCATCTCTTTAAAGCCCTGGAGTATCTTGCCTGATAAGAGTGTCTGTATAGCTCAGACCTTAGACCATGCCAGAGAGTCATGCTCACAATGTGACTCGTAATAGAGGCCTTGGGGCACTGTGCATTATTAGTTGTCCTCTGAATAAGCTGAGGTCAGTCACATGAGTGGTCAACCAAGTCCTAGGAGAATGTGTCCCCTCTGCTGGATGTCCTGGAGTTTCTATTGGGCTTCTAAACACAGCCCTACCCACCTTCTTGGTAGGAATGTCCTCCCCACCCCTGCTTCTAGAGTCTTCCACATAAGGCTTTCATGGGTGCTCATGCCATATATTTTTAGGACAAAAGAATCAGAAGCACATTGTCTGAGTCTCTAGGGAGCAGTAGTTCTGAAAACAAAATTGAAAGGAAGAGAACAGAGCCAGAGGGGGAGTACTGGGACGTGGACTTGAGAGGCAAAGAGAGGAAATACCTGGCTCTGACCAGGCTCTTCCCCTCATGATATCTACACCATCAGAGCTCTCAAATCAGATTCATACCTTGGCTGGGGATGAGTCTACTGTGGACCCATGTGCAACCTGGGCACCTCCCTCTGCCTCTGTGGGCCTCAGTGTTCTTCCCAATGGCCCAGATGTCCAGGTCAAAATACTAGAGTCATCTGTGTATCTCTCTATCTTTGTTGCTCTCTATCCCTCCAACCCCAGAATCAGTAAGCCCCGAGGGCTCTACTTTCGAGATTTATCCAGAATCCACCCACTTTTTACCTCCTCTGTGGCCCCATCCGGGACCAGCCCCATTATTTTCCACTGGGGACCATTCAGTCCCTTGTGCCCTGACCTTTCAGTTCCACTCCACTCCACTCGCCCTCACACACAGGCTGTTACCCCAACAGTGTCCAGAGGACAACTCCACTCAAGAACACTTAGAGACTCCCACCACACTCAAAACAAAAGTCAAAATCCTCCTTGTGACCCACAAGTCTCTACATGTCCTGCCCTGGCACTCCCTGACATTATCTCCTTCCACTGTCCTCTCACTATTTCCTTCAGCCCCACTGGCTTCCTACTATTCCTGTCATTGTTGCTTATACTGAGTGGAAGACACACACAAGCACTTGAGGTTCTGTGTGTGTGTGTGTGTGTGTGTGTGTGTGTGTATGTGTAGTGCCACATGTTTCACAGTTTTGTTCTTTCTATTGGTGATTTCACTGTTGAAATTGGCCCCCACATATAGCACTGAAATCGTCTAGTGTCTCTAAGTGCAAGAAAGCTGTGATATGACTTATGGAGAAAATATGTGTGAGATAAGCTTCATCCAGACATATATTGTATGACATGGAGATTGTTCACTCACTCTCTCTTTGGTGGATTTGGAAAACTTTAGAAAAGGGGGGATATTTAACTTGGAGCACTGGAAGGAGTCACATCTGTAGGGAACACATTGAAAGATTTTCAGCCAAAACAGGAAAATAGTTAAGAAATTGTGCATAAAACTCTCCAGGTAATTTTTCACCCCAAGGAATAAGGATCCTTACACATAGACATCATATCCACTCTTTAATGATTAGATGTGCACCATAAAGACTATGGTCTCAGATTTTCCTCTACAATAAAATTATGTACCGTATTTGCCGGCGTATAAGACAACTGGGCATATAAGACGACCCCCTAACATTTCCACTCAAAATACAGAGTTTGTTATATACTCGCCGTATAAGACTACCCCCTCTTCCGCACACCTTCCACACACCAAATAAAAGGTAAAACAATATCAGATTTGATTTTAACATTTTAATTTATATTCAAATGCTTATGACATGCAGGAAAACTGTCACAAGGCTGTATGTAATCAAACATATACATAAAACAGTGCAAGTTTATTACCGGTAAACATACCGGTAATTCACTAAAGAAAACACACTCTATAGACTGGTACCGTAGATGCTTCTCAGGAACACAGGCAAGCAGCCCACAACCTAGAGGGACTGTCAATGATAGAAGTAAGATAACAAATAGAGGGAGAGAGCAAGTGCCGGGCAAGTCCCTAGCAAGTTTGCTGGCGTGACAGTTTCACCTTAAAAGCCTTCAAACTCCTCTTCATCATCTGATATTAAAAGTTCATCAACGACATCTTGGTGCCATGATAGGGATGATAGGGGTTTGACTGGTCGACATTTTCTATGCTGTACTGTACAATGGGGCAGTATTGTGGTTGGCTGTTGGCTGTATACAAAGCCTGATTTGATTGGTCCCTGCTCCCTGTTTGCCCGCCCTGTCACTATAGCAGTCTGGTCCACCCTTGCATCAGCATCTCCCTGGGACCTCACTAGTGCGCAAGTGCGAGCTCTTCAACATTCTAACAGGCAACATTCTAACAGGCACCATGATAGCGCAAAATCGCGAATCTTCAATGCATATGTAAAGAAATATACGGTAACCCGAATTTACCACACTCGCAAAATCGCACACAGCCAACCATACACCCAGTATGGTATCGCAATTCGCCATCGATTTTGCGCTATCATACTGGGTGTATGGTCGGCTGTGTGCGATTTTGCGAGTGTGGTAAAATCGCATAACAGCAAAATCGCATAACAGCCGAGCATACACCCAGCAGCGCTGCTGATGCCTGAACGGTATGTGGAATGAAGTGGGCGGGCATCGGGTGGCCACTATGGCACGGGGCAAGCACTATGGGCAGTCTATCTGAAGTGTACCTGGCGTATAAGACGACCCCCCACTTGGAGGCATATTTTTCAGGGCCAAAAAATCGTCCTATACGCCGGCAAATACGGTAAGTACTCTTAGTACTCAAATGTAGTTTTTTCCATAGGGGTAGTAAAATTCAGGACTGTTCTTTCAGGGAAACAATAAAAATATTCCTTTGAATGATATATGTCACAAGAGAATAAATTATGCTAAAAGAATTCATGTTAACCGATGAGATGAGAATTTCCAATTATGTATGGTCCAAAGATTGGCTTTATTTGTGTCAGAACAACAGGCTCTGAGGCTTTGAACCCTTCATTCATGGTCACTTCTTCAGACTAGTATAATTGGCCCTGGAAAAGCTTACCTGCCAAGGAATCTTTGTAGGGCCCTCTTTATGTCATTGTTCCTCAGACTGTAGATGAAGGGGTTCAGCATGGGTGTGGCCACGGTGTACATCACAGAGGCTGTTGCACTCGAGAGTGCATTTTGGGAAGCAGCAGAGCTCAGATACACTCCTAGGCTCGTACCATAAAATAAGGAGACAACTGAGAGGTGAGACGCACAGGTAGAAAATGCCTTATACTTCCCCTGAGCTGATGGGATTGCACATATACACGAGACAATTTTAGAGTAAGAGTAAAGGATCCCTACAAGGGGGCCACCACCTAGTAGCACAATTAAAAAATATAACATAATGTTGTTAAGAAAGGTGTCAGAACAGGCAAGTTGGATCACCTGATTGAGTTCACAGAAAAAGTGGGGGATTTCCAAGTCTGAGCAGAAGGACAGACGCAGCACCATTAAACAATGTACTAAGGAAATCAGGACACTCAGGATCCAGGACAGCAGAACCAGCAGTCCACAGAGCCGGGGGTTCATGATGACCATGTAGTGCAGGGGGTGGCAGATGGCCACAAACCGGTCATAGGCCATTACAGTCAGGGTAAAGTTGTCCAACACTACAAAAAGTGTATAAAAATACATCTGTGTGATGCATCCTTCATAGGTGATGACTTTGCTTTGTGTCTGGATGTTCACCAGCATCTTTGGGATGGTGGTGGAGGTGAAACAGATGTCTACCAAGGACAGGTTGGAGAGGAAGAAGTACATGGGTGTGTGGAGGTGGGAATCTGAGCTAATGGCCAGGATGATGAGCAGATTTCCAAACACAGTGACCAGGTACATGGAGAGGAAAAGCCCAAATATGAGAGGCTGTAGCTCCAGTGCCTGTGAAAGTCCCAGAAGAAGAAATTCTGAAGTTTGTGTACCATTGCCTGGTTCCATGTGTCAGGGGTGACTACTAGAAAATAGAAAAAAATGAATAACTAATATTCACATTAGCAGGCATTAGTAACTGCAAGTATATGACATGTTTACATTATAGAATCAGAAAATAATTTCCATATTTGGTATATGTTCTGCTTCCCATTAATTCATCTCTGTTGTAATTTCTCATTAAAATTTCCTTTTTTACCATCAATCAGTTCTTCAAACATAATGTATATTGCTGTTTTATTGAGGATATATTTCATTCACTTGAGGTAAATATAGGGTGTCACAAAAAAATGTGTGCCCACAGTTTGAATAATAATAAAGGCAGTGTTTATTAAAAATGCATTTTATTTTTAATATTGAGCTATCAGCTTGTACAGTGTGTATACACTTTTGGAGGACACCCTGTATGTTGACTATAGACCATGCTTCAGGCATTGTCCACAATATGGAATGCTGAAAAGTAAAAGTCTCTGCAGACTAATGATGGAGAAAGAATTTAGTCCAATAAAAATGATAACATCACATATGCAATAGTAAAGATGCTATAAAGAAAAGTAAATCACATTCAATGGAGAGAGTGCATAAAGGGTGATCTTTTTATAGAATTTAGGCAAGACTTGCCAACAGGTGACAGTTAAACAAACACCTCAATAAAGAATAAGCACCAGACTAAGGGGGGAGTTCTTTCCAGGCAAAAGGAACAGCCAGTGCAAAGGCCCTGAGAAGATGGTTGTTTTAAAAAATCAGGGCTCAAAAAGACCCAGTGTATCCAGGGGAATGAGCAAGAAAGAGCAGGGGAGAGATGGTTGTTATAGAATATTAAGAAATAAGGTAGCCTGCATGTTGCTGTTGAAACTTCAAGTCAGAGAAGGTGCCTTGAGCACAGTATGTAAATCTTGTATTTTATTAATCTGGTTGCAAAAGCATCCAGTGAACTGCAAAGGATCTCCTCATTACCTTCTCTTGATTTTAGAGTCACATTGAAATAAATGAGTTCAAGCACCTCTGCTCGGAGGACTGCTCTCAATTTACAAGGCAAGCACACACACACACACACACACACACACACACACACACACACACATTCAATGCACAAGGGCCCCTTCATCTGTGTTATTTCCATGTCCTTCTCCCTCCCTCCTGCACTACGTAGGCTATGAGTAGATGCAAATCAAACTGTCCATATCAAGTATTTTTTAAAAGAACATAGAAATAGTACCTACATATTCCTATTGTATGCCTTCCATGGCCAAATACACTTTGGGTTTCATATGGCTATGCACATTTTCTGTCCTGTATTTAAAGAAACATAAACAATAGGTTAAATAAACATAGCAGGAGAGAGAGCAATAAAATGCACATGAGGAACAAAAGCGATCTAATGAGCTCAGCTGGTCCCTGAGAGGTAACGAGGAAGCAAAATCTTCTTTGGATTCTAGTAGCTTTTCAACCCTAATTACACCCCCTGAGGCCAAGCAAAACTAACAAAGGAGAAAAAATAAATTTCTCCAAAAGACAGAGGTAGTTACAAATATATAAACCTTACAGATTGACTACTCCAAGTGAAAAATTACCAAAAAATAAGCCAATAGCTCACAAAAGGAAATATACAAAAACAACACAGGTTGAATATTTATAGCACCAAGCAGTAGAAGACAAGTTTTTCCTGTGCCCCTTCTGTATTTATTTCACCAGTTGGTTTTTATATGGTTGATGGCAGATGAGACAAGCCCCTTTCTCACTTTTCCTATGTGGCATCATTGTTTTTCTTGGACATTCAGTTTTGAACTCATTTTTGACAAAGAATGGGAGCAGGCTAATTCTGTCTCATCCAACATGCAAAGTCCTACCAGGACAAGATCAATAAATCCTGCACACCTTATGAGGAGCTATCCTTCTACACTGAGTAACTTTCATCATATGATTTATGCCTGAGCACATTGTCATACAAACATTCATTTCATCATACTCTGACTTCACCATCACAGTGCCAGATCCAGACAAGCAGGGCTTCACCTGTTTTGTTCACCTTTGTATTTTCACAAATGTGTGTGAATATATGTGCACTTATATAGGCAAACCTTTAAGTAAATGTGGAGTTATGAAATGAAGGCATGACAGGGAGAATGAAACCTGGTTAAACAGAGTGATTTTAAACGAAATGATATCAATTAAAGAAAATTGAGTGGAGCATCAAAAATTAATGGAAGCAAGATGGAAAAACAACAATAATTTAGTGATACCAACATGGATTAGTAATTAAATTTGCAATGGCATACACATAGAAGATAATCTATAATGGTTCTAGAAATTGTGGCAAATAGCAGGTGCTCAGTTATTATTTGTTGAGTGAACAAGGAATTAGGACTCTGTATATAAGTACATTGAACCCATGTAAGGTTGCATTTCAATATATTTGGAAAGATTAAATTGCTGATTGAAAGTTGGAAAAAAAGTATCACCTTGTAAGAAAATGAAGTTGAGCCCCTCAGTCATGTTACAAAAAACCAGATGTATTATTTACTCACTATAAGAGTAACCAATCTCTCTTACGTTAACAGATAGAAAACTGCATATCAATGTTTATGTGTGGGCCAAACCATTTTAGTTATATAAAGAGAATCAGAAGTAATAAGACAGACATATTTAATTTTTTAAAAATGTAGAACTTTTCTTTGGCCAAAACACCCCAAAATATCAATTGACAAATATTAATTTTTACTTATTTTACTTCTGTTTTAAATTTTTCACTGAATTTATTACATTGATATTGGTTAATAAAATTATATAGGTTTCAGGTGTACAATTCTGTAATACATCTATGTATATTGTATTGTGTATTCAGCACCCCACCTCAAGTCTCCTTCTATCACCATTTATGTCCCTTTCACCCTCCTCAACCTCCCCCACCATAATATTTTATTAAAAAATCATTTGAAAGGCTTATAATGAAAGAATAATCAGCATATTAAAATAATATTCAAATTAACAAAACCATCAAACATATGAATGTTTGATCAAATTCAGGAAAAGTCCAGAAGACAAGAAAAAAAATTTTTCATACCTCTTAGGTTGGGAAAAAACTAAAATGTCACATTGACTGGGGTTGGAACTTTCAAGGAGGTAGCAAAGGGGTACTCATTTTTCTTTTCTGGAAGAACTATAAAGTGTTACAACATTGGGAAAGCAATCTGAAGACAGCTCTTACAAGTACATATATTCTTTCAGTCATGGTTTCTCAGTCTCTGCACTATTGACATTCTGGGCCAGATCATTGCCTGTGGTGTGATCTCTCCTGTGCATTGCAGCATGTTTAGAGCATCCCTGGATGGTACCTACACTTTCCATGTGACAGTGAAAAATGTCTCTGGATATTGCTGTATGTCCCCTGGGGGAACAATACTGCTGCTGGTGGAGAACCAGAGTTCTAATGTAACAATCTCAGAATATTTTTGTATAATTATTACTAGAGGCCCGGTGCATGAAATTCATGCATGGGGGAAGGGGGTCCTTGCAGCCCAGCCTGTACCCTCTCCAATCCAGGACACCTCAGGAATGTCGAAGTGCCAGTTTGGGCAACCAGCAGTCAAACCAGCAGTCAGACATCCCTCTCACAATCCTGGACCCCTGGCTCCTAATTGCTCACCTGCCTGCCTGCTTGGTTGCCCCTAACTGCCTCTGCATGCCAGCCTGATTGCCCCTAACTGCCCCCGCTGCTGGCCTGCTCACCCCTCTTGGCCTCCCCAGCCGGCCTGATCGCCCCACGCAGGCTGCTGTTCAGTTGTTTGGTCATCTCTCACTAACCCCCCTGCTGGCCTGGTCACCCCCAACTGTCCCCTGCACCAGCTTCATCGCATGCAATTGCTCCCTTGCCAGCCTGGTCGCTCCGAACTTCACGCCCCCGCCGGCCTGGTTATGCCCAACTCCCCCCCCTCCCCGCCGGCAGACTTGTCGCCACACACAGCTTGCTGTTAAGTTGTTTGGTCTTCCCTCACTAACACCCTGCTGGCCTGGTCGCCATACACAGCTTTTAAATCTGGGGAAAAACAGTGTCTAAGTTATAATTTCTTCTTCTATAAAGTTATTAGATTCAAATATGCTAATAGAAATTAAAGCTAATTTTTAGTTTAAAACAAAGGAGAATGCCTTCCAGAGGACAGTAGAAGATGATGCAAATTTTGGAATAAAGCTTATGGCAAAAGGCCAAGGGGAACAATAAGGGATAATGGAGATGTAAAACAAGTTGGCTATATGGGTGAAGGGTGATTTATTAGCACTAAGTAATAGAAGAACATTCACTTTCATTTTGTTGGAAACAAGGATTCACAAGTGAAAAGTATATAAGTAACAGCTGAATTTTTTTTTTCATTAAGAAAAGTGAAAAATAAGAAGAAACTGAGAGAATACAATATGACTGAGTGGTAGATTTGAGCCCACTATTAATAAACACTCACAATTCCCCACATATACACACATGAAGGTACTCAATGACAACAAATTCGGTGGAAAAGACTAAAATTTAGAAGAAAGCAATAAAAACAGGAATGAAAACACTCTGACCCCACTACACAAATGCCAGGACTGGTACAGATAATTTACAATAGACAAAAGAAATGAATAATTAACCCACAAATGTATTCAGGTCACAGGTGATGAAGTAATTGCAAAGTTAAACTATTTAGCATACCTCTTTTTACTTATCAAATAAATTCTACTTCATGTGGATTGAATAACCAGACTGAAAGAAGACAGTGTGAAATGTACGTCTCATGAACTACTGTTGCAAGTTAATATTTACAAGAAATATATTGAATCTGGATTTTTCTCTTCAATGTGGAAACGTAGTGGAATAGACCCCATGATGAAAATAAAGAATCGTCCTCACTTTACTGGACATCACTCCATAGCTAGCACTCTATTTTCCTACTCCCTTTAGTTACAAAACTCATTGTATAGGTTCCACTTTTACTTAAATACTTGATGTCTACCATTGCCGCCTCTAATTGGGCTTCCATCTGTTAGTTGTCAACAATTCACCATGTGTTGCTGAGTTTAATGTCCACTTCTCCCTTCAGCATCATAAACTAATCATTAATTAGTTAATCAGACAAACAACCCAGGCTGATGGCTATCAAGAGACCTCAGGTAAATGTTCTTAGTTTGGATGCTCTCTGACCCTTTCTTGTAGTACCTGCCAGATCTTTGGACTCACCTGATTGGGAAATCTTAGGGGAAGGCCTTTGTATGAAATTCCAACTTCCTTGATGGTTGATGAAGGAGACTGAAGCTCTCTCCCCAGACAAGACAGCAGGAAGGATGCAAGCACAGGTCTCCTAGACAAACTTAGGATTTCAAAAGCTACAACCAGATCCCATCCAGCCCAAGGTCACACACACTGAGAGACTGAAGATTAAGAGATATTTACAGCTCCCTATGTCTGCTAATTAGGTACATTTCTGTCTTGTTATTTCAACCTCTAATCACATGATTTCCCTGTGGGTTGAGACAGAACGGAGTATTCTCCTGGAGATTCTGTGTTCCCATAAGACAAGTTTAAAAGTCAAGGGAATCACAGTTTTTTTACTAATTCTTCCTTACAAAATTGATTGGTTTTCAGGGGACTAACCTCTCAGCATCTTATCCCAACTCTGATTTAAAATGTTTCCAAATTTAAGACTGAGAATCTAGCCTGGATTAGAAAACTTAAATCTCAATATACTGACTTGTTGTTGGAACACAGGCCCTGATATCTACATAAAATTCTATTTTTATTTTCAACAAGGGGGGAACCTAAGTTCCTTTGATATAAACTTTGTGTGTTACACACTGGGCTTCATGACACATTAGCCAAAAACAATTTGGCGTTTCAACCTTATATCACAAATTAAGAGCTGTCATTTAGTCCCTCACTATGAAATATTGGTTAATCATCAGAAACATATATTTTTTGCACTCGAATGTAATTTTGGAATAGGAAAGTAAATAGACTCTTCCTTGTAGCCTCCAGAAGAAACCTAGCCCTGCTAACATCTTGATATTAGCCAACTAAGACCTATTTCCTGTTTCTGGCCTTAGGAATTGTAAGAGCATAAACATGTTTGTTTTAAATCACTTGTGGTATTTTTACACTAGCGTTAAAAATTGAATACAGACATTTATCCAATGAAATTTTTGGGGGGGAAAATGAAATTAAAGTTTCAATTAATTCATTGCCTGTGGGTAAAGGCATTTTGAGTTGTAATCCTTCTTAGGTAGAAGAAATTTATAATCAGTTTGGAGATGTTCAGGCTCTTTAGCTGGTAGAGGATTTCTTATTAAATAAATATAAATGTGCTTCAGATTTTAATTCCTTTGATGCATTAACACATGAAAGGTAATTCATCATTTAAGTTCATGTCTACTATATACTTTAAACCTTCATGTCTAAATTTCTATATATTTTCAATTCTATGCTCTTCAACTTTCTCATGTTTACTTTATACATAAAATATCCTATCTAATAATAGACAAACATGGTAATTGGCCATACCTTTGCTATGCCTCCCATTGGCTAATCAGTGCAATATGCAAATTAACTGCCAACAAAGATGGCAGCTAATTTGCATACTACAGGAAAGAGGGGACAATGCGTGCCACCAGCTCTCCACCATCCAGGGCAGGCTGCCCCTGGAAGACCCATAAGCTGGGCTGCCTCGCCGCCCGGGACCCAATCCGGCCCTGGGAGGTGAGGCAGCCCGGACCCGGAAGACCCAGAAGCCAGGCAAAGTGAGCTCAGCATCCGGCTTGGCTGTGTGGAGGGAGGGAAGGGGAGGGGCCTTGGGCCAGAGTCCACGGCAAGAGACCCTGGGCTCCCAGTGACCTGAGCCTAGCATCCGGGCGAAGGAGGGGAAGGGAAGGGCCTCAGGCCAGAGTCTGCGCCCTGTCCAGGCAGAGGGAGGGGAAAGGAGGGGCCTCGGGCTAGAGTCCACAGTGAGGAATTCTGGGCTTGCAGCGACAGGAGCCCAACATCTTCTCACAGGCCAGGCAGAGGAAAGGGAGGGCTGGGGTCTTGGGCCAGAGTCTGCAGGGAGGAAAGCTGGGCTCGCGGAGTCTGCCTCCAGGGATGTCCAGCATCCACATCCCGGCTGGGTGGAGGTGGGGGTGGGGGGGGCCCTCAGGCTGGAATCTGTGGCAAGGAAAACTCTCTGTGCTCACGGAGTTTGCCTCCAGGGATGCCCAGTGTCCACACCCCAGCCAGTGGAGGGAGGGAAGGGTAGGGGCCTTGAGCTGGAGTCTGTGGCAATTAACACTGAGCTTATAGCGACACAAGCCCAGTGTTTGCACTCTGGCCAGGTGGAGGAAAGGGAGGGCAGGGGCTTTGGGCCAGAGTCCACAGCGAGGAACACTGTGCTCACTGTGACGCAAGGCAGTGTCCATGCAAAGGAAGGGAGGGGAGGGGCCTCGGGCCAGAGTCCCTGGTGAGGGATGCTGGCATCATTGCAGGCCTGGCTATGGCCCCCCCACCCCCATGCATGAGTTTTGTGCATCGGGCCTCTAGTCATATATAATAAAAGCCTAATATGTAAATAGACCTGTCGCTATGATGCGTGGTGACCACCAAGGGGCAGACACTCAATCCAGGAGCTTCCCCCTGGTGTTCAGGTCACTCCCACAAGGAGAGTGCTGCTCAGCGCAAAGCCGGGCTCACAGCTGGTGAGTGCAGCAGTGGAGGCGGGAGACTCTCCCCCCACTGCTGCAGGCAGGAGGTAAGGAGTGAGGGATCCCAGACTGTGAGAGCCCCGGACTGCAAGAGGGATGTCTGACTGCTGGCTTAGGCCTGATCCCCGTCCCAAGGGGGCAGGCGGACATCCCCCAGTACACGCTTTTCATGCACCAGGCCTCTAGTATATTTAATAATTACATTAAGGAGCCATTAAAGTTCATTGTGCACTTTCTTAACTTATACACAAATTGAAACATGATGTATATACTGTAATTTTTGTATGGCTTTTATTCATCAAATTATACATTTTAATCATGTTCAGTTTATAGTATGTAATTCTACTTCAATAAATTATTTAGAAGGTAAAAAGTCTAGGATCTAGAGCTGAGATAGCTGATTCATACTGAGAAATGGCAGGAGGTATCTCTTCTACTTGAACAAAAAGCAAATTCTCATGGAAAAGGGAAAAGTAAAAGTAAACAAAAGCAATTCACATTTGGTGCTCTTTTTTTCCCCTTAGAAATATAATATGAAAACCTGGTATAGAAACAGGGTAAACTGATCAGATATTCCTTCAAGGGAGAAGAGCACCATGGTCACACACAACATCATGAATAAGCCCTAGAAATACATGTAGAAACTCACAGCTGACTATAGACTCATAAGGAGATGGGCAGAATTCAGAACAACTCCTACATCAAAACTAAAAGCTACTAGACAGTAAAAGAAACCATCAACAAAATGGAAAGGGAGCCTACTGTATGGGAGAACATATTTGGCAATGATACATCTGATAAGGGGTTAATATCCAAAATATATGAGGAACATATGCAGCTTAACAAAATGAATACAATCCAATTAAAAAATGGGCAAAGGGGGAGAATCCAAGATGGCTGCTGACAGAATGGCCGTGAGGGAGAGAGTGTGAATGAGGGAGAGAGTGAAAGGGGTATGTATGGACGTATGTGGTGTGTGTGTGTGTAAGTGAGGAACAGTTATATTCCACAGGACATTGGGGGGCTGGCAGACCAGGCTCCCCTAGCCCGGCAGCCTCTGCTAGTGCTGCAATCTCTCCCGGGGCAGCCGGCTCTGTCACAGAGACCACACCACCTTGAAGGGAAAAGCTGCTGTGACTAGGAGCCCAGCCTAACCTCCACCTGGGGAACCCTTGGACGCCACCTGGGACTCTACAGCCATACCACCCAGAGACCTGCTGCCTTGGCTCTGAACCCATGAACAACGATATTCCAGCCTCCGGGGCCATGGGCTCCTAAAAAGTTTGTTTTGGGGAGGGGAAGGGGAACACAAAATGGTGGCTGAATAGGTGGATGTGTCCTGCTCCTTTCATGGAGCAGATAGAAGAAACAACTAAATCGAATAACATTCAACCAGAATTGGAGAATTAAACACAGCTGGTGAGGCAATCTGCAGCTGGAAGGGACAGAGGACCTCTGGAGAATGGTAAGATTGGGGATCTGGGCTAGAGAGAGAGACACCTGACTGCCAGGACGAGAGGGTCAGAGGGAAATTGCGCTGCACGCTTAACACTCAACTGTGGAAGGCGGTCTAAAGGGCTGCTGGTAGCCAGGGAATCTAGATCTAAGTTCACAGCCTTTGGGAGGCTGTGCCCAGAAAGGCAGCCTGAAGTTTGGCACTGGCCATGCAGTTCGGGGGTGAGGGATGGGGGTGGGGGGGAGGGGGGGAAGAGATACGTGCAGCAACATGATTGTTCTGTTTTTATATTTTCCTTGCTTTTACTTGCTAAACCCAATTCATAGAATCTATCAATTACAAACACTCATCAAGGCTGTGGTGCAGGTGGAGGTTCAGTTTTGTGGAGGACAGGGAGCAAGACAGGGAGAGGTGATAAGTAATCCATCTCTGGGACACTCCTGTCCCTCCAACCCTAAACAGACATTTTTCTCCTGAAAACCCAGCCCCTCCTAGCATTGCAGCTGCACCCAGCCTCGAGCTCTTCAGGGAAACAAGGAATCTGAATACCCCCAGGGAGCCCTCAAGGTCTGGGTAGAGGGGCCATTTGGTCCTGGAAACTAATACAGTAACACTCCCACCTAGAGCCTGTGTTCAGAAATAGACACTTCTGTAAATACACCTAAAAGCAAGCAGGCAAACAAAGTGGGCAGATTGGTCCCACATGCCTGAAACCAAGGCTGTGGAGACAGACACAGAGAAGCGGTGGATCTCTGGGAACTTCAACAAGGTGCTGGTTATCTAACAGGAAACTGAGAAGTGGCAGACAGAACAGCAGAGAGGGGCCTTAAACCAGCCCCCTGGGACATTAAAACTCAGCTGAAGAGAATGACGCTTCACTACTTCACTTTTTTATTTTTTATCTTCTACTTAAGAAAGAAAATGGAAAAACATTTTTTTGTTATTTTATTTATTTATTTATTAACTTTTTTTGGATTAGTGTTTTTTTTCATTCTATTTTTATTTTTTATCATTATTTTACTTTATCTCATTTTTTTCCTTTTTGCCAACCTTTTCTTCCTCCCTTCTCCCTTTTTCATCTTATTGCTCTTCTCCTTTTCTTGCTTTAGTTTTTCTCTCCCCTTTCTTTTAGCTCTTGTTAAAAATTGATCCTCTTTATCTGCTTTATTGGTGCATTACTGTAATAGTAGTCTCAGTTGGCTTACTCATATATCCAATTTTCTATTCCCTATTCCAAGTCCATGCACCCTTCTCTTTTCTCTTTTTTCTCTAGCCACTTTTTTTATACTTTTGTTTTTTCTCTCCTCTCTTGCTAGCTTCTTCTCCTAATTGCTTAATTAGTACCACTCACCAATCTCAAGACTATTTACTCTCAACTCTATTCTCCTTTTCCAAAAATAGATGAATATACTGCTAGATAGATAAAATAAAGGAAAAAAATTGTTTTTTATTATTTTAAATTTTTATTATTTATTTATTTATTTGAGGGTTTTTTTTTGTTTTTGTTTTACTTTTTTTCTTGTCCACTCATTCTCTTTCTCCCTCCTCTCTATTGAATGATGGCCACTCCCCCATTCATTAAATTCCTTTACCTTACTTTTTGGAAATAACCTCTACCTCTTCAGATTCAGTTTCACCCCTTTTTTTCTGTGAGTTTGTTGCTTGCATTTTGGTTTATTTATTTATTTCGTGGAGTATCCTCCATGTAGATGCATTTTTTTCTCCCCTTCTTTTTCTTCTTTTTCTTTTATCTCTTACCTTGTTTTTCCTTTTCTCAATATCATTTTTGTGCTCTTTTCTCTCCCCTAATTTTCTCTGGTGGTCAACCTTATTTGGGCTTATTGGTATCATGAATACATTCATGTTTTGTGTGCCCTCTATGTTGTGTCTTCTCAAGTTGTATTTTGTGCCTTTAAGTCAACACGGTAGAGAGTGAGCCACATAACAAGACACCCTGAGAGGAGTGAACATGGGGAGACAAAGAAACAGTCCCCATATAAAAGAATAGGAGGAATCACTGGAAAAGGAAATAAACAAAATGAGGGCAAGCAATTTGTCAGAGAAAGAATTCAGAGCAATGGTCATAAGGACACTGAAAAGGATGGAAGACAAATTCAACAACATGTGTAAGAATCAAGAGAAAATAAAGAAGAACCAAGAAGAAAAGAAGAATGACATTGCTGTAATAAAGAACACAATAGAAAGCATCAACAGTAGACTAGAAGAAGCTGAGGGCCATATCAGTGAGCTAGAAAACAAGGTAGGAAAAAATACTCAAGCAGAGCAGCAACTGGAAAAACAAACTTAGGAAACAAAAGGAGAGCCTAAGGAAGCTTTGGGACAACATGAAATGAAACAACATACCCATAATAGGCGTGCTAGAAGGAGAGGAAACTGAGCAAGAGATAGAAAACTTGTTTGAAGAAATAATGACAGAAAACTTCCCTGATATTGGAAAGAAAAAACTCACACAAGCCTAAGAAGCTCAGAGTCCCAAACATGATGAACCCTAAAAGACTGACACCAAGACACATTAAAATTAAATTGCCAAACACCTGACAAAGTAATAATTTTAAAGGCTGCCAGAGAGAGACAGAAAGTCACCTATAAGGGATCCCCATGAGACTATCAACTGATTTCTCAACGGAAACACATCAGGCCAGAAGGGAATGGAATGAAATATACAAAGTGATGCAAAGCAAGGGTCTGAATCCAAGAATACTATATCCAACAAGGCTATCATTCAAAATGGAAGGTGAAATCACAGACAAAAAAGAACTAAGGTAGTTTATTACCACCAAACCAGCAATGCAAGAACTGCTAAAGAGGCTGCTGTAAAAGGAAGAAATAGGAAGAAAAGAAGGAACACAGGAAGAATATAAATGGCTACAAACAAGTACCTATCAATAATAACTTTAAGTATAAATGGATCAAATGCCCCCATCAAAATACATAGGATAGATGAATGGATAAGAAAACATGACCCATATATATGCTGTATATAGGAGACTGACCTCAGAACAAAGGACTCACACAAACTGATAGAGCAGAGATGAGGAAAAAAAAATGTCGGGCAAATGGAAATGAAAAAAAAAGCTGGGGTAGCAATACTTATATTTGACAAATTAGACCTCAAAGTGAAGGCCATAATAAGAGACAAGGAAGGCCACTTCATAATACTAAAGGGAGCAATTCAACAAGAAAATATAAGTCTGGTAAACATACTAGTATATGCACCCAATACAGGAGCACAATGAAATATATATAAAAAAAAACTTCTGGAAGATATCAAGGGAGATATTGACAGCAATACAATCATAGTAGGGGATTTTAATACCCCATTGACACCACTGGATAAATCCTCTAAAGAAAAAAAAATCATCAATCCTAAATGACTCATTAGATCAGATGGGCTTAATTGATATCTTCAGAACATTTCACCCCAAAACTACAGAATATACATTCTTCTTAAGTGCATATGGGACATTTTCAAAGATAGACCACATATTAGGACACAGGCAAAGTCTTTTCAAATTCAAGAAGATTGAAATCATAAAAGAGCATTTTCTCAGATCACAATGGCATAAAATCAGAAATCAACTACAATAAAAGCAATGAAAAAATCACACTTGGAGGCTAACTAGCATACTATTAAACAGTTATTGGGTTACCAAAGAGATCAAAGAAGAAATAAAAAGTATCCTGGTAACAAACAACAATGAAAACACAACAATCCAAAATCTAAGGCACACAGTGAGAGCAGTCCTGAGAGGGAAGTTCATAGTTCTATTGGCATACCTCAAAAAACAAGAAAAAATGGTAATAAATTATCTAACCCTACAAGAAGAGCAACAAGAAAAGCCCAGAGTAAGCAGAAGGAAGGAAATAATAAAGACCAGAGTGGAAATAAATGACATAGAGACAAAAACAAACAAACAAAAACAGCAAAATATCAATGAAACCAAGAACTGGTTCTTTAAAAGGATAAACAAGATTTATGAACCTCTAGCCAGACTCACCGAGAAACAAAGAGAGGACCCAAATAAACAAAATCAGAAATGAAAGAGGTGAAGTAACAACAGATCACTATAGAAATACAAAGGATAGTAAGCCCTAGCTGGTTTGGCTCAGTGGATATATTATGGGCCTGCGTACTGAAGGGTCCTAGGTTCATTTCTTCTCAAGGGCACATGCCTGGGTTCTGGGCTCGAACCCCAGTGTGGGGAGCGCAGGAGGCAGCCAATCAATAATTACCTGTCATCATTGATGTTTCAATCTCTCTCTCCCTCTCTCTTCTTCTCTGAAATCAATATAATGTATATAAAAGAATACTATGAGCAACTCTACCCAACAAACTGGACAACTTAGATGAAATAGACATATTCTTAGAAAAATACAAGCTTCTAAAACTCAATCAGGAAGAATCAAAAAACCTGAATAGACCCATACCTACAGATGAAAATTGAAACAGGAATCAAAAATATTCTAGCAAAGAAAAGCCCTGGTCTGAACAACTTAATAGGGGAGTGCTATCAATCATTTAAAGAAGAACTAAAACCTATCCTCCTCAGACTATTCCGAAAAATTCAAGAGGAAGACACCATTCCAAGTTCTTTCTATGAAGCCAGCATTACCCTAATTTCAAAACCAGATAAAAACACCACAAAGAAAGAGAACTACAGGCCAATATCCCTGATGAACATAGATGCTAAAATCCTGAACAAAATTCTAGCAAGTTGGATCCAACATTACATTAGAAAGATTATACACCATGACCGAGTGGGATTTATTCCAAGGATGCAAGAATGGTACAATATCTGCAAATAAATAAATGTGATACATCACATAAACAAATTGAGAGACAAAAATTACATAATCATATCAATCGATGCTGAAAAAGCATTTGACAAAATCCAACACACTTTCCTGATAAAAACTCTCAGCAAAGTGGAAATAGAGGGACCTTACCTCAATATAATAAAAGCCTTATAGGACAAACTTACAGCCAACATCATACTCAATGGGCAAAAACTAAACCATATCCCCTAAGAACAAGAACAAGACAGGATGCCCACTTTCACCACTCTTGTTCAACATAGCACTGGAAATGCTAGCCATAGCGATCAGACAAGAAGAAGAAATAAAAGGCATCCAAATTAGAAAAGAAGAAGTAAAACTTTCATTATTTGCAGATGACATGATATTGTACATAGAAAACCCTAAAGACTCCAGAAGGGGTCAAATTGGAGTTCTATTTAGAATTTTCTGAGGAAACTCCATACCATTTTCCACAGTGGCTGCACCAGTCTGCATTCCTACCAGTAGTGCACAAGGGTTCCTTTTTCTCCACATCCTCGCCAGCACTTGTCGTTTGTTGACTTGTTGTGATAGCCATTCTGACAGGTATGAGATGGTACCTCACTGGAGTTTTGATTTGCATATTTGGGATGATTAGTGACTTGAACATGTTTTCATATGTCTCTCAGCCTTCTGTATATCCTCTTTTTAAAAGTGTCTATTTAGGTCTTTTGCCCATTTTTTTATTGGATGGTTTATTTTTTTTGATAAGTTCTATGAGTTTTCTATAAATTTTGGATATTATACCCTTATCTGAGATAGCACTGGCAAAAATGTTCTCACAGGCAATGGGCTTTCTTATTGTTTTGTTGATCAGTCAGTACCATTTATTGAAGAGACTGTCTTGACTCTATTGTATGCTCTTGCCTCCTTAGTCAAATATTAATTGAGCATAAGGGCTCATGATGGCCATGTGGTGCAGAGGGTGGCAGATGGCCAAAAACCGGTCATAGGTCATCATGGTTAAGAGGAAAACATCCAACTCAATAATAACTGTATATATAAATACATCTGGGTGATGCAGCATTTATAGGTTTTAGTTTTGCTCTGTGTCTTGATGTTCACTAGCATTTTTGAGATGGTGGTAGAGGTGAAACAGATGCCTGCCAAGGACAGGGAGGAGAGGAAGAAATACATGGTGCGTGCAGGGTGCATATGGGTCCACAGTGGCCCTCATCCCAAGCCAAGGTATGTGCCTGACTTGAGAGCTCTGGCAATGTGGATATTGTGAGGGGACAGGGCCTGCTCAGAGCCAAGCACTTCCTTCTGTTGCTTCTCAAGCCCACATCCAAGTACTCACCCACTGATTCTACTCTCTTCCTTTAAGTCTTGTTTGCAGAAGTACTGCACTCTGGAGACTCAGACCATGTGCTTCTGCTTCCTTTGTCCTGAACTCATGTGGCATGAGCATCCCGGAAGCATTATGTTGAAGAATCTAGAAGCACGGTGTGGGAAGGGGCACATTCCTCCCTTGGGGATAGGTAAGGTTGTGTCCAGAAGCCCAGGAGCATCTCCAGGGCATCCAGCAGAGGGGAGGCATCCTCCCAGGCCAGGCTTGGGAGTCTAGCTGCTTTCACCCTTCTTTGGGGTGCTCTGGTGCCTGCCCAGGGCCATGGCTCCAGCTCGCCTGACTATCTCCTCCTAACCCTCCCACATGTTTCCTCCTGGGAGCCCTGATTTTAGAATTTGGTTTTCTTACCCTCTACCTCCTAGCCAGGTCCACCACTCACCAAGACCTCCTCCACTGTGGCAACCAAGGACCTGGCTACCAGGGAAGTCCCAAATAGACCTGACAGTGCCTGTGTGTGTCCAGAACCACAGGGAGGATGTCCTACCATCCCCAGCACTTCTCCTGTCCTCCTTCCCACCATCTGGGCATCTCTGGCTCCTTCCTGCCTCTCTATGTCCAAGGCAATAGAAGGATCTTCTAACTCATTGTCCTTAACTGAGCACTGACACCTGCTCTAGCTACTGGGGAGACAGAGTGACCACCACTTAGAAGCTTGTACTTATAGAGGCCTTTATAGGCCTTAATAACTGAATTCACCCATCTCCCAAGTCCATGAAAGTGGAACTCATGTTCTCATTCCTGTTTTATAGGTAAAGAGACTAGAGCACAGACGGGTGAGGTTGCTCACCCAGAGCTATACCTCCAGACAGTGGCAGAATTAGGACCTGACCCCTGACCACCCTGGTCTTCTGCTCTCATGAGAGTCATAGACAAGGTTCCAGATTTCCACTCTGTCCAGAGAAGAGAGACAAGAAATAGAAAATGAGCCCTAACCCATTTAGCTCAGTGGACAGAGTGTCGGCCTGTGGACTGAAGGGTCCCAGGTTCAATTCCAGTCAAGGGCATGTACCTTGGTTGTGGGCAAATCCCCAGTAGGGGGTAAGCAGGAGGCAGCTGAACAATGTTTCTAACTCTCTATCCCTTCCCTTACTCTCTGTAAAAAAATCAATAAAATATATTTTTTAAAAAGGATAGCAAATGAACAAGAATATACTATTCAGTGAAAAGGGCAATGAAGATCTCAAAAGAGGGTGACAGGTGGAAGACGGACTTGGGTCAAGGGTGAAGGATTCACTCAGACTCACATAACCTAGAAAAGCTACTATACTCCTGGTCACAATTTATTACAAAGGACAGGCACATGGGTGGGACTCAGAGAACACCAGGCATGAGTTTCCAGGTGTCCCCTCCCAGTGGAGTGCAAGCTCTCAACTCTCCCAGCCATGATCTGGGACAATATGCAGTGAATGCAGTGAGTATTTCCAACCAGGGAAACTCACTCAATCCTTGCTGTCCAGGTTTTTTACTGGGAGTTCCTCACGTGTGCCTGACTGACCCCTCTGGGGCTGACCTCAGCCCCTTCAGAGGACAAGCTGATAGTGCATTGCTGGCCTAAGGCTTCCACCATAAATCACATGGGCCTGACTCTCTGACATGGTCTAAGGTCTGAGGTATATAGACAATCTTACCAGGCAGGACACTCCAGGGCCTTAAAGATGACCTCCACAGAGAAAGGCAAGGCAAAAGCATCATGCAGACAGGCCTTCCTTTGGAAGGTGCACTATTGGAGTACCCCAAGACCACTGGGTTAACTCTTTACTTCAGACAACTAAATATGGAGTCAGGAATGCATATTTAAAGAGTTCATGCTAAAGCTAAAGCTGGAAGGAAGTTGGAAGGAGGGATCATGAAGATGCCTGGGAGAAGCGAGTTCCAGGCAGAGGGAATAGTGGGTGCAGAGGCACTGAGGTGGGACTAAGCTTCCAGAAAGAAAAGGAAGGCCAAGATAGGATGAAAGAAGGATATGATGTCAGAAAGGCCATTTGGAACAAGTTTAGAATGCCTTATGTACAGGGTGACACCCCTGTTTAGGGCCTGAACAACTGAGCTGGTGGTGGAACCATACTTTACGAAGGGAAAAATCACTGGACTGACTACAAGACAGACCTCATGATCCCAGCCTCCTGGTATCCATGTGTAATCCTCTCCTTGAGTGTGGGCACTTCTAACAGTAGAGTAAGACAATGGTGATAGGATGTCATTTTGAAGATTTACAGAAGATTGACATTTCCATCTTGCTTTCTCTTTCTCTCTCTCTCTCCCTCTGACTTTAAGAAGATCATAGAAAGAGAACGTTTTAAGGCAGAAACAGTGAAATAGTTCATAAAAAAATCATAAAATACTCCAAATAATTTTTCACCCCAACAAATAAGTAACCTAACACATGCACAGCATATTCCACACTTTATTGATTAGATTTATGCCATGAAAAACATTTTTGTACAGTACAAAATTTATTCCGCACTTTATTGATTAGATGTGTTCCATGAAAAACATTTTGTACAGTGGAAAACTGTATGGCTATTATTGCTTCATTACATTTTAGGTTATCTCTAACTCTAACCATGTAAGACCAAGCTATGTATTAAAATGTGTATTTTCTTGTAGGCTCTCCTTAGAAATGTGTTTGATAGTCAATTTTTGCTAGTGGCTATGGTAGGCATGTGGACACAGAGCTGAATAATAGAATGAAAAATATAAAACCAGTAGACTAGATAGAAAACATACTAGCATGTTAAAGTCTACATTATCAAGAATAGCAGTAAAGGTAGTGCTATAGAAAATAATGATAGCCCAGCCAGCATGGCTCAGTGGTTGAGCATCGACCCGTATACCAGGAGGTAACATTTCCATTATGGTGGGGGTATGTGCCCAGGTTGCAGTCTCAGTCCCTAGTGTGGGGCATGCAGGAGGCAGATGATTGGAGTTTCTCTCACATCATGGATGTTTTCTATCTTTCTCTTCCTCTCCTTTCCACTCTCTGAAATCAATACAAATATATTTTTAAAAAATAAAAGAATAATGACAAGGCCACTGTTCTCAAACCTGCCTGGTACTGGCACCAGAACAGATATGTAGATCAATGGAATAGAGTAGAGAACTCAGAAATTGACCCAAGCCACTATGCTTAATTAATATTTGAAAAAGTAGGTAAGAACATACAATGGAATCAAGACAGTCTCTTTAATAAATTGTGTTGGGAAAATTGGACAGATACATGCAAAAGAAAAAGAGATGAAACTAAACCACCAACTTACACCATACACAAAAATAAACTCAAAATGGATAAAGGACTTAAACATAAGATGAGAAACCATAAAATTATTAGAGGAATCCACAGGCAGCAAAATCTCAGACATATGTTGAAACAATTTCTTCACTAATACAGCACCTAGGACAATGGAAACTAAAGAGAAAATAAAAGAAAAATGGTACTACATCAAAATAAAAAGCTTTGGTACAGCAAAGAAAACCATCAACAAAACAACAAGAAAGCCCACTGCATGGGAGAAAATATATGCCAATGTTATCACCAATAAGGGTTTAATCTCCAACGTTTACAGGGAACTCATACAACTTAACAAAAGGAAGATAAACAACCCAATCAAAAAATGCTTAAAGGACTTATAAAGATACTTTTGGAAAGAAGACATAAGGAAGGCCAAGAGACATAGGAAAACAGGCTCAAAGTCACTAATCATCTAAGATATGCAAATCAAAATGACAATGAGGTACCATCTCACACCTGTCAGAATGGTTATCACCAACAAATCAACAAACGACAAGTGCTGGCAAGGATGTGGAGAAAAAAGAACCCTCCTGCAACTGCTGGTGGGAATGCAGACTGGTGCAGCCACTGTGGTGAACAGTATGGAGTTTCCTCAAAAAACCAAAAATGGAACTCCCATTTGACCCAGTGATCCCACTTCTAGGACTATATCCCAAGAAACTAGAAACACCAATCAGAAAAGATAATATGCACCCCTATGTTCATAGCAGCACAATTTACCATAGCTGAGATTTGGAAACAGCCTAAGTGCCCATCAGCAGATGAGTGAATTAAAAACTGTGGTACATTTACACAATGGAATACTATGTTGTGGTAAAAAATTGGGAATTCTTACCATTTGCAACAGCATGGATGGAACTGGAGAGCATTATGCTAAGCGAAATAAACCAGTCAGAGAAAGATAAATATCACATGATCTCATTTATGGACTACTAGTGGCCCAGGGCACAAAATTTGTGCATGGGGGGGAGAAGGGTTGTCCCTCAGCCCGGCCTGAACCCTCTCCAATCTGGAACCTCTCAGGGGATGTACAACTGCCAGTTTAAGCCCAATCCCACAGGGCCTAAGCCGGCAGTCAGACATCCCTCTCACAATCTGGGACCACTGGCTCCTAACCACTCATCTGCCTGCCTGCCCAATCGCCCCTAAACACTCTGCCTGCCGGCCTGCTCGCCCCCAGCTGGCCGCCCCCCACTGGCCTCTCACCCCCAACTGCCCTCACCTGCCAGCCTTATGGCTCCCAACTTCCCTCCCTGGCTGGCCTCATGGCATTCAACTGCCCTCCCTGGCCAGTCTCCCAGAAGGTATCCTGGTCTAATTAGCATATTACCCTTTTATTAGTATAGAAGATGAACAACATAAACTGATGAACAAAAACAGATCCAGAGACAGAGAAGCATCAATCAGACCATCTAACCTCAGAGTGAAGGCAGGGGAGGTTGGGGGTGAGGGGGAGAGATCAACCAAAGAATTTGTAGGCATGCATATAAGCCAAACCAATGGACACAAACACCAAGGGGATGAGTGTGTGAATGGGGGGGTATAGGGTAATTAGAGGATAGGGACACATATGTAATACCTTAATCAATAAAAAAAAATATTTTAAAAAAGAAAGAAAAGAATAATGAAAATATAAGTGAAAACTGTGGTCTCAGATTTTGCTCTAAAATAAAATTATGCAAATGACCTTAGTATCCAAGTATAATTTGGTCCACAGGGGTAGTATAATTCATGACTATTCTTTCAGGAAAACAATAGGAAAATGACTTGGAATGAAAAGTGTAATAAAATTTTGAATTATGCTAAAGTAATTCATGTTAACCTATGAGATAAATGAGAATTTCCAATTACATATAGTCAAATATTGGATGAATTTGTGTCAGAACTTCTGGCCCTGAGGATTTGAACCCTGCATTCCTGGACTATTGTTCAGCCTTGTGCAGTTGGCCCTTGAAAAGCTTACCTGCCAAGGAAACTTTCCAAGGCCCTCTTTATGTCCTTGTTCCTCAGACTGTAGATAAAGGGGTTCAGCATGGATGTGACCACGGTGTACATCACTGAGGCTGTTGCACTTGAGTGTGAGCTGTGGGTAGCAGTAGAGCTGAGATACACTCCGAGGGCTGTACCATAAAATAAGGAGACAACTAAGAGGTGAGAGGCACAGGTAGAAAATGCTTTACACTTCCCCTGAGCTGAAGGGATTCCACATATGGAGGAAAGTATCTTAGAGTAAGAGTAAAGAATCCCAGCAAGGGGACCACCACCTAGCAGTCCAGCTGAAAAATACATTATCATGTTGTTAAGAAAGGTGTCAGAACAGGCAAGTTGGATCACCTGATTGAATTCACAGAAGAAGTGTGGGATTTCCAAGTCTGAGCAGAAGGACAGCCTCAACACCATTAAGCTATGTAGCAAGGAATTCAGGACACTCATGATCCAGGACAGCAGAACCAGCAGTCCACAGAGCCGGGGGTTCATGATGACCATGTAGTGCAGGGGGTGGCAGATGGCCACAAACCGGTCATATGCCATTACAGTCAGGATAAAGTTGTCCAAGCCAGCAAAAAGTGTGAAAAAATACATCTGTGTGATGCAGCCTTCATAGGTGATGACTTTGCTCTGTGTCTGGATGTTGATCAGCATCTTTGGGATGGTGGTGGAGGTGACACAGATGTCTATCAAGGACAGGTTGGAGAGGAAGAAGTACATGGGTGTGTGGAGGTGGGAATCTGAGCTGATGGCCAGAATGATGAGCAGGTTTCCAAACACAGTGATCAGGTACATGGACAGGAAAAGCCCATATATGAGGGACTGTCGTTCCAGTGCCTGTGAAAGTCCCAGAAGAAGAAATTCTGAAATTTGTGTATCATTGCCTGGGTCCATGTGTCAAAGGTGACTACCAGAAAATAGAAAAAATGAAAAACAAATTTTTACATTAGCAAGCATTTGTAACTGAGCATAAATGACATATTTATGTTTTAGACTCAAGAAAATAATTTCCATTTTTGGTGTTTGACTTGGTCCCCATTATGGTATCTCTATTAGCATTTGTCATTAGAATTTCCTTTTCTGCCATCTATCTGTTCTTCAAACATAATGTATATTGCTGTTCTATTGAGGATATCTCTCATGCATTTGGGGAATATACACTGAGTGGCTAAATTATTATAACCACCTGACGTTTTTAGGCAAATTAGCTAAAATTTCGCGCTGAAGTTGCTAGAGGGCCAGACCATTATAAACAGGGAAGCAGGTTGTTTACCACGACAGTAGAAGTGATTTTTTTTTTCTGAAAATATGGGTAAACAATGCGATTTAACAGCCTTTGAACGTGGGATATATTTGAACATGAGTGGCCAGATTATTATGACCACCTGACATTTGTAGGCAAATTAGCCGTACACTGCATCTTATGGGATATGGAAGCCGAAGGCCTGTTCGAACACCTTTGCTGTCTGCAGTTACCAAGATAAAACATCTCCAATTCACACAGGAACACAAGGATTGGACAGTTGAGCATTGGAAAAAAGTCATGTGGTCCGATGAATCACGTTTTCAGTTGCATCATGCGGATGGCAGAGTGAGAATTTGGCAAAAACAGCATGAAAGCATGTACCCTATATGCATGAGTACAACCCTTCAAGCTGGTAGGGGCAGTGTTATGATTTGGGGCATGTTTTCCTGGCATGATTTGGGCCCTTTAATTCATGTGGAACAATGTCTGAATAGCACAACATACCTAAGTATCATCGCTGATCGGGTTCATCCTATCATGTTGATGGCATATCCCAATGGAGATGGCTTCCTCCAACAAGACAATGCGCCATGCCACGGTGATCATATTGTGCAGGAGTGGTTTCAAGAACATGAGGGAGACTTTACCTTGCTCAGGTGGACCTCGCAATCACCAGATCTCAATCCAATTGAGCATTTGTGGGGCCAAGTTAAAAGAGCCATCAGGAAGCTGGTTCCACAACCATCAAATCTCACAGAACTGGACAGTGCTATTCATCAACCATTGTGTCAGATTTATCGCATCACCTTTCAACATCTCGTGGAGTCAATGCCAAGAAGAATCGCCGCAGTATTGAAGGCAAAAGGTGGCCCAAAGAAGTACTGATGGGGTGGTCATAATAATCTGGCCACTCACGTTCAAATATATCCCACGTTCAAAGGCTGTTAAATCACGTTGTTTACCCATATCTTCAGAAAAAAATCACTTCGACTGTCGTGGTAAACAACCTGTTTCCCTATTTATAATGGTCTGGCCCTCTAGCAACTTCAGCCCAAAATTATAACTAATTTGCCTACAAACGTCAGGTGGTCATAATAATCTGGCCACTCAGTGTATATTGACTACAGACCATTGTCCAGGCACTTTCAGAGTACGAGATGCTGAAAAACAAAGTCTCTACAGACTAATTATGGAAAAATAATATAATCAAATAAAAATAATAAAGTATACACAATGGTGCAGCTGCTATAAAGAAAAGTAAATCAGATACCTCAAAGATCACTAAATGGGAGACTGAAGCATAAGTGTTTGCCAGGCAAAAGGAACAGCCAGTGCAAAGACCCTAAGGAAGATGATCGTTTAGAAAATCAGGGCTCAAAATGAGCTTGAGTGTCAAGCAGAATGAGCACAGCAAAGCAGGATCAGAGATGGTGTCAGAGAATATTAAGAAAAATGGTAGCTTGTGTGTTGCTGTTGTAACTTCAGGTCAACGGTAGTGCCTTGTGCACACTATGTAAATCTTGCACTTTATTAATCTGGTTGCAGAAGCATCTTGTGAATTGAAAAGGATCTCCTCCTTAGTATCTCCTCTTGATAATAGAGTCACATTGGAATATATCAGTCCAGGCACCACTGCAGTTTACAACACACACACACACACACACACACACACACACACACACACACAAAACAGCACAGCATGACCTATTCACCTCTGTTATTTCTGTGTCCTTCTCACTCCCATACTATTTAGACTATGAGAAGATACAAGTCTAGGTGTCCAGATCAACCATCTTTTCCAAAAAGAATTTAGAAATAGTATTTTGATATTCTTACAGTATACCTCCCATGGGCAAAAAAGCTTTGGGATTCATATTTCTATGCACATTTTCTGTCCTGTATTTAAAGAAACATAAACAATAGGTTAAATGAACATAGAGGGAGAGAGAGTTATAAAGTGGACATGAGGAAGAAGAGAGACTTAATTAGGTCAGGTGGTCCCTTATAGACAATGAGGAAGAAAATCTTCTTTGGATCCTGGCTGCTTTTCAACCCTAATTATATCCCCCTTACAGTCAAGCAAAAATAATAGAGGAGAAAAAATAAATTTGTCAAAAATACAGAGGTATTTACAGATATATGATGTGACTAGCCCAAGTGAAATCTGACCAAAAACTAAACCAATAACTCACAAAAGGAAATATATAAAAACAACACAGGTTGAATATTTTTAACATCAAGCAGTAGAAGACTGGTTTTTCCTATGCCTCTTCTATATTTATTTGATCAGTTGGTTTTTATATAATTTATGGTAAATAAGATAAGACTCTTCTCACTTTTCTTATGAGGCATCATTTTTTATCTTAGTCTTTGGGTTTTGATCTCATTTCATCTTCATCCAACATGCAAAGGCCTCTCAAGACATGATCAATAAATCCTGCACATGCCATGACAATCCATCCTTCTACACTTGAGTAACTTTCTTCATATGATTTAACCCTGAGCACCTGGTCTTACAAACATTTTTTTCTCTGTACTCTGACTTCACCATCATAGTGCCAGATCCAAACAAGCAGGGTTTCACCTGTTTTGTTCACCTTTGTATTTTCACAAATATTTGTGAATATACGTGCACTTATATAGACAAACCTTTAAGTAAATATGAGGTTATGAAATGAAAAGAATACAGGGAGAATGAATCCTGGTTAAACAGAGAAAATTCCAAGCAACTGTATTAAAGAAAATTGAGTGGAGCATCAAAAACTAACCAAAACAAGATATAATAAATAGCAATACTTTAGGGTTACTAACTTGGATTAGTAATCAAATTGACAATGGCATAGACATAGACGATAATCTATAATGTTTCTAGAAATTGTGGCACATAGTAGATGCTCCATTGTTACTTCTTCAATGAATCAGGAATTAGTTCTCAGTATATAAGTGCACTGAACCCATGGAAAGTCTGCATTTCAATATATTTGGAAACATTAAATTGTTTAATAAAAGCTGGGAATGTATCAACCTGGAAGAAAATGCAGTTGTTCCCCTCCCTCAGTCACATTACAAAAAATCAGAGGGATTGCCTACTCACTGCTCAGTGTAACCAAATTTTTCATGTGAAATGATAGAAAACTGCACATTAATACATATGGGTGGACAAAATCAGCATAATTAAGTAAAGAGACTTTGAAGTAAGGAGGCAGACATATTTCACTAAATAAAATATGAAACTTTTTTATGGCCAAAACACCCCCCAAAGTCAATTGAGAAATAATAATTTATATTAAGTTTTATTTTTAAATTTCATGGAATTTATTGGCGTAATATTGGCTAACAAAATTATATAGGTTTCAGGTGTACAATTCTATCATACATCAGATGTATATCGTATTGTGTGTTCAGCACTCCTAGTCTAGTCTTCTTCTATCACCATTCATCTCCCTGTTACACTCGTCCATCTCCCCCACCATAATCATGTTTAAAAATAATTTAAAAGGCTAATAATGAAAGACTAATGGGCATATACAAATAATATTCAAATTAATAAGACCATCAAATATGTCAATCTTTGATAAAACTTAGAAAAAGTTCAGAAAACAACAAAAAAAAATTCTTCCACATCTCTCAGCCTGGGGAAAACTTAAAAAGGTGTCACATTGACCAGGGTTGGAACTTGCAAACAGGTAACAAAGGGGTACTCTATTTCCTATTCTGGCAGAACTATAAGCATTAAAACATTGGGAAACCAATCTGAAGACAGCTATAAATATTACAAGTACATATATTCTTTCAGTCATGGTTTATCAATCTCTGCACTATTGACATTCGGGGCCAGATCATTGTCTTTGATGTGGTCTCTCCTGTGCATCCCTGGACTCTACCTACTCAGCACCTTCCATATGACTGACAAAAATGTCACTGCATATTGCTCAATATCCCCTGAGGGAACAATGTTCCCTCTGGTGGAGAACCAGAATTTTAATGTAACAATTCCAAAATATTTTTGTATGATTTTATATAATTGTTATTTGTGGAGAGTGGCTACACTGTTTGGACAGGTTCAAGCCTTGGACTAATTAGAGGGCACAGTTCTCTCGTGGCAGAGCCACGTGCAAGTCCCATCTTGGAGGGCAAAGCCCTCCCAGGGCAATTATAGACAAAGGCTATAATTGTAAGCTTGACCTTATGTTCCAAACCTGGGGTACCACGTGGCAGAGTAATGTGGGCTTGATAGAGTTCAGGTGCATGTAATTGAATAGATTAGAACATTGTTAACATTTTGACCACACCCTTACTTTACCTCGTGGAATCTGGCAATAAAATAAAGACACAGCTTGCAGACGGTGTCGCTGTCTCTCCATCAGAGAAGCAGTGTCCCTCGGAGACCCAGCTTTAACTCTCTTGTCTCTTTTTTAAATTCTTCACCCCCTCCCCCGCCCCCGGGTTCACCCTTGGCCATGCTGGCAATCCAGTTATTGACACTTTCAAAGTGTGAATAGCACAGCCACATCATAAAATATTTTGTATTAATGGTAATAATAATCTGGCATTACATTAGTTGATTGGAGGAAAGATCATAATGTATTGTTGAGTAATAAGAAAGAGTGGACACATGGAAAAAATGACTGTGCAACAAATAAAGATAATTTCTGCTGGGCACAGGATGCTATTTATGCATTTGTACAATTGCTTATGAATGTGTATGTATTCAAAGCACAAAGATAAGTTTTTTTAGAAAACTAAAAATTTGTGGAGTATAGATTATCAAAGGAATGAAATTAAGAATAGTGGCTACAAAAAATCTGTATGAAACAAAATTAAGTGAGAATCAAATTAATTTATATAAAGACAGATAATAATAATAATAACTTAATAATATCAACATGGGCCACTAATTCCAGCTTACATTTTCATTAACTTGGAAATAACAGAATATTATAGAATGACTTTTTAAAAAATATGTTTTTTATTCATTTCAGAGAGGAAGGAAGTGGGAGAGAGAGATAGAAACATCAATGGTGAGAGAGAATCAGTGATTGAGTGCCCTCTGCATACCCCCTACCAGGACCAAGCCTGCAACCCAGACCAACCAGGAATCTAATGGTGTCCTCCTGGTACATAAATCAACACTCAACCACTGAGCCATGCCAGCTGGGTAGAATGGATTTTAAATTTGGAGGAAAGCAGTGTCTAGGCTATAGTTTCTTCTTCTACAAAGTTATTGGGTTCAAATATGCTAATGGAAGGTAAAGGTAATCTTTAGTAAATAGAAGAGAATACCTTCCAGAAGATAGTAGAAGATGATGGCTGTTTTGTAAATAGAGCTAACAACAAACACCAAAAAGGACAATAAGGAACAATGGAGATGTGAAACAAGTTGGCAGTATGTGTGTAGGGTGGTTTATTAGCACTGCACTCATAGAAGAACATTCACTTTCATTTTGGTGACAGCAATGATTCACAAGTGAAGAATATAAAACTAATAATTGATTTTTTTCAGTAAGAAAAGTAAAAATTCAAAAGCAATGGAGATGATCTCACTCATATATGAAATCTAAGTAACAAAATAAACAGATGAACGGAATGGATCCAGAGACTTGGAAACATGGAAGAGTGTGGAATCTCCGAGAGAGAAGGCCTGGGAGGGTGGGTGGGTGGGAGGTAATAAACCAAAGACTTTGTATGCATAAATGCATGGCCCATGGACACAGACAATAGGGGGAGGGGCACGAAGGCCTGGGGATGGTGGGGGGAGGGTAGCGGAGGAAGGGGGACTGGAAAGAGTCAATGGGGGATAAAAAGGGACACATGTAATACATTCAACAGTAAAGAATTATTTTCAAAAAATAAAATAAAATTTAGCAAAAGCAATGGAAAGAATGCAATATGACTGAGTGACAGGTTTGAGCCCACACTATTAATAAACACACACAATTGCCCACATATACACACATGAAGGTACTCAATAACAAATGACAAAGTGGGTGAAAGAAACCTCCAATACCTTGTTTGAAAGAATGCAATCAAAAGGAGGAATAAAAATACTCTGACCCAACTACAGAAACGTCAAGACTTTACAGATGACTTAAAAGAGATTAAACAAATGAATAACTAACCCACAAATATGTTCAGGTCACAGAAAATGAAGTCATTGCAAAGTTAAACTATTTAGCATACCTCTTGTTGTTTATCATATATTCTTTTTCATGTGAATTGAATACCAGAGTGAAAGATCCTGCGAAATGTATGTCACATGAACTACTGTTGTAAAGTTATATTTCAAGAAATATATTGGACCTGGATCTTTCTCATCAATGGAAACATAGTTGAATAGATGCCATGATAAAAATAAAGAACTGCCTTCACTTGACTGGACATCCCTCCATACCTACTGCTCTATTTTCCTACTCCCTTTAGTTGCAAATCTCACTGTACACACTCTACTTCTACTTGAATCACTTTATGCCTCAGATTACCACCTCTAATTGGTCTTCCATTAGTTAATTTTCTGCAATTAGTTCAATGTTCACTTCTCCTTTTAGCATCATAAATCAGTCATTAATTAGTTAATCAGGCAAACAGACAACCATAGGCTGGTGCCTGTCAAGAGACCTCAGGTACATGTGCTTGGCTTTGACTCTCTCTGACCCTCTCCTGTTGTACCTACTGGACCTCTGGACTCACCTGATTGGGAACTCTGAGGGGAAGGTCTCCATGGAAAGTCCAACCTCTTGGATGGGTGATGATGGAGACTGCAGCTCTCTGCCCAGACAAGACAGCAGGAAGGAGACAAACACAGGTCTCCTAGACAAACTCAGGATTCCAAAAGCAAAAACCAGGTCCCATCTAGCCCAAGGTCACACATGCTGAGAGACTGGAGATGAGGAGATATTTACAGCTCCCTATGTCTGCTCATTAAGTATATTTCTGTCTTGTTACTCCAGCTTTTAATCACCTGATTTCCCTGTGGGTCTGGACAGAAGGAAATGTTTTCCTGGAGATTCTGTGTTCCCAAAACACCAGCTTAGAATTAAAGTGAGACCAGTTTCACTAGTTCATCTTTATAACATTTGTTGTGTATCAAAGGACTAACATCCCAGCACCTTATCCCAATCCTGATTTAAAATTTTTCCAAATTGAGGACTGAGGATGTAGTATGGATTAGAAAACTTGAATCTCCAAATATTGACTTGTGATAGGGACATAGCCCCTAATATTTACAAAAATTTGCTATTTTTCTTTTTAACAAGGGGGAGAAATAAGTTTCTTTGACGTAAACTTTGAGTATTACACTGTGGACTTCATGACACATCAGCCAAAAGAATTTGGCATTTCAACCTTATATCACAATTTAAGAGCTGGCATATACTCCCTCACTGTGAAATATTTGTTAGTTATAAGAAACATATTTAGATTATTTTACACTCTCATCTAAGCTTGGAATAGGAAAGTAAATAGACTTTTCCCTGTAGCCTCCAGAAGAATCCTAGCCCTGCAAACATCTTGATATTAGCCCACTGAGACCCATTTCCTGTTTCTGACCTCAGGAATTGTAAGAGCATGAATGTGTTTGTTTTAAATCTCTCAGATGGTAATTTTACATTAGCATTAAAAAGTGCATACACATTTATCCAATGAAATTTTCTTCAGGAAACTGAGATCAAATGTCTCAATTCATTCATTTAGCCTCCCCTGGGTAAAGGCATTTTGAGTTGTAATCCCCCCTTAAGTAAAAAAAAAAAAAATTGTAATGAGCTTGGAGATAGTCAGCCACTTTAGCGGGTAGAGAATTTCTTATTGCATAAATGTAAATGTGCTCCAGATTTTGATGCCTTTGAGGCATTAACATAAGAAAAGTAATTCATCATTTAAGTCCATGTCTACCATTTACTCTAAATCTTCATGTCTAAATTTCTACATCTTTTAAGTTTATGTTAATTCAAAAATTCATTATTTTCATTTCTATCCTCTTCAAATGTCTCTTAAGTTTTCTTTCAACACAAAATATGTGATTATAAATGAATCTGTGCTTGTTTATATATAAGTGGGTGGGTTTGTTTGAAATAAAAATGTATATGAATAAGCTTATTTATTTATTTATTCATTTATTCATTTATTTATATACACATGTTACTTGGAACATTTTATTTGGGCTCAATTAAATATGGCCATATATCTCATTTATTGCTTGCAACATTCACCATGGGGATAGTAAACACAACTTCAGCAATTTCACTAGCTAAGAGTTTCTGGCAGGCCAACACTCTGCCAGGAATAGCAGGATAAATCCCTGAGAATAAGGTCTGAGGTATACAGATACTCTGATCAGGCAAGACACTGCTAGGCCTTAAAGATGACCTTCCTAGAGGAAGGTAAATACATCATGCAGACTGGCCTTCCTTTGGAAGGTACAGGATAGGAGAACCCCAAGCCATCTAAGTTAACTCTTTACTGCACAGGACTAAATAGTGGACCAGGAAAGCATATTTAAAGACTCCATGCTGGATGTGAGGGAGATCTGGCTGCGACATCTGTCACCCCATTGATCGCCAGGGTTGATTCGGCTGATCTGGCTGGCTAGGCGGGTGTCCCCCTCCTCCCTCACCGATCCATGTGCGTCCCTCCCGAAGCTGCGCGCTCGGTCGAAGAGGACGACCTTCCCCCCCGAGGAGAGGACCGGTCTTCGGTCAAGGGTATACGAGTAGCTGCGCTCCCCTGCTAGAACCTCCAAACAAGCTCTCAAGACTCCATGCTTTTTTTTATTCCAGATGAATTTTTGGAGAGTTCGTTCTAGATCTATGAAGTAATTCATCTGGAATAAAAAAAGACCCCGAATTGCTACAGCAATCCTGAAAAAGAACAAAGTAGGTGGGATCTCAATACCAGACATCAAGATGTATTACAAAGCCACTGTTCTCAAAACTGCCTGGTACTGGCACAAGAATAGGCATATAGATCAATGGAATAGAATAGAGAGCCCAGAAATTGGCTCGAACCAATATGCTCAATTAATATTCGACAAAGGAGGGAAGAACACACAATGGAGCCAAGATAGTCTCTTCAATAAATGGTGTTGGGAAAATTGGACAGATATATGCAAGAAAATGAAACTAGACCACCAACTTACACCATATACAAAAATAAACTCAAAATGGATAAAGGACTTAAATGTACGACAGGAAACCATAAAAATTCTAGAAGAATCCAAAGGCAACAAAATCTCAGACATATGCCGAAGCAATTTCTTCACTGATACAGCTCCTAGGACACTTGAAACTAAAGAGAAAATAAACAAATGGGACTACATCAAAATAAAAAGCTTCTGCACAGCAAAAGAAACCATCAACAAAACAACGAGAAAACCCACTGTGTGGGAAAACATATTTGCCAATGTCATATCTGATAAGGGCCTAATCTCCAAAATTTATAGGGAACTCACACAACTTAACAAAAGGAAGATAAACAATCCAATAAAAAAATGGGCAAAAGACCTAAATAGACACCTTTCAAAAGAGGACATTCAGAAAGCCAAGAGACATATGAAAACATGCTCAAAGTCACTAATCATCCGAGAGATGCAAATCAAAACAACAATGAGGTACCATCTCACACCTGTCAGACTGGCTATCATCAACAAATCAACAAACGACAAGTGCTGGAGAGGATGTGGAGAAAAAGGAACACTTGTGCACTGCTGGTGGGAATGCAGACTGGTGCAGCCACTATGGAAGACAGTATGGAGTTTCCTCAAAAAACTACAAATGGAACTCCCATTTGACCCTGTGATCCCACTTCTAGGAATATATCCCAAGAAACCAGAAACACCAATTAGAAAGGATATATGCACCCCTATGTTCATAGCAGCACAATTCACCATAGCTAAGATCTGGAAACAGCCTAAGTGCCCATCAGTAGATGAATGGATTAGAAAACTGTGGTACATCTACACGATGGAATACTATGCTGCTCTAAAAAGGAAGGAACTCTTACCATTTGCAACGGCATGGATGGAACTGGAGAGCATTATGCTAAGTGAAATAAGCCAGTCAATGAAGGAAAAATACCACATGATCTCACTTATTCATGGATAATTGAGACCATTATAAACTTTTGAACAATAATAGATACAGAGGCAGAGCTGCCTCAAACAGATTGTCAAATTGCAGCGGGAAGGCCGGGGAGGGTTGGGGGGCGGGAGGTAGGGGGGTAAGAGATCAACCAAAGGACTTGTATGCATGCATATAAGCATAACCAATGGACATAAGACACTGGGAGATAGGGGAGGCTAGGGGACTGTCTTGGGCGGGGGGAAAAAATGGACACATATGTAATACCCTTTGTAATAAAAAATAAAATTAAAAAAAAAAGACTCCATGCTAAAGCTAAAGCTGGAAGGAAGTGGGTGTTTCCCTGATCCAGACTTTGGATGAGAGTGTAGCCATAACCAAAACCTGGACAGCAGCCTGTGAAAGACTCTGAAGGAGGAGCCATGCAGATGTCCAGAGTGAGAGAGTTCCAGGCAGAGGGAACAGCAGGTGCAAAGGTTCTGAGTTGGGACTGAGCTTCTAAGAAGAAAAGGAAGGCCAAGACAGGATGAAGGAAGAAGGTGATATCAGAAGGGCCATTTGGAACCAAGTTAGAATGGCTTATAGACAGGATGACACCACATGTGGGGCCTGAACACCTGAGTTGGTGGTGATACCATACATACGAAGGGGGAAATCAGTGAACAGACTTCAAGACAGTCCTCATGACTTCTACCTCCTGGTACTGAGGTGTAATGCCCTCTTCTTGAGTGCTGACAAGGCCTCATGACTCACTTCTAACCGTAGAGTAAGACCGAGGTGGTGAGATGTCACTTTTAAGATTTGGTTACAGAAGACTGAGATTTCCATCTTGCTCCCAAGGTCTCTCTTTCTCCCCTTCTCTCTTTTTTTTATCTCCCTTCCTTTTTCCTCTCCTCTCATTCTCCCTCTGTCTGTTGCCATGTCTCCTGTTGTCTGTTGTACTGGTGAAATCAACTGTCACATTGTGAGTTGCCCTGTGAAAAGACCCATGTGGTGAGGAGCTGAGAGCTGCCTACTTAATGGCCAGTGAGGAACTGAGTTCTGCCAACAACACCTGAGTAGACTTGGGAATGGACCCTTCCCTCATCAAGCCCTCAGCAGACACTGTGGCCCATTAGAGACTCTGAAGCAAAGAAAGCAGAGAAGCCATACCTCATTCCTCACCTACAAAAACCATGAGATCATAACTGTTTGCTGTTATTTTAAGCCCTTACATTTGGGACAACTTGTTGCACAGCAATAGATCACTAACAAAGCAAATTTGGCTAGAGATTAGGAGGTGAAACTGGAGGTACACTGTTTGCTAGTTTCAAATACAACTGTAATAGACATCTGCCTTGGACTGTCTTTTCCTGACTGCAGAGCTTGAGACAAGGATTGAGTGCAGGCATTTTATTATAAAGGGATCTTAGAAAACATGAGTAGAGATAAAGAGTCATGAAATAGCAAATACTGAGAGTTTGAATGAGCACATTTCTATGGTAGGCACCTGGGGCTCAGTCCCTCCAGGGACCTCTGAGAGAGTATGTAGGACACACCCTTGAGGAGTGAGGGAGCTGGGGTACTGATCCACCAAAAGTGATGGAGGGTCATTCCCAAGGATGCTAACTCCCTATGAATTCTGACCTGTGGCCACAGGGGCCATAAAAAGCCCTCAGGCAGAGCATCTTGGGTGTTCACCAGAGCAGGGACTATGGTGAGATGAATGAGGAGCAAAGATTGATTGTCCCCTGGGCCTCAGTTCTACAATGTCTCAATACATTGCTGTGACAGGCCCCATCTTAATTTAACATTTTGCTATTTTTTGATCATCATGAATGTTTAGCATTAATTTTCATTTTGTCAAAATACTGCATTCAAATAATAGTCATCTCGACTATTGAGTTCTTTGGTGACCCTTACATTTTGCTCCTGTGGCAAGTGCCTTACTTCTCATCATAGTCCCAATTCTGGGTTTCACGGATAAGGGCATCAGCACACACCAGAGAGAACTCAAGTGTCAGCTGTCACATCTGAGTCTGGATGGGCTTAGTTCTGCTCTAGTAACAAGCAAACCCCAAATCTCAGGGCTTTAAAGCATCAGGGATTTTCCTTCCTACCTGGCTACCTTCTGGGCAAATGTACTTAGTGCCATTAAGTACATTCACATGCAACCATCACCACATTTTCCCAGAACTTTCTCATCTGCACAAGGTGGAATGTGGTCCCCATCTTCCTCCCTCATCCCATGGCACCTATAATTCTACTTTTGTCTCTATGAGTTTGAGTCCTCTAAGGACCTCATAAAAATGGAGTCATATGGCATTTGTCCTTTTATGACTGGTTAATTTCACTCAGCATAATGTATTTAAGGGTCATCCATGTTGTAGCAGGTGTGAGAACTTCCTTTTATTAAAAAATTTAAGTAGTAAAAACACATAATAATATTTTCCATTTCAAGCATTTTCAGTGTGCAGTTCAGTAGTGTTAAGTACATTCACATTGTTATGCAAATATCTTCCAAGCCTTTTATCATATTCCAAAATTGAAACTCTATACCCAGTAAACACTAACTCCTGAATCCCTCTCCACCCACACTGGGCAACAACCATTCCATTTTCTATTTCTATGAATTTGACAACATTTTTTTTATTTGTAAATATATTTTAATTGATTTCAGAGAAGAAAGGAGAGGAAGAGAGAGAAAAAAACATCAATGATGAGAGAGAATCATAGATTGGCTGCCTCCTGCACATACTCCACTGCAAATTAAGCCCACAGTCCAGGTATGTGCCTTGACCAGAAATTGAACCATGATCTCCTGGTTCAAAGGTTGATGCTCAACCATTGAGCCACACTCGCCTGGCTGAATTTGACTACTTTAGATATGTCATATAAGTGAAACCATGCAGTAGTTGTCTTTTTGTGACTGGCATCTCTCACTAAGCACAATGTCAGCAACTCTCTCTCCTCTTTCAAATACCTATTTCTCTGTTGTATGTGCAATTCAAATGTCATCTCCTTCCATCAGGACCTTGACATCCCACAAATACAAGTATCATATTGGAAATCATTATGAATATGTTAAGAGCAGCTCAATGAAAAGAAAAGCAATCAATCTACAGGAGGGTGCCATAAAAGATGGTTATCAAAAAAAAGAACAGCTTTCTAGCTCTGTTAATTAATGAGTTAAGTCCCTGAAATCAAAATATCTTGAAGGAAAAAGTTCTAATTCTTTTCAGCCTAGAATAGGTAAGTGGGAGACAAGTGGCAGAGTGGGGATGTTTATATTTGGAAGGGCTTAACCCTCTAGTGTAGGATTTCCACATCTGCTCATTAAATATGTATTTACTCTCACTTTCTTCTCTAAGATCACTCAGCTGTTGATGGCAGATGTAGAAATAAAACTGTACTGAAGTAAAATTGACACAAATGGTAGACTCTATGCAGAGATGGCCCCAATTCTTTATCTGCTTTCATGTCTTTGGCAATGTGACTGTGAGTTCCAGAGGAGTATTCTTTTTCTCTACCTTTGAATCTGGGCTGGACTTAGGATTTTTTAGTTGTTTTGGCCAATAGAATATGGTGGAAGTGACTGTTTGCTTTACCGGGCGTTGGTGCATTTCCACTGCTCTCACTCAGAACCTTGGCTGAGCCACGTGAACAAACCCGGGGGGTGCCTTCCAGAGAAGGAGAGGACATACGGACAGAGCTCATTTATTCCAGCCAAGCCCCCCGCCCAGGTCAGTCACCATAGCTGAGCCCCTAATACATTAGAAAGGTCAGCAGAGACACCCCAGCTGACCCATAGTTGACTGCAGACTCATGATGAGACCAGCAGAGATCAGAAGACCACCCCACTATGAAAACTGATTGGGAAATAAAGGAATTATATTAAACTATTTGCTGTTAGGATGGCTTGTTATATAGGAATAGTGAATTGATACTATAATCAAAGCATAAAGAATTTAGGGAAATTATAATAATCTGCTACTTCTTACTTTTGGCATTTGTGCTGATATTTGAGGACAGCACTCACAATCATACTGTAATTCCAATACATTTTAGATAAAAGTGACTCCATTGAGGTCCCCTTCCAGGCAGTCAAGACAGGATGGAAGGACATGCATGTTTTTGCAAGAGAATCTGCACATAACTGGGCAGGATTCATCCTTTGACATAAAGATTGAAGATATTGCCCTCGCCAGTTTGCCTCAGTAATTAGAGCATCGTCCTGGGGAATGAAAGGTCCCATGTTCCATTCCAGTCAAGTAATGCCCATGTTTGGGGCTCAATCCCCAGTAGGGGAGTGCAGGAGGCATCCAATTAATGATTCTCTCTCATTATTGATCTTTCTCTCTCACCCTCTCCCTTCCTCTCTGAACTCAACAAAAATATGTATTTTTAAAAAGATTGAAGATATTCCCAAGCATAAAGATACTTATCGTGTGATAGTGAGATTGTTCAGTCACTTTCCATTTGGTGGATTTGAAAAAAAATTTAGAAAAGGGGAGATAGTGAATTTAGAACACTAGAAAGAATGACATTAGTAGAGAGCACATTTAAATCTTCAAGGAGCCCTGGCCTGTATGGTTCAGTTGGTTGAGCATCATCCCATGCACAGAAAGGATGCTGGTTCTATTCCCCCAGAGGGCATATTTCCAGGTTGTAGATTGTATCCCTGATTTTAATGTGTATGGGAGACAACTGATCAATATTTCTTTATCATATGGATGTTTCTCTCTTCTTCTCCTCCTCCTCCCCTTCCCCTCCCCCCTCCTCTCCTCCTCCTCCTCCTCCTCCTCCTCCTCCTCCTCCTCCTCCTCCTCCTCCTCCTTCTTCTTCTTCTTCTTCTTCTTCTTCTTCTTCTTCTTCTTCTTCTTCTTCTTCTTCTTCTTCTTCTTCTTCTTCTTCTTCTTCTTCTTCTTCTTCTTCTTCTTCTTCTTCTTCTTCTTCTTCTTCTTCTTCTTCTTCTTGTTCTTCTCTCTCTCTCTCCTGCTCACGTTTTTAAAATTATATAAACAAAAAGTTTTATAGCAGAAACAGTGAGAGAGTTGAGAAAGAAATCATAAAATATTCCACGTAATCTTTCACCCCAATAAATAAGGAGCCTTACACATGGACAGCATATTCCACACTTTATTAAGTACACAAATGTGGTGAAAATCAGTTTTGTACAGTAAAATATTGTACCGCTATTATTGCTTCATCACATTTAATGTCATCTCTGACTCTAATCATATTAGAGTGTATTTCATTTAGACTCTTCTTGGAAACATGTGTTTTATAGTCAATTGTTCCCAGTGGCTATGGTAGTCATGTGGACATACAGCTGAATAATATAATTAAAAGATAAGACCAGGAGACCAGCTATAAAACATACCAGCATGCTAAAGTCTCCATTATCAAGAAGAGCAGTAAAGGTAGTGCTATAAAAAAAATGAACAAATAAGTGAAAACTGTGGTTACAGATTTTCCTCTACAATAAAATTATGCAAATGATCTTAGTATCCAAGTATAATTTTGTCCATAAGGGTAGTATAATTCATGGCAATTATTTCAGTAAAACAATATAAAAATTACTTGGAATGAAATATGTCATAAGATAATAAATGATGCTAAAGTAATTCATGTTAATCTATGAGATAACTGAGAATTTCCAATTACGTCTAATCCAAAGACTGGCTTTATTTGTGTCAGAACTTCTGGCCCTGATGATTTGCACCTTGAATTCCTGGGCAATTCTTCAGCCTAGTACAGTTGGCCCTTGAAGAACTTACCTTCCAAGGAATCTTTGCAGGGCCCCTTTTATGTCGTTGTTCCTCAGACTGTAGATGAAGGGGTTCAGCATGGGTGTGACCACGGTGTACATCACTGAGGCTGTTGCACTTGAGTGTGAGCTCTGGGAAGCAGCAGAGCTGAGGTAAACGCCTAGGACTGTACCATAAAATAAGGAGACAACTGAGAGATGAGAGGCACAAGTAGAAAATGCTTTATACTTCCCATGAGCCGAAGGGATCCCACATATGGAGGAAATGATCTTGGAGTAAGAGTAAAGGATCCCAGACAGGGAACCACCACATAGCAGCCCAGCTGAAAAATACATTATAATGTTGTTAAGCAAGGTGTCAGAACAGGCAAGTTGGAGCACCTGATTGAGTTCACAGAAAAAGTGTGGGATTTCCAAGTCTGAGCAGAAGCGCAGACCCAACACCATTAAGCTTTCTAACAAGGAATTCAGGACACTCATGATCCAGGACACCAGAACCAGCAGTCCACAGAGCCGGGGGTTCATGATGACCATGTAGTGCAGGGGGTGGCAGATGGCCACATACCTGTCATAGGCCATCACAGTTAGAAGGAAGATGTCCGAACCTCCAAAGAGAAGGAAAAAATACATCTGTGTGATGCAGCCTTCATAGGTGATGACTTTGTTCTGTGTCTGGATGTTGATCAGCATCTTTGGGACGGTGGTGGAGGTGAAACAGATGTCTACCAAGGACAGGTTGGAGAGGAAGAAGTACATGGGCGTGTGGAGGTGGGAGTCTGAGCTGACGGCCAGAATGATGAGCAGGTTTCCAAACACAGTGACCAGGTACATGGAGAGGAAAAGCCCAAATATTAAGGGCTGTAGCTCCAGTGCCTGTGAAAGTCCCAGAAGAAGGAATTCTGAAATTTGTGTGTCATTGCCTGGTTCCATGTGTCAGAGGTGACTATCAGAAAATAGAAGAAATGAATAACTAAATGTCACATTATTAAGCATTTGTACCTGAGAATAAATGACACATTTATGTTTTAGAATCAAGAAAATAATTTCCATTTTTGGTGTGTGATTTGTTCCTCATTATGGTATCTCCATTGTCATTAGAATTTCCTTTTCCATCAACCTGTTCTTCAAACATAATGTATATTGCTGTTTTACTGGAGATATCTTTCATGCATTTGTGGAATATATATTGACTATAGAGTATAGACCATGTTCTGTTCAGAGTACGGGATGCTGAAAAATAAAGTCCCTATAAACTAATGATGAAGAAAGGATATTATCAAATTAAAAAATAATAAAATATATCCAATAGTTCAGCTTCTAAAACAAAAAGTAAATCACATTAAATGGAGAAAGTGGATACAGGGTGCTCTCTTTTATAGTGATTAGCCATGACAGGCCAACAGCAACACTTAACAGATACCTCAATGAAAACTAAGTGGGAGACAGGGGGGGGAAGTATTTGCCAGGCAGAAGGTGCAGCCAGTGCAAAGGCCCTAAGGAAGAAGATTGTTTAGAAAATCAGGGCTCAAAAGGAGCCAGAGTGTCAAGGAGAATGAGCACGGCAGAGCAGGATCAGAGATGGTGTCAGAGGATATTAAGAAACCAGGCGGCCTGCATTTTGCTTTTGTAACTTCAGGTCATGAGTGTCTTGTGCACACTATGAAAATCTTGCACTTATTAATCTGGTTGCAAAAGCATCTTGTGAATTGAAAAAGGATCTTATCCTTAGTATCTCCTCCTGGTAATAGAGTCACCTTGGAATATATCAGTCCAGGCACCCCTGCTCTGAGGACTGCTCTCACTTTACAAGGCACACACTCACACACACACACACACACACACACACACACACACACACACACACACTGAAGAACACCATGAACTCTTCATCTGTGTTATTTCCATGTCCTTCTCCCTCCCACACTATGTAGACTATGAGCAGATACAAGTCAAGGTATCCAGATCAAATAATATTTCCAAAAAGAATTTAGAAATAGCTTTTAGATATTCTTATAGTAAGCCTTCTATGAATGAATAAGCTTGGAGTTTCATATTGCTATGCACCTTTTCTGTCCTGTAGTTAAAAAAAATATAAACAGTAGTCTACTGAGCATAGAGGGAGAGATAGCAATAAAATGGATATTAGGAAGAAGAGAGGTCTAATTAGCTCAGGTAATCCCTGAGAGACAGTGAGTAAGAAAAATCTTCTTTGGACTCTGGAACATTTCCAACCCTAATTATACACCCTTTAAAGCCAAGCAAAACTAATAAAGAAGAAAAATTAATTTGACTAAAATACAAAGGCAGAACCCATGGACACAGATAGTAGGGGAGTGAGGGCATGTGCTGGGGGTGGGGGGTGGGGTGACCAGGGAGAGGTCAATGGGGGAAACAGGAGACCTATGTAATACTTTAAACAATAAAGAATTTAAAATAAAATACAATATATTTATAGATATATGATGTAACTACCCCAAGTGAAAACTGACCTAAAAATTTAACCAATAACTCACAAAAGAAAATATATAAAAGCAACACTAGTTGGATATTTTTGACCAATAAGTTTTTATATGGTTGATGGTAGATGAGAGAAGCCCTTACTCACTTTTCTTATTTGGCATCTCGGCTTTCCTTGGATTTTGGGTTTGATCTCATGTTTGTACAAATCAATGGGCATAGTTTAATTCTGGTTGTGGTCTTCATCCAACATGCAAAGGCCTCCTAGGACATGATCAATAAGTTCTGCAAATGCTATGATGATCCATCCTGCTACACTGAGTAACTTTCTTCATATGATTTTAGCCTGAGCACATTGTCATGCAAACATTTTTTCATTGTACTCTGTCTTCACCTTCACACTGCCAGATCCACACAAGCAGGGCTTCACCCGTTTTGTTCACCTTTGTATTTTCACAAATGTTTCTGAATATATGCGCACTTATATAGGAACACATTTAAGTAAATGAGAAGTTATAAAATGAAAAGCATGACAGAGAGATGAAACCTGGTTAAACAGAGTGAATTGGAAGCAACTGTATTAAAGAAAATTGAGTGGAGCATCAAAAACTAACCAAAACAAGATGTAATAAATAGCAATAATTTAGGGTTACCAACAGGAATTAGTAGTCAAATTGGCAGTGGCATAGACATAGAAGATAATCTATAATGTTTCTAGAAATTGTGACAAACAGCAGATTCTCCATGGTTATTTGTTGAGTGAATCAGGAATTAGGTCCAGTTTATAAGTACATTGAATATATGGTAAGGTTGCATTTCAGTATTTGGAAACATTGAATTGTTGAATAAAAACTGGAAAAATATCAACCTGGAAATAAATGAAGTTGTTCTCCTACCTCAGTCACATCATAAAAAATCAGAGGGATTGCTTACTCACTGTTAAGTGTAACCAGTTCAGGTGAAATGATAGAAAACTGCACATTAATACGTGTGTGTGGGCAAAACCATTGTAATTAAGTCAGCAGACTTAGAAGTAATGAGACAGACATATTTAACTAAATTGAATGTAAAAAAATTTTATGGCCAAAATATCCCCCAAAGTCAATTGAAAAATAATTTATATTTATATTAATTGTTAAGTTTTAATTCCATAGAATTTATTGGGGTACCATTGGTTAACAAAATTACATAGTATTCAGGTGTACATTACTGTAATATGTCATATGTATATGTGTTCATCATCCCTAGTCAAGCCTCCTCCCATTAATGTTGATCTCCCTGTTTACCTCCTCTACCTCCCCCACCATAATAATGTTTAGAAATCATTTAAAAGGCTGATAATGAAATAATAATAGGCATATAAAATAACATTCAAATTAGCAAGACCATAAAATATATGAATCTTTGATCAAACTCAGAAAAAGTTCAGAAAACAATAAAAAAATTCACATCTCTCAGCCTGGGGAAAGCCTTAAAAAGGTGTCACATTGACCGGGATTGGAACTTGCAAACAGGTAGCTAAGGGGTACTCTATTTTCTTTTCTGGCAGAACTATAATGTGCTACAACATTGGCAAACCAACCTGAAGACAGCTATAAGTATTATAAGTATATATATTCTTTCAGTCATGCTTTCTCAGTCTCTGCACTATTGACATTTTGCGCCAGATCATTGTCTGTGGTCTGGTCTCTCCTGTGCATCCCTGGACTCTACCTACACTTCCCATGTGACAGACAGAAATGTCTCTGAACATTGCTGAATGTCCCCTGGAGAACAACACTGCCTCTCTTTGAGAACAAGAATTTTAATGTAACAGCCTCAGAATATTTTTGTATAATTATTATAGTAGCAATGCATTGAGAAAGTATATGGAAGGCTTTTAAGTGCAAATAACAGTCATATCATAAAATATTATGTGCACATGGTAATCATGACTTGGCATCATATTAGTTGATTGGAGGAAAGGTTATAAGGTATTGAGTAATAAGGAAGAGTGGGAACATAGAAAAAAAGAGTGTACAACACATAAAGAGAATTTCTGATGGGCACAGGATGCTATGTATGCATCTGTACAAATGCATATGAGTGTATATGTATGAATAACCCAAAAGAAAAGTTTTTTTAAGGTTAAGAATTTATGGACTAGAGATTATAAAAGGAATAAAATTAAGTTAAGTATAGTAATTACAAAAGAACTATATTAAACAAAATTAAGTGAGAATCAAATTAATCTTTAGAAAGACAGTTAATAATAATAACTTAATAACATCAACATGGGCAACCAATTCCAACTTAAATTTCCAATAACTTTGAAATAAAAGAATATTATAGAATGGCTTTTTAAAAAATGTATATTTTATTGATTTTTTTTTTTTTTACAGAGAGGAAGGGAGAGGGATAGTTAGAAAAATCTATGAGAGAGAAACGTTGATCAGCTGCCTCCTGCACATCCCTGCCCACAACCAAGGTACATGCCCTTGACTGGAATCAAATCTGGGACCCTTCAGTCCGCAGGCTGATGCTCTAACAACTGAGCAAAACTGCCCAGGGCTAGAATGGCTTTTTAAAAATATATTTTTATTGATTTCAGAGAGGAAAGAAGACAGAGAGACAGAGAGAGAGAAAGAGAGAGAGAGAGAAACATAAATGATGAGAGATAGTCATTGACTGGCTGCCCTCCACAGACCTACCAATGGGGACCAAGCCTGCATCCCAGGCAGTAACCAGGAATCAAACCATGACCTCCTGGTTCATAGGTCGATGTTCAACCACAGAGTAATGCTGTCTGGGCTAGAATGGATTTTAAATTTGGAAGAAAGCAGTATATAAGTTATAGTTTCTTCTTATTTGAAGATATTAGATTCTATTATGCTAATGAGGGTAAAGTTAATCTTTAGTAAATACAAAAGAGAATGCCTTCCAGAGGATCATAGAAGATGATGCCTGTTTTGTAAATAGAGCTAACAACAAAAGGCCAAAAAGAACAAAAAGGGGAAGATGGAGATGTGAAACAAGTTGGCAATGTGTGTAGGGCTGTTTATTAGCACTGCATACACAGAAGAACATTCACTTTCCTTTAGGAGCTGAATCTTTTCATTAAGAAAAGAAGAATTGGGGGGCGTCATTTGGGGGACAAGGAGACATATGTAAAACTTTAGACAATAAAAAAAGAAAAGTAAAAATTAAAGAGCAAAGGAGAGAATACAATATGACTGATGACAGATTTGAGCCCACGCTATTAATAAACACTCACAATTGCCCGCATATAAACACATGAAGTACTCAATGACAAACAACAATGTGGGTGAAAGAAACCTCCAATTCCTTATTTAGAAGAATGCAATCAAAAACAGGAATAAAGACATGCTAACCCCACTACACTAACATCAGGATATTACAGACGACTTACAAGAGAGAAAACAAATGAATAACCCACAAATATATTCAGATCACAGGTGATGAAGTAATTGAAAAGTTTAACTATTTAGCACACCCCTTGATACTTATCAAATATATTCTTTTTCATGGAAATTGAATACCAGAGTGAAAGAAGCTCCTGTGGAATGTATGTCTTATGAACTACAGTTGTAAGGTAATATTTCAAGAAACATATTGGACCTGGATCTTTCTCATCAATGGAAACATAGTTGAATAGACGCCATGATAAAAATAAAGAACTGCCCTCACTTGACTGGACATCCCTCCATACCTACTGCTCTATTTTCCTACTCCCTTTAGTTGCAAAACTCACTGTACACATTCTACTTGTACTTGAATTACTTAATGCCTCAGATTACCACCTCTAATTGGTCTTTCATCAGTTAAATATCAGCAATTAGTTCAATGTTCACTTCTTCTTTTAGCATCATAAATCAGTCATTAATTAGTTAATCAGGCAAACAGACAACCATAGGCTGGTGCCTGTCAAGAGACCTCAGGTACATGTGCTTGGCTTTGACTCTCTCTGACTCTGTCCTGTAGTTCCTACTGGACCACTGGACTCACCTGATTGGGAACTCTGAGGGGAAGGTCTTCATGGGAAAGTCCAACCTCCTGGATGGGTGATGCTGGAGACTGAAGCTCTCTGCCCAGACAAGACAGCAGGAAGGAGGCAAACACAGGTCTCCCAGACAAACTCAGGATTCCAAAAGCAACAACCAGGTCCCATCCAGCCCAAGGTGACACATGCTGTAAGCCTAGAGATGTTTGCAGCTCCCTATGTCTGCTCATTAGGTACATTTCTGTCTTGTTACTCCAACTTCTAATCACCTGATTTCCCTGTGGGTCTGGACAGAAGGGAATGTTTTCCTGAAGATTCTGTGTTTCCAAAACACCAGCTTAGAATTAAAGTGAGTCCAGTTTCACTAGTTCATCTTTATAACATTTGTTGTGTATCAAAGGACTAACATCCCAGCACCTTATCCCAATCCTGATTTAAAATTTTTCCAAATTGAGGACTGAGGATGTAGTATGGATTAGAAAACTTGAATCTCCAAATATTGAGTTGTGGTAGGGATACAGGCCCTGATATCTACAGAAAAATTGCTATTTTTCTTTTCAACAAGGGGGAGAACTAAGTTCCTTTGTTATAAATTTTGAGTGTTACTCAATGGGCTTTATGACACATTAGCCAAAAGAATTTGGCATTTCAACCTTATATCACAAGTTAAGAGCTGTAATTTAGTCCTTCACTGTGAAATAATTGTTAATTATAAGAAACATATTTAGATTTTTTTGCACTCTAATTTAAGCTTGGAATAGGAAAGTAAATAGACTCTTCCCTGTAGCCTCCAGGACAGTGGTTCTCAACCTGTGGGTCGCGACCCCTTTGGGGGTCGAATGACCCTTTCACAGGGGTAGCCTAAGACCATCGGAAAACACATATATAATTACATATTGTTTTTGTGATTAATCACTATGCTTTAATTATGTTCAATTTGTAACAATGAAATTGGGGGTCACCACAACATGAGGAACTGTATTAATGTGTCATGGCATTAGGAAGGTTGAGAACCACTGCTCCAAGAGAAATGTAGCCCTGCAAACATCTTGATTTTAGCCCACTGAGACCCATTTCCTGTTTCTGTCATCAGGAACTGTAAGAGCATGACTGTGTTTGTTTTAAATCACTCAGGTGGTCATTTTACATTAGCATTAAAAAGTGAATACACCTTTATCCAATGAATTTCTCTTCAGGAAGCTGAGATCAAGTGTCTCAATTCATTCATTTAGCCTCCCCTGGGTAAAGGCATTTTGAGCTGTAATCCCCCCTTAAGTAAATCAAATTTCTAAATCAGTTTGGAGATATTTGACCACTTTAGCTGGTAATTTGTTATTGCATAAATGCGAATGTGCTCCCAATTTTGGTGCCTTTGAGGCATTAACATAGGAAAAGTAATTCATCATTTAAGTTCATGTCTACCATTTACTTTAAATATTCATGTCTATATTTTTACATTTTTCATTTTGTGTTAATTCAAAAATTCATTCTTTTCATTCCTATCTTCTTTATTTTTATTATTATTTATTTAATTTTATTGGGCTGACATTAGTCAACATGAACATATAGGTTTCATGTGTGGATTACTAAATTACAAAATCTGTATATAGGACCATGTGCCCACCACCCAAAGTCAAATCTTCTCCTGTCACCTCATATTGGGACCCCTTTCTTCCCCCACACCCCTCCCTCTGGCAACCACCACACTGCTGTTTGTGTTCATAAGTTTCAGTTTTATATTCAACAAATGAGTTAAATCATATAATTCTTAGCTTTCTCTGTTTGACTTGTTTCACTTCGCATAATGTTGTCCAGGCCCATCCATGTTGTTGTAAATGATGCTATTTCATCCTTTCTTATGGGCCGTATAGTACTCCATTGTGTATATATACCACACCTTCTTTACTCAGTCTTCTAATGTAGGGCACTTTGACTGTTTCTAACTCTTGGCCACCATGAATAATGCTGCAATGAACAAAGGGGTGCATATATCTCTGCGTATAAGTGATTTCGAGTTTTTGGGGTATATACCCAGGAGTGGGATTGTTGGGTTGTATGGTAGCTCTATTTTTAATTTTTTGAGGAATCGCCAGACTGCTTTCCATAGTGGTTATACCAATCTACATTCCCACTGTCAATGAATGAGGGTTCCCTTCACACTTCAGAGCTACGATAATCAAAACAGCATGGTATTGGTAGAGAAACAGATACACAGATCAGTGGAACAGAATAGAGAGTGCAGCTATAAAACAACACATGTACGGACAGATAATTTTCGACAAAGGATCCAGAAATGCACTTTAGAGTAAAGATAGTCTTTTCAATAGGAAAATTGGAAAGCCGCATGCAAACGAATGCAACTGGATTTCAGTTTGCCTCCTCTATTTTCTTTAAATTTCTCTTAGGTTTACTTTCAACATAAAATATGTGCTTATAAATGAATCTGTGTTTTTGTTCATATAAGTGGGTGAGTTTGTTTGAAATAAAAATGTATATTGATAAGCACACATATACATACACATTTTTCCTTGGAACATTTTATTTGGGCTCAATGAAAAATGGCCATATACCTCATTTATTGCTTGCAACATTCGTCTGAAGTTATGTTTACTATTCCCAATGCAAATGTTGCAAGCAATAAGTGAGATATTTGGCCATATTTCATTGGAAATTTAGGCTCAGGTATATTAAATGTTTAACAATTACTATAAGAAGCCACTAAAATTTATTGTGTACTTTCTTGACATGTACAAATGAAATATGAGCCCTAGCCAGTTTGGCTCAGTGGATAGAGCATCAGCCCAAGGACTGAAGGATCCTGGGTTTGATTCCAGTCTAAGGCACATATCTAATTTACAGGCTCGTTGCCCAGCCCTGGTCTGGGTGCAAGAAGGAGGCAATCAATCAATGTGTCTCTCTCAAGTGGATGTTTCTCTCTCTGTCTCTCTCCTTCCATTCCACTCTCTCTAAAAATCAAAGGAAAAATATTCTCATTTAAAGATGTATATATATACTAGAGGCCCGATGCATGATGATTCATGCAAGAATGGGCCTTCCTTTCCCTGGCTGCTGTTACTGCCTTCGCTCTGGTTGGAGCCGCCTTTCCCCCTTTGCTCTGGCCCTGAGCTGCCTTTCCACCTTCCCATGCTGCCCAGAGGCCCAGAGCTGCTGGGACAGTACAGAATGCCTGTGTCATCGCCATGGCAACGATGCAAGCTTCCCAAACCCACCCCAGCCGCTCAGTGTCTGCATATGCAAATTAACCTACCATCTTTTGTTGGATTAATTTGCATACTCACTCCTGATTGGCTGGTGGGCATCGTGAAGGTACTGTCAATTTGCATCTTTCTCTTTTATTAGTGTAGATATATATATATAATGGAAACATGAGGTATGGACTGCAATTTTTGTAGATTTTTAGTCATCAAATTGTGAATTTTAATCATGTTCCATTTACATTATGTAATTATACTTCAAAAAAACCTAGAAGGAAAAAAGCCAGGATCTAGAGCTCGGTAGCTGGAGTTATCTCTTCTACCTGGGAAAAAAGCTACCGTATTTGCCGGCGTATAAGACGATTTTTTGGCCCTGAAAAATATGCCTCCAAGTGGGGGGTCGTCTTATACGCCAGGTACACTTCAGATAGACTGCCCATAGTGCTTGCCCCGTGCCATAGTGGCCTCCCGATGCCCGCCCACTTCATTCCACATACCGTTCAGGTATCAGCAGCGCTGCTGGGTGTATGCTCGGCTGTTATGCGATTTTGCTGTTATGCGATTTTACCACACTCGCAAAATCGCACACAGCCGACCATACACCCAGTATGATAGCGCAAAATCGATGGCGAATCGCGATACCATACTGGGTGTATGGTTGGCTGTGTGCGATTTTGCGAGTGTGGTAAATTCGGGTTACCGTATATTTCTTTACATATGCATTGAAGATTCGCGATTTTGCGCTATCATGGTGCCTGTTAGAATGTTGAAGAGCTCGCACTTGCGCACTAGTGAGGTCCCAGGGAGATGCTGATGCAAGGGTGGACCAGACTGCTATAGTGACAGGGCGGGCAAACAGGGAGCAGGGACCAATCAAATCAGGCTTTGTATACAGCCAACAGCCAACCACAATACTGCCCCATTGTACAGTACAGCATAGAAAATGTCGACCAGTCAAACCCCTATCATCCCTATCATGGCACCAAGATGTCGTTGATGAACTTTTAATATCAGATGATGAAGAGGAGTTTGAAGGCTTTTAAGGTGAAACTGTCACGCCAGCAAACTTGCTAGGGACTTGCCCGGCACTTGCTCTCTCCCTCTATTTGTTATCTTACTTCTATCATTGACAGTCCCTCTAGGTTGTGGGCTGCTTGCCTGTGTTCCTGAGAAGCATCTACGGTACCAGTCTATAGAGTGTGTTTTCTTTAGTGAATTACCGGTATGTTTACTGGTAATAAACTTGCACTGTTTTATGTATATGTTTGATTACATACAGCCTTGTGACAGTTTTCCTGCATGTCATAAGCATTTGAATATAAATTAAAATGTTAAAATCAAATCTGATATTGTTTTACCTTTTATTTGGTGTGTGGAAGGTGTGCGGAAGAGGGGGTAGTCTTATACGGCGAGTATGTAACAAACTCTGTATTTTGAGTGGAAATGTTAGGGGGTCGTCTTATACGCCCAGTCGTCTTATACGCCGGCAAATACAGTAAGTTTCATGGATATAGGAACAGTAGAAGTAAAATAAGGCATTTCACACTCAGTACACTTTCTTTTCTTTAAGATATATGATACAACTAAATATAGGAACAGGGTAAACTGATGATATACTGCTTCAAGGGAGAAGATCACCATGGCCACACACATCATGAATGAGACGTAAAAAACACATGTAGAGACTCACAACTGAGTATAGACTCAGAAAGAGACCTGCAGAGTTCAGAAAAGCTCCCCACCACGCAATCACACTTGGTAATAATGGCATTATCCTATATAATAAAAGCCTAATATACAAAGTGTCTGACCTTTCAGACTTCTACCAGTCCCTATGACGTGCACTGACCACTGGGGTCAGACGCTCTGACCAGTAGGTTAGCTTGCTACTGGGGTCTGGCCATTGGGTCTGGGTGAGATGGGTCTGACACATCCTGGAGCCCTCCTCTGGTCCCTCCCTGGCCCCGATCATGCACTGGTGGGATCCCTCAGCCTGGCCTGCACCCTCTCACAATCTGGGACACCTCGAGGGATGTCAGAGAGCCGGTTTCAGCCCAATTGCCACAGACCAGGATGAGAGACCCTGCCAGTGCATGAATCCATGCACCAGGCCTCTAGTATTAAATAATTTGCTTGTAGTATGGCTTGTCAGGCAGCAATAGCTTACTGATACAATAATCAAGGTAAATTAAGTGAGGACAGTAATTATCTGTTGTTGATTATTGTCTGCACTAGTTCTTTTTTTTCTGAATTATAACTGTTTTAATTAACTGATAAATATGGAACTTTGTAGCCTATAAACAAATAATACATATCCTTTTTAAGCACCCATGGAACATTGTCAAAAGTCATTATCTTCTTAGCCACACATTTCAAAACATCAGAAGAAAAAGTTAAAATACATTCTCTAACTACAAGGCCATAAAACTCAAGTAAAAAGAACTTTTTGGGAAAATTTTTAAAGTAATCTGTTCAATTGCAACTTGGTCAAAAGAGAATTATTCAAACTACTATTTAAATTATTACAGTGATCCCAGACGGTATGGCTCAGTAGTGGAGCATTAACCCATGAACCTGAAGGTTGTGCTTCAATTGATTTGAGTCCAGGTCAGAGCACAGGCCTGGGCCTCCAACTTGATCCCCAGTAGGGGGCATGCAGGAGGCAGCCCATCAATGATTCTCTCTCATCATTGATGTTTCTATGTTCCTCTCTCTTCCTCTTTGAAATCAATACAAATATATTTAGAAAAAAAGAAGATTACAATGACAGCTCTATATGTCAAAAATCAGGGTGTGACCAATGTTGTAATCAATTGAAAAATATCTTTAAAGTTTTTCATTTAAAAAAATAAAGCATGAAATTAAATTGAATTCCTTAAAAGAACAAAACAAATTTCAGGAGAGCAGACTAAGTACATAACAAAGACAAAGCCAGGAATTAATTATTTAAAAACAGAATTTATAAATCCAAACTATACTGATATTTAATAAATATAATCAAGAAAAAAAGTTAGGAAACACAAACAAAATTAGAAATTTTAAGGGAGAATAACACTTTTTTTTCCTTAAAATGTGCGTTTTATTGATTTTAGAAAGAGAAAAAAAGGGAGAGGGAGAGATGGAAACTTTGATCAGCTGCCTCCTACACTGGGGATAGAGCCAGAAACCCAGGCATATGCCCTGATGGGGAATCAAACCTCTCAGTGCGTGGGACAACACCCAGCCAATTGAGCCACAGCAGCTAGAGCACTTAACATTTTTAATATTATTTATTTGTATTCTTATTCTTATTTCTTAGAAGACGGCATTCATTGTTACTATGTTAGTTTATTTCAGATAAATGTATTGAAAAACTCTCATTGGGGGTTCATGTCCCTGTAACCAAAAGAGGTGGAAAGAACATATATGTTTGGGTAGGAAAACTGGTGGCCCTGTTTTATACAACCAAACAAGAATGCAATTTCACTCCTGACTCATTCTTTGATTTTAAAGGATGAATAGAATTCTGAGCATCATAGAGATATATAATGGATGAAACTGATAATGATCATTCACCATTCCTTCCATCGTTATGAACAACTTAGAAGGAGGGAATCTATGTTCTTAGAGTAATCAAAGAGTCACAGTATAGGAAGCACTGAAAAATATCAAGGAGACACATTAAGATAATTCAATAAAACATAGGGGAAAACCAACCAATATTTAATCATATGCATAAACCCCCTTAAAAATGGGCATCATTCCTCCATCTTCCAATGAATAGATGCATAAGATGAAGAATAAATATTTTACATATAAATACAATGTGTGATATAAAAATTTACCTCATCAGATTGAATTAGCCTGTGATTTTAAGGTTGTATTGGGTTAAACTATTTATCAAAATTTATCTTTCAATGAAGAGTACTCTTGGAGTCTTAGATGTGATAATCATTTTGCAAATGGCTAAGTTAGGAAAATGAACACTGAGCTGAAAGAGAAGAGGATCCTAATGAGGAGAATAAAACCCAGTGACCACTTATTAAATACACTGGTGGGTCAGAGTCTACATTATCAGGAACAGCAGTTGAGATAGTGATATACAAAAGAATGTCAGTCATAAAAGTGAACAACTGAGGTCTCAGAATTGCCTCTCTTACACAACTGTATAAATTGCCTGTTACTGGTAATTGTAGTTTTTCCATAGGAGTAGTGCAATTCAGTATGATTCTTTTAGTAAAAAAAAAAGAATATTTTACATAATATATGTCATTTGAGAACAATTATTCTAAAAATATCCATATTGCCTCATTAGGTAAATATAATTTTCCAAATATATCTGATGCATGATGGAAATAAATTTAAGAAAGTAGAAAAACAACAAAGAGAAAAGCTGTTGAATATCCAAGAGAGCAAAGAACGTAATTGAGTTACAAATGTTGAATAGAGAAGACAAGGTCAAAGAAACAAAAAGTCCAGGAAATAAATAGAAAGAGCAAGTTTTACTCTCATAGTCTGAAGATCATCATGTCTGAGTCTTTGACCTCTGCCATCATGGGCACATCTTCAGTCTTAGGACAATTGTCCTGCTTGTAGTTTTCTTCCCAAAGATTCCTTTCAGAGCCTTTTTGATGTCCTTGTTCTGGAGACTGTAGAATACCCCTGAAAATACATCCAGCGTATCAGATATTTACATTACGATTCATAACAGTAGCAAAATTAGTTATGAAGTAGCAATGAAAATAATTTTATGGTTGGGGGTCACCACAACATGAGGAACTGTATTAAAGGGTCGCGGCATTAGGAAGGTTGAGAACCACTGCTAGATGAAGGGTACAGCATGGGTGTGACCATGATGTACACACTGAGTCAATTGCACTTGACTGTGAGATGTGGGTAGGCTGAGGTACATACCTAGCATCATACAATAAAATAAGGAGACAACCAAGCAAGGATGCGGAGAAAAAGGAACCCTCATGCACTGCTGGTGTGAATGCAGACTGGTGCAGCCACTGTGGTGAACAGTACGGAGTTTCCTCAAAAAACTAAAAATGGAACTCCCATTTGACCCAGTGATCCCACTTCTAGGAATATATCCCAAGAAACTAGAAACACCAATCAGAAAGGATATATGCACCCCTATGTTCATAGCAGCACAATTCACCATAGCTAAGATTTGGAAACAGTTTAAGTGCCCATGAGCAGATGAGTGAATTAAAAAACTGTGGTACATCTACACAATGGAATACTACGGGGTGGTAAAAAAGAAGGAATTCTTACCACTTGCAACAGCATTGATGGACCTGGAGAGCATTATGCTAAGTGAAATAAGCCAGTCAGAGAAAGAAAAATATCACATGATCTCACTCATTTATTGAATACAATGAACAACACAAACTGATGAACAAAAACAGATCCAGAGACAGAGAAGCATCAATCAGACCGTCAAACCTCAGAGGGAAGGTAAAGAAGGGTGGGGGTAAGGGGAAGAGATCAACCAAAGGACTTGTATGCATGCATATAAGCCTAACCAATGGACACAGACAACATGGGGGTGAGGGCATGACTGGGGGAGGAGGTTCGTAGGGTAATGGGGGGATGAGGACACATGGAATACTTTAATCAATAAAGAAATTTAAAAAACAAAAGTGGAGTCATATGGTATTTGTCCTTTCATGACTGGTTAATTTCACTCAGCATAATGTATTTAAGGGTCATTCATGTTGTAGCATGTGTGAGAACTTCCTTTTATTAAAAAATTTAAGTGGTAAAGACACATAATAACATTTTCCATTGTAACCAGTTGCAGTGTGCAGTTCAGTAGTGTTAAGTACATTCAAATTGTTGTGCAAACATCCTTCAAACCTTTTTTTCATATTCTAAAATTGAAACTCTATACCTACTAAACACTAACTCCTGAATCCCTCTCCTCCCATACCTGGAAACAACTTTTCTATTTCCTGTTTCTATGAATTTGACAACTTTTTTTTATTTGTAAATATATTTTTATTGATTTCAGAGAAGAAGGGTGAGGAAGAGAGAGAGAAACATCAATGATGAGAAAGAAACATAGATTGGCTGCCTCCTGCACACACCCCACTGGGGATCAAGCCCACAATCCAGGTATGAGCCTTGAACCAGAAATTGAATCATGATCTCTTGGTTCATAGGTTCACACTCAACCACTGAATCACACTGGCCTGGCTGAATTTGACTACTTTAGATATGTCATATAAGTGAAACCATGCAGTAGTTGTCTTTTTGTGACTGGCATCTCTCTCTGAGCATAAGGTCAGCAACTCTCTCTCCTCTTTCAAATACCTATTTCTCTGTTGTATGTGCAATTCAAATGTCATCTCCTTCCATCAGGACCTTGACATCCCATAAATACAAGTATCATATTGGAAATCATTATGAATATGTTAAGAGCAGCTCAATGAAAAGAAAAGCAATCAATCTACAGGAGGGTGCCATAAAAGATGGTTATCAAAAAAAGAACAGCTCTCTAGCTCTGTTAATTAATGAGTTAAGTCCCTGGACTCAAAATATCTTGAAGGAAAAAGTTCTAATTCTTTTCAGCCTAGAAATGGTAAGTGGGAGACAAGTGGCAGAGTGGGGATATTGACATTTGAAGGGGCTTGACCCTCTAGTGTAGGATTTCCACATCTGCTCATTAAATATGTATTTACTCTCACTTTCTTCTCTAAGATCACTCAGCTGTTGAGGACAGATGTAGAAATAAAACTGTACTGAAGTAAAATTTACACAAATGGTAGACTCTATGCAGAGATGGCCCTAATTCTTTATCTGCTTTCATGTCTTTGGCAATGTGACTGTGAGTTCCAGAGGAGTAGTCTTTCTCTCCACCTTTGAATCTGGGCTGGACTTAGGATTTTTTAGTTGTTTTGGCCAATAGAATATGGTGGAAGTGACAGTGCGCTTTACCAGGCCTTGGTGCATTTCCACTGCTCTCACTCAGAACCCTGGCTGAGCCATGTGAACAAACCCGGGGGGTGCCTTCCAGAGAAGGAGAGGACAAGCAGACAGAGCTCATTTATTCCAGCCAAGCCCCCCGTCCAGGTCAGTCACCTAAGCTGAGCCCCTAATACATTAGAAAGGTCAGCAGAGACACCCCAGCCAACCCATAGCTGACTGCAGACTCATGATGAGACTAGCAGAGATCAGAACACCACCCCACTACACAAACCCATTGGAAAATAAAGGAATTATATTAAACTATTTGCTTTTAGGATGGCTTGTTATATAGCAATAGTGGATTGATATTATAATCAAAGCATAAAGAATTGAGGGGAACGTAGAAGGAAGTGAAGCGCTGCAGAAGGGAGCAAAGTAGAGGTGGCAGAGACAGGAAAGGAGCCAAGGCGGTGGAGGCGGGAAGGAAAAAAAAAAAGAATTGAGGGAAATTATAAGAATCCGCTACTTCTTACTTTTGGCATTTGTGCTGATATTTGAGGACAGCACTCACAATCATACTGTAATTCCAATACATTTTAGATAAAAGTGAGGTTCCCTTCCAGGCAGTCAAGACAGGATGGAAGGACATGCTTGTTTGTGCAAGAAAATCTGCACATAACTGGGCAGGATTCATCTTTTGATCATGAAGATTGAAGACATTGCCCTCGCCTGTTTGCCTCAGTATATAGAGCATCGTCCTGGGGAATGAAAGGTCCCACATTCCATTCCAGTCAAGGAATGTCCATGTTTTGGGCTCAATCCCCAGTAGGGGTGTGCAGGAGTCAGTCAATTAATGATTCTCATTATTGATGTTTCTATCTCTCTCTACTTCTCCCTTCCCCCCTGAAATCAGTGAAAATATATACTTTTAAAAAAGATTGAAGATATTCCTGAGTATAAAAATACTTATTGTGTGGCAGTGAGGTTGTTCACTCACTTTTCCTTTGGTGGATTTGAAAAAAATATAGAAAAGGGGAGATAGTGAATTTAGAAAACTAGAAAGAGTCACATAGTAGGGGGCACATTTAAAGCTTTCAAGGAGCCCTGGCCTGTGTGGCTCAGTTGGTTGAGCATCATCATCCCATGCACAGAAGGGTTGCTGGTTCTATTCCCAGTCAGGGCACATTTCCAGGTTGTGGATTGGATTCTTGATTTTAATGTGTGTGGGAGACAACGGATCAATATTTCTCTCTCATATGGATATGGATCTTTCTCTCTTCTCTCACTTGCTCACTTTTAATAATTATATAAAAAGAAAATTGTATAGCAAAAACAGTAAGATGGTTCAGAAAAGAATCATAAAATATTCCACGTAATCGCCACGTAATCTTTCACCCCAATAAATAAGGAGCCTTACCCATGGACAACATATTCCACACTTTATTAATTAAACAAATGCCATGAAAACCAGTTTTGTACAGTAAAATATTGTACCACTATTATTGCTTTATGACATTTAAGGTCATCTCTGACCCTAACTATATTATAGTGTATTTCATTGTAGACTCTTCCTGAAAACATGTGTTTGATAGCCAATTTTACCAGTGGCTATGATAGATAGGCATGTGAACACACAGCTGAATAATAGAATGTAAAGATAAAACCAGGAGACCAGCTATAAAACACACTAAGATGTTAAAGTCTACATTACCAAGAAGAGCTGAAAAGGTAGTGCTATAGAAAATAATGATGAACAAATAAGTGAGAACTATGGTCTCAGATTTTCCTTTACAATAAAATTATGCAAATGACCTTAGTATCCAAGTATAATTTTGTCCATAAGGATAGTATAATTCATGGCAATCTTTCATTGAAAACACTAGAAAAATTACTTGGAATGAAATATGTCATACGATAATAAATGATGCTAAAGTAATTCATGTTAATCTATGAGATAACTGAGAATTTCCAATTATGTCTAGTCCAAAGATTGGGGTTATTTGTATCAGAACTTCTGGCTCAGAGGATTTACACCCTGCATTCCTGGGCAATTCTTCAGCCTAGTAAAGTTGGCCCTTGAAGAGCTTACCTGCCAAGGAATCTTTGCAGGGCACCTTTTATGTCCTTGTTCCTCAGACTGTAGATGAAGGGGTTCAGCATGGGTGTGACCACGGTGTACATCACCGAGGCTGTTGCACTTGAGTGTGAGCTCTGGGAAGCAGCAGAGCTGAGGTAAACACCTAGGACTGTACCATAAAATAAGGAAACAACTGAGAGGTGAGAGGCACAGGTCGAAAATGCTTTATACTTCCCATGAGCTGAAGGGATTCCTCGTATGGAGGAAATGATCTTGGAGTAAGAGTAAAGGATCCCAGAAAGGGGACCACCACATAGCAGCACAGCTGAAAAATACATCACCATGTTGTTAAGAAAGTTGTCAGAACAAGCAAGTTGGACCATCTGGTTGAGCTCACAGAAAAAGTGTGGGATTTCCAAGTCTGAGCAGAAGGACAGCCTCAACACCATTAAGCTATGTAACAAGGAAACCATGGCACCAATGATCCAGGACAGCAGAACCAGCAGTCCACAGAGCCGGGGGTTCATGATGACCATGTAGTGCAGGGGGTGGCAGATGGCCACATACCTGTCATAGGCCATCACAGTCAGGATTAAGTTGTCCAACACTGCAAAGAGTATGAAAAAATACATCTGTGTGATGCAGCCTTCATAGGTGATGACTTTGCTTTGTGTCTGGATGTTCACCAGCATCTTTGGGATGGTGTTGGAGGTAACACAAATGTCTATCAAGGACAGGTTGGAGAGGAAGAAGTACATGGGTGTGTGGAGGTGGGAGTCTGAGCTGACAGCCAGGATGATGAGCAGGTTTCCAAACACAGTGATCAGGTACATGGAGAGGAAAAGCCCAAATATGAGGGACTGTCGTTCCAGTGCCTCTGAAAATCCCAGGAGAAGAAATTCTGAAATTTGTGTGCCATTGCCTGGTTCCATGTGTCAGAAGTGACTATCAGAAAATAGAAGAAATGAATAACTAAATGTCACATTAGTAAGCATTTGTACCTGAGAATAAATGATACATTTATGTTTTAGAATCAGGAAAATAATTTCCATTTTTGGTGTGTGATTTGTTCCTCATTATGGAATCCCCATTGTCATTTGTCATTAGAATTTCCTTTTCCATCAACCTGTGCTTCAAACATAATGTATACTGCTGTTTTACTGGGGATATCTTTCATGCATTTGTGGAATATATATTGACTATAGACCATGTTCCCGGCACTGTTCAGAGTACGGGATGCTGAAAAATAAAGTCTCTATAAACTAATGATGGAGAAAAAATATTATCAAATTAAAAAATAATAAAACATATCCAATAGTGCAGCTGCTAAAACAAAAAGTAAATCACATTAAATGGAGAAAGTGGATACAGGACGCTCTCTTTTATAGTGATTAGCCACAACAGGCCAACAGACGACACTTAACAGATACCTCATGGAAGACTAAGTGGGAGACTGAATGGGGACTGTTTGCCAGGCAGAAGGTGCAGCCAGTGCAAAGGCCCTAAGGAAGAAGATTGTTTAGAAAATCAGGGCTCAGAAGGAGCCAGAGTGTTAAGGGGAATGAGCACGGCAGAGCAGGATCAGGGATGGAGTCAGAGGATATTAAGAAACAAGGTGGCCTGCGTGTTGCTCTTATAACGTCAAGTCATGGAGAGTGCCTTGTGCACACTATGTAAATCTTGCACTTATTAATCTGGTTGCAAAAGCATCTTTCGAATTGAAAAGGATCTCATCCTTACTATCTCCTCCTGAAAGTAGAGTCACCTTGGAATATATCAGTCCAGGCATCCCTGCTCTGAGGATTGCTCTCACTTTACAAGGCACATATACACACGCACACACACACACACACACAAACACACACACACACACTCACACACAATGCAGAAACCCATGGACTCTTCATCTGTGTTATTTCCTTCTCCCTCCCACACTATGTAGGCTATGAGCTGATACAAGTCAAGGTGTCCAAATCAATTATCTTTTCCAAAAAGAATTTAAAATAGTTTTTAGATATTCTTATAATACACCTTCTATGGACAAATACCCTTGGAGTTTCATATTGCTATGCACATTTTCTGTCCTGTAGTTAAAAAATATAAATAGTAGTTTAAATGAACATAGAAGGGGAGAGAGCAATAAAATGGATATTAGGAAGAGGAGAGGTCTAATTAGCTCTGATGGTCCCTGAGAAACAGTGAATAAGAAAAATCTTCTTTGGACTCTGGAACATTTCCAACCTTAATTATACACCCTTTAAAGCCAAGCAAAGCTAATAAAGAAGAAAAATTAATTTGACTAAAATACAAAGGCAGAACCCATGGAAACAGATAGTAGGGGAGAGAGGGCATGTGCTTGGGCCAGGGAGGAATGACCAGGGAGAGGTCAATAGGGGAAACAGGAGACCTATGTAATACTTTTTTTTAAAATATATTTTATTGATTTTTTACAGAGAGGAAGGGAGAGGGACAGAGAGTCAGAAACATCGATGAGAGAGAAACATTGACCAGCTGCCTCCTGCACACCTCCCACCGGGGATGTGCCCGCAACCCAGGTACATGCCCTTGACCAGAATCGAACCTGGGACCTTTCAGTCCGCAGGCCAACGCTCTATCCACTGAGCCAAACCGGTTTTGGCCTATGTAATACTTTAAACAATAAAGAATTAAATAAAAATAAATAAAAGACAATATAGTTATAGATATATGATGTAACTACCCCAAGTGAAAACTGACCTAAAAATTTAACCAATAACTCACAAAAGGAAATATATAAAAGCAACACTGGTTGGATATTTTCAATAACAAGCAGTAGAAGACTAGCTTTTCCTATGCCTCTTCTATACTTCTTTGACGAATAAGTTTTTATATGGTTGATGGTAGATGAGAGAAACCCTTACTCACTTTTCTTATTTGGCATCTCTGCTTTTCTTGGATTTAGGGTTTGATCTCATGTTTTTACAAATCAATGGGCATAGTCTAATTCTGGTTGTGGTCTTCATCCAACATGCAAAGGCCTCCCAGGACATGATCAATAAGTCCTGCGCATGCTAAGATGACCCATCCTGCTACACTGAGTAACTTTCTTCATGTGATTTTAGCCTGAGCACATTGTCATGAAAATATTTTTTCATTGGACTCTGACTTCACCATCACAGTGCCAGATCCAGACAAGCAGAGCTTCACCCCTTTTGTTCACCTTTGTATTTTCACAAATGTTTCTGAATATATGCGCACTTATATAGGAACACATTTACGTAAATGAGAAGTTATAAAATGAAAGGCATGAGAGTGAGAATGAAATCTGGTTAAACAGAGTGAATTGCAAGCAACTGTATTGAAGAAAATTAAGTGGAGCATCAAAAACTAACCAAAACAAGATGTAATAAATAGCAATAATTTAGGGTTACCAACAGGAATTAGTAGTCAAATTGGCAGTGGCATAGACATAGAAGATAATCTATAATGTTTCTAGAAATTGTGACAAACAGCAGATGCTCCATTATTTGTTGAGTGAATCAGGAATTAGGTCCAGTTTATAAGTACATTGAACACATGGTAAGGTTGCATTTCAGTACATTTGGAAACTGTTGAATTGTTGAATAAAAACTGGAAAAATATCAACCTGGAAGAAAATGAACTTGTTCTCTTCCTCAGTCATATCATAAAAAATCAGAGGGATTTCTTAGTCACTGTGAAGTGTAACCAGTTCAGGTGAAATGATAGAAAACTGCATATTAATATGTGTGGGTAAGCAAAACCATTGTAATTAAGTCAGCAGACTTAGAAGTAATGAGACAGACATATTTAACTAAATCAAATGTAAAACTCTTTTGTGGCCAAAATATCCCCAAAGTCAATTGAGAAATAATTATTTATATTTATATTAATTTTTAATTTTAAATTCCATAACATTTATTGGGATACCATTGGTTAACAAAATTACATAGTATTCAAGTGTACATTACTGCAATATGCCATATGTATATATGTTCATCATCCCTAGTCAAGTCTCCTCCCATCACTGTGTATCTCCCTGTTTACCTCCTCTACCTCCCCCACCATAATAATGTTTAGAAATCATTTAAAAGGCTGATAATGAAATAATTATAGGCATATAAAATAACATTCAAATTAACAAGGCCATCAAATATATGAATCTTTGATCAAACTCAGAAAAAGTTCAGAAAACAATAAAAAAATTCACATCTCTCAGCCTGGGGAAAGCCTTAAGAAGGTGTCACATTGACCAGGACTGGAACTTTTAAACAGGTAGCAAAGGGGTACTCTATTTTCTTTTCTGGCAGAACAGTAAAGTGTTACAACATTGAGAAACAAATCTGAAGATGCTATAAATATTACAAGTACATATATTCTTTAAGTCACGGTTTCTCAGTCTCTGCACTATTGACAGTCTGGGCCAGATCATTGTCTGTGGTGCGGTCTCTTCTGTGCACCTCTGGACATGTGACAGACAGAAATGTCTCTGAACATTGCTGAATGTCCCTTGGGGGAGCAATACTGCAACTGGTGGAGAACCAGAATTTTAATGTAACAACCTCAGAATATTTTTATATAATTGTTATAGTAGCAATGCATTGAGAATGTATATGTAAGGCTTTCAAGTGTGAATAACAGCCATCACATAAAATATTATGTGCACATAGTAATAATGAATTGGCATCATATTAGTTGATTGGAGGAAAGGTTATAAGGTATTGTTGAGTAATAAGGAAGAGTGGGCACATAGAAAAAAAGAGTGTACAATACATAAAGAGAATTTCTGATAGGTTCAGGATGCTATTTATGCATTTGTACAAATGCATATGGGTGTATATGTATGCATAACACAGAAGAGAAGTTTTTTTAAAACTAAGAATGTATGGACTACAGATTATCAAAGGAATGAAATTAGGTTAAGTATAGTGATTACAAAAGAACTGTATGAAACAAAATTAAGTGAGAGTCAAATTAACCTATATAAAGACAATTAATAATAATAACTTAATAACATTAACATGGCCACTAACTCCTTCTTAAATTTCCAATAACTTTGAAATAAAAGAATATTATAGAATAGATTTTTTAAAAATACATTTTTATTGATTTCAGAGATGACAGAGAGGGAGAGAGAGATAGAAACATCAATGATGAGAGATAGTCATTGACTGGCTGCCCCCTGCAGACCCACCAATGGGGACTAGCCTACAACCTGGGCCCTAACCAGGAATCAAACCATGACCTCCTGGTTCAACCACTGAGCCATGCTGGCCAGGCTAGAATGGATTTAAATTTGGAGGAAAGCAGTATCTAAGTTATAGTTTCTTCTCATTTAAAGATATTGGATTCAAATATGCTAATGAAGGTAAAGTTAATCTTTAGTAAATAAAAAAGAGAATGCCTTCCAGAGGATGGTAGAAGATGATGACTGTTTTGTAAATAGAGCTAACAACAAAAAGCTAAAAAGAACAAAAAGGAGAAGATGGAGATGAGAAAAGGAGATGTGAAACAAGTTGGCAATGTGTGTAGGGTTGTTTATTAGCACGAAATACACAGAACATTCACTTTCCTTTTTGCTGAAAGAAAGGATTCACAAGTGAAAAGAACTGAATTTTTTCATTATGAAAAGTAAAATTTGGGGGTCAATCAGGGAAAAAGGAGACATATGTAAAACTTTAAACAATAAAAAAAGAAATTAAAAAGCAATGGAGAGAATACAATATGACTGATGACAAATTTGAGCCCACACTATTAATAAACACTCAAAATTACCCACATATACTTACATGAAGGTACTCAATAACAAACTACAAAGTGGGTGAGAGAAACCTCCAATTCCTTTTTTAGAAGAATGCAATAAAAAACAGGAATAAAGATACTCTGACCCCACCACACTAACAGCAGGACTTTACAGACAACTTATACAAGAGAAAACAAATGAATAACTAACCCACAAATATATTCAGATCACAGGTGATGAAGTAATTGATACGTTTAACTATTTAGCATACCTCTTGATACTTATCAAATACATTCTTTTTCATGTGAATTGAATACCAGAGTGAAAGAAGAGCCTGTGAAATGTATGTCCCATGAACTACTGTTGTAAGGTAATTTTTGCAAGAATATATCGGACCTGGATCTTTCTCATCAATGGAAATGTAGTTGAACAGACGCCATGATAAAAATAAAGAACTGCCCTCACTTAACTGTACATCCCTCCATACCTACTGCTCTATTTTCCTACTCCCTTTAGTTGCAAAACTCACTGTATACATTCTACTTTTACTTGAAATACTTTACGCCTCAGATTATCACCTCTAATTGGTCTTCCATCAGTTAATTATTAGTAATTAGTTCAGTGTTCACTTCTCCTTTTAGCATCATAAATCAGTCATTAATTAGTTAATCAGGCAAACAAAAAACCATAGGCTGGTGCCTGTCAAAAGACCTCGTGTACATGGGCTTGGCTTTGACTCTCTCTGACCTTTCCCTGTAGTACCTACTGGACCTCTGGACTCACCTATTTGGGAACTCTGAGGGGAAGGTCACCATAGGAAAGTCCAACCTCCTGGATGGGTGATGATAGAAACTGCATTTCTCTGCTCAGACAAAACAGCAGGAAGGAGGCAAGCACAGGTCTCCTAAACGAACTTAGGATTCCAAAAGCAACAACCAGGTCCCATCCAGCCCAAGGTCACACACCTGAGAGACTGGAGATGAGGAGATATTTACAGCTCCCCATGTCTGCTCATTAGGTACATTTCTGTCTTGCTACTGCAACTTCTAATCACCCAATTTCCCTGTGGGTCTGGACAGGAGGAAATGTTTTCCTGGAGATTCTGTGTTCCCAAAAGACCAGCTTAGAATTAAGGTGAGTCCAGTGTCTACTAGTTCTTCTTTATAACATTTGTTGGGTTTCAGAGGACCAACATCCCAGCATCTTATCCCAACCCTGATTTAAAATTTTTCCAAATTTAAGATTGAGGATGTAATATGGGTTAGAACACTTGAATCTCCAAATATTGACTTGTGATAGGGAAATAGCCCCTAATATCTACAGAAATTTGCTATTTTTTATTTCAACAAAGGGAGAACTAAGTTCTTTTGATATAAACTTTGAGTGTTACACACTGTGGGCTTTATGACACATTAGCCAAAAGAATTTGGCATTTCAACCTTATATCACAAGTTAAGAGCTGGCATTTAGTCCCTCACTGTGAAATATCCTATATAAATAAAAGTCTAATATGCAAATAGACCAAACAGCGGATCAACCGGAACAACTGAACAACCAGTCACTCTGACATGCACAGACCACCAGGGGGTGTGTGTGGAACATGGTGGGCGTCAGCCAGGGTGGGATGGTGGAGCAGGTGGGTGGGGGCACCAGACCAAGGCGGGGCATGGTGCTGTCATTGGGGCGAGCCTCTGGTGGTTACTGAAAATTCTTTGTTCCCGTGCACCGCAGTCCTGCCCAGTGCTTGCACCTGCTGCTAGCCCTGCGCACACCCACTGCCTGCCCAACCACTCAGCACCATCAGTGAGTGCGAGTGGTGGCTGCCAGCCCCGATCACCACTCTGGGCTTCTCCACCTCCCCCTGCTCCTGAGGGGAGATGGAGGGGGAGGAGGGTGGAGGAGGAGGAGATTGGAGCTGGCAGCCACCTCTCGCACCCGCTGCCAACAATGGCCCTGCTCGCAACCACTGCCAATGCCAGCCCCACTCACACCCACAGCCAGTGCCGGAGCTGCCACTTGCACCTGCTGCTGGTATCTGTCACCGATCCTGATAGCTTGGTGCCATCAGTGGGTGTGAGTGGCGGCTGCCAGCCCTGGTCATCCCTGAGGGCTTCTTCACCTCCTCCTGCTCCTGAGGGGTGATCAGGACATCAGCTGCTGCTCCCACCTGCTGACAGTGCTGGCCCCGCTCGCACCCGCTGCTGGTGCCAGCCCCAATTGCTCCACACCTTCAGCGGGTGCAAGCAGGGCAGGTGCCATCAGTGCATGGGAGCAGCAGCGGCAAGAGTGGGGCTGCTGGCAGACAGGGGACCAGGGCCATGGCAGGAGGGGCTGGGCAGGGCATGGAGGGCTGAGACCCACCCCTGTACCTAGGACAGCCAAGCAGCCCACGATGCCTTTCAAGGTGCACGAATTCATGCACTGGGCCCCTAGTTTGTTAATTATAAGAAACATATTTACATTTTTTGCACTCTAATTTAAGCTTGGAATAGGAAAGTAAAGGGACTCTTCCCTGTATCCTCCAGAAGAAACCTAGCCCTGAAAACATCTTGATTTTAGCCCACTGAGACCCATTTCCTGTTTCTGACCTCAGGAACTGTAAGAGCATGACTGTGTTTGTTTTAAATCACTCAGGTGGTCATTTTACATTAGCATTAAAAAGTGAATACACCTTTATCCAATGAAAATTTTCTTCAGGAAGCTGAGATCAAGTGTCTCAATTCATTCATTTAGCCTCCCCTGGGTAAAGGAATTTTAAGCTGTAATCCCCCCTTAAGTAAAATAAATTTGTAATCCATTTGGAGATATTTGGCCACTTTAACTGGTAATTTGTTATTGCATAAATGTGAATGTGCTCCAGATTTTGATGCCTTTGAGGCATTAACATAGGAAAAGTAATTCAACATTTAAGTTCATGTCTACCATTTACTTTAAATCTTCATGTCTATATTTTTACATCTTTTCATTTTATATTGATTCAAAAATTCTTTCTTTTTATTTCTATCTTCTTTATTTTTTTATTACTTATTTAATTTTATTGGGGTGACAGTCAACATGAACATATAGGTGTCATGTGTGGATTACTAAGTTACAAAATCTGTATATAGGACCATGTGCCCACCACCCAAAGTCAAGTCTTCTCCTGTCACCTCATATTAGGACCCCTTTCTTCCCCCACACCCCTCCCTCTGGCAACCACCACACTGCTGTTTGTGTTCATAAGTTTCAGTTTTCTATTCAACATATGAGTTAAATCATATAGTTCTTAGCTTTCTCTGTTTGACTTGTTTCACTTCGCATAATGTTCTCCAGGCCCATCCATGTTGTTGGAAATGATGTTATTTCATCCTTTCTTATGGCCATGTAGTACTCCATTGTGTATATATACCACATCTTCTTTATTCAGTCTTCTATCATAGGGCACTTTGACTGTTTCTAACTCTTGGCCACCATGAATAATGCTGCAATGAACAAAGGGGTGCATATATCTCTGCGTATAAGTGATTTCGAGTTTTTTGGGTATATACCCAGGAGTGGGATTGTTGGGTCGTATTGTAGCTCTATTTTTAATTTTTTGAGGAATCACCAGACTGCTTTCCATAGTAGTTGTATCAGTCTACATTCCCACCGGCAGTGAATGAGGGTTCCCTTCATACTACAGAGCTATGATCATCAAAACAACATAGTATTGGTAGAGAAACAGATACACAGATCAATGGAACAAAATAGAGAGACCAGTTATAAAACCACACATATATGGACAGATAATTTTTGACCAAGGAGCGAGAAATGCACTTTGGAGTAAAGATAGTCTTTTCAATAAATGGTGCTGGGAAAATTGGAAAGCCACATACAAAAGAATGCAACTGAATTGCAGTTTGCCTCCTCTCTCTTCTTTAAATTTCTTTAAGTTTACTTTCAAGATAAAATATCTATACTAATAAAAGGGTAATATGCTAATTAAACCAGACATCTTCAGGACATCCTTCCAGACAAAGCTACAGTGTGGGGGGCCAAGGCAGGGGCGATCAGGCCAGCAGGAGAGAGCAGTTAGGAACAATAAGGCCAGCAAGAGAGAGCAGTTAGGGGCAATCAGGCAGGCAGGCAGGCAGAGTGGTTAGGGGTGATCAAGAAGGCAGGAAGAATGGTTAGGGGCAATCAGGAAGGCAGGCAGGCAAGCAGTTAGGAGCCAGCGATCCAGATTGCGAGAGGATTCAGGCCAGGCTGAGGGGACCCTCTCCCCCGTGCACAAATTTCATGCACCGGGCCTCTAGTATTAAATAATTTGCTTGTAGCAATAGCTTACTGATATAATAATTAAAGGAAATATAAGTGAGGACAGTAGTTATCTGCTGTTGATTATTGTCTGCACTAGTTCTTTTTTTCCTGAATTATAAACTGTTTTAATTAACTGATAAATATTGAACTTTATAGCCTATAACAAATAATACATCTCCTCTTTAAGCTCTCATGGAACATTGACAAAACTCAGTTAACTTCTTAGTCACACATTTCAAAATATCAGAAGAAAAAATTAAAATATATTCTCTGACTACAAGGCCATAAAACTCAACTAAAAAAAACTTTTTGGGGTAACTTTTAAAGCAATCTCTTCAATTAAAACTTGGTCAAAAGAGAATTATTCAAATTACTATTTAAAAGATCACAATGAGCCCAGCCAGTGTGGCTCAGTGGTTGAGTGTTAACACATGAACCTGGATGTTGTGGTTCTATTGGTTTGATTCCTAGTCAGGGCACATGCCTGGGCCTCCAACTTGATCCCCAGGAGGGGGTGAGCAGGAGGCAGCCCATCAGTGATTCTCTCTCATCATTGACATTTCTATCTCTCTGTCCCTCTCCCTTCCTCTGAAATCAATACAAACATATTTAGGAAAAAAAATGATTATAATGACAGCTCTATGTCAAAACTCAGGGTGTGACCAAAGTTGTACTCAGTTGAAAAATATCCTTAACTAAATAAGCCAGTCAGAGAAGATAAATATCTCACTCATTAGTGGAATATAATGAACAACATAAACTGATGAACAAAAAAAGAACCAGAGTCATAGAAGCAACAAACAGACTGTCCAACATATGAGGGAAAGTAGAAGGTGAGGAGGTAAGAGATCAACCAAAGGACTTGTATGCATGCATATGAGCAAAACCAATGGACACAGACAGTAGCAGGGTGAGGGCATGTACTCGGGAGAGGGGGGAGGAGGAAAACTGGGGAGAGGTCAATGGGGGGAAAGGAACAATTATGTAATACTTTAAACAATAAAGAATTTAAATTACAAAAATATATATCCTTAAATATTTTCAGTTAAAAAAATAAAGCATGAAATTAAATTGAATTCATTAAAAGAACAAAAAATACTTCAGGAAAGCAGATTAAGTTTATAACAAAGACAAGAATTAATGGATTTAAAAACAGAAAAACAGAATTTATAAATCCAAACCAAACTGATATCTAATAAATTTAATCAAGAAAAGAAGTTAGGAAACACAAACAAAAATTAGAAATTTAGGGAGAATAACACTTTTTTCCCTTAAAATATGTGTTTTATTGATTTTAGAGAGAGAAAGGAAGGGAAAGGGAGAAATGGAAATTTCAATCGGATGCTCCTTACACTGGGAATAGAGCCCGAAACCCAGCCATATGCCCTGACAGAGAATCAAACCTCTCAGTGCATGGGACAATGCCCAGTCAATTGAGCCACAGCAGCTAGAGCACTTAACATTTTTAATTTTGTTTATTTATATTCTTATTTTTATTTTTTAGAAGACAGTATTCATTGTTACTGTATTTCAGACAACTGTATTTTAAAACTCTCATGGGGGGTCCATGTCCCTGTAACCAGGAGAGGTGGAAAGGACACATATGTTTGTGTAGGGAAACTGGTGACCCTGTTTTATACAACCAAACAAGGATGCAGTTTCAGTCCTGAGTCATTCTTTGATCTGAAAAGATGAATAGAATCCTGAGCATCATAGATATATCAGGGATGAAACTGATAATGATCATTTTTCCATACTTTCCAACCTTATGAAAAATTTAGAGGGATGGATCCTATATTCTTTATAGTAATCAAAGAATCACATTATAGGAAACACTGAAAATTTTCAAGAGGACACATTAAGATAACCCAATAAAATATAGAGAAACACCAACCGTTATCAATCATATGTATAAACCCCCTTACAAATGGGCATCATTCCTCCATACTTTAATGAATAGATGCATAGCATGAAGAATAAACACTTTGCATAGTGATTTAAAAATTTGCTTTATCATATTGAAATTAATCTGTGATTTGAGGTGGTATTAGGTCAACCTACTTATTAAAATTTATCTTTCAATGAAGAGTCATCTTGGAGACATGGATTTGATAATCATTTTGAAAGTGGCTAAGTTAGGGATATGAACACTGAGCTGAAAGAGAACAGGATCCTAATGAGGAGAATAAAACTCAGTGACCAGCTATTAAACACACTGATATGTCAGAATCTACATTATCAGGAACAGCAGTTGAGACAGTGACATACAAAAGAATGTCAGTCATAAAAGTGAACAGCAGAGGTCTCAGATTTTCCTCTCATGTAAAACTGTATAAATTGCCTTGGTCATTAAATGTAGTTTTCACATAGGAGTAGTGTAATTCAGGATGTTTCTTTTAGTAAAAAAATTATTTGGTATGGTATATGCCATTTGAGAAAAATTATTTTAAAGATATCCATGTTGTTTCATTAGGTAAATAGAATTTTCCAAATATATCCGATCCATGATGGAAATAAATTTGGGAAAGTAGAAAAACAACGAAGACAATAGTTGTTGAATATCTGAGAGAGCAGAGAACTTAATTGAGTTACATACTTTGAATAGAGAAGATGAGGTCAAAGAAACAGAAATTCCAGGACATAAATGGAAACAGCAAGTTCTAGTTTCATGGTCTGAAGATAATCATGATATCTGACTCTGAGCCTTTGACCTCTGCCATCATGGGCACATCTTCAGTCTTAGGACAACTGGCCTGTTTGTAGTTTCCTTCACAAAGAATGTCTTCAGAGCCTGTTTGATGTCTTTATTCCTGAGACTGTAGATGAAGGGGTTCAGCATGGGTGTGACCACAGAGTACATGACCCAGGCTGTGGCACTTGAGTGTGCATTGTGGGTAGCAGCAGAGCTGAGGTACACCCCTAGGATCGTACCATAAAATAAGGAGACAATTGAGAGGTGAGATGCACAAGGAGAAAATGCATTATACTTCCCCTGAGCTGATGACATTCCATGTGTGCAGGACACGCTTTTAGAAATGAGTAAAGGATCCCAGCAAAAGGACCACCACCAAGCAGGAGAGCTGAAAAAATACATTGCCATGTTAGTAAAAATTGTGTCAGAACAGGCAAATTTGATCATCTGATTGAGTTCACAGAAAAAGTCTGGGATTTCCAAATCCATGCAGGACAGTCCTAAGGGCATTAAGCATTGTAGCAAGGAAATCAGGATAATCATGATCCAGCATATCAGAACCAGCAGTCCACAGAGCTGGGGGTTCATGATGACCATGTATTGCAGGGCATTGCAGAAGGTCATAAACCCATCATAGGCCATGATAGTGAGGAGGAAAATATCCAAGTCAGCAAAAAGTATGACAACATACATCTGGGTGATGCAGGCTTCATAGGTGATGGCTCAGCTATGTGTCTGGATATTCCACAGCATCTTTGGGATGGTGGTGGAGGTAAAACAGATGTCTACCAAGGACAGGTTGGAGAGGAAGAAGTACATGGGCGTGTGGAGGTGGGAGTCTGAGCTGACGGCCAGGATGATGAGCAGGTTTCCAAACACAGTGATCAGGTACATGGACAAAAAAGCCCAAATATGAGGGGCTGCAGTTCTGGTTTTTCTGAAATTCCCAAAAGAACTTCTGAAATTTGTGTGAGATTTACAGGCTCCATGTGGTGGAGGTGACTACAAAAATAGATGAAAATAACATGACTAATTTTCACCCAAAGTTGTATTACTCAGCTATTTGAAATGCTACAATTTATATTTTGTAGACCAGACATTAATTTTAATATTTTGTGTATGGATATAGCCCCTTTTAGGGGATATCCAGTACCAGCCCTGGTATGGAATATTTGTCCCAATCATCTATGTCTCTGAGGGGATCATGTATTCTACAGTTTTAATGAGAATTTCTTTGTTTCTCAGGAATGCTAATTGAGTGCTGATCATGGTGGCAGGTGGTATGAAGAAAAGCACATCTAAAGAAGATGGTGAGTAGGGTGTTCTATTTTTCATGGGTGTGTAGGTAGATCTGCAAACAAGGTGACATTTGAGCAGAGACCTCAGAAGTGAGCAGGAAGAAATCTGAGATGTCCTAAATTAAATAACACTGAGCCAGTGAGTGAGATAAAAAGATAATAGTAGTCAATCAGGTAAAAGACGTGGACTCAGTTACAAGATTGCTTACATTCTTGACTGTAAATTGGACCTTAGAATCAATTTCTGTAGCAACCACTAGATGCCCCTGCATCCTGCACTTGCATGAGCTTTCAGGACTGCTGCTTGTAACCAATCAAAAGTAGTAAATATTTCTTCCTTGTGTATCTATCCTAGAACTGCCCCATGTCACCTTCTCCTATTTCACTCTCCCTCCTTGGTACCCCTCCACCAGCATGGGTAGCCAATGTAAATTCTTTTAAAACAACTTACCTCTTTCTTCCCCAAAACATAAAGTGTAAAGAGCTGTCATCTCCAGGACAGGGGACATGTCTTTTCTTTGTGGCTCTGAGGCTGCTGGTTTAGATTTCATGCCCCAGGAGCTGGTCCTTTGCTGGCTGGCATTTGGCTCAATAAACCCTTTTTTGTTTTTAAAGAAAAGCTTTCAGCCTTCAAAATTTTTTCTTTAACAGAAGAGAGGAAGAGAGACACAAGGCTCTGTAGGAAAGTGTGAGCCCTGCAGTGGAACTAGCCAGTACAAAGGCCCTGAGGAAGGTGCTTGTTTCAAATGTTCAAAAAAAGTGAAGCCAGGTTAGAAGGTGGATGAGCATGAGGGAGAGTGAGGAGAAGTGGTGGCAGACCACAATGAGGACTGAGGTGGCCTCTTTCTACGGCTGACACCTCAGGCACAGGGACTTCCTTGTACATACTACCGCTTAAGCTCTTGCTATTCTTGTGGCAAAGGTGTCCTGTGAATGGAAACAGATCCCCTCCTTAGTATCTTGTCTTGATTGAGTTCTGGCCCCATATTGTAAGAGCCACCTTGGAATGTGCAGCTCCCCTGGTCTGAGAACTGCTCACATCCACAAATCACACACACACACACACACACACACACACACACACACACACCCCACACGCGACCACCACCACCACCACCACCACCACCACCACCACCACCACACCACGACCCAGTTTATTTCCATGTCTGTCTCACCCCAGCCATACTGATTATGCCAGGAATGAGTACAACACAATTGGCCAGAGCAGTGATCTTTCACCTGTCAAATATAGAAATGTTTCCAGGAATTCCAAATATTAAGCCTTCCATAGACAAACAAACTTGAGGCTCCATACTGGGATGGACATTTTCTGCCCTGAATTTAATCACACATATAAAAATTTGTTAAATAATGTAGAGGAGAGAGAGATCAGGGGACAAAGAATGAAATGGAAGAGGAGGAATAGAGATTTAACAAGCTCAGGTGAGAGACTGTGAGGAAGAAAACTCTTCTTGGATCTGGCAGCATTTAAACCCTTCACACATTCCATTGATGCCAGCAAAAAGAAGCTTGTCCAAAAGACAGACATGCCTTCCTTATTGTACCTCTTCATAATGAGTGAAGGGATACACCAACACTTCAGATACATAAAGCATAACAAAAGTTGGATATATTTAGTATTAAGAAGTAACGAGATGCAAATCAAAACAACAATGTGGTATCATCTCACACCTGCCAGAATGGCTATCATCAACAAATCATTTCATTGTTGTCACTGAATAGTATGTTCTTGCTCATTTGCTATTTGCTGTCTCTTTCCTCTAAACAAAAATGAAAAACTGGAACCTTGTGTATGGCTCTCATGAGAGCAGAAGCCCAGAGTGGTCATTGGTCAAGTTCTAACTCTGCTACCATCTGGCAGTGTGCCCCTGGGTGAGCAACCTCACTTGTCTGTGCTCCAGTCTCCTTATCTATAAAACAGGAACATGAGAGCCTCTTTCATAGACCATTGGGAGGTGGCTGGGCTGCTTTATTAAGGCTCAGAAAGACCTCTATAAATATAAGCTTCTAAATGGTGGTCACTCTGTCTCCCCTCTAGCTAGGGCAGGGTCAGTGCTCAGTGAAGTACAAATGAGTTAAGAAGACCCCTCTGAGGCCTTTGACATGCAGAGGCAGAAGGGAACCAGGCATGCCCAGGGGTGGAGAGGAGGACCTGAAAAGTGCCAGAGAGAGCTGGACACCTGCCCTGGGACTCTGGCCACACACAGCCCTGCCAGGGCTATTTGGGACTGCCCGAGGAGGAGCCAGGACTGTGGTGGCCAGTGGGAAGGAGGAAAAATGTCGGCTTGGAATGTGGGTGAATGATTCACTCATTTTTATAACCTATAAAAGCTGGCATACTCCCGGTCACAATTAATTACAGGGAAAGGATACCAATTAAAATCAGTAAAGGAGAAGGCACATGGGTGGGACTGAAGAGATACCAGATGTGAGCATCCAAGTGTTCTCTCCCAGTGGAGTCCCAACTCTCAACTCGCCCAACAACAATGTGACAATATGCACTATTTCCAACCAGGAAAACTCACCTGAGCCTTGGTGTTCAGGGTTTTTACTGGAAGTTGTTCACATGGACTTGGCTGACCACTCATGTGCTGACTCAGCCCCTTCAAAGGACAACCTGATATTGCATGGTGGTCCATGGCCTCCACCATGAATCACATTGTAAGCATGATTCTCTGGCATGGTCTAGGTCTGAGGTATACAGATACTCTGATCAAGCAAGACACTGCAGGGCCTTAAAGATGACCACCCCAGAGGAAGAAGGTAAGTGCATCATGCAGACCGGCCTTCCTTTGGAAGGTGTAGGATTGGAGAATCCCAAGCCCTCTAGTTAACTCTTTACTGCACAGGACTAAATAGTGGACCAGAAATGCATATTTAAAGAATTCATATTAAAGCTAAAGTTGGAAGGAAGTGGGTGCTTATCTAATCCAGCCTTCAGATGAGACTGCAGCCCCACCATCACCTGGACAGAAGCCTGTGAAAGACCCTTAAGGAAAAGCCATGCAGATATCTGGGGTGAGAGAGTTCCAGGCAAAGGGAACCACAGGTGCAAAGGTTCTGAGGTGGGACTGAGCTTCCATGAAGAAAAGGAGGCCAAGACAGGATGAGGGAAGGAGGGGAGATCAGAAGGGCCATTTGGAACAAGATTAGAATGTTTTATGGACAGGATGACATCCACCTGGAGCCTGAACAACTGAGCTGTTGTTGGTACCATACACTAAGAAGGGGGAAATCAGAGGACAGACTCCAAGACAGCCCTCATGATCCCTGCCTTTTGGTATCCAAGTGTAATGCCCTCTTTTTGAGTGAGGGCAAGGCCTCATGACTCACTTCTAATAGTAGAGTAAGACCAAGGTGGTGAGACGTCACTTTTAAGATTTGGTTACAGGAGACTTAGATTTCCATCTTGCTCCCATGGTTCTCTCTCTCTCTCTCTCTCTCTCTCTCTCTCTCTCTCTCTCTCTCTCTCTCTCTCCTTTTCCCCTCTCTTTCTCCCTCTTCCTCTATCTCTTGCTCTGGTGAAACCAGCTGTCACATTGTGAGCTGCCCTGTAGAAAGACCCATGAGATGAGGAGCTGAGAGCTGCCTACTGAACAGCCAGTGAGGAACTGAGTCCTGCCAACAGCACCTGAGTGGACTTGGGAATGGACCCTTCCCTCATCAAGCCCTCAGCTGACACGGTGACCCATTAGAGACTCTAAAGCAAAGAAAGCAGAGAAGCCATACCTCATTCCTGACCAACAAAAGCTATGAGATTATAACTGTTTGCTGTTACTTTAAGGTCTTACATTTGGGGCAACTTGTTGCACAGCAATAAATCACTAACAACAGATTTATCTAGAGATTTGGGGGTGAATCAGGAGTTACAGTGTTTGCAAGTTTGAAATAAAACTGCAATAGACATCTGGCTTGGGCTGGCTTCCCAGACTGCAGAGTCTGAGACAAGGATTGAGTGCAGATACTTTATAAGAAGGGGATCTTAGAAAGCATGAGTAGAAAAGGAAGGTGAGATGTAGGCAGAAAATACTGAGTTTGAATGAGCCCATTTCTGTGGTGGGCACCTGGGGCTCAAACCCTCCTGGGACCTCTGAGAGAGTGTATAGGACACACCGTTGAGGAGTGAGGGAGCTCAATTCTGAGCTACCAAAAGTGATGGAGGGTCATTCCCAGGGATGCTAACTCCCTATCAATTCTGATCTGCAGCCACATGGGCCACAGAAAGCCCCAGGCAGAGCATCTCGGGTGTTCACTGGAGCAGGGACTTCAGGGAGACCAAAGAAGCACAAAGATTGATTGTTCCCTTGGCCTCAGTTCTATTGCTGTGACAGATTCCATCTTAATTCAACATTTTGTTACTTCAATCACATGCATGTTTTGCAATAATTTTGATTTTTTAAAACACTGCATTCAAATAATAGTCATCTTGACTATTGAGTTCTTTGGTGCCCCCTTAAATTTTGCTTCTGAGGCGAGTGCCTCACTTCTCACCCTAGTCCCATCCCTGGGATTCATAGATGAGGGCATCAGCACACATGGAGAGGACTTGGGTATCAGCTGCCACATATGAGTCAGGGCAGACTCAGTTCTGTTCTAGTAACAAGCAAACCTCAAAACTCAGGGGTTTAAAGCATCAGAGATTTTCCTTTTCAACTGGCTACTGTCTGGGTGAAAAGGAGAAGAAAAGAATATGTGGCCCTTCTTAGCCTCCTTCCCTGGATTCTTTTTCTCTAATGTGTGAAATGTATGTAATGTAAAATTTGTCATTTTCACCGTTTTTTGAGTGGACATTTGACTGGCATTAAGTATATTTACATGCAATCATCACCAGCATTCATCTCCGAAACTTTCTCATCTTCACAATCTGGAACTTTGTCAATTAAACACTGACCCTTCCTCCTCCTCCCCAAGCCTGTGGCGCCCACCATCCTACTTCCTGTCTCTATGAGTTGGACTCCCCTCGGTACCTCATAAAAGTGGAGTCTTACAGTATTTGTCCTTTTATCACTGGTTTTATTTCATTCAGCATAATGTCCTGAGGGTCATCCATGTGGTAGCATGTGTCAGAATTCCCTTCCTTTAAAAAAAAAGTGGTAAAAACACAAACAAAATTTATCATCTTAGCCATTTCTAAGTGTGCAGTTCAGAAGTGTTAAGTACATTCATGTGCAACCAACCTCCAAAACTTTTTCATCTTCCAAAACTAAAACCTACTAAACACTAACTCCCCATATCCCCTCCTCCCACATCTGACAACCATCATCCTATTTTCAGTTTATAGTATGACTTTGACTACATTAGATAGGTCATTTACTAGTAATTGAAATCATGCAATATTTGTTTTTGTGACTGGCTTCTATCACTGAGCATAAGGTCATCAACTCTCTCTCCTCTTCCAAATACCTATTTCTGTGTTGTGGGAGAGAAACATCTATCAATTACCTCCCATATGTACCCTGACTGGGGATGGAACCTACAAACTAAGTATATGCCACAACCTTTTGTTTTTTTGGTGCATGGAACGATGCTCCAAATAACTGAGGAATGGATCAGGGCCATATCCCACAAATAAATGAGTAGCTATGCAGCATGAAAAATATTTTGTATAGAAATAAATTATATGGCTATTTTTGCTTCACCACATTGAAGTTCACCTTCATCCCTAAACATATAATGTCAGTCTATTTATTAAAATATATGTTTTGCCCTCACTGGTTTTGCTCAGTGGATAGAGCGTTGACCTGCAGATTGAAGGGTCCCAGGTTCGATTCCGGTCAAGGACACATGCCCAGATTGCAGGCTCGATCCCCAGTAGGGGGCGTGCAGGAGGTAGCCGATCAATAATTCTCTCTCATCATTGATGTTTCTATCTCTCTCTTCCTCTTCCTTCCACTCTGAAATCAATAAAAATATTTTTTAAAAATAAAATGTATGTTTCCATGTAGACTGTTCTTGGAAACATGTATTTCATAGTCAGTTTTTGCCAGTGGCTATGGTAGTCATGTGGACATTCAGCTGAATGAAAAATATAAAACCAGCAAATGAGCTATAAAGCATGTTAAAGTCTACATTATCAAGAAGAGCAGTAAAGGTGGTGCTATAGAAAATAATGCTGAACATAGAGGTGAAACTGTGGCCTCAGATTTTTGTCTACAATAAAAGTATGTAAATGATCTTAATAGCAAAGTATAATTTTGTCCATAGGAGTAGTAAAATTCATGACTATTCTTTCAGGAAAACAATAGAAAAAAATACTTGGAATTATACATATCAAAAGAGAATAAATTATGCTAAAGTAATTTATGTTAATCCATGAGATAGCTGAGAATTTCTAATTGCATATGGTCCAAAGACTGGATAATTTGTGTCGGATTTCTGGGTCGGAGCTTTGAACCCCAAATTCATGGTCAATTCTTCAAACTAGAACAGAGGGCTCTTGAAAAAGCTTACCTCTACAGAATTTTTCCAGGACCCTCTTTATGTCCTTGTTCCTCAGACTGTAGATGAAGGGGCTCAACATGGGGGTGAGCACTGTTTACATCACTGAGGCTGTTACACTTGAATATGAGCTCTGGGTAGCAGCAGAGCTGAGGTAAACACCTAGGCTTGTTTCATAAAATAAGGGAGCAACTGAGATGTGAGAGGCACAGGTAGGAAATGCTTTATACTTCCCCTGAGCTGATGGGATTCCACATATGGAGGCAATGATCTTAGAGTAAGAGTAAAGAACCCCAGCAAGGGGACCACCACCCAGCAGTACAGTTAAAAAATACATCACAGTGTTGTTAAGAAAGGTGTCAGAACAGGCAAGTTGAGTTCACAGATAAAGTGGGGGATTTCCAAGTCTGAGCTGAAAGGCAACCTCAACACCATTAAGCTTTCTAGCAAGGAATTCAGGACACTCATGATCCAGGACACCAGAACCAGCAGTCCACAGAACCGAGGGTTCATGATGAGCATATAGTGCAGGGGGTGGCAGATGGCCACAAACTGGGCATAGGCCATCACAGTCAGGATAAAGTTGTCCAACACTGCAAAGAGGATGGGAAAATACATCTGGGTTCTGCAGCCTTCATAGGTGATAACATTGCTCCATGTCTGGGAGTTCACCAGCATCTTCGAGATGGTGGTGGAGGTGAAACAGATGTCTACCAAGGACAGGTTGGAGAGGAAGAAGTACATGCGCGTGTGCAGGTGGGAGTCTGAGCTGACGGCCAGGATGATGAGCAGGTTCCCAAACACAGTGATCAGGTACATGGAGAGGAAGAGCCCAAATATGAGGGGCTGCAATTCTGGTTTCTCTGAAAATCCCAAAAGAAGACACTCTGATATTTGTGTGATTCACTGATTCCATGTGTTGGAGGTGACTACCAGAAAAGATGGAAATAACTTGACTGATTTTCACACAAAGTTGCATTTCTCACATATTTGAAATGCTACAATTCCTTTTTTACAGTCAAGATATTAATTTTAATATTTTGTGTATGGTTATGGTCCCATTTAGGGGATATCTAATGCCACCCCTGATATGGAATATTTGTCCCAATCACCTATGTCTCTGAGGGGATTTTGTATTCTAGTTTTATTGATAATTTCCTTATGTTTCTCAGGAACTTAAATTCAGTGCTGACCATGTTTTAGGCACTGTCCATTGAGGAAGAAGGAATGTAAAAGCAAATAATAAAATAAATTATTTCAGATGGGGGCAGGTGGTATGAAGAAAAGCAAACCACGTGTAAAGGAGAGTTCCACATCTAAAGGAAGTTCTATTTTTCATGGTGTGTAGGTAGATCTGTAAACAAGGAGACACTTAAACAGAGATCTCAAGTGAGTGAGCAGGAAAACATTCTGTGATGTCCTAAATTAAGTAACAGCGGGGCCAGAAAGTGAGAGATAAAGACAATAGTAATCAACCAGCTAAAAGCTGTGGGCCCACTTACAAAAGACTGCTCACATTCACAAGACTGAATGAATGTAAGTTGAAACTTTGAATCAACTTCTGTAGTGACCGCTAGATGCCCCTGCATCCTGCACTGCATGAGCTTTCAGACTGTTGCCTGTAACCTATCAAAAAAAGTAGATATTCTTCCTTGTGTACCTGTCCTAGAACTGCCCCACTTCACCTCTTCCTGACCCCCATCAGTAGCCAATGTAAATTCTTTTAAAACAGCTTACGTGTTTCTTCCACAAAACATAAGGTGTAAGAGAGCCCATCAACTCCAGGACAGGGGACATGTCTTTTCTGCCTCGCTCTGCTGCTGCTGGTTTAGACTTCATGCCCCAGGGCCTGGCCCTTTGCTGGCTGGCATTTGGCTCAATAAGCCCTTTTTTGTTTTTAAAGAAAAGCTTTTGGCTCTCAAATTTCTTCTTTAACACAAGAGAGGAAGCAAAACACAAGGGTCTGTGGGAACGTGTGTGCCCTGCAGAGGAACGGCCAGTGTAAGGGCCCTGAGGAAGGTGCTTGTTTCAAATGTTCAAAAAAAGTGAAGCCTGTTTGCAAGGTGGATGAGTATGAGGGAACGTGATGAGAAGTGGTCACAGACAGGTTGAGGAGTGAGGTGGACTGTTTGCTATGACTGACACCTCAGGCACAGGGACTTCCTTACACATTCTACCACTTATACTTTTTATTCTTGTTGCAATGGTGTCCTGTGAGTGGAAATAGATCCCCTCCTTAGTATTTTCTCATGATTGAATTCTGGCCTCATATTGTAAGAGCCACCTTGGAGTGCATGAGTGCAGCTACCCCTGGTCTGAGGGCTGTATGAAGACCGGAACCAGGACCAGAGTGTGCTCACTGGGTGTGTCAAAAAAGACATGAAAACCCAAAGCCCCCAAATAATATAGAAAAGGTGCCACATAAGAGGAGAAAGCAGATAACCTCATCACCTATGAGACCACATAAAAACAAATTGGTCAAATGACTATGGAATAGGTACAGAAAACATGTCTTCTACTGCTTGATAACTTGCAAATCCTCCCCAGCCCATGCTTTATAAATCCTGCCCACAGCATGATAATTATATCTATTTATACTGAGTAGCTTTCTTTTTAAAAATATTTATATTGATTTCAGAGAGGAAGGGACGGGAAGAGAGAGAGAAGACAAACATCAATGATGAACTTTAAGTGAGAGATTGACAACAATACAGTCATAGTAGCAGACTTTAACACTCCTCTGTCATCAATGGACAGATCTTCCAGACAAAAAATCAAAAAGGAAACAGTGACCTTAAATCACACACTAGATCAGATGGATTTTATTGATATACCAGAGGCCCAGTGCAGGGATCAGTGGACCTCCGTGCCGCTGCAGCCTGGCCTTACCTGACATCTCATCAGGCTCCAGCCTGCTGTCTGCATTGATCCTGCACAGCACGAAGTAGTGCGTGAAGCAGCAGGTGGCAGGGGAGGAGCCCCAGTCCAGGCTGGGCGCCATGCTGCTCCTGCTCATCCTGGCCCCCTGCATCTACCGCCACCAGCCACCACCGCTGCTCAGGTGTGCAGGGGGAGTGTCCATGGGCGGGGCTCACGCTGCCCACCGCCGCAGCTGTGCTTGCCAGCTGTGAGCCCAGCATCTGGTGCCCATCTGTCAGCTGAGCAGCGCTCTTGCTGTGGGAGCTCACTGACCACCAGGGGGCAGCTCCAGCATTGAGCATCTGTCCCCTGGTGGTCAGTGTATGTCATAGTTACTGGCTGGTCACTTAGGCTTTTATATATATAGATACAGAACATTTCACACCAAAGTAGCAGAATACACATTCTTCTCAAGTGCACATGGAACAATCTCAAAGATAGATCACATGTTAGGACACAATAAAAGTCTCAATAAGTTTAAAAGGAAGCAAAAGAAGTCTCAATAAGTTTAAGAAGATTGAAATTCTACCAACGATCTTCTCTGACCACAATAACATGAAACTAGAAATCAACCATGAAAAAAAAAAAGCTCAAAAATACTCAAACACATGGAGGCTAAATAGAATGTTGTTAAACAATGAATGTGTTACCAATGAGATCAAGAAATATATTTTTTAAAGCACCTGGAAATAAATCAGAACAAAAATAAACGACATAGGAACTAGAAAGAAAGAAAGAAAGAAAGAAAGAAAGAAAGAAAGAGAAATGAGATCTAAGCAGTAATAAAAAATCTTTCAGCAAACAAAAGTTGTGGACTGGATGGCTTCACGGGTAAACTTTACCAAACATTAAAAGAAGAACTAACACCTATACTCCCCAAACTATTCCAAAAAATTCAAAAGAAGGGAAGACTCCCAACCTATTTTCACAAAACAAGCAATATCCTAATACCAAAACCAGACAAAGGCACATACAAAAAGAAAGAAAATTACAGGCCAATATCCTTGATGAACATAGGTGCTAAAATCCTCAACAAAATATTAGCAAATTGGATTCAGCAGTACATTAAAAGAATCATACATTATGATCAAGTGGGATTTATTCCAGGGATACAAGGTTGGTACAATATATGCAAGTCAATAAATGTGATACATCACATAAACAAAATGAAAGTTACAAATCACATGATCATAACAGTAGATGCAGAAAAAGCACTCAATAAAATCCAGCACCATTTATGATAAAAACTCTCATCAAAGTGGGAATAGAGAGATCATACCTCAACATAATAAAGGCCATATGTGACAAACCTACAGCCGAACATCAGACACAATAGGCAAAAACTAAAAGCATTTCCTTTAAGATTAGGAACAAGGCAGGGATATCTGTTGTCACCGCTGTTATTCAATATAGCACTGGAATCTCTAGCCATCCATAGTGATCAGACAAAAAAAAAAAAAAGGCATCCAAATTGGAAAGGAAGAAGTAAAACTGTCATTATTTGCAGATGACATGACATTGTATATAGAAAATCCTAAAAACTCCACCAAAAACCTACTAGATTTAATAAATGAATTTGGCAAAGTTGCAGAATACAAAATCAACACCCAGAAATCTATGGCATTGTTATATACCGATAATGAACCCTCAGAAAGAGAAACTAAGAAAATAACCTCATTTACTATATCAACAAAAACAAAGGAGGTACCTAGTAATAAATTTAACCAAAGAGGTAAAAGACCTGCACTTGGAAAATTATAGGACTTTAAAGAGGAAAATTGAAGAAGTTACAATTAAATGGTAGCACATACCATGTTCATGGATTGGAAGAATTAACATTATTAAAATGTCCATATTTCCCAAAGCAATCTATAGATTCAACTCAATTCCTATTAAAATACCACTGGCATATTTCACAAATCTGGAAGAAATATTCCAAAATGTTATATGGAACCAAAAAGACACCAATTAGTAATATTGAGAAAGAACAAAGTGGGAAGTATCACAATTCCTGATATCAAATTTTACTACAAGGCATTGTCATTAAAATAGCCTAATACTGGCATAAGAACAGGTATATAGATCAATAGAACACAAAAGAGGGTACAGAAACCAACCCATTCCTTTATAGTCAATTAATATTTGACAGAGGAGGCAAGAGCACACAATGGAGCAAAGACAGTCTCCTCAATAAATGATGGGGGGAAATAGCAAGGAGCGGATTAGTATAGCAGATGGGACAGGCTATTTAGGATATAATGCTGCAGAGGTTTGTAAACTCCTACGCCTCCTCCGCCTCCTCCTCCTCCTCCTCCTCTCTTCCTCCTCCTCCTTCTCCTCCTCCTTCCTCCTCCTCCTCCTCCTCCTCCTCCTCCTCCTCCTCCTCCTCCTCCTTGTCCTCCTCGTCCTCCTCTTTTCCTCCTCCTCCTCCTCCTCCTCCTCTCTTCCTCCTCCTCCTCCTCCTACTTCTCCTCCTCCTCCTCAAGTGTCCTTAACAGCAGAGGAGTGTGAAATCTTCAGGGGCTGGAGCAATCTGTCACCAGCTATCAATTCCTTTGCAGTGTCTGTTTTTTAATCTTAAAATATCACAGGTTTTTGCATACGATTCCATGATGTGTTCATGTTTGTTTTGACTTTTCAAAATATTTTACATTGTCAGGAAAATTATGTAACTTTTCCTTCCAGATATTTTTTTCCTTCTTCAAATGCTTCTTTTTTTATGTTGAATAAAAGTGGTGAAAGCAAACATGATTGCCTTGTTCCTGTTTTTAAGTGAAACACTTCCAGTGTTTGCTAATTTAGCATGATGTTGGCTGTAGGTTTGTCATACATGACCTTTATTATATTGAGGAATGTTCCCTCTATTCCCATGTTGCTGAGAGTTTTTATCCAAAATGGTTACTGGATTTTGTTGAATGCTTTTTCTGTGACTACTAGTATTTATATGATCATGTGATTTTTATGCTTCATTTTTTATGTAATGTATCACATTTATTGATTTGTGAATATTGTACCAGTCTTGCATTCCTTAAGTAAATCTCAAATGCTCATGGTGTATTTTCTTTTTAATATATTGTTGGATCCGATTTGCTAATATTTTGTTGAGGATTTTAGCATCCATGTTCATCAGGGATATTGATCTATAACTTTCTTTGTGGTGTCATTATCTGATCTTTGAATTGGGATAATGCTGGCCTCATAAAAAGAGTATGGATGTCTCCCCTCCTCTTGAAATTTTTGAAATAGCTTGAGGATAGGTTTTAGTTCTTCTTTGAATGTTTGATAAAACTCCTTTATATATTCATTCAGTCCAGACTTTTGTTTGCTGGGAGTGTTATGATTACTGCTTCAAATTTATCAGTTGTTAACAGCCTATTCAGGTTTTGTGATTCTTCTGAATTGAGTTTTGAAAGATTGGATGTTTCCAGAAATGTATCAATTTCACTCAGGTTGTTTAGTTTGTTGGCATATAGATGTCCACAGCATTTTCTTACATTCTTTTGTATTTCTATGGTGTTAGTTGTTACTTCATCTCTTTCTTTTATGATTTTATTTATTTGGGTCCTCTGTCTTTGTTTCTTGATGTGTCTGATATAGGTTCATCAGTCTTGTTTATATTTTCAAAAAACTAGCTCTTGGTTTCATTGATCTTTTGTATTGTTCTTTTGGTCTCTATGTCATTTATTTCCACTCTTATTTTTTATCATTTCCTTCCTTCTACTTACTCTGAGACTTACATGTGGTTCTCTTTTAGTTCTTTTAGTTATAGGGTTATAAAATTTATTAGAGATTTTTTCTTGTTTCTTGAGGTAGGTCTGTAATGCTATGTACTTCCCTCTCAGGACCGTTTTTTGCTGTGTCCCATAGATTTGGGGTTGGAGTATGCTCCTTTTCATTTGTTTCCAGGAAGTTTTTTATTTCTTCCTTGATTCCTTGGTAAAGCATTCATTATTTAATAGCATGCAATTTAGCCTCCATGTGTTTGAATGTTTTTAAGAGTTTTTATTGAAATTGATTTCTAGTTTCATGCCATCTTCTTGTGATCCAAGAAGATGGTTGATATGATTTCAATCTTCTTGAAATTGTAGAGACTTATTTATTGTCATAACGTGTGGTATATCTTTGAGAATGTTCCATGTGCACTGGAGAAGAATGTATATTCTGCAGCTTTTAGATGAAATGTTCTGTAAACATCAATTAAATTCATCTGATCTAGTGTGTCACTTAAGATTACTATTTCTTTTTTTATTTATTATCTGGACGATCTATCCTGTGATGTCAGTAAGGTGTTAAAATACCTTACTATGATTGCATTGCGGTCTCTCTTTCCCTGTGTCCTGCAAGTGTTTTTTTATATATTTAGGTGCTCCTATAATGAATGCATATATGTTTACCAGGTTTATATCCTCTTGTTGGGTTGATCCCTTTATTATCCCATAGTATCATTCTTTGTCTCTTGGTATGGCCTTTGTTTTGAAGTATAGCTTTTCAGATATAAGTATTGTTTCCCCTGCTTTATTTTGTTTCCATTTTCATGGAATATATTTTTCCATCTCTTCACGTTCATCCTGTGAGTCTTTTGTTCTGTGTGGGTCTCTTGTAGACTGCATAAATATGCTTCATATTTTCTTAACCATTCACCTACTCTATGTTTTTTGATTGAAGCATTTAACCTATTTATATTTATGATTACTATTTCTAGGTACTTACTTATTGCCATTTTTATTCTTTATGCCTATGTTCTTCTCTCCCTCTCTGTGCATCTTCTTAGAGAAGTCCCTTTAACATTTCTTGCAATGCTGGTTTGGGTTAATAAATGCCTTTAGTGTTTATTTTTGTTTGTTTGTTTGTTTGGTGGTGGTGGTGATGGTGGGTTTTTGATCTGGAAAGCTCTTTATTTCACCTTAAATTTTAAATGATACCCTTACTGGATAGAGGAATCTTATTTATCGTTTCTTCTTTCTCATTACTTTGAAGACTTCATGCCATTTGCTTCTGCCCTGTAGTGTTTCTGTTGAGAAATCGACTAAAAGCCTTATCAAACCTCCCTTGTAGGTAACTGATTACCTCTCTCTATTGCTGCACTTAAAATTCTCTCTTTGTCTTTAATGTTTGCAATTTTAATTATGATGTGTTTTGGTGCAGGTCACTTTGGGTTCATCTTCATTGGAACTCTGTGTTTCCTGAACTTGTGTGACTTTTATCTTCACAGGGTTATGTAAGTTTTCTGTCATTATTTCTTCATATAATTCTTCATCCCTTACTCAATTTTGTCTCCTTCTAACAACCCTATTATGTGGATGTTGTTATGTTTCATGTTGTCCCAAAGATTCCTCAATCTGTTCTCATACTTTTTAAGTATTTTTCTTTTTGCTGCTCTGATTAACTTATATTGTCTACCTTGTTTTCTAATTTCTGATTCAATCTCTCCTTTTCTAACCTACTGTAAATTCCTTCCAGTGTATTCTTGATTTCATCTATTTCATTCTTTATTTCCAACCGGTTGTTTTCATCGTTTCTATGTCCTTTTTCATGCTTTTGAGCATTCTAAAAACCATTTCTTTCTACTCTGTTTCTGATAAATTCCCTGCCTCCATTTCACTTAGCTCTTTTTCTGGGGATTCTTCCTGCTATTCCATTTGGGACGTTTCTTTGTTTTCCAATTTTTGCTATTCCTTTGTGTTTGCTTCTGTGTATTGGATAGGCTGCTATGCCTTCCAGTCTTGGTGGGGTGTCCTTCTTGCGGGACCCAGTTTTATAGTCTCCTTGGTTTTCTGAGCTGGGTAGCTTGGTTTTCTGTGTTGGTTATGTGGGTCCTTCTGTTGCACTTGGTCTTGATTGCTGCTGTCCATTTGTGGATGGGCTCAGACCTCAGGCTTGCTGATAGTGAAGCTCACACCCAACCACATTGTGCCAACTGTTATACAGGTGCTTTGGATCTGCTATTTGTGGAGCTCACTGGATTTTACTGCAATGTTGTTGGATCTGGCCCATTGTTGTGTTGGTCCTGTGACTCCTGGGAAGTTTTCTAATCCAAGCTAAAGTGAGTCACTGCCTTTGCCTAGCCATGGGCCACCTGACAAAAGCACAGTTGGGCAAAAACCCAAGTAGTCCAGAGGGCAGGACTTGTAACTCAGAGGCTGGGTCTGTGTCAGGTCTTGCGCCTTAATTGTCACTATTCTGAGCTATTCTCCCTTTCCCCAGAGCCTTTGCATGGACTGTTCCCTGCATGAGGTATCTGGGTCTTAGCCAGGATGGCTTAAACAGACCGGATTAGAGAGAGTGGTATCTATAGATTGTAGAATGGTGGACCGGCACTTTCTCTCCTTCCAATGCCTCAGTTACATCTGGCTTTCTGGCAACCCCTCTCCACCATCCCAAGAAGAAGGGGCTAAAAAATTTAAAAATTCAGCCCTGCTGGTAACTCCAATATTTCAGACTACCCCCACTGGGAGAGGCCTCACCTTGGCTCCAACCAGTCCAAATGTCCAAGTCCCCTGTGCCACCAGATCCAGCCACACAGGCACAGATTTCAAGCCCAGAGCTGTTCCTCCTTGCCTCGGGTCCCAGCAGGACAGGGTAGTATCATCTATTCTGCAGATGGGGGAAGAGGCGCCTTCCCTGTGCTTGAGGTGGGCAGGACCAATCCTCTTTCCCTGGATCACACTATCCAATCCCCATCCTACTCTCTGCTAAGAGTTCTTCTAGAGAATAAAGGGTCCCTCAGTTTCACTGGTGGGTGTACTGGTCAGACCTCTCCACCATCCCTGAGTTCTGCCACATGACCCCTACTGCAGACACATAGCGGCAAACATCCCAGGCTGGTGTTTTAACAAAGCAATTGCTCTTTGCTTGTGATAGTGCAGACTGAGTCTCCCACAGCCTGATCACCACTAATTCCCACAGCCCTATGCAAAATGGGCTCCCCTTTCCTTCTCTGTTGCTCTAATTGGGGATCCCTGCATGAGGCTGGCACCCCATGTTCCCGGGGACATGGGCTGTACTGCTGCACCTTCCCTCTGACTTCCCAGCAATGCAGCTGCACAAGTTGGCTTACCCTCTCTGAGTCTCCTCCTGTACCCTCTCCTCGCTCCCCATTTCACAATATTTCAGATCAGCTATACTTCAACTGGTGTTTCAAGCTGAATGCTCTGCAGTTTAGCCAGAAGCCTAGACCAGTGCTGGAAGCAAGCAGATGGAGCTTCCTGCTACTCTGCAGCCATCCTGGAATCCTCAAGAAGTGACATTTGAACAAACACCAGAAAGAGGTTAGACAAACAAGGTGTGGATGTCTGGGGGAGGAAGGGCAGAGCAAGCAGAGAGAACAGCCCATGCAAAGGCTTTGAGGTGGGAACATGTCTGAAGTGTTGAGGAACAGGCCTATGTGGCTGGAACAGAGTATGTGAGGACAGCTGAAGATAATGAGAGCGGAATGGGGACAAGGCAGAGTGTTCAGGGCCATGTGACAGGACTTGGGCTTTTGCTCTGAGTGAGGTGGGAGCCATAGAGAGTTCTTGAGAAGACCAGGAATGGTCCCTGTCTTGGGTGCTCACAGGCGCCCTCTGGCTGCTGTGGAGAGTGAGGGTGGAAGTGGGGGACAGGGAAGTTATTGCACTGGTCCAGGTGAGTAATGATGGGGGCTGGATGCAGGAAGTTACCCAGAGTCTACATTCCTACCCCAGTGTGGTAGAGAATATCAGCATCCCCAGTGCTGCCTGTATGTATGTAATCCTGCATAATCCCACCCCATTCTAGCCTATTTCCCCACCTGTAAAATGGCTCATGGTCCTTCCTAGTTCATGTCTGGTGTGGAAAGGTCTGTGCTGTTCCTGAGGTAGGGGGACCTGCCATGGAGGGTTCTGATGCCCCAGGCATTCAGCAGAGGCTATCAGAAATGGGGGTTATAGGAAAGAACCTGCACAGGGCTGACAATTCCAGTCTAGCTGAGGGCTAAGTATTTTTTAATTCAACTCTAACTTTATTGTATGCTGCATATAATGTCACCCCATTATCTCTCCAGTCTTATATTCTGCTTCACACACACACACACACACACACACACACACACACACACTCAGCTTCAGACACACACCAGGCTCTTCCACACCAGGCTCTCCCCTGTTTCAGTGGCTTTGCACAGGTGTTTCCCTCTGCCTGGAACATTCTTCCCCAGATATCTTCATGGCTCTTGCCATCTCACTTCCTTCAGGTCTTTCCTCAAATGTCACTTTTCTTGGTGAGGCCTCCCCACCATCCTATTTAGTTTGGCAACCCCGCCCCCACCAGCATTCCCCTCCCACTTCATTAACCTGCTTAGTGTTCTCATTACTGACATTCTCCATAACATTCTCATGTATCACGTTCATAATCTCCCACATGGGAATATCAGCCCCATGGGGTAGAGGTTTTGCTCTGGCTTGTTCCCACATGCACCCCCAGAGAGTAGCACCGTGCCTGGGATGCAGTTTTTGTTGAGTGAATATGTGACTGTCAGATCTGTAAAAGGAGGAGGGTAACACCTACTTCATCTCAGACAATGGAAAGATGAACTAAAGGGGCAACCTGTGAGCCACAAAGGAGAGGCTGTGACAGCAGAGATGCTCAGAGTGTGGGTGGAGGACAGTGCCATCACTCATTCGGGACTTTTAAAAATTAGGATGAGATTCACAATGACATGAAATTTACCATTTAAAAGTGAATAATTCAGCCCTAGCCGGTTTGGCTCAGTGAATAGAGTGTTGGCCTGCAAACTGAAAGGTCCCAAGTTTGATTCCGGTCAAGGGCACATGCCCGGGTTGTGGGCTTGATCCCCAGTAGGGGGTGTGCAGGAGGCAGCCGATCCATGATTCTCTCTCACCATTGATGTTTCTATCGCTTTCTCCCTCTTCCTTCTTCTCTGAAATCAATAAAAAATATGTATCTATTTTTAAAAAATAAAAGTGAATAATTCAGTGGTATTGAGCACAGTTACATGCTGGTTGGCCACCACATCTATCAGCACTTCATTCATTTTTGTGGCTGAATACTATTCCATTGCGTGGATGGATCGCATTTTGTTCATCCATTCATGTGTCAATGGACCCTGGTTTGTTTCCACCATTTGGTGATTGGGACTCTCACTGCAATGAACATGGTGTACAAGTATTTGTTGGAGTCCTTGCTCTTGATTCTTTCTGGTATCTACCTAAGAGTGGAGCTGCTAGGTCATAGGGGAACTCTGTTTAACTTTTTAATGAAGTGCCAAAATGTTGTATACAACTGGTAAAGTGAGACCCCAATCTGATAGAGTGCTGGGGATGGGTTTACTCTTACTGAAGCCCCTGGCTTTCAGAATACATCACTTCTTTCTGAGACTGGTCATGACCATCAGCACCATTGCCCAAGACCCCAAAAACCTGTGATGGAGCAGGGGTCCATCTGGGGAAACTGAGGCACAAAGAGAGGTTGACTTGGGCACTCAGCCTAAACCCCTTCCTTCCCCACCCTGGCCCACATTCTGGAACTCCCTTGTAGGGTCCCTGGGAGGTGGGAGCCCATCGTCACTGGGCACTGCCAGTCCCCAGCCCGCCACTCCCAGGAGCCCTTGCAGAATGGGGAAGAGGCTTCGAGCTTGAGAAAGAGACCAAAACAGCACTGAGTGTTGCCAGCTCTGCACTGCACAGCTTCCTGTTGGCCACTGTCAGTTCCTCCACTGCCCACCACCTCCCCACGCCCCAAGCTGATCCCCTTCCTCAGCTGGGCCTCCCTCCTCTGACCACCCACACCCTGGGCACCTCTTTCCATCTTTCCTTCCTGTGCTTCCTCAATGCCACTTTCTAACCACTTCTCATTAGAGACTTAAAACGTCTTAAAAGTTCCAGAAAGAGTGTTACAGGGTCTCAGGTTCACAGAATCAATTTCCCATGGCCAGCTTTAGTTTATTTATTTATTTTTAATCCTAAAGGACCCCCTCCATTTACGCCCCCCCCCAAGAACTGGGACATGACCCTGCTCTCTCCCTCCACCACCTCAAATTCTGTTTCTTATTCTCTCATTTTTTTTGTTTGTTTTCCTGTACATCTGTATGCCAAAACCTTGTTTCATTTTTTCTGTGTCTGAACTTTATGACAAAGGTGGCTTTTGTATGGCGCTCTGGGGACTTCTTTTTGTTCAAGATTCTACTACAACCAAATTATTAGGTCATGCTTTTAAATATATTTTAATTTTACTTATCAATTGTAACTCAGTAAAGCTAAAAAATAAGATTCTACTATAAAATCCATCAAGCAAATTACCATGTTTGTACATCAATCAGTGTTTAAAATCGAGAGAGGAGTATGTTGCTAAGACTCAGCCATCTCATTGCCTGCCCCTGTGGTTCTTTTTCACTGTTGTGTAATATTCCAATCCACTCTATCCAGTGGCTGAGCGAGCATTAAGGTTCCATTAAGTCTTAATGGCCATCATGTTCCTAGGCTGCTTTAAAGATCATTGGTATGCCCAGACGATGTAGTTCAGTGACTGAGCATCAACTTATGAACCAGGAGACCACGGTTCGATTCCTGGTCCTGGCACATGCCCAGGTTGCAAGCTTGATCTTCAGTAGGGCTCAAGTAAGAGGCAGCCAATTGATGATTCTCGCTCATCATTGTAGTTTCTCTCTCTCTATCCCTCTCCCTTCCTCTCTGAAATCAATAAAAACATATTTTTAAAAAAGATATTGAAAGATCATTGGTATGGTCCCTTTTAAATAACTTACCCTTCTGCCCTAATTGGTTTGGCTCAGTGGATAGAGCATCGGCCTGTGGACTGAAGGGTCCCTGGTTTGATTCCGGTCAAGGGCATGTACCTTGGTTGCGGGCACATCCCCAGTGGGGAGTGTGCAGGAGGCAGCTGATCAATGTTTCTCTCTCATCGATGTTTCTAACTCTCTATCCTTCTCCCTTCCTCTCTGTAAAAAAATCAATAAAATATATATTTTTTAAATAAATAAATAACTTACCCTTCAGTTGGCTCTTACTTCCCTAAATATTGGAGATGGCTGGGAGGTGGTGAAGCTGGGGACACTCTGAGATCAGGCTGTCCCTTTAGGAGACCTCCATGCTCCACCTAAGGGGGGGCACCTGCTTCCCAGATGTTTTGCAGCTGCTTATAACCCAACCCCACTCCCAGCCCATGTCCCAACCCCCATCCCAGCCCCCAGTGAGATCAGCATTGATGGAGAAGGGGAAGTGAGTTGCTAGCAGCTGGGGTTTGTTTGGGTTTTGGGGGTGTCCCTGCAGCTTCCCAAGTCTTTCATTTCCTAGAAGCAGAGAACACTCAGGGATGACAGTTCAACCTCATTTTGTAGTTTCTGTCTCTCTCTCCCTCTCCCTTCTTCTCTGAAATCAATAAAGATTGATCGGGGTGAAGGGGTTTGAAGTGAAGTAGATAGAAATGTGTTCCCCCCTAAGGCATAACAGCCTCTTGTCTCTCATCACTTTAGGCTCCACCTCTGAATCTCCATCTATGTCCACATTCAAGTGGACATACTCCACACCCTCCACCCCAAGACTCCCTAAGTCCCAATCCCAGAAACTTAGAAGCCTGGGCAAGTCTTGGGGACCCAGACCAGGAGGCATACATGTGGTGTCCACACACACATTCTGCCCCAAGCCAAGGCCCCAAATAGCTGGGCTTCTATACAGGGTGTCCCAAAATAATGTATACACAGTTGAACATCTGACAGCTCAATTTTGAAAATGAAATGTATTTTAATGAACACTGCCTTTATAATTATTTAAAGTGTGTGTATACATTTTGGGGGACACCCTATATTTAGGCTTTCCCTCAGCAGTGCCAGGAAATTATAAATATGGCCCAGCTCATCATTGCCTCCCAACTCCCTGGGCTGGGCTGGGCTGGGCTGGGTGGGGGTCAGGGCTCAGGAGGATGCCAGCCGGGGCTGGGCAGGGTGCGACCAATCTGGTCAAATAGACTCTGAAAGCCTGGCCTGGGGGGAACCCAGATGTCCAGCCCTCAAGAGGAGACAAAGGGTCCATTGTCCTGCCTGACCCTGGGTCTGGGGTCAGGGCTGGCCAGAAGCCCCCCACCCTCTTTCCTCACTCTCTGGGGCTTCCTGCTCCTGGAGCCAGCAGGTGGGCTCATCCGTGTGGGGCTGGCTGGCCCCTTCCTCTGCCATTGTGTCCCAAGCAGGGGGCTTCCTTTTACACCCCTCTCTATCCAGAGACCCCATTTGACCCCGCCTCTCCTAGGGATTGGAAGGGTGCTGGGCATGGGCTGGTGGCACCAGAAGGGGGGGCAGGACATTGAGGTCCCCTTGTCTTCTGCACAGCAGAGGGCATTTCAGAGAAGATGGCCATCCTAACTGCTGAGGTTGACAGCACATAACATCCACTCTGAGCCCCTGCAACTTGTTCACTCCCCTGCGACCCTCACCTGTGCTCGCTGAGGTTCTGACCATTTCACAGATGGAGAAACTGAGGTCCAGAGAAGTCACTTAACCAGCCTGAGGCCCCATAGTCCAAAAGTGGAAGAGATGGGTTTTGCCCAGGACCTCTGATGGGAGATGGGAGGTGGGGAGGGGGAGTGCCCTGTGACTGTGCAAGTCATTTCACCACTTTGTGCCTCAGTTTCCTCATCTGTCTAATGCAAATCACAGCACTTGCCTTCTAGGGCTCCTGGGAAGATAAGTGAGTAGAAGTGCTTGGAAGAGGGCCAGGCATGTAGTAAGTGCTGGGTGACTATTACCCACCATGAGATTTGTTCCTGTTGCAGCTGTGATAATGAAAAGAATATAATATAATCCTATATAATAAAAGCCTAATATGCAAATGGTCCCCTCAACTGGGAGTTCAACCGAGAGTTTGACTGTTGGCTATGTTGTGCACTGACCACCAGGGGGCTGCGTGGAACATGGTGGGCGTTGGTGATGCAGTGCTGGCAGTGGGTGGCAGTGAAGGCACTGCCGGGGCATCAATGAGCCCTGACAAGAGCAAGACCGCAGTGGGATGGTGGAGCAGGTGAGTGGGCAGTGCTAGGCCAAGGCAGGTGCAAGCCAGACACGATAGCCCTGCTGATTAACCCACAGGGGGCTACCAGTGGCAGTGATAGGAGGTGGGGCTGCTGCCCAGCAGGGCTGGAACTTCAAGGAAGGAGGGGGAGTAATGTTGACACTCCAGTGGAGCCAGATCAGGAAGCCCAAGGGGGTTTCCTTCAGTGGGGACAGCAGCAGGGGTGGGATCACTCACTGGGACCTGCAAGGTGCAGAGACACAAAGGGGTCAAAATCCTGCCCTCAGGGCTCACAGTCTGTGGGGTGGAGGGCAGGCAGTAAACAGGGAAGCAGGGAAGTTCCATGATGGGGTCTGATGAGGTGCTACAGAGAATGGGGAAAGTGGGGAACCATCAGAGTTGCTGCGGATGGGGGAGGATTACGTATCAGACTTGGGAGATAGGTCGGGGAATGTTTGAGCAAAGACATGAAGGACAGGAGGGAGGGAGCCAGAAGGTTATCAGGGCCAGGTGCTCCAGGCAGAGATAGCGTCAGACACTGAGGTCAAGCGTCCCTGCTGTTTCCCACAAAGAATACAGTAACCAAGTGACTAAGGGGGCTGAGGAGGGGGATGAGGACAGGGAGGTGACAGGGCAGAGCTTGCAGAGTTCTCTGCACCATTGGAGATTTACACTGAGTGAGGTGGGAGCCATGGAGGATTCTTGAGCAAAGGAGGGATGTGCCTTGACTCAGGCAGTCCCAGGCACCCTTGGGTCATTGGGAAGTATGGACCAAAAAGGGGCTACATGCTAAACTTGACAAGCTCAGGGAGGCCTGCATGGCAGGTCTTACAAACTCAGAGACATAAAGTAACCACATTGTGTTATTGTCATAATTAACGAGTTAATATTAATCATAGAAAGAGCAAAGGGAAAGCCAGACATAAGAATGATCATCTGGGCAGCTTTACCTGGAAACTACAGGTTCACGCTCCTCAGGAAACCACTGTCCATTCCCTGCAGATCACTCGATCACTCCACTGTGGTGTGTGTGTGGGGAGGGGCGGGGGGGAAGGGACAGGACTGGAGGGAGGGGGGGTGCCAGTGCTTTTGCCCCCCCTCCCCCATCTGTGTTTTTACTCACTTCCTGTTGGCTTCCAGCTGCCCCATCAGTTCTGGGCCACTCACACACTGTATAAGGGCCAAGAGGCCACAGGACTATGCACAGATGCACAGCCTGTGAATACAGAACCGCCTGCCCAGACCATGGGAGGTCCCCGCCTCAGCGCCTTTCATATCCTACATGGTGAGAATTTGGGGACCCTCTGGGAGGGGTAAGGGAGCCCCTGGTAGAACCCCTTTGGTGCCTCCATTTCCCAGTCTCCCCACACCACCCCCACCAAGGAGAAATAGGAGGCACCGCTGGCAGCTCTGGGGCCTGACATGGAGGAAGCCACATGGTTAGCAGGAGCCACTGCACATGGGAGAGCAGCTGGCAGTGCCTGGATTGCTTCATGCCTGGGCAGGAACCCCCAGGTGCTCTAAGGGTCTGGTCCCCACCCCAAGAGGGATCTCCACGCTCCTTCCAGATCCACTTTGGAAGCTGCTCCCTAAGAGGGGAAACTGAAGCAGGTGGAAGAGAGGGGGCGAATGAGTTCTGTGACCCCCTCAGGAAGTCACTCTTAACAGATAGCAGAGAGGGGGCTAGGGAGCTAAGGGGGACCCTTCCACAACGGGGTAACCCCCACACTTCTCCCATTGTGTGGCAGGGGAAGCCCAAGACCCCCCTCATTTGCTCCTCCAGACCCAGCTGGGACTCAGCTGTGCCTTGAAGGGCATTACTGCTGTGAGTTGAACATGAGCTCTGCTGTGACTTCCCCCTCGCCTCCCTTCCCGCCCCACCCAGGGTGGCTCTAACCCTTATCGGTTATCAGATTATCAGGGCAGCTCCTTGTCTGGGCAATCAGGCAACACAGAGAGTTAAACAATGACCTTTGGGGTGCCAATCAGACCTTCCCCAGGCCACAAGGATGGGGCTCCCTGTGCTGGTCCAGGGTGCCAGGTACGAGCTGTGTTTTTATCAAGGTGAGGTATAATTGACATAGCATGTAATTCACCTGTTGCATGATTATAATTCAATGATTTTTAGTAAATTTGCCGAGTCCGTGTGGAACACACCTGAAGGAGGCGATGTGTCAGGGGCCAAGTCACAGAGCCCCTGATCCTCACTTTCCACATCTGTGAAATGGGGCAGAGCAAGCCTGGACTCCACTTTACAGGCTTGTGTTAAGGGTTGAGTCCACTTTACAGGCTTGTGTTAAGGGTTGAGTTCACAGTAAGAATTAAGTAACATTATTGTTGTTGTTGTTGTTAATGTTACTATTATTATTTCACAGGTGGGTTTGGATTTTGGGGTGGGGGTGGGGGGTGATCCTTAGCAGGAGGAGCAAGGAGAGAATGACTGCCCCACCCTTGCCACAGGGGCCCCAGGCAGGAATCTGACTGCTCCCCCAGGGCTCAGCTAGGGGAATGCAAACCAGATGGGACTGGGAGCAGCGAACAGCCACCCATCTCCAGGCTCTTGTTTGAGTGGCTTCCTGGGTCCCAGGTGGAGGTCTGGCCCAGCAGCCTCTGTGGTGGGGCAGAAAAGCCCAGCTCAGCACAAAGAACCCCCTCCCTGCAGACTCTGGGGAACTTGACCCCTCACTTCCATCTTCCCCAGCCCCCTCTTCACCAGTTTCTCCAAAAGCTTTTTCTGGGCTCTGAGCCTCAGTTTGTCCATCTGCAGAGTGGGCATAAACAGAGCCTCTGTCTCATAGGACAGTTGTGAGCATAGACATTGCTACTGGGGCTTTGGGAGCTGGAGACCAATTGGCCCAGGACCCACCCTATCAGGGAAGGTCATTTTTGGTCTGTCCTACAAAGAGGAAGTGGGTTTCCACCAAAGGGAGAACTAACCAAACTGTGGCCAGAGAGGAGGAAGACAGGAGTTCCAGCCTCAGTTTACTGAATTTAAGAGGGCCTCGGGGAGGGTGTGGGGGTCTTTTCCCTCTGCTGGCCTGAGGGGTATCAGGTTTGGACACTGGGACTGAGTGCTCAGGGGGCCCTCCATTCTGCACCCTCCACAGCTCCTCAAGTTGTGCTCACAATGACCAATTCCAAAATTCCCCTGGGAGCCCCTCTAAGGGTGACTGGGAGCCATGAATTACCCCTTCATTTGGCCCAGGAAGTGACTCACTCCTGTTCTGCCTCCCTGACCCCCACCCATCTGCCCACTGCCCCCCATCTGGTCTCCCTGGATTATCTGGGTCTGGGCTGCCTCCCCAGCATCTCTAGGTCTGTAAGGATTGGATGGATCCCTCAAGCCCTCCCCACACCTTACATGCTGCCCAGGTACCCGCTCTTCCTCCCTCCCTCCTCCCCTCCCTCCCTCCCTCCCTGCCTCCCTCTCTCCCTCCCTCTCTTTCCTTTCTCTGTTTCCCTATCTGGCTTTCAATCTCTCTCCGAATATCTCCCTCTAATCTCTGGCATCTGTGTCACTCCCTTCCTAGGAGTTCCCTATTTCTTGATCCATCTCTCTAGATAACTGTCTTCTTAACTTTGCCTCTCGCTTTCTCTCTCCATTTCTGTGTCATCTGTTTCTCTCTCATTTCTTCATTTTCTCTCCACCTCTTTCTCTCTCTTTCTTCTTTCTCTCTAAGTCTCTAGCACCTTCTCTGTCTTTCTGTCTCTCTCTGCCTCTTTATTTTTCTCTCCATCTCTGTCTCCTTGTCTGTCCCTCTGATGAACAGGTCCTCCTCTCTAGGCCCCCTGCTGATTTAACGAGAACCCCCAGGACATGCCCTGGGATGGGGTGCCCTGAGCAGCAGGAAGAGCAGGATTGGGGGGCCCAGGCAGCACACCCCTAGCATGAGCCCCCAGCATCTTCCTGTGTGCAGGGAGCCAGGGCATGAAATGTCACCACCGGGTCCCAAGCTGGTTGTTGTGGTGGACAGATGTGGGTGCAGTGTGCTTGCACCTGTGTCCCTGAGGAAGGGTGTGGGCTGGAGCACCTTAGATTTGGGAGATCTGAGAGGACATCTGGCCCAACCCCTTCATTTTTACATAAAGGACGGCAGTAAGCACTCTGACACACCAGGCAGTACATGTCAGCTTAACTCTCACACTTTAGGAAATGGGTCTCCTCTTCATCCCCATTCTACAGAAGGGGAAACTGAGGAAATGAGGCACCTGACCAAGGTCTGGGATTAGAACCAAGGCCATCTGGCTCCAGTATGTTTCCTCAACTGCTGCCCACAGGTCAGCAGAAGCCAAGGCCCCTGGCAGGCTCAGGCCCCTCCCCATCCTTCAGTTCCTGAAAGCCTCCTTCAGGCGATGGGTGCACACCCTCTGGCCATGGGCATTGGAGGCCAGGGAGGTGCCACCTGCCCACTCTCTCCTTGAGTAATGGACAGAGCCCGAGCCTGGGAGGGGTGAGCTGCCCCTTCCCTCAGATGTGTCACCCTCAGGCCTCCCTTCCCTGTTCTGTGTCCCCCCCTGACCCTCCATCTCTCTGTTCCAGTGCTGTGTGTCTTGCTGATTGTGTTGGAAGATGGACCCCAGAGCACCAGGGGTAAGTCTGCTGGGAGTAACTCAGTCCACAGCCAGAGTCCCATACCCCATCTCACCTCTCAGCCCAGGCAGAGAAAGGCCTCTTGCAGGAGGAAGCTCAGTGCTGCCCCTCCCAACACCCCTCCCCCGCCTCTGGCTCAGCCCTCATCTTCTGTTCATGGTCTCCGTCCCACAGCCTCTGCCTGTCGCCGGCCGTGCCCTGCAAACTCCATATGTGTCAGTGGCACTTCCTGTCGCTGTGATCCAGGATTCAAATCTGTATCTGGGGAGATCGACATCGACCACAAGGATGCTTGTGAAGGTACAGAGGCTTGGGGTGGTGGAGGGCTACATGGAGACGGGATGGTGGTTGGTGGCCTCAGCCTTTGTTCTCAGACCATCATGAAGGACAGAGAAAAGAGAAAGAAAAAGACATGAAGGTGGAAAATGAGAAGTGAATAAACATGACTTCGTACAGAGGGAAGACTGGGGCGGGGGATGCAGAGCTTCCACTCACCCACCACTTCAGCACTTGCTCCTGTATCTAAATCCAGGAGACAGACAGAAAGCTGAGCAGAGCAGAGCTGACTTAGTGGGTTTCAGGAATGGCTTGCTCCAGACACAGCAATGTTGCCTGAGTCTAATTATTTCCCAAAAGACACTGGTTGAGCATCAGGCTCCATGCTAGGGATGGGACCAGACTCTCTGCCCTGAGGGCACACATGGCTTTGGGAGGTGACCCTTTATCCCGTTTTGTTGCAGACATTGATGAATGTGAACTACACGGAGCAGTGAGTGCCTGTGGAAGAGACGCAGACTGCCATAACACGGTGGGGAGCTACTACTGCACATGCAACCCAGGATACAGGCTTGTTTCTGGGGCAGCAAAGTTCAGTGATGCGAGTGAGAACACGTGTCAAGGTAAGAATGATCCCACGTCTTTCATCTCCCTGTCCATGAGGCTTGTAGTCACCAGAGCCATTCCTGCGGCATACAGGGTGCTGGGCCCTGGTGATAGGTGCAGCCCCCAGGGCTGAGTGGGGACAAGTGTGCCTGTGCCTGTCCCACTAGCACAGAGAGGAGGGTGGCATGAGAGCCAAGGACCCAAGTCCTGGTATTGCTACCTGACAGCTGTGTATGCAGCGCCAGCCAGGACACTTATTCAGAAATCACTGGTAATGTGAGAGATGTGATAATAATATTGTGATTCTGTGTAAAAGAGAGAGAGAGAGACAGACAGACAGAGTGCCTATCTTTCACAGATAAAAACAAAAGAAGCTTTTCCTTTTGTTAAATGTATGACCTTGGACACGTTCTTCACCTCTCTGTGCCTCGGTTTACCCATCTGTAAAAGGAAGTGACAATGGTGCTTATCTCACAGAATCGCTGGGAGAGTATATGAGATCATAAAGCAAAACACAGTAGTGGCTATTGGGTTTTTAGACTACACTCATTCTGATCTACAACACTCTCCGGGTTGGACATCCCACGGGATGTACCCCGGGTGGCTACTCAGAACAGCTGGCCTGGCCCATCCCCTCCCCAGGGAACCAAGAGGAGCCAGGCCTCCATGATCACCAGGCTTTGCCCCTTTCCAGGGAGAGCAAGTGGGCAGGGAAGAGGCTTCAGCATCCGCAGGCAGATAGAGCCAGCAGTGGTCAGGCAGAAGCCATGACTTACTCAGAGAGGCGGGGGTTAGTGAAGAACACAAAGAGGGGAGGAGGAGGCTGACCTGGGGATCCTGGGGGCTCTGAGCCGGGTCCGCAGGCCTGCCCTGTGTGCAGAGGGAGGTGGGAGCCTCCTGGTGGGAGGGAAGGGGGCTCATGGCGCAGTGCATTCCAGAACAATATCGTCCTCTTCCCCATCGCCAGTGCCTGCTGGGATGAGACCTGATGCCACCAGAGCCCACACAGGGGCAGCCATGCCAGGCCCTCCCAGACCCCCCAGGCCATGATGGCCCAGGGACGCCCTCAAGAAAATTGCCTCTGGCCCACAGCCCCAGCTGGAGAAGCTGCCTCCTGATACCCTGACCTCAATTTTCAGCCACTAGGCCTTCATCTATTCCCCCAAGCAAGCGTCCTCCCTGACCCTCGCCATTAACTTCAGATCTCAGGACGGTGGGCAGCTTGATGACTGGGTTACATGTTGGGGGTGGGCTGGGTGACATCGACCTCCCCACCCAGCCCCAAGCTCTGAGAGTTGGGTGAAGGAAGAGGTTCCCACCTGGACCAGGTGACAGGAGGGGGTGTCATGGGGACCATTGCCCCAGGCTCAATCCTCTCCCAAGGAAGTCAACCCAGGTTCCATGGAGACCCAGACCATGGGGCTACAGAATACAAAGCTCAGTCCCTTTAGGCAAGGCCCACAGGTCTATGTCCCTGGTGAGAGAACAAGGAGCCAGATGACAGACACACCTGCCACTCTTCACCCATCAGCTGCTGCTCCCCCCTCCAGGCACCCAGCCCTTGCCCACCGCTGGCCAAGCTCACATGTGGATTCTCATCACTCCCTGCCAGTCCAGGGGATGCCTTCAGGGGGATCAGAAGGGGATGTCTTCAGGGGGATCAGAAGGGCCACCTTCACCACCAGACAGCATGGTTGGATGTCAGCCCCACTGCCCTCATGGCTTGGCACCCACTGTCCAGGTGGCCCTGGCCTATCTGGCATCATTTTCACATTCTGGGCCCGGCCTACAAGCCTTGTCCTCGATGGGTCAGGCTCAGGGGAGGTTCTCGGTCCATCTCCATGGGCTGGAGTCTCAGAAGTCATATGGATGGGAGAGCCTTGTCTCAGCAGAGTCACCAGGATTCCAAGGAGAGCTCAGCCCACAGCACCCACCCCGGGGAGTCAGGACCAAGGCTACCGAAACGAGCCTGCTCAGGGCCTGCAGCACTTCTCCCGCACTTGGTTCCAGGAAGGCCCACCCTGGCCTTTGCCCAAGTCCTCAGGCTGGGACACAGGTGGCAGTGATGTCCCTGCCCTAGCTGGGAGCTGCCTGGGTGGGAGAGGTGGAGGGAGTCAGAGGGAGGACTTAGGCCGCTTCTGGCCACATCTGGATAACAGAGCACCTAGGCCAGCATGCTCACCCACAGGACATGTAAATTAGAAAAGACACCACTCGCCTGGGAGGAGGCAGTGGGGCCTTCAGATGCTTCTATGGCAGGAAACGTGGCTGACAACCAGCCTTGAAGGCTGCCCACAGTTGCAGGCATCTACCACCCTCTCCTTCCCCTTGCAGACATGGACGAATGTCTGAACCCCAGAATCTGTAAGAGCCGCAGCAACTGTGTCTACACCCATGGCAGCTACACCTGCACGTGCCCACCAGGATTTGAGCTGAACCCAGAGGACCCGAAGCTGTGCACAGGTAGAGGCCCAGGGAGGACGCTGTGAGGATGGACTGGATGGAGCTGGGGAAGGAGCCGACGCAGGCCCTGCAGCCCCAGGAGGCAGGAGAAGATTCTCAGGTTCCCTGCCAAGGCTCTGCCTAAGGATTCACCTCCCTGAAAAGTCCTGCCACAGAGCAGGGTGGTGGCAGGGCCTTCTGGGCCTGGGGTTTCCTTGTACCTCCATGAGCACCCCCCAGACCTTACCTTTCCTCATCTGGCACATGCAGCAGAGGGAGGGGTGACTTCTGGTTCCCAGAAGGGAACCAGGGCCAGGGCCCAGGAGGGTGTAGGCAGAAGTCCTTGGTCAAGAAACCTAGTCCCTGTGACTCAGTTTCCCTCCTGGATTTGCCAACTATAAACTGGATACCATGGTCCCTGTCATGTTCATCTTGTAGGGAGGTCACCGTAATGTGCTTTGAGGGTGAAGTTGAAGGTTACCAAGTGGTGGCATGTGTACTGATGGTGGGATCCTCAGGCAATGAGAAGTGGGTGCGGGGAGGGCCTGATGCTCTGGCTTTGTCCTCAGATGTGAATGAGTGTATCTCAGGGCAAAACCCCTGCCACAACACCACCCAATGCCTCAACAATGTGGGCAGCTATAAGTGCAGCTGCCGCCCTGGCTGGAAGCCAATTCCTGGGTCCCCCAATGGCCAAATCAACACTGTCTGTGAAAAAGGTTCAGAGTTCAGATCCCACATTCCCACAGACCTACAACTCAAGCCTTCTGATCACATATTCACGGGCACCCACACAAACCCAGCAGAATAAATGCTGGGCATACCCTGCTAGACAAGGCTTCCATTCTTTGAAACTAAATGGGGAAAGATCTGGGGGTCCTGCAGATGGAGCTGGGGTGCCAAGGGGAAAGTTCCTGGGGGACCCCAGGTAGCAACTAATTACTAACTGGGACAAAGGTATTTAATATCTCACAACCTGTACCTCTGTGGGGGCTGACCTGCTGTGGGTCAGGCCTCTGCACACTTCCCATAACCCCTGTGACTGCCACTCAGGGATATGCAGTCAGCAGGTGTCATCACCTCCAGCCAAGGCGTGGGGGGAGGGGGACTGGACACGGGAAGTGAGTGGGGCACAGAGAGGAGAGGGGCTCAGATTCCTGAATAAACAAAGGACTACTCAGTGTGAAAGAAGGGCCTGACCCTAGACCAGGGGTGGGCAAACTTTTTGACTCGAGGGCCACAATGGGTTCTTAAACTGGACCACAGGGCCGGAACAAAAGCATGGATGGAGTGTTTGTGTGAACTAATATAAATTCAAAGTAAACATCATTACATAAAAGGGTACGGTCTTTTTTTTCAATAGTTTTATTCATTTCAAACGGGCCGGATCCAGCCCGCGGGCCATAGTTTGCCCACGGCTGCCCTAGACCCTGCCTCCAACACACACACACACACACACACACACACACACACACACACACACACACACCCCTAATGGACAGCTGTTCTGTCCCCTGCAGAGATCTCCTTCCCCACCTGGATCCCACCCCCTGAAATCAAGAGCCAGGTGAGTGACTCCAGAAGGCAAGGTGCCTCCACTCAGCCCACCGTCCACCTATTTCCCCATGCTCCCCGACCCATCCATGAGGACCTCTAAGGCCTCATCTCCTTTCCCCAGAGTCTCTCTCACTTCTTTGAAAAAGTCCAGGACCTGCGCAGAGACTTCAAGTCTGCCTCGGCCCAGGACACCATCCAGGTAAGGACAGGACCCAGGGGAGGCAGGTGGAGGCATCCTGTAGAGACCCGAGGAAGCCTTGGTCTGGAAGGAGACCGACCCCAACACAATGATGCCTTGCTCTGAGGCCCCACTCTCACAGGGTAGGTGGGAAGAGCAGACCAAGTATTTGTACTCACTGGTAGACCCACATACACCTACTAACACCTTTCTTCTTGTCCTGGCCGTAGGGCTTGCCTTGTCCTTGATAGTCATGACTAGGGGTTGACCTCTGAGTGGCGGATTGCACTAGCAAAGATCCAGGAAATCCCATTCAGTACCACCTTTGTCCCCAAATAGACAGGCTCTAGGATCTGTTCTCAGAAGCTGAGTGGGCAGGGTCTTCCTGAAGCTTCTCTGGCACAAGATCCACTGGTTCTGTGTCCCCATCCCCCCAGGACATCATACAGGAGGTGGATAATCTGCTGGAGACTTCCGGGGACCTAGATACTCTGCCCTATTCAGAACAGCACTGTGTGGCCACTAACCTGCTCACTGGCCGGGAGCACGTCCTGAGAGAGCTGAGCAAGGCCCTGCCCAATGGGACACTGACCTTCAGGACAGCTGCAGGATCAGGCAAGTAACCCCACCTACCCCCAGGTTCTGCTCTGCCTGCTCCTCACCTCATTCCTCTTCCCATCGCACTAGAGCTGAGTGATCACACTTGTACCTCCCTGTTACTCTCATACACATATTAAGATAAAAGATCAAAAGAAAATGAAAAAGATTATCAATACTAAACAGTTTCATTGTAATATTAATTATCAGCAGATGAAATCCTATATAACAAAAGGCTAATATGCAAATAGACCAAACTGCAGAATGACTGGTTACTATGACATGCACTGACCACCAGGGGGCAGATGTTCAATGCAGGAGCTGCCCCCTGGTGGTCAGTGTGCTCCTCAGCCAGAAGCCAGGCTCAAGGCTAGTGAGCGCTCTGACTGCCAGCTTAGCCATCAGTCAGATTTCCTCCCAAGGGCTCCTAGACTGTGAGAGGACACATGCCAGGGCTGAGGAAACCCCCCCGCCTCCCGCAAACCCCCAGAACACGAATTTTCATGCACTGGGTCTCTAGTAATTATACTAAATAATTTAAGGTAAAATAGAAATGGCTTCAAAAGAAAACTAATTATTAAATTTGGAGGAATACAATTTAATATTATATGATATTTAAGTGATCTGTTTTATTAAGGTAAATTTCACATAACATAAAATCCACTATTTTAATCAAAGTGTACAATTCAGTGACATTTCATACATTCACAGAGTTGTACAACTATCACCTCTATTTATTTATTTTTTAGTATGTTTTTGTTGATTTCAGAGAGAGGGAGAGAGAGAGATAGAAACATCAATGATGAGATAAACCAAAAAATCTATATCTGTATATGCATAGCCCATGGACATGAACAATAGGGTAGTGAAAACAGAGGGGTGGGGGTACGGGCTGGGAGGAGAGGGCTAAAGGAGGGGGAAATGGGTGATATCTGTAATACTATCAATAATAAAAAAAATATATCTTTTTAAAAATGGCTATCTCCTGCATGTCCCCTACTGGGGATTTAGCCAGAAAGCTGGGCATGTGCCCTGATCCAGAATCTGTGACCTCCTGGTTCGTGGGTTGATGCTCAACCAATGAGACATACCGGCCAGGCCATCACCTCTATTTCTAAAGTGTTTTCATCATCCCAGAAGTGAACACTGTACCCACTAAGCAGTTACTTCTCATTCTCACCCACCCCCGACCCCCAGCCCTTGGCAAGCATTTATCTGTTTTCTGTCTCTATGAATTAGCCAATTCTGTACATTTTATATAAATAGAATCATACAATACATGACCTTATAGTCTAGCTTCTTTCACCTAGCATACTGTTTTCAAGGTCATCCACATGGTAGCATATACCATTTGGTTGAATTCTATTCCATTGCATGTATACACCACCTTTTGTTTATTCATCCATTCATCCATTTATGGACATTGGATTATTGCCACCCTTTGACTATTGTGAATAGAGTTACTATGATGTTGGTGTGCAAGTTTCTGTTTGAATAACTATTTCAGTTCTTTGGGTCCATATGTAGGAGTGGAATTGCTGAGTGATATGCTAATTATATCTCCAACATTTAGGAATCACCAAACTATTTTTCCAAATGGCTGCACCATTATACATATACATACTCCCTACCCCAAGCAATGTGCAAGGGTGCCAACCTTCACATCCTCAGCAAATGTGTCACTTCCATTTTGTTTGGGTTTTATTAAAGCCTTTCTAGTGTGTCAGGTGACATCTCGTTAAGGTTTTGATTTGCATTTCCCTAATGACTAGTGATATTTAATATCTTTTCATGCGATTATTGAACACTTGTGTATTTTTTTTTCTGAGAAATGTCTGTTCAAGTCCTATGCTTATGTTTTAATTGCATTGTTTGGCTTTTTGTTGTTTTGTTTTAAGTGTTCTTTATATATTTGCTAGTGGACCCTTATGAGACATGTGATTTGCTAATATGTTTTCCCATCCTATGCATTCTTTTCACTTTCTTCATAGTCTATTTACTTTAACCCCTTCCCCGGCAGAAACGTGTATACACGTTTTCACAAAATGTTCTTTTTCAGTCGTCGACGAGTATACTAAGAAAATATGGTAAAAAAATATGGTTTATAGGAAGACGAGTTACAAACTGTTTTCATAACCAGCATCAAAAATACTATATAGAACCAAAATAAAAAAAATTAGTCTGAAAAAGAAACGTTTTTAACAAAAAAATTGTTGGGGAAGGGGTTAATAAATAGGTGCATTAAATTTTGATAAAGCCCATTTTATTCATTTTTTTCTTTTCTTGTTTGTACATTTTATGTCATATCTAAGTACTGATTGCCAAATCCCAGGTCATGAAGATTTACTTCTGTGTTTTCTACTAACTTCTATTTTTATTGTATTTTTAATGTTTTTATTGATTTTTTTAGAGAGAGAGGAAAGAAGAGGGATAGAGAGAGAGAAACATCAGTGAGAGAGAAACATCATTGATTGGCTGCCTTCTGCACACACACCACAGGGGATTGAGCCTGCAACCCGAGCATGTGCCCTGACTGGGAATCGAGCCAGGGGGCTTCTTGATTCCTGGGTCAAAGCTCAACCACTGAGCTACATGGGCTGGGCCTAACTGTTTTATTTTTAGCTCTTAAATGTAGGTCTTTGACGCCTTTTTACCTGATTTTTGTGTATTTTGTGAGGTATGAGTCCATCTTCCATTTTTTGCTTGTGCATAGACTATTCTTTCCCTCATTGAAGGGGATTGCTGAAAATTACTTGACATAAATAAATGGGTTTATTTCTAGGCTCTCAATTTTATTTTGTTGGTTTATATGTCTATTCATATGGCAGTACCGTACTGCTCTGATTACTCTATAAGTTTTGAAATCAGGAAGTGTGAGTCCTCCAACTTTGTTTTTCATTTTCAATAGTGTTTGGGTATTGGGGCCTCTTGCAATACCATATGAATTTTAGGATGAGCTTTTCCATTTTTGCAAAAAAGAAATGCTGTTGGAGTATTGTTAGTATTGCATTGAATCTGTAGATCACTTTTGAGAATATTGCCATGTTTACAATATTGTCTTCCAATTCATAATCACAGGATACTTTTCAACTTATTTAGGGTTTTTTAATTTCTTTAGCTATATTTTATAGTTTTCAGTGGACAAGTCTTGAGCCTTCTTTGATAAAGTTATTCCTGATATTTTGTTGAAGATTTTTGCATCGATGTTCATAAGACTCAATGATCTATAGTTTTATTTTCTTTTGATGTCTTTTCCTGGTTTTGTTTTTAGCGTACCTGTGGCCTCATAAAATTACTTAGTGTTCCTTTTCATTGTATTTTTTAGGAATTTACAAGAATTTGTGTTAATTCTTCCATAAATGGTTAGTCAAATTCGGGTCTCCACTTTTCATTTTGGAAAGTTGTGGGGGTTTTTAAATATATCTTATTGATTTCAGACAAGAAGGGAGAGGAGAGAGAGAAATATTAATTGCTGGGGTCCAACCCCAGCGGGTCCAGGGGTTCCCAAAGGTGTAGACGGAGTCGGCGAAGAAGGAATGACACGGAGACAGCGTTCAGTTGATCAGCAGCCTAGCCAGGATCTCCAGCCAAGTTCTGGTCTGGAGCTCCAGAGAAGTTCTGCTTAGGATCTCCAGCCAGGTTCTGTGGCCATGTTCTCTCGCTAGGTTCTCCAGCCAGGTTCGGGTTAGGCTCTCCAGCCAGGTTCGGTCACCAGGTTCTGTAGCCGAGTTCTCTTGCCAATTTCTGTAGTCAGGTTCAGTCCAGGATCTTTTGCCATGTTCTCTCCAGCGAAGTTCTAGGTTCTGTGTAGGTCCTGTCTGCTAAGTTCTGTGTTCTAAGTTCTGTCTTCTAAGGTCCGTCTTCTGAGGTCTGCCTTCTGAGGTCTGCCTTCTGAGGTCTGCCTTCTGAGGTCTGCCGCTAAGTTCTGTCTGTTGTCTTGTTGCATCTGTATTTATACCAGGTGATTCTAATCCTATCAATCTCTATTCCCAAAGGTTAGGGCGTTTCTTATCTCCATTCCAGGGAGTAAAGATTATGTAGCTTAAGCATGATTGTTCATAGTTAAAGTGATTAACTACCCGCCTGGCAGTTAAGAGGTTTTATTCCCTCCCTAACTTCAGGGGAAAATCCCTACCTGGGGAAACAACCTTTCTCGGAGAGGTGACCTTAGTTAAAACACATAGTGCCAAGAAGGTGATCAAATATATTAAGAACAGTATGCCATATATGCCAGGTCCCTTGAAACAGCAAGGATGGACCGGCTCCCGGCAATTAATGTTGAGAGAGAATCATTGATAGGCTGCCTCCTGCGTGTCCCCTACTGAGGATCTAGCAACCTGGGCATGTGCCCTTGACTGAAATAGAACCCAGGACCCTTAGTCCACAGGCCAATGCTCTATCCACTGAACCAAACCAGTTAGGGCCATTTTAGAAAGTTTTAATTACAAATTCAATCTCCTTACTTGTGACAGATCTGTTCAGACTCTAGTCCTTCAGGTACTTTTATAGTTCATGGCTTTGTAAGAATTTATTTCATTCAGGTTATATAATTTGTTGTTGAATAATTGCTCATAATTTCTCTTATAATCCTTTGTAAATTCAGATGATTGCTGTATATATATATATCATATACAAAATATGTGTATTATTCTAATATATACTAGAGGTCCTGTGCACAAAATTCGGCTCCCTAGGGGGCCGGCAATCAGTGCCAAGCAGAGCCTTCCTGCTACTGGACAGGGTCTCCCTCCCCCTGCTGCCAGCAGCTGGCCAGGGCCTTCCTTCATTTGGCGCCACCCCCTGGTGATCAGTTCTCATCATAGCAAGCGACAGGTCTCCCAGTCAAATTCCCACAGGAACAATTTGCATATATATATATATATATACACATATATACATTATTTGGTATACATGTAACAATATTATAGATAAAATTTGGTATATAATGTAACATCATCATAATAAAAGGCTAATATGAAAATGGTCATCACACCATCATGCTATCAGGCTGTAACGCCAATTAGCAGGGACCTGAGGTTGCATGTTATTAGGCTGGGGTTGGGGACATGAGGCCTCGCCCCCCCCCCCCCCCCCCCCGCCCCGGCACTGTAGCTGGGAGACCTCAGGCCAAGCTCCCTGAGGCAGCACCCCACACCTGGGTGCCGGGGCCGGGGGACCTGAGGCTGTGCCCCCCTGAGGCCACGCCCCTCCACCCCAGTGCCAGGGCCAGGGGGGCTGTGCCCCACCTGAGGCCACACCTCCCCCACCCTGGCGCCAGGACATGAGGCTGCATCCCCTGCTGGGCGGGGCTTGACAGAAGTGGGGCTGAACAGACACTTCTATTATAGAGAAAGGGAAAATAGCAATATTAAAATATTTCCTCTAATCCCCTTTTAATGTGCATGAATTTCATGCACTGGGACACTAGTAATATATATATAAAAGATGTCTATACATACAAATGGTATTATAGCAACAACTATTGGCACAGTTACTAATCTAACTTCCTTATGTAACTCCCACAACTCATAGAACTGTCCCTGGAGGTGAAGGAGCAAGGAGACAAGAATGTCACCCTGAGTGTCCATCAGGCGAAGATGCTGGTGAACTGGGATGTGGTGCAGAACTCAGGTGGCTCAGGTATGACTGATATGGAGAGAAAGTCAATGAGGCTTCACAGTAGAACAAGACACCCACGGATGTGACAAACAGAATTAAATATTAAAAGGAAGTATGTGCCTAGTGGGTCAAAAGAGAGAAGGAGGGGGGCTTTTGGGTCACCCCAAGATGTCAATCTTGTTCTTCTCTTATAGGCCCTGCTGTAGTGGGCCTTGTCTCCTCTCCAGGGATGGGTAAGTTGCTGGTTGAGGCACCCCTGATCCTGGAAACTGAGAAGCAGTCAATTTTGCATGAGACACACAAGGGCGTGCTGCAGGAAGTCTCCCCAGTCCTGCTCTCAGATGTTATATCTGCCTTTGTGAGCAATACGGACACTCAGAACCTCAGCTCTCCAGTCACCTTTGTCTTCAAGCATGTGAGTGCTAGTGAAATGGGTCTTTGGGTGTGGAAGAGGCCTGAGTCCTGGACACAGTCTTGGAGTTCAGGGGCTCTCCCATGGGGGCATCATCTCCCCAGCAAAGCCCATCACAAGCAGGATTTGGTCAGAATTTCTGAGCACCTAATCACCAGCTCACACCTTGCTCTCTTCCTATAGTCAGTGACCCCGGGGCCAAGGCAGAAGGTGTTCTGTGTCTTCTGGGAGCCTGGTCAGAATGGAAGTGGTCATTGGTCCACCAAAGGCTGCTGGATGGTGGGCACCAGAGACATCAGCACCACCTGCCAATGCAGCCACCTCAGCAGCTTTGCCGTCCTCATGGCCCACTATGATGTGCAGGTGAGTGCCTTGAGAAGGGACTTTGTTCAATGCTTATTGCTATATAATAAACTCCCATGCATGCTGCACCTTAAAAACATAATTTATTATTCTGCAATTTATGTGGGTCAACAAATAAATATGGTGCACCTGGGTTGTCTGGTCAGGGTCTTACACAAGCCTCTCATCTGAGGATTTCTGTCCTCTTCTGAGCTCCCTGGTTGCTGGCAAAATTCACTTCCCTATGTTTGTAGGACTGAGATTTTACACTTTTGTTAGCTGGCAGCAGGGGTCACATTCAGCTACTAGGTCCTCCCTGCATTCCTTCTTATGTGGCCCTCTTGCAGGCCCTCTCACAATGTGTCTATGCTCTTATCTGGAGGCCAGCAGCAGAAGCTCCCTCACATCCAGATATTCTCCAGCCCTGGCCAGTGTTCTCAGTGGTTAGAGCATCAGCCCATGTGCTGAAGGGTTACAGATTTAATTCCAGTATGTTGTTTAATCTCCACATATTTGTGTGTTTCTTTACTTCCTTTTTACAGTTGATTTCTTTATATATATATTTATTGATTTCAGAGACGAAGGAAAAGAGAGAGAGAGATAAAAACATCAATGATAAGAGACAGAGAGAATCATGGATCAGCTGTCTCCTGTGTTCCCCAGACTAGGAATCAAGCCTGCAACCCAGGCATGTGTCCTGACTGGGAATCCAACCCTGACCTCCTGGTTCATAGGTCGATGCTCAACCACGTAGGCATTCTGGCCCGATTTTGCAGTTGCCTTCTAATTTTAAGGCATTGTGGTCGGAGAATATGCTTGGTATAATTCCATCTTCTTAAATTTCTTAATGCTAGTTTTGTGACCCAGCATATGGTCTGTCCTTGAGAATGTTCCATGTGCACTGTAGAAAAATGTATAATCTGATGTCCTGGGATGAAAGGTTCTTTAAATGTCAACTATGTCCATTTGATTTAGTGTTTCATTTAAGACTGATATTTCTTTATTGATTTGGTGTTTGGTTGATTTGTCTAGAGCTGTCATTGGAGTATTAAAGTCATCAACTATGATTGTGTTGACCTGTTTCTCCCTTTAATTCTGTGATTAGTTGTTATTATTCTGTGATTATTTCGGTGCTCTTTGATTGGGTGCATATATATTAAGAAGTGTTATGTTTTCTTGATGTAGTGTACCCTTGATCATATTAAAGTGGCTATCTTTGTATCTTGTTATCTTTGTTATTTTACAATCTATTTTGTCAGACATAAGTATGGCTACATCTGCTTTTCTTTGGATATGCTTGGAGAATCATTTCCCACCCATTTTCTTTGAATCTAGCTTTGTCTTTGCAGGTTAGATGTGTCTCTTGCAGCATTTGGTTGACTTTTTTTTTTGATCCACTCTGCCACTCTGTGCCTCTTTATAGGTGAATTCAGACTATTTACATTTAGGGTAATTATTTATGTATAAGGATTTTCTATAGCCATTTTGTCTTTTATTTTCTGGTGGCTCTGTGCCTCCATTGGTGCTTTTCCTTTGTGTCTCTGTCTGTTGTTTTTGTTTGGTGATATTCCATACTTCTTCCCTCTGTTCCCTCTTTTTTTAAGCTATGTGTCCCGGTTTGAGATTTTTGTGTGTGGTTACCATTAGGTTTATAAAAAATAAATTTGCTTTTATACAGTAGCCTTTTTTCTTTTGAGTGGATCTGATCTTCATTGTCCTTTGCCAGTTCAGTCCTTTACCCCCACCCCTTTATGGTTTTGTTGTCACAAATTATCCCTGTTTAAGCTGTAAGTTTTTGGTGATCTCACTCATAGAGTTGCGACGTTTGATCTTTGTTTCAGGTAGAATAACCTTCTTGAGTATTTCCTGCAATGGAGGTTTTCTGGTGAAAAAATAAATAAAACTCTTATCTTCTGTATGTCTGGGAACATCTTATTTCTCATCATATTGAAAGGATAATTTTGCTGGATATATTATTCGTGGCTGGTAATTTCTCTCTTTCAGATGTTTGAGTATTTGGTTCCACTCTCCTCTGGCTTGTAGAGTTTCTGTTGAGAAGTCAGATGAAATTCTGATGGGTTTTCCTTTGTAGGTCACTGGCTGCTTTGAGATTTTTTTCTTTGACATTAATTCTTGACACTTCAATACCAAGTGCCTCTTTGGATTGAGATAACTAGGAATTTTGTTTGCTTTTTTGATTCAAGGATCTAGTCCATTCTATAGGTTTGGAAAGTTCTTATCCACTACTTGTTTGAATAGACTCTCCATTCCATGCTCCCTCTCCTCCTCCTCCAGAATACCTATAATTCTAATATTGCTTTTTCTGATGGAATCAGATAGTTCTCATAAAGCTCTTTTGTTTTTATTTTCCTTTATGCTCAAGTCTCTCTCTTCTCCCCCTGCACCATTTCTAGATTCCTATCTTCAATATTATGAATTCTTTCCTCCATCTGGTTGGCTCTGTTTTCTATGCTCGGTAGTTTACTCTTAATCTCCTTAATTGCATGCTTCATTTCTAGGATTTCTGATTGGTTATTTTTTAAAGTTTCGGTCTGTTTGGTAAAGTACTCATTTTGTTCATTGATTTGTTTTCTGAGTGCACTGAGTTGCCTGTCTGTATTTTCTCACATCTCATTGAGTACATTCAGAACTGCAATCTTAAAATCTCTGTCATTTATATCACACTAGAGGCCCAGCGCACAAAATTTGTGCGGGGGTACGGTCCCTAGACCTGGCCTATGATCAGGCCATCTTCCACAGCTGCCAGCAGCTGGTCCACCCCTGCCATCACCCAACCCTGGTTCACCATTTGCCATCGGGGGATCATAGCTTGCCAGCCAGGATGAGGGCCACTGGCAATTTGCAGTCTGGCCACACTCCCAATCGGGGTGGGGGTCCCACTGGGGGACAGGGCTAGATGGGGCGAGGGGCCTCATGTGGTTTTCAGGCTGGCTATGCCCCCCATCGGGTGGGGGTCCCCACTGGGGGTCGGGGCCAGCCAAGGCAAGGGGCTGCTGGCAATATTCAGGTTGGCCACACCCACAATTGCAGTGAGGGTCCCCACCGGGGGACGGGCCTGGCTGGGGCGGGAGGCTGCTTGTGGTTTGCAGGCTGCCCAGGGCCCCGATTGGGGTGGGGGTCCCTGCTGGGGACTGGTGCTGGCCGGGGCAAGGGGCTTCTGGCAGTTTGCAGGCTGCAGTTGTTCTGGTCTCTGATTGTTTTGGTCATTCTGCCCTTTCTGTCACTGGGCTTTTATTATACAGTGGGGCCATGACTTACGAGTGTCCCAACTAACGAGTTTTTCGAGATACGAGCTGTCTCTCAGCCAATTTTTTGCTTTGAGTTGTGAGCTAAAATTTGGGTTACGAGCCAGCTTCAGATACCCCACTGCTAGTTGGCGCAGCAAACATCACAGTGAACACCACAACATCAGCCCAGCAGCACGTGTCTCACTAGTTCACTTTTTGATTTGACATACGAATAATTTGAGTTACGAGCTCTGTCACAAAACAAATTAAACTCGTAAGTCAAGGCCCCACTGTATAGGATATTTCCATGTGTTCCAGCTTGCTTTCTGAAGATTTTACATTTTCTTTCTGGTCATCCTCATTACTTTCTTTGTTCATGGTATTTGCTGTCCTCCTTTGCTTATGCATTTATCTCTGAAGAGGTCTTTCTAATATTTTCCAGTAGGTAGTGCTGAATTGCAAGATTGTTTTACCTTTGTGATCTCCCAGTCTTGAACCACTGCTGCTTCTGTAAGACAGTACAGCTATGCTGCTTGGGGAATGGGGGTTTTTTGCCCTTACCGTAATGGTAACCCCTGATCTCTATGGGGTTCCATCCCAAGCACCCTTCCTGGAGATGTCACAAAGGGAAACAGTGGTTTACCTGCAATAGCTCTTGGTTCATAGATAGTATGCTCTTGGACCCAACTCTAAAGGCTAAGGGAGGTGAGTTTTGGGAATTCAAGTGGCGGCAGAACTCTGTGGTTTTGTTTCTTTGTCTGAAACATCACCACCAGCTGGACAGTGGGGAGCCACATGGCAGAACCATGTGCTCTGTCAGGGATCTGCTGACTCAGACACTCCCTCACAGCTCACACTGCTGGGATGCACCCCCAGGAACCTCCAGCACCTGCAGCTCTCTGTTCCTCCTGGCCAAAGGAAGCACATACTACCACCAGCTTACTACCCTCTCCCAGCCAGTCAGGGGCTGCATCTGCAGGTCCTCTCTTCTCATCTCCCCATTTATTCCTGGTTGCCCACTTTTAGATGTTTCAATGTGCAGGTCTCTTAGGCATGCATCTGTGTTGAGCAGGGATTTGTATATTGAGTTATAGTTGGTTAACTTCTTGAAATTTCAGTAGCAGAGGACAAGGGCCTCTCTCATGCCACCATTACTCTGATGTGATTTGCATTTATTCTTTGCCCCTCTTTTTTTTTACTCACATAGTGTCATTTTTCAGGACTGTGCATTTTGTGTTTTTATTTATTATCTTTAAAAGATTATTCTATTCCAATCTACAAAAATACTCTCCATTATTTTTTTCCAGTGCATTTCATTGTATGCATGTGCTATAAATTACATATCAAATCTTCTCATAGTGGGAATTTTGTTTCATGATCATTTCCTACTAAAAATAAACTTGTAATTATTTAGACACACTGCATTGTTTTCTTGTTTGAGTATCTAGTTAGTATGCATACTATGTCAAAAATTTTTTCATGGTACAGTGAAAAGTTTACTTCCCCTGGTGACTTAAGAACTCAAATAAAAATGTGCTAACTACTTGGCAACACTCCAATTATTTGGCCTTTGCAAAACTAAAGGTGACTCACACTTGCATGCATGCACACTGACACCTAGAGACACAGCTCCAAGATTCACAGGTAGACTTACCTCCAAATCTGTTAAATATGTCAATGCCATTCTTGTGGTATTTCCTCCGGTGATGCTTACAAAACAGATCTAAAGTATATTTAAATGTTTTAACCTGACTTTTATTACATGAAGAAAGAGGTGATCTTTATCAGTATTTTTAAATGGGGAAAACATGGATTTTTCTCAACACTTATGATAGACAAGAACATTGAAAATACTTCCCTATTCCAAATATAGAATGCTGATATGTCTCTAAATTGCACTGCTCATCTCTTAAAAAAGAAAAAGAAAAAAAGATATGGTTATTGCATAACAGGATGTCTTCATCCTTAATACTGTGTTTTAAGGCAAGAAGCATATACAGAAAGGCAGAAAAAATTAAATTGTTTAGGTGAAAGCATAAAATGAAATATTACCTTTAGCTCAGTGTACTTTTATCCCTGACCTATATTGGCAAATTTTTCCATATTTTAGCATATAGAGGTGACACCTGTGGACACTCCTACCAGCATTACCTGAAGCTGTATGATTCCTCACACTCTCACAAGGTCATTATCAAAGTTTTGGATCTTTATCCATCTGAGAGTTAAATATAATTATATTGTTATATTAGGAAATTTGTATGTCTTTCATTATAAATGGAATGGAATATCTCTATTTAAGAGCAATTTGTATTTCTGTTTCTGGAAACAGGTTGTTCACTTTTTGGTCCATTTTTCTATTGACCTGTTGAAACATTTCTTATGGATCTGGGAGCTCTTTATGTGGTAGAGGAGTTAGTTTATTTCCTTACACCAAAGATGCTCAAAACCTAGTATGTGTCAAAATCACCTGGAGAGCTTGCTATTTATTTGCAAACATTTACTTAGAAAGTAATGTCAATCTTGCAGATTTATTGCAATAATAAAAATCATGTAAATAATACTGTATTGCTCTTTATCAGATGTACTAACTTTGAACATTTAACCTCCATATTCTTTATCATTTTCATATTTCTTTTTTCTCTCTGTCTCTCTCTCTCTCTTTCTTTTCTCACCTATTTACACTAAAATTAATTTTTAAAATGTATCGTTATGGATTTAAGATGATTTGAAAAATGAGGCAAGGAAAATTTTAATCTTTAAAAAATAGGCAGGAAACCTAGTGAGTTTAGCTGAGTGGATCGAGCACCAGCGTGTGGACTTAAGGGTCCCAGGTTTGATTCTGGTCAAGGGCACATGCCTTGGTTGCAGACTGAAAACCCAGCAGGGGCCTGCAGGAGACAGCCAATCAATAATTTTCTGTCATCATTGATGTTTCTATCTCTCCCTCTCCCTTCCTCTCTGAAATCAATAAAAATATATCTTAAAAATAAATAAATAAGTAAATACATAAATAAGTAAATCATAAATAATAGGCAGGAAATATTAATTTCAAGCTACCACCATCATCAGTACTTTTCCTTCTTTAGCCAAGGATTTAAATCTGTAAGGAACAGGTGTTGCAGGGATGATGTGAGTAAGTACAAGCGGGGCAGATGATCCCTGGACATCGAGTCTCCAGATACAGACACTGTCACACAGTATCATGTCACAGGGATGGAGGATGGTGCTCAACGTGGAGTCATGTGCCTCTCTGACTGTCACATGATAACCTATAAGCATAGTCGTGAAGAAAAATCAACCCTATGATTTCCAGGGCTTGGTCCTGAATGAGGATTCTCTTATCCCTCAATGTTTACAGGGTCTAAATTTAATCAGTTCAGAACCCCCTAGAATTCTAACAGTGTCCATAAACATCACAAATTTACCTGGCTCCTCCACTCCTAATTTTGTTGAACTCTGCCCAAACTGAAAATGGTGGAAGGGTCATTAGCCCAGATTAGGAGAGTGTGACTGCTCTCTTCTCTTTCCTGGTTCCCAGGAGGAGGATCCCGCCCTGGCTGTGATCACCTACGTGGGGCTGAGCCTCTCTCTGCTGTGCCTCCTCCTGGCGGCCCTCACCTTCCTGCTGTGCAAAGCCATCCAGAACACCAGCACCTCACTCCACCTGCAGCTCTCGCTCTGCCTCTTCCTGGCCCACCTGCTCTTCCTCACGGCCATCGACAGAACTGAGCCTAAGGTACCAACACTGTCCCAAAGGAAGCATGCCCTGACCGTGGAATGAGGAGTACACTTGCATTGGACACCTTAATAAAATGACTTTGGGTCTGGGGAACATTAGAGGGGTGAGTAGCTAATTTCACGTTGACCAAACTAGAAATCATACCTTCTTCTTTTTTTCTCTCTTTTTAATATATTTTTATTGATTTCAGAGAAGAAGGGAGAGGGAGAGAGAGATAGAAACATCAATGATGAGAATCATTGATTGGCTGCCTCCTGCACACCCCCAACTGGGGATTGAGCCTACAACCCGGGCATGTGCCCTTGACTGGAATCAAACCTCAGACCCTTCAGTCGGCAGGCTGATGCTCTATCCACTGAACCAAACCGGCCAGGGCAATCACACCTTCTTTTGACAATTCCTTTATATTCAACAGAGTTCTCCCAAATGGCAAGGTATAGGAGAGGTCTTGGGGCCATGGTCCACTCTGGCAATCCCACCTGATGACTCTCACCCCTCCCCCAGGAGCTGTGCGCCATCATCGCGGGCGCCTTACACTATCTCTACCTGGCCTCCTTCACCTGGATGCTGCTGGAGGGCCTGCACCTCTTCCTCACCGCGCGCAACCTGACGGTGGTCAACTACTCCAGTGTGAGCAGGTTCATGAGGAAGTTCATGCTCCCTGTGGGCTACGGAGTCCCAGCTGTGATTGTGGCCATTTCTGCAGCTTCCAGGACTCACCTTTATGGAACACCTTCCCGGTAAAAGCAAATTCCCACTTCTTTATCTGTGAGATGTGTAGGATTCAAGACCATGCTTGCTTTCTTCATGATGGTTTCTTCAAAACCAACCACAGAGCCTATCACAGAAGAGACACTCAATGTTTGTTGATGAATAAATTAATGAATGAATTTGCATAACTTTTCTTCATTTTTAAGGACCAATGCATTTTTAATTCTCTCTCTTTCTTAGCTGCTGGCTCCACCCAGAAAAGGGATTTATATGGGGCTTCCTTGGACCAGTCTGCGCCATCCTCTTTGTGAGTGAAGACATCAGAGCATCCTTAACACTCAGCTGAGGGTCATTAGAATTATAAGGAGGCAGGAGGATGACATGAGCAAGAATGTTCCTGTGTTGTCTTGGGTTTGCTTTGGTTTTCTAAGACTGCTCCTAAAACTACAAGCTCTAACACTGTTACTAAATATAGGAACTACTTAAGTGTGCAATTGCTGTTGGACAGGCTAGACTAGAGATAACAAACTAAAATTTTATTCACTAAACCATGTGTGTTTTCCTGAAGGTCAATCTAGCTTTCTTTCTGATGACCCTCTGCATTTTGAAAAGCAAACTCTCTTCGCTCAACAGTGATGTGTCCACCCTCAAGAATACAAGGTAAAATGGAGAAGAGGGTGACAACCCCACAGATATGTGTGGTCCCAAGAGCAAATCCATGTGCCTCAGCATCCTTGATGCCCCTTCTCAGGGTCTTCTGAGGGAACCCAGAGTAAAGAGATGCAGCTGTCCTCCAATGGCAGCCAGCTTGGACTTGGTGGTGGGCTGCTGACTTCCTGGCCATAATGTTCTGTCTCTAATCCCATCTTGTAACTCCCTCAGCAACAGGAGGAATTGACATTGGTTGATAAACATTCTTTGGATTTCTGTCAGCAGTCCTACAACAAAAGTACAAAGAACCTGTATGCACTTACAAAACTCTGTGACTCCTCCCACAACCCAGTCTACACTTCCATACCCACTCTCAGTCAGGCTCCTTCTCACCCTTCTCCAGTATCCTTTCTACATTTTTCATGTCATTATTCTGCTGTATTTTTCATTGGAATAGCCTGTGACCTTTATGAAAATAGAAATCTTGCCTCTGTGACTTTAATGTCCAGGCCCCAGCACACAGCCTGATGCACAGAACACACTTAGTAATGTTAGTTAGATAAAACTAGGCATCACCATGAAGCATTATAGAATTTTTTTTGAAACTTACATTATGAAGTGTCACAACCTACTCAATTCAATCAAAATGCCATCCTGGATCCAAGTAGCATTTCTATTGTGGAGAACCATTGACGTTAAAGGTCAAAGCTGATCACAATGCAGTCTGAAAACTCGTCACCCACAGGGGAAGGCAGGAGCATTCATTGGGTGGAGATGAGAATGGCCTTAATTCTGTTGCTCTGGGTGCACCATGGGCCTCTCTTCTCTTCCTACTAAGGATGCTGACATTTAAAGCGATAGCTCATCTCTTCATCTTGGGCTGCACGTGGTGTCTGGGAATCCTGCAGGTGGGTCCAGCTGCTCACGCCATGGCCTATCTCTTCACCATCATCAACAGCCTGCAGGGTGTATTCATCTTCCTGGTGTACTGTCTCCTCAGCCAGCAGGTACCACTGTCCACCTTCCACCCAGGACTCTTTCCACTCTCACTCCTCTTGGTGAGCTGACTCAGAGCATGCCTTGCCTCTGCAGGTCCGGAAGCAATACAGGAAATGGTGGAAAGGGGTCAGGAAAACCAAAACAGAGTCTGAGCAATACACCCTCTCCACCGGAGCCATGTCGGACGCCCCTAAACACAGTGTGGTAAGGTCATGCATTGCTCCCAGAGCACTTTACTAACTGATAGAGTACCTCATGCCAAAACACTGGACAACCTGGGTATATAGCAGGAGGTGCCATAGGATGTCTCCCACTGAATTTACTCTTTGATTTTTTAACCATTAGCAATGGTCTCAGTTAGAAAATATATAAGTTGCTCTTACTCCTGAGGAACTGTGTTCATCTTGACTTTTGCACATTAGCACTTATTTTAAATAAAATTATCCTTAGTTGTATTTAAAATATATGATACCTTTTTAGGCTTACAAATTTGGACCTTGTACATGAAACCCTACAGATATGTACATATTTCTCCTTTCTCTGATTGATATTGTTTTTAAGTATCATATGTCTTAAATTTCATTTTCTCTTTTTTAATTCCTTATTGTTTAAAGTATTACATGAGTCTCCTTTTTTCCCCAATTGACCTCTCCCTCACCACCCCGTCACCCAAGCATAAGCCCTCACACTCCTCCTGTCTGTGTCCATTGGTTTTACCCATATGCATGCATAAAAGTCCTTTGCTTGATCACTTACCTCCTCACTCCCCACTTTCCCTCATAGGTTGGACAGTTGGTTCGATGGTTCTGTGTCTCTGGTTCTATTTTTGTTCATCAGTTTATGTTGTTCATTATATCCCACAAATGAGTGAGATCATGTGATATTTATCTTTCTCTTATTTTGCTTAGCATAATGTTCTCTGGTTCCATCCATGCTGTTGCAAATGGTAAAAATTCCTTCTTTTTTTACAGCAGCATAGAATTCCATTTGTAGATGTACCACAGTTTTCTAATCCACTCATCTGCTTATGGGTACTTAGGCTGTTTCCAAACTTTAGCTATTGGTAAATTGTGCTGCTATGAACATAGGGGTACATATATCCTTTCTGATTGGTGTTTCTGTTTTCTTGGTTACATTCCTAGGAGTGGGATTACTGGGACAAATGTAAGTTCCATTTTTAATTTTTTGAGGAAATGTCATACTGTTTTCCACAGTGGCTGCACCAGTCTGCATTCCCATCAGCAGTGCATGAGGGTTCCTTTTTCTCCCATCCTCTCTAGCACTTGTCATTTGTTGATCTGTTGATGATAGCTATTCTGACAGGTGTGAGATGGTACCTCATTGTTGTTTTGATTTGCCTCTCCCATATGATTACTGACTTTGAGCATGTTTTCACATACCTCTTGCGTTCTGTATGTCCTCTTTCAAAAAGTGTCTATTTAGGTCCTTTGAACATTTTTTATTGGATTGTTTATCTTCCTTTTGTTAAGCTGTATGAGTTCTTTGTAAATTTTGGAGATTAAAACCTTATCATTGGCAAATATGTTCTCCCATGCAGTGGGCTTTCTTGTTGTTTTGTTGATGGCTTCTTTTGCTGTGAAGAAACGTATTATTTTGATGTAGTTCTATTTGTTTATTTTCTCCTTAGTTTCCATTGCCCTAGGAACTGTATCAGTAAATATATTGCTATGACATATGTCTGCTATTTTGCTGCCTATAGAGCAGTGGTTCTCAACCTGTGGGTCGCTACCCCTTTGGCAGTCGAATGACCCTTTCACAGGGGTCATCTAAGACCATCCTGAATATCAGATATTTACATTACGATTCATAAGAGTAGCAACATTACAGTTATGAAATAGCAATGAAAATAATTTTTTAATATATTTTATTGATTTTTTACAGAGAGGAAGGGAGAGAGATAGTTAGAAACATCGATGAGAGAGAAACATCGATCAGCTGCCTCCTGCACATCCCCTATTGGGGATGTGTCTGCAACCCAGGTACATGCTCTTGACCAGAATTGAACCTGGGACCCTTTAGTCCACAGGCCGACGCTCTATCCACTGAGCCAAACCGGTTTTGGCTTGAAAATAATTTTATGGTTGGGTCACAACATGAGGAACTGTATTTAAAGGGCCAAAAGGTTGAGAATCACTACTATAGAGTCTTCTAAGATTTTTATGGTTCCCCATCTTATGTTTAAGTCCTTATCCATTTTGAATTTATTTTTGTGTATGTTGTAAGGTGGTTTCATTTTTTTACAAGTATCTGTCGAATTTTCCCAACATCATTTATTGAAGAGACTGTCTTGACTCCATTGTATGCTCTTGCTTCCTTTCTCAAATATTAATTGAGCATAATCACTTGGGTTGATCTCTAGGTTCTCTGTTCTGTTGCAATGGTCTATATGTCTGTTCTTGTGCCAGTACCAGGCAGTTTTGGGGACAGTGGCTTTGTAATATAGCTTGATATATGGTATTGTGATCCCTCCAACATTGTTCTTCTTTCTCAATATTGCTGCAGCTAATTGGGGTCTTTTTTTAACCCAGACGAATTTTTGGAGAGTTTGTTCTAGGTCTGTGAAATAATGCTGTTGGTATTTTAATGGGGATTGCATTGAATCTATAGATTGCTTTGGGTAGTATGGACATTTTGACTTTCTTCTTCCCCAGATCATGGATGTTTTCTGACATTATTTCTTCAAATAGGTTTTCTAACCCTTGTTCCTCTTCCTGTCATTCTGTCACCCCTATTATTCGTATGTTGCTTTGTTTCATGTTGTCCCAAAGCTCCCTGAGGCTCTCCTCATGTTTTGAAATTTTTTTCTTTAATTGCAACTCATTTTGTGTGTGTTTTGCTTCCCTGTTTTCTAATTCACTAATTTGGTCCTCCACTTCTCCTATTCTACTGTTGAAACTTTCCATGGTGTTTTTTATTGCAGCTATATCACTCTTTATTTCTTCTCAATTCTTAAGTTGTTGATTTTTTTCATCCATCTGGTTTATGAACTGTATGACACTTATTCTGAATTCTTTTTCTGACATATTGCATGCCTCTGTCTCACTTAGCTGCTTTTCTTGCAATTCTTCCTTTTCTTTCCTCTGGGGGTCTCCTTGTCTTCCTATTTTTTTCTCTCACCACAGGATCTAGGTGTTGAGTCATGCTGGGGCTGCTCCTCAGGCGGTTGTGGCAGCAGCTGCTCCTCAGTTGGTGGTGGCTCCTCTGGTGGGCTATGCTTACAGCAGTGGTTGCTCCTCTGGCTGGTGAGGGTGGGATGCTTATGAGGCTGTTGTTCCTCAGATGTGGTCGGGCTGCTTGCACAGCTCCTGCTCCTTGGACGGGGGCAGTCTCTGCATGGCTGCCACTCCTCAGACAGGGGCAGTCTCTGCATGGCTGCCACTCCTCAGACACATGGCTGGTGCTCCTTGGGCGGGGGCAGCCTGCTCACAAGGCTGCTGCTCCTCGGATGGGACTGGGCTGCTCATGTGGCTGCTGCTCCTCAGATGGGTGTGGGTTGTGCAGGGCTGCTGTTCCTTGGACGCGGGCAGGTCATGTGAGGCTGCTGCTCCTCAGACTGTGGTGGGCTTCTCATGGGGTTGCTGCTTCTTGGATGGGGGCAGGCTGCTCACTAGACTGCTGCTCACATAGTTGCAGTGCCCTGGGCTTAAGCATTGAGCCAGCCAGAGGGGAGAGTTCAGTATAGAGGAAGTAGAAAGAGAATGAGTGGATAAGAAGAAAGAGAAGAAAAAAATAATAATAAATTTTAAAAATTAATTTAAAAAATAGGAAAATAAAATAAATTAGGATGAAAGAATAATGCGAAAAGAAATAGAAAATAAAGAAACAAAGGAAAATAAAGAAAAAAAGAGATAACAAAATATTAATAAAATAAAAATGCAAAAGTGAAGTGTCGTTCCTTTCTACCGAGTTTTAATTCCCCATGAGGGCTGCTTTAAGGTCCCATTCTTCTGTACTGTCTGCTGCTTCTCAGTTTCCTGTTGCTGGTACTTAAGGGTTCTCTTTAGGCCAGTCCCTGTTGGCTCTCAGGGACTATTCAGGTTTTTTTTTGTATCCTTTGTACCACTCAGGGTGTAGTCTGGGTGTGGGTGTATTGGTTGCCTGGAGACTGCAGGGAGGGGCTATCTCTTCAGGAGAAAATGGCTGCCCTAGGTCCGGCATGTCAGGTATGACTCAGCACCAGACTCGTGGCCACCTCTCCTCAACCCTCTCCTCTCACTAGTCTCTCCCCAGACTTCACAACTCTGCACCTCCAGCTGCACCCCAGTCAAAGGTGTTTGTATTTGAAAGGTCTTATGAACTATGTTTAGTGAATAAAAGCAAAGACCAAAAAGAGAGGAAAGAGCTGCTCCACTGTGAACATCTCTCCCCCCGGCATGGCACGGTTTGGGCAGCCATCCAGGTTGCTCCCTCTGGGCTCAATCTCTCATGACTATGGAACCAGATCTAGAATCTCCTGATGCCAACAGCACTGTGGACCTTCTTTTCAGTCAGATGCTATGCCTGTCCCAAGGGACGTGGCCTCAGTGCCATGTGGCTTCCAGCTGGCCCTCTGGGCTTGGAGGTCTTGCAATTCTCTCCATACCAGATCCCTGATTTTACCTTTCTCCAGGCATCTTCTGCCCTTCCTGGCTGTGGATTGTCTCACCAGCTGTGTCTATTTTGCCAATTCGGGGTGAATGCTATTTGGTTTAGTTGCTCATCCCCTCTGCTCCAGGACAAGGCTCAGGACACATCCGCCTATTCTGCAGCCATTTTCCAGCATTTACTCTTTGCTAATTTTTTGTTTAGAGGATGTATGCAATGGTATCAGTGGGGTATTAAAGTCACCTACTATGATTGTATTGCTGTCTATTTCTCCTGTGATATCTTCCAGAAGATTTTTATGTATTTGGGTGCTCTAATATTGGGTGCATGTATGTTTACTAGAGTTATATCCTCTTGTTGAATTGCTCTCTTTAGTATTATGAAATGGTCCTCCTTATCTCTTGTTATGGCCTTTATTTTGAGGTCTATTTTGTCAGATATAAGTATTGCTAAACCAGCTTTTTTCTCATTTCCAATTGCCTGAAAAAAAATTTTCCATCCCTTCACTATCAGTCTGTGTAAATCCTTTGTTCTGAGGTAGGTTTCTTGCAGACAGAAAATATATGGGTCATGTTTTCTTATCCATTCAGCTACCTGATTTCTTTTGATTAGAGCATTTAATCCATATATGCTTAATGTTATTATTGACTAGAGGCCAAGTACATGAAATTCGTGCATTGGGGTGGGGTTTCTCAGCCTGGCCTGCACCATCTTGCTGTCTGGGACCCCTCGTTCCTTACTGCCCACCTGCAGCAGAGGCAGAGAGGCTCCCATTACCACCTCTGCACTCGGCCAGCTGTGAGCCCAGCTTCTGGCTGAGTGGTACTCCCCCTGTTGGAGTGCACTGACCACCAGGGGGAAGCTCCTGCATTGAGCATCTGCCTCCTGCTGGTCAGTGTGTGTCATAGTGACCGTTTGTTCCACTGTTTGGTCAATTTGCATATTAGGGTTTTATTATATAGGATAAATACTTGTTTGTCACCATTTCTTTTTCTTTATGCTTGTGCTCCTTCTTGCCTTTCTATTTATTCATTTTGCAGCAGTCCCTTTAGCATTTATTGCATTGCTGGCTTGGTGGTAATAAACTTTCTTAGCCCTTTTTTGTCTGTGAAGATCCTGATTCCACCTTCAATTTTGAATAATAGCCTTGCTGGGTATAGTATTCTGAGATTCAGTCCCTTGTTTTGCATCACTTTGTATATTTTATTCTATTCCCTTCTGGCCTGATGTGTTTCTGTTGAGAAATCAGTTAATATTCTAACGGGAGATCCCTTGTAGTTAACTTTCTGTCTCTCTGGCAGCCTTTAAAATTTTTACTTTGTGATTGATGTTTGCCAGTTTAATTATGATGTGTCTTGGTGTCGGTCTTTTCGGGTTCATCTTGTTTGGGACTCAATGTGCTTCTTGGACTTGTGTGGTTTTTCTTCCCAACATCAGGGAAATTTTCTGTCATTATTTCTTCAAACATGTTTTCTATTCCTTGCTCTACATCCTCTCCTTCTGGTATCCCTATTATGCAAATGTTGTTTCATGTTGTCCCAAAGGTCTCTTAGGTTCTCCTCCTGCTTTTTAAGTTTTCTTTCTAGGTGCTGCTGTGTTTGTGTGTTTTTTCCTACCTTGTCTTCTAATTCACTGATGCGGTCCTCAGCCTCTTCTAGGCTACTGTTTAAGCCTTCCATTGTGTTCTTTATTGCACCTAGGTCATTCATCACTTCCTCTTGGTTCCTTTTCATGTTGGTGACATTTTAATTCAGCTCCTTATAATTCTCATTGAGTTGTGTGTGTATTTGGGATCTAGTTGTTTGAGAATCCATATAACAATTACTCTGAATTCTTTCTCTGACATGTTACTTGCCTTCATTTCATTCAGTTCCCTTTCTGGTGATCTCTTTTTCTTTCCTTTGGGGACTGTTTTTTTGTCTCCCCATTTTTTGCTGTAACGTTTTCATTGTTTCTATGTCTTAGATCCAACTGCTTTGCTACCAAGGTTCTTTTGGGGGTGGTGCTATGTAGTTTGTGATTTTGGGTCCCAGCCGTGTGTTCTCTCAGATCTCCTGGTCTTGGTGATCTAGCGGAGCTCCCTGCTTGAGCTATTTGGGTTCTCTTGGTGTAGTTGGGTCTTGAATGTTAGTTTATTATTTGTGGATGAAGTCTTGTCATGGATTGGCAATGTGATTCACCCCCAGTTTCATTGTGCAAGCTGTTTTGGATGTGATTGTGGTTCCAGCTTTTGTGGAAGGGGTTGCCTGAGGTCTCACTAGTATGTGCTCACTGAGGGTGCCCAGAGTCCATGGCCTGGGAGGAAGGAGTCTTGGGATCTGACGGTCAGGTACTGTGACATTGGCTGGTGTTGTGTGACTTGCTGGAGTAGTGTCACTCTGCAACTCAATATGAGTGTCCCGGAGCCCATGACAGTGTGGGGCAGGTGTCTCACAACCTGTGGTTGAGGCAGTGGGACTCTGGCAAAAGTGATTTCCCTCTCTGATTCACAAGGGGGTTCAGGAGCCAGAAGCTGGGGATGTGGGCATCTCATAGACTGTGGCTGAAACATTGTGACCTTGTCCAGGGAGGCAAGTCCTCAGTAACTCACCAAGGTGTCCAGAGGTAGGTAGCCAGGAGGGGTATGTTGTGCATCCTGCTGAGGGAGCCGTGTGTCCTTGGTTGGAGAGGCACACACCAAGTGGAAGCTCACAGAGTGGCCCAGGAGCCATCTGTCAGGGGTGTGGGTTCATGGAGCCCACACACACTGGATTGGAGCAATTATGGTGTGCCTCCAGCCCCATGAAGGGAGAAGTCCAAGTTTCTACTTTGGGAGATGTGTGCCCTTGGTTGGACATGCCTGCCAAGTGGCTGCTTACTGAGGTGCCCAGTAGCTGTCTGCCAGGGTCATGGGCTCAGGAGGGCCCACACACTGATACCACATGACTGTGGTGTCTGTGCGCAGACAGGCGGGGAGTGGGAAGATCAAGTTTCTGTTTCTGGGGCCATGCGTCTTTGTTTGGATACAGTGTGCCCAGCAGGGGTTCACAGAGGCACCCAGAAGCCAGCTGTGGAGCAGTGGGCTCAGGAGGCCTGTGCACTGGGAAGGCACAACTGAGGTGTCCAGAGGTTGGCAGCCAGGGAGGGGGAAGTCACACTTCTTGCTGAAGGAGCTGTGCAACCTTGGTGGTGGATGTCCTAGTGTCTTCAGGTCTGCAGGCAGGGAAGCAGGATTTTGGCTGGTGTGGCTGCAGGGTTGTGAGCAGTGTACAAGGCCAGTCTGGCTGGCAGTGCTGATGAGTTCCTACAGGAGGCTGCTCACACCTTCAAGATGGTGTGGGCTCTGTGCCCAAGCCCCACAGCTTGGGGAGTGCTCAAAGTGGTATATGCTCCCTGTCCAGGAGAGCCTGGTCTGCCAGCCTCTGATACTCCTACTGGATTTAACTGTCCCTCACTCACACACACACCACACACATCCACACACTCCCTTTTCACCCCCTCACTCACTCACACCCACTCTCTCACCTCCATCCTGCTAGCCGCCATCTTCAGAATCCCACATTAGCACTCTTGTTGAACACCTGCCGTGTGCCATGCTTGTTTAACTAAGTAAGCAAGAATCAATGATCTGAAGCAAGGATTCACATTCAACTCAGTGCCACATATCTTACCTTTTCATCCACCTCTATCTCATAGTCACTCAGGACCACACAAGAAAAAGTCAAAAATGGGCAGAAATGATGTACATATTTAAGAATTAAATGGAAGTAAGTATTGGCTAGCATTTTAGATTTAAGGAGGATGCCTGATATTTTCAGCACCCTCCACCAACTGTAAAAACAGGGATGAAAAACCATCATTGCATGGGATAATTCATGGCAATGATTACTAAGAAACACCAGTAGTTTAGATTTACCAAGTTCTTTTTACAATTTTTTTTAGACATAGAATGTTCTCTTACAGTTTCTCAGCTCTTCTTCCATCTTCCATTAAACCCCTTGAGTCTTCTTTCCCATTTAAAGGAGCCTACTATGCCCACCTACTGTGGCTGGGTGGTTGAGCATTGACCCATAAACCAAGAGGTCCTGGGTTCAATTCCCAGTCAGGGCACACTCCTAAGTTGCAGGTTTGATCCCCAGTAGGGGGAATGCAAGAAGCAGGCAATCGATGTTTCTAGCTCTCTATCCCTCTACCTTACTCACTCTCTCTCAAAAAATAAAAACATATTTTAAAATATTTTTTTTCAAAAGGAGCCTACTATACTCCCAGGAAGTCTTGTATATCTTTCACCTGTTCATCCATCCTCCACAAGCACTGGTTTCACTGTTGAATCTTCTATCCCTTCTCCATTTCTTAGCAAATATTCTTACCACATATTTCACAGAGAAAATCTGAGTCATTGTGATTACTCTGTGAACTGCACCCTCTGAACCACACATAAATTAGCATGCACTTTTTCCACATTGCCATATCATTCACACCATTTCCCTTCTCTCTAAAGACAACTTTCACCTTCACTTTGAATCCTGTCATTCTTCTCTTATCAATTATCCTTACACTAGAGGCCTGGTGCACAAAAACTTTGGGCACTCGGGGGGGGGGGGGGCGTCCCTCAGCCTGGCCTGTGCCCTATCACAGTCTGGAACCCCTCAGGGGATGACCACCTGCTGGCTTAGGCCCGGTCTCTGGGGGATTAGGCCTAAGCTGGCAGTCAGACATCCTTCTGGCAGCCCAGGAGCCCTCGTGGGATGTCCACTTGCCAGCGGGGAGCAGGCCTAAGCTGCAGTTAGATATCCTTAGAGCGGCTGAGGAGGCAGGAGAGGCTCCCACCACCACCGCTGTACTGGCAGCCATCAGCCTGGCTTGTGGCTGAGCAGAGCTCCCCCTGTGGGAGTGCAGTGAACACCAGGGGGCAGTTCCTGCATTGACCATCTGCCCCCTGGTGGTCAGTGTGTGTCATAGTGACCAGTCATTCTTAGTCATTCTGCTGTTAGGGTCAATTTGCATATTACCTTTTATTATATAGGAGTGCCTGGCCAGCCTGGGTGAGGGACTGATGGGTGATTGCAGGCTGGCCACACTCCCTTCAGGGTGGGGGTCCCTCCTGGGGTGCCAGGACAGCCTGGGTGAGGGGCTGAGGGCTGTTTGCAGGCTGGCTAAGCCCCCCACTGGGGACCCTCACCCCATGAAGGTTTGGCAAGCCTGGCCTAGGGGCTGAGGGCCGTTTTCAGGCTGGCTAAGCCCCCCCAGTGGGTACCCTCACCTTATGAGGTATGGCCAGCCTGGGTGAGGGGCTGATGGCAGTTTGCATGAAATCAATGTGTTTTTCTCACATCTCACATCAATGTTTCTCTCTGTCTTTCCCTCTCTCTTCCAATTTCTTAAAAATCAATGGAAAAATATCCTCGGATTAACAACAAAAGCATAAAACAATGTAAAGACCCTTTGTCTAAGTATAGTCATATTCTGAGGTCCTGGGGGTTAGGATTTCAACATGAATTTTGAGGAAATATAATTCAGCCAATAACAATGCTACAACCTGGATGAATCTCTAACATATTCTAGGTAAAAGAATTCAGACACAATGGTTATATATTGAAAAATTCTATTTATATGAAATATCCAGTATAGGTAAATCTGTGGAGACAGACAGTAGGTTGGTGTTTACCAGGATTGGAAGAGGGTGATGGGAAATGACTACCTAATGAGCATGGAGTCTTCTTTGGGGTGATGAAATGTTTTAGAACTAGATAGAGGGATGAGTGCATATTGCAAATGTACTAAATGCCACTAAATTGTACACCTTAAAATTATTTAATTTATGTTATGTGAATTTCATATATTACATAAGTTTGTAAATTTGATATTAAATGAAAGTGTGTGTTTATGTGTGCATAAAGAAATAGATCAAAGTGGCAAAACAATAATTGCTGAAAGGTACATAGATGTTCCTCAAATTTCCATAGGTCTGAAGTATTTCAAGTAAAAAATTTAGGAAAACTAAGAAAAGACTTGATGTTTTAATTATTATTTGTTTATTTATTTTTAGCCATTTCCATCATTTTAGTTTTATCTCTTTCCCAGGTAAAAGGTGATGGATTGACAGCATAAAAGAGGAAATTAAGTCAATTCTAAGAAAACTAAAAGTGGGTCACTAAAGAAAAAGAGGTGAAATCACATGATTATTGTCCTTTTCTCTCTGACTTATTTCACTTACGATAGTACTCTCCTGATTGATGTTGTTGAAAATGCCAATACTTAATCTTTTTTATGACTGAGTAGTATTCCAGTGTATATATGTACCACTTCTTTGTTGATTCACCCATCAATGGACACAGGTTGTTTACATATCTTGACTATTGTAAATAGTGTTACAACGAATATAAGTGTATATATATCTTCATGAATTGGTTTTTTAATATTCCTCAGATACATACTGAGAAGAAAAATAGCAGAATTATGCCAAATTACATACAATGTTAACATTATAACCTATAATGTTATTAACCAATGCTACCTCGATAATCTACACTAATAAAAGACAAATATGCAAATTGACCATGCCTTCACTATGCCTTAAGCCATGCCCACCAGCCAATCAGAATGACTATATGCAAATTAACCCAACCAAGATGGCGGCCGGCAGCCACGGGGCTGGAGCAAGGAGGCTTGGTGGCCCAGTGATGGAGGAAGCCAAGCTTCCCACCTGACGCAGCCAGCTCTAAGCTCCACTGAAGGCAACAAAGTTTCAATTATAGAAGGTAGATAAATCCCCGAATAAAAAGAAAAAAGAAAAAAAGGAGAGGCTGGGAGCTTCTGTTGCCAGGGGCTTGGCCAGCCTACAAACGGCCCTCAGCCCCTCACCCAGACTGGCCAGGAACCCCAGTGGGGACCCCCCCACCCTAAAGGGGGTGTGGCCAGCCTGCAAACAGCCATCAGCCCCTCACCCAGGCTGGCCAAACCTCCATGGGGTGAGGGTCCCCACGGAGGGTAGGAGGGCTTGACCAGACTGCAAACAGCCATCAGCCCCTCACCCAGGCTGTCCAGGCACCACAGTGGGGACCCCCACCCTGAAGGGGGTGTGACCAGCCTGCAAACAGCCATCAGCCCCTCACCCAGGCTGGCCAGGCACTCCTATATAATAAAAGGGTAATATGCAAATTGACCCTAATAGCAGAATGACTGGAAATGACTGGTCACTATGACACACACTGACCACCAAGGGGCAGATGCTCAATGCAGGAGCTGTCCCCTGGTAGTCAGTGCAGTCCCACAGGGGGAGCTCTGCTCAGCCACAAGCCAGGCTGATGGCTGCCAGTACAGCGGTGGTGGCGGGAGCCTCTCCCGCCTCCCCAGCAGCACTAAGGCTATCCGACTGCAGCTTAGATCTGCTCCCTGCTGGTAAGTGGACATCCCTCGAGGGCTGCCAGTCTGCCAGAGGGATGTCTGACTGCCAGCTTGAGCCCAATCCCCCAGGGAGTGGGCCTAAGCCAGCAGGTGAACATCCTCTGAGGGGTCCCAGACTTCAAGAGGGCATAGGCTGGGCTGAGGAGCGCCCCCCTCCCCTGAGTGCACAAATTTTTGTGCACCGGGCCTCTAGTAAATAAATAAGAAAAGAACAACATAGGTATATTCCACAGACTGCTTTCCCTGTTAAACTTTTCCCAATAGAATGCAGTTTTCTCGTGATAATGCTTAAACTTTCTATATCTCTCAAGATAATATTTTCTGGCCCATGATTACACAGGAAAAGTTTATACCTTGAGCTAAATACATGATTTCAAATAAAAACAATGCATAGAAAAAGTGCCCCCAGTGAAAACAAAGGAAAGCATGTGTCTCAGATATTGCTGGTGCTGAGAGGTCATCATAACATCACACTCAATGTCAGTCATTTCTTCCTATTGTGTGCTTGTCCTGAACTTGTTTCCTTGGTACCTTCTACATTTTGCCAAAAGCAAAGGTTATTTTCTACAATGAGTCAGTCCTCCAAAAGTTGAGGGAGTAAAAAGAAAATCTTGGAAATGTAAGCAATGGGGTAGAAATATGACTTCTTACCAAACACCTATTAACAACTATGTTTATTTTGCAGTCAATAGGAAGCAATGTTTTAAGTATTTTATATCCTAACACTAGAGGCCCAGTGCACGAAATTCGTGCATGGGGGTGGAGGGGTCCCTCAGCCCAGCCTGAACCCTCTCCAGTCCAGGACCCCTTGGGGGGTGTCCAACTGCCTCTCGCAATCCGGGACCATTGGCTCCTAACAGCTTGCTTGCCTGCCTGCCTGATCACCCCTAACCACCTCTGCCTGCCCGATCACCCCTAACCACCTCTGAAAATGGCCCTCAGCCCCTCACCCAGGTTGTCCAGGCACCCCAGCAGGACCCCCACCCTGATCCGGGACACCCTTCAGGGCAAACCAGCTGGCCTTCACCCTTGCACCAGGCCTCTATCCTATATAATAAAACGGTAATATGCAAATTGACCCTCATAGCAGAACAACTGGGAATGACTGGTCACTATGACACACACTGACCACCAGGGGCAGACGCTCAATGCAGAAGATGCCCACTGGTTGTCAGTGCACTCCCACAGGGGGAAGTCTGCTCAGTCACAAGCCAGGCTGATGGCTGCCAGCACAGCAGTGGTGGAGGGAGCCTCTCCCGCCTCCTCAGCAGCGCTAAGGATGTCCGACTGCAGCTTAGGCCTGCTCCCCACTGGCAAGTAGACACCCCCAAGGGGTCCCAGACTGCAAGAGGGCACAGGCTGGGCTAACAGATCCCCCCCTACCCCCACGAGTGCACAAATTTTTGTTCACTGGGCCTCTAGTAAGAGATATATTTAGATATTGTTATGCCATATGACTTGAGTTAAGCATTTTATAAGAATTGTCTGATGTAATTTTTAGAAAAGTTCATTCTCTATTCCCCACTGCAGGAATAGGGCTCAAATGAGATTACTGATCTGCTCAGAGACCAAACTGATAAGAGATGGGGTTTTGATTGGAATTCTGTCAGTATACCTCTAGCTTTCACTGTGAACAGCGATTCTCAACCAGAGATGACTGTGCCTCAGGGGCTATTTGGCAATGTCTGATGAATGCTGCTGGACACCAACAATGCCCAACACATGTAATATCCTGCCTCAATTGATAGCATGAGAAGGTGACAACACCTAGTTTAGACAAGCACTTCTCCAACTTCACTGTGCATACAAGTCACCCAGGAGTCTAGTTCAAATGCAGAATCTGAATTATCAGGTCCTGGTGGGCTTGAGATTCTGAAAATCACACAATCACCCATGTGATGTTGATGCTGCAGGTCTGAGGACCTCCCTTTGAGTAGAAGGCTGTGGTTCTCTGTTAGTGTCAGTTTCAGGTAGTTTTAGATTTTCCGAACAAAAAAAAAATCATAGTGGCTTGTAATTATTTTTAATAGGGTATTCAATAATTTGAGAGGCTGTTATTAATTAATTGTTCATTTACTTTGTTTAAGGATTCTTGAAGAATATAATCTGATATATGTAAGGTCTGAGGTTGGGAAAATAGGGACTTTCCCAATCCCACCCACTGAGTTGGACAATAGCGGTCCCCTGGACCTACCAGAACGACCAAGTCACAGCAGTCCTGCTGGACAATAATGGCCACCCGGGACTTCTCAGAATGGCCATGGTGCAGCTCCCGCTCAAAAAATCATCTGCCACAAGCTACCATGAACAAACCTGATTGGTCCGACAGCAGCATAAAGAAACTCTGCCAGGCATAGGCGGTGTGACTCCCCCAGCCTGTGCTCTCGGACCACGAGACCTCACCCGAAAGCTTTCAATAAACGCAATTTTTCGCTCTTACCCTGCTTGTCTTGGTCAACTTATTGGCTTCGGTCAGATTAAATCTTACATCTCAGATTAAACCTTACATCTTGGTGCCGAAACCCGGGAGGTCTGCCACACCTTTTGGCCAGGACCTCCCTGACCAGACCAGCCGGCCTCCAAACCAATCTTTGCCCAGCAGTGAGGTAAGCCTCTACCCGTTCTATTCGGTGTTCCTAGGGCACCCCTGTCTGTAGTCGCAGCCGTGCCAAGGGGCCCTCCTGTAAGGTATCCCAGCGATATCTTCCCCAGACTTGCCTCTCTGGCGGGGATGCCCCCGAGATGGCCTGTCCCCTGTCTCTGTCTGTATTCGGAGTTCTCTCCCAACCAGGGACGCCTGCTTGAGAGACCTCTCCGACCAGGACCTGAATCAGTATGGGCAGCAATTCCTCCAAGCCGGGCTCCAACACATCCTTAGGTTGTGTTCTCTCCAATTGCCATTAATTAGGGTATGATCAGACGGAACAGAGAAAGCGACGCCTCATCCAATTATCCACTGAAATATGGCCTCGCTATGCTCTGGACAATGGTTCCGTCTGGCCCCAGGACGGCACTTTCGATTTTGGAATCTAACCAATTTTTGCCAATGAACAGGTAAATGGCCTGAAATCCCTTATGTTCAGGCTTTTTGGTACCTCCACTCTCGCCCCCAGCTCTCTATGACCTGCTCTTCCACCCAAATTCTTCTTGCTAAAAAAGACCCGAAAGCTTCCACTCCACAGGTTCCGGATCAGTGATTCACAGGCGACTCACCCCCGCTGGAGTTGGAGGACTCAGCACTAACCATCCCTCCAGAATCGCTCGCAGCACCCCCGGTCTGGCACCTCCACCCGTCCCTACACCGTCCCCCACTCCCGCAGCACTCTACCCCCCACTCCCGTCTTTGTCAAATCCCCCTCCCACTCCATACACTCCCTCTTCTCCTCATACCACGACTCTAAACCTCCACTGGTTTCGTCCCCTATAGCAGGACGGACCAGGTCAAACCACCCCAGCCTCACTGCTACCTGGACTCCCCCTCAGACCCCCCAGATGCTAGCTCCTCTCCGAGAGGTTGCAGGACCTGAGGGAATCATCCAGGTCCATGTCCCCTTTTCTCTAGCTGATCTCTCTTCTATAGAGAAGAGGCTAGGCTCCTTTTCTGCTAACCCTACCCAATTTATAAAGGAATTCAGATACCTCTCTCAGGCTTATGACCTTACTTGGCATGACATTCACATAATTCTAACTTGCACCATGACCGCAGATGAACGTGACCGAGTCCAAGCAGCAGCAAGAGACTATGCAGACCGAGCACACATAGCCGATGCCACCACTGTGACAGGAGTAGAAGCTGTGCCACTAGTTAACCCCCACTGGGGATATCTGGATGGGAGGGAAGAGGAGACTCCAAGATTACATGCTCCGATGCCTTATAGAAGGCATGGAAAGGGTGGCTCAGAAGGTAGTTAACTATGACAAACTCAGGGAAATCACTCAGGACAAAGACGAAAACCCAGCCACTTTCCAAAGCCGCCTCACGGAGACCATGCAGCTCCATACCCGACTCTCCCCTGAAGACCCTGCCGGGGCTGTGGTCTTAGCGACCTATTTTATCACTCAGTCAGCCCCGGACATCAAGAGGAAGCTTAAAAAGGCAGAACAGGGTCCTCAAACTCTGGTATGGGACCTGGTAAACATGGCAATTAAAGTCTTTAACTCCCGCGAAGAAGATGCAGAGATAGCCGGCCAACAGCAGGCCAAGGAGGCAGCTACCCTCCAAGCCCAGGCCCTGGTGGCCGCCCTTAGGTCGACGGCTAGAAAGGGGGTCCCCAAAAAAGGCGGCATTCCACCAAGACGCTGCTACAAATGTGATCAGGAAGGCCACTGGGCCCAAAGCTGCCCCAACCCTCGTCCTCCCCGCAAGACATGCCCACTGTGCAAAAAGGCCGGACATTGGAAATCCGATTGTCCTGGGACCACCGGCTCACTCTCAGTGCCTCTACGCGGGGAGGGACCTGAGGCCACGGCCTTTGATCTTGCAATGCTTGGACTCGCAGACGATTGAGAAGGCCCAGAATCGGACACCCCCGTCACCCTCACCGAGCCCAGGTTAACCCTCCAGGTAGCTGGTAAGTCAACCACCTTTCTGGTAGACACGGGGGCTACCTACTCTGTCCTTCCTTCCTTCTCCAGTGCTTTACGTCCTTCCCAGGTCTCCGTAGTGGGAATTGACGTCCAACCATCCCACCCGTTAGCCACTGGCCCAGTACTCTGCCGACTTGAAAAAACCTTTTTTACACACTCCTTCCTAGTTACTCCCTCCTGCCCAATTCCCTTACTGAGTCGAGACATCCTACACCACCTCGGAGCCAGTATCCATCTACCTTCCCTCCCACATTCCACTCTCCGCTGCACACACCCTTCTCAAACCCAACAACCGCCCATTTCCCCTACTGAGGTAAATCCCATTGTATGAGACACTTCCTCCCCCAGTGTAGCTGCGCATCACCCTCCGGTCTGCATTCGGTTACGGGACCCCAATTCTTTCCCCAGCCATCCTCAGTTCCCAATCTCACTCAAACACAGACAGGGCCTAAAGCCCTTAATTTCCCATCTGCAGGACCAAGGACTCCTGATCCCTACTGACTCTCCTTACAATACCCCGATTCTACCGGTTCGTAAGCCATGGGGGGAATACCGCCTCGTGCAAGACCTCAGATTAATCAACCAGGCGATAGTCCCCCTACACCTGGTAGTTCCCAACCCTTACACCCTCCTATCCAGAATGCCTTCAGGTACCACTCACTTCACCGTCGTTGACCTTAAGGATGCCTTCTTTACCACCCCCCTACACCCAGACAGTTATAATCTGTTTGCCTTTGCCTGGGAGGACCCAGATACAGGTATGGCCCAACAACTAACTTGGACGGTCCTACCACAAGGTTTCAGGGATAGCCCCCATTTATTTAGCCAGGCCCTAGCTAGAGACCTCCAAGAATGCCACCTTAACCCATCTGTTCTCCTGAAGTATGTAGATGATCTCTTACTCTGCAGCCCCTCAGAGGCAGATTCCCACCGACAGACCACCCGCCTGCTAAATTTCCTGGCAGGCAGAGGTTATCGGGTTTCTGCCAAAAGGCCCAGCTATTCCTCCTAGAGGTTACCTATCTAGGAATAAAACTGACTCCAACTACTCGCTCTCTGACGAGCGACCGCTTAGCGGCCTTGAGAAAGCTCTCAACCCCGAAGAATGCAGACGAAATTCTCTCCTTCGTGGGCTTCATTGGGTTCTTCCGACACTGGATCCCTAACTTTGCCCTCTTGGCAAGGCCCCCCCACAGGCGACCTCACCTCTCCTGAGGAAGTAGCGTGAGGTTTCCATCGCCTATGCACAGCCCTCCAGTCCTCGCCTCGCCTAACCCTCCCAAATCCTTCCTTCACCTCTCAGCTCTTCACTGATGAGCAACTTGGCAACGCCACCAGTGTTCTAACCCATCCGATCGGCCCCTCTTACAGGCCGATCGCCTTTCTTTCCAAACAGCTAGATGGGACAGTCCGGGGTTGGCAGCCCTGCCTACGCGCCCTAGCCGTAGCGGCTACGCTGACTAAGGAAGCCCTAAAACTGACACTCCACGGACCGCTCATGGTCTGTTCACCCCATAGGCTCCAAGACCTCCTAAACCATCGGGTCCTCAACATCCTCGTACCCTCAAGAATCCAGGAATTCCACCTCCTCTTTCTCGAAAACCCTGATATTAAATTGCAGGCTTTTACCCCCACCCCTGAATCCGGCTACCCTTCTCCCATTACAGGAGACTACGGGCTCATCCCATTCCTGCCCTGAAGTAGCCGACCTGCTCTCCGCCTCTCGTATGGGACTGTTAGACAAACCCTTGCCAAACCCAGACCTAACTCCGTAGATGGAAGCTCCGTCCTCTCCTCACAGGGCCAAAGAAAAGCGGCATATGCTGTAGTAACCCTTACCACAACGGTGGAGGCAAAAAATCTCCCAGAAGGTACAACCTCCCAGAAGGCCGAGCTCATCGCCCTCACCCGGCCTCTTCAGCTGGCTGCAGGCAAGCGGGTCAACGTCTACACGGATTCCAAATATGCCTTCTTATTGCCCACAGCCACGCTGCAATTTGGAAAGAGCGGGGATACCTAACAACTAAAGGGTCCCCTGTCATTAATGCCAAACTCATCCACAAACTCTTAAATGTCCTACAGCTCCCAGCAGAGGTCGCTATCATCCACTGCAGAGGACACCAGCAATTGACAGACCGGGTAGCATGGGGAAATGCAAGAGCGGATGCCATAGCTCCGTGTCTCACTCGGACACCCGCAGAGGCCACAGCACTCTTCTTCTCCCCCTCTTTACAACCACAATATTCCCCAGATGAGCGGCAATGTCTCCTGGATAAGGGTGGGAAGCTAACCCCTCAGGGATGGATAACCATTAACAATCTCATAGCCCTACCCTCCACCCAGGCGCAACGGATACTCAAAGAAATTCATGACTCACTTCATATAGGCCCTGAAGCCCTGCACTGCTTCTTACAGCCTCTATTCTTTCTACCTGCCCTAAAACAATCCATCATAGCTGTCCACAAAGCCTGCTCCATCTGTGCAGCCACAAATGCGCAGGGTGGGCTACATCCCCATCAGACCACCCATCAGCTAAGGGGACACCTGCCAGCTGAGGACTGGCAGATTGAATTCACCCACATGCCCACCCATAAAAAATTCAAATTTATCCTCACTCTAGTTGATACCTTTTCAGGCTGGATTGAAGCTCTGCCCACGACCAGTGAAATGGCCGAAACAGTAGCCACGATACTCCTCAGTCACATCATCCCGCGTTTTGGACTACCGGTGTCTATCCAGACTGATAACAGCCCGGCCTACACATCCCTTGTCGTCCCGCTAGTTGGAGAGGCCCTGAACATCACTTGGAAACTACACATCCCTTACTGCCCCCAGTCATCGGGTAAGGTTGAAAGAGCTAACAGACTTCTAAAAACCCAGTTTACTAAGCTCACTCTTGAGCTACACCGGGCTGGCCTAATCTCCTACCTCTGGCCCTAGCCCATCTCAGAGCCACCCCCGGGCTCCCACAGGCCTCAGTCCTTTCAAGCTAGTCTATGGACGGCCGTTTCTGATCAACCGTAACCTCCCCACAACGGTCCCACCATTGGCTGAATATCTTCCTTTTCTCTCGCTGTTATGCTCTCTCCTTCGGGAACACGCGTACTGAGCACTTCCTCAGGTTGCAGGCGCAGAGAAGGCTGAATCCCTGCTTCCCGGGGACGCCGTCTTTCTCAAGGAACTCACTCCCAAGGCTTTGAAACCCCAGTGGATGGAGCCCCACATAGTTATCCTGACCACCCAACAGCGGCCAAACTCCTGGGTAAGCCTCACTGGTATCATGTCTCCAGACTTAAACGGGCCCCTCCTCAACCTGACTGGCAAGTCCATACAGTTGGCCCCACCACCCTCAAATTTACAAGGCCTAAGTAATTCCTCTACCTGGCCCTGTTGGACTTGACCCTGCACAGCTATCCTAATCTTCTTGGGGGCAGGCGGGTTTTTCCTCTTCTTTTCCTTCGCCTTCTGCACCCTCTGCTGGCTAGCTCAGCCCAAAACGACGGCTGGGTCCCTTCTCTGCGGTAATACTCCTAGCCCTGGTAGGGCTAGCCCTTCAGGCTAATCCTTTTGTATGGAGATTCTATGCCAAGGACCCAAAGACGGGCCACCTCATGGGGACAGGAGACTGCCAACCTGGAGGCTGCCAGGCCTTAATCACCATTAAGCTTAACCAGAATCTGCCATTCACGGTTGGTCTAGCAATATCCCCAGCAATCTGTTTTCAGTATGACCAGACCGACCCAATCTGCAAGGGATATGAGGTACCGTTTTATGGAGGGTGCCCATATGCCTGATGCAGAATTCACAAGAGCATACTAGACACAGCGGGGACCCAGTACTGTAACCATAAACTGACCTCTGATGGGAGGGGGACCTATATTCTGAGTATATCTGACCCCTGGGATGACCACTGGGTTCAGGGGGTAGAAGGGAAAATATACAGCTGGCACAACGCCGCAACCCCAGTGGGAGGTATTCAAATATACCAGGCAGACATTCGAATTCTCCCCGTAACAATCCAGGCCTTAGGGGATATGACAGACACCATTATTGAACAGGAAACCTCTCTGCAAAAGCAGGTTCCCTCCCCAACCAAATCGGCTCACCCTTTCTCCAGGCTGACAGTCATTAGAGCAGGAATAACCCTCCTAAATAACACATCAATAGGAAATGCCTCCAACTGCTTTCTGTGTGCTGCCCTCGGATGCCCTCTGCTTACAGCGGTCCTCCTATCCACCCCCTTTAACCTCTCAAGCCCTACATCCCCGCAGCTTCAAAATCTTACAGAAGTACCCCTGTACACGGGAGCAGATTTCCCGTGGGTCTGCTACTCCTCCCAACCAAGCCTGGCTTCCTGCAACATCACGGTTCAAGTCAACATGACCATCCAGGCACCCCCTGGAGGGTTCTTCTGGTGTAAAGGTACCCTCACAAAGGCTATATCACCTTTGACATAGGTCTGCTACCCAGCTTCCCTGGTCCCCCAGTTAACCATGTATGGACAAGGGGAGTTTCTACAAAAACTCTTGCTAGCCTCCTCCCGCTTAAAACATGCTATCTTTCTCCCCGTAATGGTTGTTCTCTACCTGGCCTCCTCTCTGGCAGTGGGGGGCCTGGATGGAGGTGCTCTAGGTCACAGCGTCTCCTCCTCTCGGGAGCTAGAAGGGAAACTACAGATAGCCCTAGAAGCCTCCACTGCCTCTTTTGCCTCCCTGCAACACCAAATAACATCAGTGGCCAGAGTCGCCCTGCAAAACAGGCGGGCCCTCGACCTGCTTACGGCAGACAAGGGTGGCGCTTGCCTATTCCTGCCAGAGGAATGCTGCTACTACATCAACGAAACTGACCTCCTCAGTAAACTGGGGGAGGAACTGAGACAACGCCGATGGGAGGGAGGCCCCTTTGCGGGATGGTGGGAGGGAGGAATGATGCAATGGATACTCCCCGTACTCACCCCCTTACTAACCCTCAGCCTAATCCTAATGCTTGCTCCCTGCATTTTTAAATTTTTGCAGTCCCTCATGCAGGAAATCTCTTGGGTGGCGATCAACCAGCTCCTCCTATACCCTTATAGCCCCGTACCCCAAGACCCCCCAACTCCTGGCCTCGATTAAACATGGCCCAGTTCAGCTCAAAGTAGTCAGAACGGTCATCGTCCTATATCACCAAAGAGGTCAGGATGTAAGGTCTGAGGCTGGGAAAATAGGGACTTTCCCAATCCCACCCACTGAGTTGGACAATAGCGGTCGCCCAGGACCTACCAGAACGACCAAGCCACAGCTGTGCTAACATCCTGCTGGACAATAACGGCCACCCGGAACTTCTCAGAATGGCCATGGTGCAGCTGTACAAATTTCCCGCTCAAAAAATCATCCGACACAAGCTACCATGAACAAACCTGATTGGTCCGACAGCAGCATAAAGAAACTCTGCCAGGCATAGGCACGTGTGACTCCCCCGGCCTGTGCAGGAGTGGGGATGTCCTACCCTCAAAATCATCTGGTCTGGCCCTGCCAAGGCATTGGGGGTGAGGGAATTAAATGTTTGACCAAATATAGCAGGCTAATTTTTAAGTTGATAATTTTGTATGGCCTGTGAGTGATGTTATAAATATCCAAGTAGCTCTTGGCAGAAAAAGGTTCCTCACTACTTGGCTAGGGGATGGACCCCATCACAAACTGACAAAATGTTAAAAGGTTAAAATCCCCAGACAAGGAGTTCTCTCTCTCTTACTTGCTCTTCTTGTTTTCCCTCTTTCTCTGTGTCCCACACTAACCCATGTATTCCTGTGCTCGCCTCCATAGTGTCAACATAAAAACATTCAAACCTGTAAAGAATTTTTGTGAGTTTACTGCCAAAATATCAACAATTGCTGGCAAGCAGTATCTCAACGGATTGGAATAATGCTCCAGAGAAAGGCAGTTTGTCATCCATTTTTATACATTGCAATCAAAGGAAGGGACATAGGTGGGTTAAATGAAATCCATTGGTGATAGATTAGAAAGGCAGGAGAAAACAAAGTGGGGAGTGGGGGAGGGAGGAGTCCCTGAGATTAGGTAAAAAGTAAATAATAGACACATACTTAGGTGGGTGCAAGATAGTTAACAATCAACAATTAACATGATAACATAACAATGAAGGAATTTGTGGCATCTTGTCCTGGTGCCCAGGAACATTAGTTTGTGCCCCAAGGGGTCCGGAAAAAGGAAAGTTACAAGTTACCCAGACATTTCAAGGATGTTATCATAGATGCAAAAAAACAAACAGATAGGCTCACTTAAGGGAAAGGTTGACCTTGTCAGTGAAAATACCTGCCTAAGAGGTGACTACCCACCATAACCTGCTTTTAGTTAAAGTTTAATTTCAGACCACCTTTTGTGGTTACTTTAGGTCTTTGAGTTTGCAAGACTGCCAGGCAGGCCTCCCCTAGCTTGTCAGGTTAGCATGTGGCCCTTTTCATCCACAATAGCCATGTGACCTTAATCAGGTGCATGGCCAGTGGCTGCACTGGATTGGCTTTTAATAGAGAACAGAAATTCTGGGCAATGACCTTAATTCTGGCCCTGCTGAAGACAAGCTTGGACTTCTTCCATGACGAGATGGACAGAGATGGGACCTTGCAGGAGAACATGCTTAACTTTACATTATATTTTCTACACTTTTGCATCTTTGAATGCTTTGAAGAAGTGGAGAGACACTGTTTTAATTACACCGGCGGACTCCAGGAAATAATTCCCAAATCAGAATACCAAAACATGCAGGAGCCTTCATTTTATATCTCCCTGTGGTCTTTGTCCAGCAAATATGGATTATGCTTCCGGTCCTTTTCATGGGCTTTGCAAGAGGCCCTCAGGTGTTGGGGGTTTCCAGGCCATATCTGATAGCCTGGCCAGGCACCAGCGATAATAACCCTCCCTCCGGGCACTGCACTGTTCACAGGTTTATGGTCTCTGTAACAGATTCTGCAAGACCAGTTTCTGGGAAGGAGGTAATGACTTAATTATAGGTTAGCTTGCTGGCATGGATTCCAATTGCTAGCCCCCCCAAATATCAGGATTACATTTGAATTAGCCCTTTTTAGCCTTCTCATTCCCAACTTTTGGGGGGCTATGCCCCACCTAAGCATCTCTAAAATCCTAATGCCCCCACCCCAATGCATATAATTCTTATTATTCAAAAAGTGAACTCCTAGTCCCATGGAGGAAACCTAAAAGGCCACTAATTTGGTCTAAACAAGCTTCCAAAGAACATGGTATCCATGAAAGAGAAAAATAAAAGAACAAAAGGACAGTTGAAGTACTGAGGAAGAAATCAGTAAGAAATTGTTAAATAATGACGCATAGTAACCTCCATCTTATATAAAAACTGCTGTTTGAAATTTTAACCCTGCTATTTTGGCTTCTGTAAATGTTTCCTTGCTTAAATGATAGGGAAAATAAGACTACTCCCATTCCAGAGAGGCCATAAACTATGCCTCAGACAGAGTTGTCAGTGGTGGCGCCAGGCCAGCCCTTGAGGTATGGTCTCATGGTCCCTTCCCAGCACACAGCAGTTCTTTCTCAGAAGGTCTGGAAGTCTCATTCCAAATTTGGAATACAAAGAACTGAAAAAAGTACAAATAGGAAAAGCTTCCTCCATGTTGGGGCCCAGAGTTTGAGAAGCAATATTTCCTCTGAGCCCACTAGCAAAATAAAAGGCTCCAAATTAATTTGGCTTATTGATTAAAGCGTCTTCTGTTTTAGCTCACTAATTTACAATATAACAATAATTATAATATGAAGTTATATTAAAAATAACAAATAAAGTTTCAAAACATATAATAGAGAACTGAAATGCATAAATGTCACAATATATATTTATATATTATACTAGAGGCCCGGTGCACAAAAATTTGTGCACTTGGGGGGGAGGGGGGTCCCTCAGCCCGGCCTGTGCCCTCTCGCAGTCTGGGACTCCTCGGGAGATAACAATCTGCTGGCTTAGGCCTGCTCCCAGGTGGCAGAGGACAGGCCCAATCCCTAGGTGCAGCCCCTAGTCGGGCTCAGAACAGGGCTGATTGGGGAGTTGGGGCACCGCCGCCTGTCATGCACAGAGCAGGGCAATTGGGAGGTTGTGATGCCACCCTCAGTCACGCTCAGGGTAGGGCTGATTGGGGGGTTGGGGCACCGCCCCCTGTCACACTCAAGGCAGGGTCGATAGGGAGGTTGCGGCGCCACCCCCTGTCATGCACAGAGCAGGGCCCATCAGGGGGTTGGGGCACTGCCCCCTGTCACTCACAGAGCAGGGCCCATCAGGGGGGGTGGGGCTCTGTACCCTGTCATGCACAGAGCAGGGCTAATCAGGGGGTTGGGGCGCTGCCCTCTATTACCCGCAGAGCAGGGCCGATCAGGGGGTTGGGGTGCCGCCACTCTCACTCAGGGCAGGGCCGATGGGGAGGTTATGGCTCTACCCTGTCACACACAGAGCAGGGCCCATGGGGGGGGTGTTATGGCCCCACCCCCTGTCACACACAGAGCCGCAGGGCGATCAGGGGGTTTGGGCGCTGCCCCCTGTCACGCTGATCCCGGTGCTGGGAGGCATATTACCCTTTTACTATATAGGGTAGAGGCCTGGTGCACAGGTGGGTGCTGGCTGGTTTGCCCTGAAGGGTGTCCCAGATCAGGGTGGGGGTCCCCACTGGGGTGCCTGGCCAGTCTGGGTGAGGGGCTGAGGGTTGTTTTCAGGCTGGGGGTGACTGAAGCTCCCAACTGCTCCTTTTTTTCTTTTTCTTTTTTTATTCTGGGACAGCTTTAGCTTTGAGGCTTGGCTCCAGCTCTTAGCCCTCTGCTGCTGAAAGTAGGTTTCTGGCCTTTGCTTACAATGTTGCGATCCTGCTGGCTGAAGCCTGGCGGCTTCTATATTTGTTACATAGTTGCTTAGAGTTGCAGCTCAGAGGTCTGCAGTGGCAGGCGGGGAACGTTGGAGTCCTCCGTCACTGAAGCAAGGAAGCCTCATGTTAGTTTCAAGCTGCCTGGCTGCCGGCCGCCATCTTGGCTGGCAGTTAATTTGCATATCTCGCTGATTAGCCAATGGGAAGGGTAGCGGTCGTAAGCCAATTACCATGTTTCTCTTTTATTAGATAGGATATGAGGCCCCTAGAACCATAAGCAATGTAAAAAATTCACTGTTGGTAACTCATTCTCTAATTGTCCCCCTTAAAAATCAAATTGTACCCCTATGGAACCTGTGTCCCACATCGGGAACCACTGCTCTAAAATTAAAACTTTAACTAAAATCAGTTTATAGTGGGTAGTCCTGTCCTAAAACAGTATCTTCCCTGATAAAGGTCAACCTTTATCTTAACTGAGCCTATTGTCTTTTTGCATCTAAGATAACATCCTTGTAAAATGTCAGGGTAACCTGTAACTTCCCTTTTTACAGACCCCTCAGCACACAGCCAAATGCACCTGGACATCAGGACAGAGACCATAAATTCCTTCATTGTTATTGTTATCATGTTCATTGTTGACTGTTAGTGAAGTATAGTAACCTCCATCTTGAGTAAAAACTGCTGTTTAAAATTTTAACCGTGCTACTCTGTAAACATTTGCTTGCTTAAATAATAGGGAAAATAAGACTACTCCCACTCCAGAGAGGCCATAAAATATGCCCCAGACAGAGTTGTCAGTGCTGGCGCCAGGCCAGGCCTTAAGATATGGTCTCACAGCCCTGCCCAAGCAAACAGGACTTTTTCTCAGAAGGTTCAGAAGTCTCATTCCAAATTTGGAAAACAAAGAGATGAAAACCATATAAATTGAAAAGACTTTCATCATATTGGGCCCCAGAATTTGAGAAGCAAGAGTTCCTCTGGGCCCCATAGCGCTAGCAAAAATGAACAGGACTCCAAATAAATTTGGCTTATTGATTAAGGCGTCTTCTGATTTACAATATAACATTAGCTATCTTGCACCCACCTAAGTAAAAGAAGTATGTGTCTATCATTTTACTTTATCCAATCCCAGAGGTCTCCCTGTTTTGCTTTCTCCCACCTCCCTAATCTATCACCAATGGATTTCATGTAAACCATTTATATCTTTCTTTGATTGTAATGTATACAACAAAGTGAAGAACTGCCATTCTCCAGAGCATCATCCCAATCCCTTGAGATTCTGCGTCCCCGCAACTGTCGACAGTGTTAACGTAAAAAAAATCATTGAAACCGGAAAAAATTTTTGTGAGTTTATTTGAGCCAAACTGTTGACATATGCCAGGAGGCAGAACCTCAATGAATTGAGATAATGCTCTGGAGAATGGCAGGTTACATTTGTATTTGTACATTGCAATCAAAGGAGGAATGTAGGTGGGTTACATGAAATTCATTGGTGATAGATTAAGGAGGTGGGATAAATCAAAGCAGGGGAAACCCCTGGGATTGGATAAAAAGTAAAATGATGGACACATACTTAGGTGGGTGCAGGATCAATTAACATGATAATGAAGGAATTTGTGGCATCTGTCTTGGCACCCAGCACATTTGGTTGTGCTCCAGAGACTGCAGAAAATGGGAAGTTACAAGTTACCCAGATGTTTCAAGTCTATGTTATCATAGATGCAACAAGACAGATAGGCTCAGTTAAGGTAATGGTTGACCTTGTCAGTGAAGATACTGGCCTAGGACGTAACTGCCCACCATAACTGCTTTTAAAGTTTAATTTCAGACCATCCTTTGTGGTTACTTTAGGTCTCTGAGTTTGCAAGACCACCATGCAGGCCTCCCCTGAGCTTGTCAGGTCAGCATGTGTCCCCTTTCGTCCACAACAGTTTGGCTCAAATAAACTCACAAACATTCTATACAGGTTTGAATGTTTTTACATTAACAGTGTTATCACTGGAAAACGCTTTGTGTTGCCCTGGGACTCCCTAAACTTAAAATAACAACACAAGGAACATAACACCATGGTTGCTAGCTGGATAAACCTCAGGGCCACTGAGGTGTTAAAGACACATTAGCACCCGTAGAGACTTTCTCCTGCCCTGGATCTCTGCTGAGCTATAGGTTAGCTGTGCCTTAGCCTCCCCCCTGTAAATGGGGAGCAGAGACGAACCTGCCTCCTAGGGGTTTCCCAGAGTCAACGGTTGAAATGGGCACAGCACCTACAGACAGACCCGGCCTGGATTAAATGCTTTATAAGTAATAGCAGATTTTAAAAATGGCTAGATGGCCCCAGAGACAAGCCAGTCATGTGACTTATTCAAAAAGGAAACAGCTTTCCTATCATGTGATTCTCTGTGGGTTAACGTGGTGCCCACAGGCCCCTGAAATGTAAGTTTCCCATCAGGGGAAACCTCGCCCAGAAAGGCTGTCTCCAGCGTGGTGGCGCCTGGGTGTCTGACATGTGTTTTCTTGGTGCCTGCCTGGCATCCCTGACACCTTCACGCTCCTGCAGCTCCTACTGGACTCTGAACTCTCTGTGCCTTGGTTTCCTCCTCTGAAAAAATGGGGCGGGGAGGGGAGGGGGAATGTTAGCTCAGGAGCTGGCTTTGGAGACTAGGACATGCCATAGCCGTGCACAGGGGAGCCCCCAAAGCGAGGGGTTTCTGAAGAAGCTAAATAGTCCTCCAGGCAAGACTCCTCCAGGCAAGCTCCTCCCTGGTGGAGCTGCTGGCAAAGGATCTGGGAACAGGTTATGCTTCTGTGGTGGGGGAGTGGGGGGCAGCAGTGGATTTTCGCACACACCCTCACACACACACACACACACACACACACACACACACACACCCTGTCTGTGTTTTTACTCACTTCCTGTGGGCTTCCAGCTGCTCCACCAGTTCCGGGGAGGGACCTGGGGCACCCCCACTCACACACTGTATAAGGGCCGGGAGGACACAAAAGGATGCACAACTGCCCAGCCTGTGAATACAGAACCGCCCTGCCCAGACCATGGGAGGTCCCTGCCTCAGTGCCGTTCACATCCTACATGGTGAGAATTTGGGGACCCTATAAGAGGGATAAGGGAACTCCTGGCAGCACCCCTTTGGTGCCTTCACTTTCTTGTCTGCCCACCCCCACCAAGGAGAAATAGGAGACACCGCTGGCAACTCAGGGGCCTGACATGGAGGAAGCCACATGGTTAGGTGGGAGCCACTACACATGGGAGAGCAGCTGGCAGTGCCCGGGTTGCTTCATGCCTGGGCAGTAACCCCCCGGGTGCTCTAAGGGTCTGGTCCCCACCCCAAGAGGGATCTCCATACTCCTTCCAGATCCACTTTGGAAACTGCTCCCTAAAAGGAAAAAACTGAAGCAGGTAGAAGAGAGGGGGTGAATGAGTGCTGTGACCCCCTCAGGAAGTCACTTTTAACAGATGGCAGAGAGGGGGCTAGGGAGCTAAGGGGGACCCTTCCACAACGGGGTGACCCCCACACTTCTCCCATTGTGTGGCAGGGGAAGCCCGGAGACCCAGCGGGGACTCAGCTGTGCCTTGAAGGGCTTTGCTGCTGTGGGTTGAACCTGAGCTCTGCTGTGACTTCCCCCTTGCCTCCCTTCCCGCCCCACCCAGGGTGGCTCTAATGGTTATCAAGGCAGCTTGTTGCCGGGGCAACCAGGTAACAAAGAGAGTTAAGAAATGACATTTGGGGTGCCAATCAGAACTCCTCAGGCCACCAGGATGGGGCTGCCTGTGCTGGTCCATGTTGTCAGGCGTGAGCTATTTTTTGTGTGTTTTTTATCAAGGTGAGGTATAATTTACATAGCATATAATTTGCCTGTTGCATGTTACAATTAGATGATTTTTAGTAAATTTGCCAAGTCCGTGTGGAGCACAGCTGAAGGCGGCGATGTGTCAGGGGCCAAGTCACAGAGCCCCTGATCCTCACTTTCCAAGTCTGAGAAATGGGGCAGAGCAACACTGGTCTCCACTTTACAGGCTTGTGTTAAGGGTTGAGTCCTGGTTCACAGTGAGAATTAAGTAACATTATTATTGTTGTTAATGTTACTATTATTATTATTTCACTAGTGGATCTGGGGGATAGACTGCAGGGGGTGGGGAGGATCCTTAGCAGGAGGAACAAGGAGAGAATGACTGCCCCACCCCTGCCACAGGGGCCCCAGGCAAGAATCTGACTGCTCAGGGCTCAGCTAGGGGAATGCAAACCAGATGGGACTGAGAGCAGCGACCAGCCACCCCTCTCCAGGCTCCTGTTTGGGTGGATTCCTGGGTACCAGGTGGAGGTCTGGCCCAGCAGCCTCTGTGGTGGGGCAGGAAAGCCCAGCTCAGCACAGAGAACCCCCTCCCTGCAGGGTCTGGGGAACTTGACTCCTCAGTTCCATCTTCCCCAGCCCCCTCTTCACCAGTTTCTCCATAAGCCTTTTCTGGGCTCTGAGCCTCAGTTTGTCCCTCTGTAGAGTGGACATAAACAGGTTCAACCCACAGCAGCAAAGCCCTTCAAGGCACAGCTGAGTCCCCGCTGGGTCTCCGGGCTTCCCCTGCCACACAATGGGAGAAGTGTGGGGGTCACCCCGTTGTGGAAGGGTCCCCCTTAGCTCCCTAACCCCCTAGCCCCCTCTCTGCCATCTATTTCTCTATCTGGCTCTCAATCTCTTAGCTCCCTAGCCCCCTCTCTGCCATCTGTTTCTCTATCTGGCTCTCAATCTCTCTACCTCTCCATGTCTCTATGTCTAATCTCTGGCATCTGTGTCTCTTCCTTTCTAGGAGTTCCTTATTTCTCTGTCCATCTCTCTAGATCACTGTCTTCTTAACTCTGCCTCTCTGTTTCTCTCTCCATTTCTCTGTGTCCTCTCTCTCTCTCTCTCTCTCTCTCTCTCTCTCTCTCTCTCTCTCCTCTTCATTTTCCCTCCATTTCTGTCTCCCTCTTTCTCCTCCATCCCTAGTGCCTCCTCTCTCTCTCTCTCTCTCTCTCTCTCTCTCTCTCTCTCTCTCTTTCTCTCTCTCGCTCTCTCTCTCTTCCCCTCCTCCATCTCCTCTTTATTTTCTCTCCAACTCTATCTCCTTGTCTGTCTTTTTGATGTATGGGTCCTCATCTCTAGACCCCCTGCTGACTTAAGGAGAACCCCCAGGACATGTCCTGGGGTGGGGTACCCCTGAAGAGCAGGATTGGGTGATCCATGCAGCACCACCCCTAACATGAGCCCCCAGAATCTTCCTGTGTGCAGGGAGCCAGGGGGTGAAATGTCACCACCGGGTCCCAAGCTAGTTGTTGTGGTGGACAGATGTGGATGCAGTGTGCTTGCACCTGTGTCCCTGAGGAAGGGTGTGGGCCGGAGCACCTTAGATTTGGGAGATCTGAGAGGACACCTGGCCCAACCCCTTCATTTTTACATAAAGAAATGATGGCAGTAAGCACTTTAAAACACCAGGCAGTGATTGTCTGCTTAACCCTTACTCTCTAGGAATTGGGCCCCTTCTCCATCCCCATTCTACAGAAGGGGAAACTGAGGAACTGAGGCACCTGACCAAGGTCTGGGATTAGTACCAAGGCCATCTGGCTCAAGTATGTTTCCTGAATTCCTTCTCATAGGTCAGCAGAAGCCAAGACCCCTGGCAGGCTCAGGCCCCTCCCCATCCTTCAGTTCCTGAAAGCCACCTTCAGGTGATGGGTGCAGACCCTCTGGCCATGGGCATTGGAGGCCAGGGAGGTGCCACCTGCCCACTCTCTCCTTGAGTAATGGACAGAGCCCGAGCCTGGGAGGGGTGAGCAGCCTCTTCCCTCAGATGTGTCACTCTCAGGGCTCCCTTCCCTGTTCTGTGTTCCCCCTGACCCTCTATCTCTCTGTTCCAGCGCTGTGTGTCCTGCTGATTCTGTTGGAAGATGGACCCCAGAGCACTAGGGGTGAGTCTGCTGGGAGTAACTCAGTCCACAGCCAGAGTCCCAACCCCCACCTGCACCTCTCAGCCCAGGCAGAGAAAGGCCTGTTGTAGGAGGAAGCTCAGGGTTGCCTCTCCCAACACCCTTCCCCAACCTCTGGCTCAGCCCTCATCTTCTGACCATGGTCTCCGTCCCACAGCCTCTGCCTGTCCCCAGCGATGCCCTGCAAACTCCTCATGTGTCAATGGCACTGCCTGTCTCTGTTTTCGGGGATTCAAATCTTCATCTGGGAAGATCATCATCAACCACGGGGAAACTTGTGAAGGTACAGAGGCTTGTGGTGGTAGAGGGCTACATGGAGACGGAACGGTGGTTGGTGGCCTCAGCCTTTGTTCTCAGACCATCATGAAGGACAGAGAAAAGAGAAAGAAAAAGACATGAAGGTGGAAAATGAGAAGTGAATAAACATGGCTTTGTACAGAGGGAAGACTGCGGCGGGGGATGCAGAGCTTCTACCTACCCACCACTTCCGCACTTGCTCCTGTATCTAAATCCAGGAGACAGACAGAAAGTTGAGCAGAGCAGAGCTGATTTAGTGGGTTTCAGGAATGGCTCTCTCCAGCCACAGCAATGTTGCCTGAGTCTAATTATTTCGCAAAAGACACTGGTTGAGCATCAGGCTCCATGCTAGGGATGGGACCAGGCTCTCTGCCCTGAGGCACACATGGCTTTGGGAGGTGACCCTTTATCCTGTTTTGTTGCAGACATTGATGAATGTGAACAAGGCAAGCCAGGGACTCTCTGTGGAAGAGTCGCAGAGTGCCATAACACGGTGGGGAGCTACTACTGCACATGCAGCCAAGGATACAGGCTTGTTTCTGGGGCAGCAAAGTTCAATAATGCGAGAGAGAACATGTGTCAAGGTAAGAATGACCCGCATCTTCCATTTCCCTATCCATGTCGCTTGGAGTCACCAGAGCCATTCCTGCAGCATACAGGGTGCCGGGCCCTGGTGATAGGTGCAGCCCCCAGGTCTGAGTGGGACAAGTGTGCCTGTGCCTGTCCCACTAGCACAGGGAGGAGGGTGGCATGAGAGCCAAGGACCCAAGTCCTGGTTTTGCTACCTGACAGCTGTGTATGCAGCGCCAGCCAGGACACTTATTCAGAAATCACTGGTAATGTGCGAGATGTGATAATATTATTGTGGCTTTGTGTTTAAAAAAACAAGAACACCTATTTTTTACAAATGAAAACAAAAGTAACTTTGCCTTTGTTAGCTGTATGACCTTGGACACATTCTTCACTGCTCTGTGCCCCAGTTTACCCATCTGTAAAAGGGAGTGACAATGCTGGGAAAGTACATGTGACCATAGAGCACAGCACAGTGGAGGCTGTTGAGTTTTTAGACTATACTCATTCTTTCTCTTTATTTTTTATCTTTATTGTTGAAAGTATTACGTAAGTCCCCTTTTTCTGCCATTGACCTCTCCCAGCCCACCCCCGCCTCACCCCCCAGTCCCTCACCACCTCATGGTCTGTGTCCACGTGTTATGCATAAGTTCATTGGTTGATCTCTTCCCACCCACCCTCACCTGCCTTCCTTCTGAGGTTCAACAGTCTGTTCCATGCTTCTATGTCTCTGCGTCTATTTTTGTTCATTTTTGTCTGAGACTTTGGTGACTATATTTTCTTCTAGGACAGTGGTTCTCAACCTGTGGGTCGCCAACCTGTGGGTAGCGACCCCTTTGGGGATCTAACGACCCTTTCACAGGAGTCGCCTAAGACCATCAGAAAACACATATATAACAGTGGTTCTCAAACTTTCTAATGCCCTTTAATACAGTTCCTCATGTTGTGGTAAGCCCCAACCATAAAATTATTTTCATTGCTACTTCATAACTAATTTTGCTACTGTTATGAATCGTAATGTAAATATCTGATATGGCCCTAACTGGTTTGGCTCAGTGGATAGAGTGTCGGCCTGCGGACTCAGGGGTCCCAGGTTTGATTCCGGTCAAGGGCATATACCTTGGTTGTGGGTACATTCCCAGTGGGGAGTGTACAGGAGGCAACTGATCAGTGTTTCTCTCTCATCGATGTTTCTGACTCTATCCCTCTCCCTTCCTCTCTGTAAAAAATCAATAAAATATATTAAAAATAAATAAATATCTAATATGCAGGATGTATTTTCATTGTTACAAATTGAACATAATTAAAGCATAGTGATTAAGCACAAAAAGAATATGGAATTATATATGTGTTTCCCGATGGTCTCAGGCAACCCCTGTGAAAGGGTCGTTCGACCCCCAAAGGGGTCGCGACCCATAGATTGGCAACCCACAGGTTGAGAACCGCTGTTCTAGGACTTTTATGGTTTCACATCTTGCATTTAAGTCTTTTATCCATTTTGAGTTTATTCTTGTGTATGGTATAAGTTGGTGGTCTAGCTTCATTTTTTTGCATGTACCTGTCCAGTTTTCCCAACACCATTTATTGAAGAGACCATCTGTGCTCCATTGTATGCTGTTGTAACACAGTGCTCCCTCCTCTCTCAGCTCCCCTCATTTCACAACCTCCCCCTTCCTACCTGTCACCAGGTGTTTACTGTTCTTCCTTGTTATAAGTCACATCCTCAGCTGGACCTCAGTTGGTAATTCCTGGTGAATGCTCTCTAATTTAGTTGTATTTCCAGTCTGGCCCTGGGATGAGGTGCCCAACAGGTCTGCCTCCCCTCTAGATCTCACACACCCTCTCTGGGTTGGACATCCCAGGGGACCATGCCTCAGGGGTGGGTGCTCAGAGAACAGCTGGCCTGGCCTATCCCCTCACCAGAGACCCAGGAGGAGCCAGGCCTGCACACATCACCAGGCTTTTCTCACTTTCCAGGGGAGCAGGGAAGGGGCTTCAGGCATTTGCAGGGGCAGATGGAGCCAGCAGTGGTCAGGCAGAAGCTTCGACTCACTCAGAAAGAGGGGTTAGTGCAGAATACAGAGAGAGGAGGAGGAGGCTGAACCAGGGATCCTAGAGGCTCTGAGCAGGGTCCACAGTCCCACGCTGCCGAGGACAGAAGAGCCTGAAACCAGCTATTATCAGGGACCATTGCCTCAGGCTCAATCCCCTTCCATGGAGATCAACCCAGATTCCAAGGGGGCCCATACCACTGGGGGACAGAAGACAGAGGCTGAGCCCCTCTTGGCCAGGCCCACAAGTCTGTGTCCCTGGTGGGAGAACAAGGAGTCATATGACAGACACACCTGCCACTCTTCACCCATCAGCCACTGCTCCCCGCTCCAGGCACCCAGCCCTTGCCCACCGCTGGTCAAGCTCACATGTGGATTCTCATCACTCCCTGCCAGTCCAGGGGATGCCATCAGGGGGATCAGAAGGGACACCTTCACCACAAGACTGCATGACTGGATGTCAGCCCCACTGCCCTCATGGCCTCGCACCCACTGTCCAGGTGGCCCTGGCTTATCTGGCATCATTTTCACATTCTGGGCCCCAGCCTACAAGCCTTGTCCGAGAGGGGTCAGGCTCAGGGGTGGTTCTCAGTCCATCGCCATGGGCTGGAGTCTCAGAAGTCGTGTGGATGGGAGAGCGCTGTCTCATAAGAGTCCCCATGATCCAAGGAGAGCTCAGCCCACAGCACCACCCGGGGGAGTCAGGACCAAGGCCACCAAAAGGAGCCTGCTCAGGGCCTGCAGCACTTCTCCCGCACTTGGTTCCAGGAAAGCCCACCCTAGCCTTTGCCCAAGTCCTCAGGCTGGGGCACAGGTGGCAGTGATGTCCCTGCCCTAGCTGGGAGCTGCCCGAGAGGAGGTGGTGATGGAAGGAGTCAGAGGGAGAACTTGGACCACTTCTGGCCACATCTGGACAACAGAGCACCTAGGCCACCATGCTCACCCACAGGACACCTCCATGTGAATTAGAAAAGGCACCACTCGCCTGGGAGGAGGCAGTGGGCCTTCAGACACTTCTATGCCTGGAAACGTGGCTGACTCCCAGCCTTGAAGGCTGCCCACGGCTGCAGGCATCCACCACCCTCTCCTTCCCCTTGCAGACATGGACAAATGTCTGAACCCCAGAATCTGTAAAAGCCTCAGCAACTGTGTCTACACCCATGGCAGCTACATCTGCATGTGCCTGCCAGGATTTGAGCTCAACCCGGAGGACCTGAAGCTCAGGCCCGGGGAGGACGCTGTGAGGCTGGACTGGATGGAGCTGGGGAAGGAGCCAACACAGGTCCCGCAGCCCCAGGAGGCAGGAGAAGATTCTCAGGTTCCCTGCAAAGGCCCTGCCTAAGGATTCACCTCCTTGAAAAGTCCTGCAACAGAGCAGGGCGGTGGCAGGACCTTCTGGGCCTGGGGTTTCCTTGTGGAGCCCCTGTGAGCACCCCCAGACCCTTCCCATTCTTCATCTTTCCTTGGGGTGGTGAAAATGCCTCTTCTGAACCCCTGAAGGCACCCTCTATACTGGCAGGATGTGATAACAATTCCCATGTGAGTTAGGCCAGAGCTGTGACTTCTGGTTCCCAGAAGGAGACCTGGTCCAGCAGTCAGGAGGGAATAAGCAGGAGTCCTTGTTCAGGAAGTTCAAACCTCAGGACTCAGTTTCCCTCCTGGATTTGCCACCTATAAACTGGAGACTATGGTCCCTGTCATGTCCATCTTGTAGGGAGGCCACCATAACGTGCTTTGAGGGTGAAGTTGAAGGTCACCAAGTGGTGGCATGTGTACTGATGGTGGGATCCTCAAGCAATGAGAAGTGGGTACGGGGAGGGCCTGACACTCTGGCTTTGTCCTCAGATGTGAATGAATGTACCTCGGGACAAAACCCCTGCCACAAAACCACCCACTGCCTCAACAATGTGGGCAGCTATGAGTGCCGCTGCCGCCCTGGCTGGAAGCCGATTCCTGGGTCCCCCAATGGCCCAAACAACACCGTCTGTGAAGGTTTGGAGTTCAGATCCCATAAATGACCCACTTCTTCTTTACTTTGCTGAGCCACCTGAAAGGCAGCTGCCATAAGGAGCTTTGGCAGAGAAGGGGCAGCACCATCAGAAACGGTGTGTGCCCAGTGCAGGCAGTGAGGAGAGGGGACCTGGGCCAGGCAGGGCTGAGCTTCAGATTCTGTTCTTTTTTTAAAAATATATTTTTATTGATTTCAGAGAGGAAGGGAGAGGGAGAGAGAGAGAAACATCAATGATGAGAGAGAATCATGGATTGGCTGCCTCCTGCACATCCCCTACTGGGGATTGAGCCCGCAACCTGGACATGTGTCCTTGATCGAAATCGAACCTGGGACCCTTCAGTCCACAGAACGACGTTCTATCCATTGAACCAAACTGGCTAGGGCTCGGATTCTGTTCTAATAAGGGCAAGAGTGCAGCTCTGGGCGCATCGGTGCTACAGCCCACAGCCTCAGCGCATGGTAGCTATCAGTGCGGCAGCTTCCCTGGTTAGAAGTCCCCCAGTCCATCCTGCCCTACAGGTGGGGGCACAGCTTTGGGATGACACTTGCACATGCATAGTCCTGCCCTGTCTGCCTTGCAGGGGCGCTCTGAGCTTAATGGTGCTTTTACAGTGGAAAATGTCACCACAAGTTTGTATCCTGTCAGTCTAGGTAGCTGGTGAGCGAGGCATAGTGGGGTGTCCTCAGGGTGAACTGCTAAGGGATTTGAGGGAAGGGGCAGGAAGGATGCGAGCAAAGAGTAGAGGGAGGGCCTGACGCTCTGGCTTTGTCCTCAGATGTGAATGAATGTACCTCGGGACAACAGTCCTGCCACAAATCCACCCAATGCAACAACACCAAGGGCAGCTATGAGTGCCGCTGTCGCCCTGGCTGGAAGCCGATTCCTGGGTCCCCCAATGGCCCACACAACACCGTCTGTGAAGAAGGTTCGGAGTTCAGATCCCACATTCCCAAAGACCCACAGCTCAAGCCACCTGATCACATATTCATGGGCACCCACACGAACCCAGCACAATGAATGCTGGGGGTGCCCTGCTGGGCCAGGCTTCCATTCTTTGAGACTAAATGGGAAAAGATCTGGGGATCCTGCAGAAGGAGCTGGGTTACTAAGGGAAAGGCTCCGGGGGGACCTCAGGCACCAGCTAAGTACTAACTGGGATAAACTTACCTAATAGCTCACAACCTGTACCTCTGTGGGGGCTGACCTGCTGTGGGTCAGGCCTCTGCACACTTCCCATAGCCCCTGTGTCTGCCACTCAGGGATGTGCAGTCTGGAGGTGTCATCACCTCCAGCAAAGGTATGGGAGGAGGGAGACTGAACACAGGAAGGGGTGGGGCATGGATAGGAGAGGGGCCCAGATTCCTGAATAAACAAAGGACTACTCAGTGTAAAAATAGAGCCTGACCCTGCCTCCAACACACACACACACACACACACACACACACACACACACACACACTCACACACACCTAGTGGACAGCTGTTCTGTCACCTGCAGAGATCTTCTTCCCCACCTGGATCCCGCCCTCTGGAATCAAGAGCCAGGTGAGTGACCCCAGCCGGGACCAGGAGGCAAGGTCCCTCCACGCAGCTCACCGTCCACCCATTTCCCCACGCTCCCCCACCCATGCATAAGGCCCGCTAAGGCCTCATCTCCTCTTTCCCCAGAGTCTCTCTCACTTCTTTGAAAGAGTCCACAACCTGAGCAGAGACTTCATGTCTTCCTCGGTCCAGGACACCATCCAGGTAAGGGCAGGACCCAGGGGAGGCAGGTGGAGGCATCCCATAGAGATTCAAGGAAGCCTTGGTCTGGAAGGAAACTGACCCCAACACAATGGCGCCCTACTCTGTGGCCTCGCTGTCCAAGGGTGGGTGGGAAGAGCAGACCAAGTATTTGTACTCACTGTTAGAACTACATACACCTACTAACACCGTTCCTCTTGTTCTGGCCACTGAGCTTGCATTGTCCTTGGTAGTCATGACCAGGGTTTGACCTCTGAGTGGGGATTTCATTAGCAAAGACCCAGGGAATACCATCAGGTACCACCTTTATTCCCAAATAGACAGGCTTTGGGGTTTGTTCTTAGAAGCTGAGTGGTCAGGGTCTTTCTGAAGCTTCTCTGGCACAAGATCCACTGGTTCTGTGTCCCCATCCCCCCAGGACATCATACAGGAGGTGGATAATCTGCTGGAGACCCCGGGGGACCTGGATACTCTGCCTCATTCAGAGCAGCACTGTGTGGCCACTAACCTGCTCACTGGCCGGGAGCACGTCCTGAGAGAGCTGAGCAAGGCCTTGCCCAATGGGCCACTGACCTTCAGGACAGCTGCAGGATCAGGCAAGTAACCCCGCCTGCCCCCAGGCTCTGCTCTGCCTGCTCCTCACCTCATTCCTCTTCCCATCGCACTAGAGCTGAGTGATCACACTTCTACCTCCTTGTTAATCTCATAAACATATTAAGATAAAAGATGAAAAGAAAATGAAAAAAATTATCAATGCTACACAGTTTCATTGTAATATTAATTATCAGCAGATGAAATCCTATATAATAAAAGGCTAATATGCAAATAGACCAAATGGCAGAACAGCTATGACATGCACTGATCACCAGGGGGAAGACGCTCAACTCAGGAGCTGCCCCCTAGGGGTCAGTGCGCTCCCACAGGGGGAGCACCACTCAGCCAGGAGCCAGGTTTATGGCTGGTGAGCACTCCAACTGCCAGTTTAGCCATCAGTCAGATATCTCTCCAAGGGCTCCTGGACTGCGAGAGGGCACAGGTCAGGGCTGAGGGAAACCTCCCCACTCCATTGCACCAATTTTCATGCACTGGGCCTCTAGTAATTATACTAACTAATTTAAGATAAAACAGAAATGGCTTCAAAAGGAAACAAATTATTAAATTTGGAGGAATACAATTTAATATTATCTGATATTTAAGTAATTTGTTTTATTGAGGAAATTTCACATAACATAAAATCCACTATTTTAATCAAAGTATACAATTCAGTGGCATTTCATACATTCACAGAGTTTTACAATTATCACCTCTACTTCTTTATTTTTTTAATATGTTTTTGTTGATTTCAGATAAAGGGAGAGGGAGAGAGAGATAGAAACATCAATGATGAGATAAACAAAAGATATACGTATATGCATAGCCCATGGACACGGGCAATAGGGTAGTGAAAATTGAAGGGTGGGTGTATGGCCTGGGATGAGGGGGGTAAAGGAAGGGGAAATGGGAGATATCTGTAATACTATCAATAATAATTATATATATATATATATATATATATATATATGTATATAATTTTTTTTAAGTAGCTGCCTATTACATGTCCCTTACTGGGGATTGAGCCAGAAAGCTGGGCATGTGCCCTGATCCAGAATCTACTGTGACCTCCTGGTTCATGGGTTGATGCTCAACCACTGAACCATACTGGCCAGGCCATCACCTCTATTTCTGAAGTATTTTCATCATCCCAGAAGTGAACACTGTACCCACTAAGCAGTTACTTCTCATTCTCATTCCGGCCCCACCCCCAGCCCTTGGCAAGCACTTATCTGTTTTCTGTCTCTATGAATTAGCTGATTCTGTATATTTCATATAAATAGAATCATACAATACATGACCTTATAGTAGCTTCTTTCACCTAGCATACTGTTTTCAAGGTCATCCACGTGGTAGCATATATCATACGGTTGAATACTATTCCATTGCATGTACACACCACCTTTTGTTTATCCATTCATCCATTTATGGACATTGGACTGTTGCCACCCTTTGACTATTGTGAATAGAGTTACTATGATATTGGTGTGAAAGTTTCTGTTTGAATAACTATTTCAGTTCTTTGGGTCCATATGTAGGAGTGGAATTGCTGAGTGATATGCTAATTATATGACCAACATTTAGAAATCACCAAACTATTTTTCCAAAATGGCTGCACCATTGTACATATACTCCCTACCCCAAGCAATGTGCAAGGGTGCCAGCCTTCACATCCTCAGCAAAATGTGTTACTTCCATTTTGTTTTGGTTTTATTAAAGCTTTTCTAGAGTGTCAGGTGACATCTCATTAAGGTTTTGATTGCATTTTCCTAATGACTAGTGATATTTAATATCGTTTCATGTGATTATTGAACATTTGTGTATCTTTTTTGAGAAATGTCTGTTCAAGTCCTTTGCCTATTTTTTAATTGGGTTGTTTGGTTTTTGTTGTTTCTTTTTAAATGTTCTTTATATATTTGCTAGTGGACCCTTATGAGACATGTGATTTGCTAATATGTTCTCCCATCCTATAGATTCTTTTCACTTTTTTCATAGTCTTTTACTTTAATAAATAGGTGCATTAAATTTTTATAAAGCCCATTTTATTTATTTTTTCTTTTCTTTTTTTTAAATTTCTTTATTGATTAAGGTATTACATATATATCTTTATCTCACCATAACCCACCCCCCTCCCTCCGACCTCCCCAACTCATGCCCTCACCCCCCTGTTGTCTGTGTCCATTAGTTATGCCTATATGCATGCATACAAGTCCTTTGGTTGATCTTTTCCCCTTACCCCCACTCTCCCCTACCTTCCCTCAGGAGTTTGACTGTTTGATCGATGCTTTTCTGTCTCTAGATCTGTTTTTGTTAATTAGTTTATGTTATTCATTATATTCCATAAATGAGTGAGATCATGTGATATTTGTCTCTCTCTAGCTTACTTGACTTAGTATAATGCTCTCCAGTTCCATCTATGTTGCTGCAAATGGTAAGAATTCCTCCTTTTTTACCACAGCGTAGTATTCCATTGTGCAGATGTACCAGTTTTTAATCCACTCATCTACTGATGGGCACTTAGGCTGTTTCCAAATCTTAGCTATGGTGAATTGTGCTGCTATGAACATAGGGGTACATATATCCTTTCTGATTGGTGTTTCTAGTTTCTTGGGATATATTCCTAGAAGTGGGATCACTGGGTCAAATGGGAGTTCCATTTTTAGTATTTTGAGGAAACTCCATACTGTTCTCCACAGTGGCTGGACCAGTCTGCATTCCCACCAGCAGTGCATGAGGGTTCCCCTTTTTCCACATCCTCGCCAGCACTTATCATTTGTTGATTTGTTGATGATAGCCATTCTGACAGGAGAGAGATGGTACCGCATTGTTGTTTTGATTTGCATCTCTCAGATGATTAGTGACTTTAAGCATGTTTTCATATGTCTCTTGGCCTTCCTTCTGTCTTTTTTGAAAAGTTTCTATTTAGGTGTGTTGCCCATTTTTTGATTGGGTTGTTTATCTTCCTTTTGTTTAGTTGTATGAGTTCCCTGTAAATGTTGAAGATTAAACCCTTATCGGTGATAACATTGGAAAATATGTTCTCCCATGCAGTGGGTTTTCTTGTTGTTTTGTTGATGGTTTCTTTTGCTGTGCAGAAGCTTTTTATTTTGATGTAGTCCCATTTGTTTATTTTCTCTTTAGTTTCCATTGCCCTAGGAGCAGTATCAGTGAAGAAATTCTTTTGGCATATGTCTGTTATTTTGCTGCTTGTAGAATCCTCTAGTATTTTAATGGTTTCTCATATTATTGAGCCTAAGGGAGCTATGAGACCACATGAAATAAAGCAACATATGAATAATAGGGGTCAAGAACAACAGGAAAAGGAACAAGGGTTAGAAAACCTTTTGAAGAAATATTGTCTGAAAAATTCCCTGATGTGGGGAAGAAAAAAGTCACACAAGCACAGAGAGTCCCAAATAAGATGAACCAAAAAGACCCACACCAAGACACATCATAATTATGATGGCAAATGTTCAGGACAAAGACAGAATCTTAAAGGCTGCAAGAGAGAGACAGAAAGTTACATACAAGGGATCTCCCATTAGATTATCAAATGACTTCTCAACAGAAACACATCAGGCCAGAAAAGAATGGAAGGAAATTTACAAAGTGATGCAAAGCAAAGGAATGAATGCAAGAATACTCTATCCAGCAAGGCTATCATTCAAAATTGAAGGGGAAATAAGGAGCTTCACAGACAAAAAAGGGCTAAAGGAGTTTATCACTACCAAACCAGCAATGCAAGAAATGCTAAAGGAACTGGTGTAAGAAGAAAAAATAGAAATGTAAGAAAAAACACAGGCACAAAAAATAAAAATGGCTACAAACAAGTACTTTTCAATAATAACTTTAAATGAAAATGGACTAAATGTCCCAATCAAAAGACATCGAGTGGCTGAATGGATAAAAAAACACGACCCATATATATGCTATCTACCTCAGAACAAGGGACTCACACATACTGAAAGTGAAGGGATGGAAAAATATCTTTCAGGCAAATGGAAATGAAAAAAAAGCTGGGGTAGCAATACTTATATCTTAAAAAATTGACCTCAAAATGAAGGCCATAACAAGAGATAAGGAAGGCCACTTTATAATACTAAAGGGATTGATAGAACAAGAGGATATAACCCTGATAAACATATATGCACCCAATGCAGGAGCACCCAAAAACATAAAAAAAAACTCCTGGAAGATATCAAGGGAAATATTGACAACAATACAATCATAGTAGTGGACCTTAATACACCAGTGACATCACTGGATAAATCATCTAGATAAAAAAAAATCAGCAAAGAAACAGCAATCCTAAATGATTCACTAGATCAGATGGACTTAACTGACATCTTCAGAAAATTTCACCCTAAAGCCATGGAATATACGTTCTTCTCAAGTGCACATGCGACATTTTCAAAAATAGACCACATATTGTGTCATTAGCAAAGTGTCCCCAAATTCAAGAAGATTGAAATCATACCAAGCATCTTCTCAGACCACAACGGCATAATATTAGAAATAAACTACAATAAAAAACAATCCAAAAAATGAAAACACTTGGAAAATAAATGGCATGCTATTAAACAATGATTGGGTTACCAAAGAGATCAAAGAAGACACTAAAAACATCCAGGAAACTAATGACAACAAAAAACACAACAATCCAAAATCTATGGGACACAATGAAAGCAGTCCTGAGGGGGAGGTTTATAGCTCTACAGACCTACGTACCTAAAAAAAAAAAAAAAAAAAAAAAAAATGGCAGTAAATTATCTAACTCCACAACTCAAAGAATTAGAAAGAGAGCAACAAGAAAAGGCCAGAGTGAGCAGAAGGAAGAGGATAGTAAAGATCAGAGCAGAAATGAATGACATAGAGACCAAAAAAAAATACAAAATGTCAATGAAAACAAGAGCTGGTTCTTTGAAAGGATAAACAAGATTGATGAACCTCTAGCCAGGCTCACCAAGAAGCAAAGAGAGAGGACCCAAACAAGCAAAATCATAAATTAAAGAGGCGAAATAATAACAGACCCCACAGAAATTTAAAGGATTGTTTAAAAATACTATGAACAACTCTATTCCTACAAACTAGACAACCTGGAGGAAATGGACATATTACTAAAAAAATACAACCTTTGAAAACTCAATCAGGAAGATTCTAAAAATCTTAATAGGGCAATAACTATGGAAGATATTGAAGCAGTTATCAAAAAGCTTACAGCAAACAAAAGCCCAGGGCCAGATGGCTTCACAGGGGAGTTTTACCAAACATTCAAGGAAGAACTAAAACCTATCCTCCTCAGACTACTACAAAAAATTCAAGAGGAAGGAACACTTCCAAGCTCATTCTATGGAGATAGCATCACACTAATACTAAAACCAGATAAAGACAACACAATGAAAGAGAATTACAGGCCAATATCCCTTATGAATATAGATGCCAAAATCCTCAACAAAATTCTAGAAAATCAAATTTAGCAGTACATCAGAAAGATCATACACCATGACCAAGTAGGATTTATCCCAGGGATGCAAGGATGGTACAATATCTGCAAATCAATAAATGTGATACATCACATAAACAAATTGAAAGACAAAAATCACATAGTTATATCAATTGATGCAGAAAAAGCATTTGACAAAATCCAACACCCTTTCTTGATTAAAAACTCTCAGCAAGGTGGGAATAGAAGGATTATTCCTTAATATAATAAAAGCCATATATGACAAACCCACAGCCAACTTCATACTCAATGGGCAAAAACTAAACTCATTTCCCCTAAGAACAGGAACAAGGCAGGGATGTCCACTTTCATCACTCCTGTGTGACATAGTACTGGACATACTAGCCATTACAATCAGACAAGAAGAAGAAATAAAAGGCATCCAAATTGGAAAAGAAGATGTAAAACTGTCCTTATTCGCAGATGACATGATACTGTACATAGAAAACTCTAAAGACTTCATCAAAAAATTATTAGACTTAATAAATGAATTTGGCAATGTAGCAGGATACAAAATTAATGCCAAGAAATGAATGGCATTTCTATACACAAGTAATGAACTTACAGAAAAAGAGACTAAAAAAGCAATCCAATCTACCATCGCACCAAAAAAATAAAGATACCTAGGAATAAACTTAACTAAGGAGGTAAAAGACCTATATGCAGAAAACTATAGGATCCTGATAAAAGAGCTAGAGGAAGACATAAACAGATGAAAGAAGATACTGAGTTCATGGATTGGTAGAATCAACATCATCAAAATGTCCATACTACCCAAAACAATCTATAGATTCAATGCACTCCCCATTAAAATACTAACAGCATATTTCACAGACCTAGAACAAAATTTCCAAAAATTCATCTGGAATAAAAAAAGACCCCGAATAGCTGCAGCAATCCTGAGAAAGAACAAAGTAAGTGGGAGATCAATACCAGATATCAAGCTGTATTACAAAGCCACTGTTCTCAAAACTGCCTGATACTGGCACAAGAACAGACATATAGATCAATGGAATAGAATAGAGAACCCAGAAATCGACCTTAAACCACTATGCTCAATTAATATTTGACAAAGGAGGCAAGAACATGCAATGGAGCCAAGACAGTCTCTTCAATAAATGGTGCTGGGAAAATTGGACAGATACATGCAAAAAAATGAAACTAGACCACCAACTTACACCATACACAAAAATAAACTCAAAATGGATATTTTTTCTTTTCTTGTTTGTACATTTTGTGTCATATCTAAGAATTGATTGCCAAACTCAAGGCCATGAAAATTTATTCCTGTGTTTTCTACTAACTGTTCTATTTTTATTGTATTTTTAATATTTTTATTGATTTTTTTTAGAGAGAGAGGGAGGGAGAGGGATAGAGAGATAGAAACATCAATGAGAAAAAAGCATCATTGATTGGTTGCTTCTTGCACACACACCATAGGGGATTGAGCCTGCAACCCAAGCATGTGCCCTGACTGGGAATTGAGCCAGCGGCTTCTTGATTCCTGGGTAATGCTCAACCGCTGCGCTACATGGGCCGGGCCTAACTATTTTATTTTTAGCTCTTAAATATAGGCCTTTGATGCCTTTTTACTGGATTTTTGTGTATTTTGTGAGGTATGGTTGCATCTTCCATTTTTTGCTTGTGCATAAACTATTCTTTCCCCTTCATTGAAGGGGATTGCTGAAAATTAGTTGACATAAATAAATGGGTTTATTTCTAGACTCACAATTTTATTTTGTTGGTTTATATGTCTACTCATATGGCAGTACCATACTGCTTTGATTACTCTATAAGTTTTGAAATCAGGAAGTGTGAGTCCTCCAACTTTGTTTTTCATTTTCAGTATTGTTTGGGTATTGGGGCCTCTTGCAATACCATATGAATTTTAGGATGAGCTTTTCCATTTTTGCAAAAAAGAAATGCTGTTGGAATATTGTTAGTATTGCATTGAATCTGTAGATCACTTTTGAGAATATTGCCATGTTTAAAATATTGTCTTCCAATTCATAATCACAAGATACTTTTCAATTTATTCAGGGTTTTTAAATTTCCTTAGCAATTTTATAGCTTTCAGTGGACAAGTCATGAGCCTTCTTTGATAAAGTTATTACTGATATTTTGTTGAAGATTTTTGCATCGATGTTCATAAGAGTTAATGATCTATAGTTTTGTTTTCTTTCTTTTTGGGGGGTGGGGTGGGGTGTTTTATTAGGTGGTTATTACAGGGGTCAGACCACAGAAGTGGTGTCAAGCTCCGGGAATGTGACCTCTCAATGTTGATCACAAAGCCCCCAAGGCTGGTCCCGGTTAGCCCCAAGGTCAGAAATGGAACTGAAAGGCCTCGGTCACATGCTGCTTCCAGGCGTCCAGGCTGGGCACCAGGGAGGAGATGCCCATGACGTGCCAGGTCTCCCCATCCGACACCAGCGAGGTCTGGTAGGACAGCAGCTGCACACCTGCTTCTTCCAGGAGCCCAATCATGGTAGGCAGCAGGCAGGGTTGGAGGGAGACCCCTGCTGAGAGGCACTTCTGGTCTGAAGGCAGCTCCGTTGAGTGCCTGCAGCACAGGTGTGGTGTCCTGGACAAAGCCCACAGCCTCGTAAGGGGCACTTGCCAGGGCCACGCTCAGGAGGCCTTCCCCGAATCTTTGCTCTCCTGGCACAGCGGGGTTATGGGAGGAGGTTACATTGAGGCCGCCCTCCTTCACCAGCAGCTTGGCGTTCACCAAGTTCACATCAGCATGATTGGAAGCGTCTTTGAGGCGGCTGACAATGACTGCGGGGCTCAGGCAGCTCCCAGCATTCTTCAGGGATAAGCCCTGCGTTACCACCTGGATGGTCCCTTTGGGGGACCCTGCCCAGGCTCGCATCAGAGTCCCCAGAGCTTCGGCCAGACCGAGCCAAGGTTTGGTGTGCAGAGAGAAGGCGATGGTAAGGGCCTGGGCATTCACAACCCCCGCGAGGACTCTCCCCTTCACCATGTCCACGAACTGGACAGAGATCCCTGCCCCACAGTGACTCTGGGCCTCCTTGGTGCTGGCGCCCAGGTGGGGGCAGCTGATGACATTCTCGGGGTCCACCAAAGCGCCATCCCGTGGCGGCTCCTCCTTGAACACCTCCAGCGCTGCGCCCGCGCACTGCCCCGACTGCAGGTCCCATAGCAGGGCGATCTCGTCCACGATCCCTCCACGGGCGCAGTTCACCACGCGCACGCCCTTCTTGCACATGGCGAAGGTGCTGTCTTTCAGCAGGCCTGTCGTGGAGGGCAGGAGAGGGGTGTGCACGGTGATGAAGTCACAGAGGGGCCAGATCTCCTCCAGGGGCAGCTGCTGAACGCCGAAAGAGGCCGAGACCTCTGGTGAGATGATGGGGTCGTATCTACAGTTTTCATCCCAAAGGACTGCAGCCGGACGGCCACCTCTCTCCCGATCCACCCCAGGCCAAGAATTCCCAGAGTCTTTCCATTCAACTCGGTGCCCATGAACTTCTTTCGGTCCCATTTGCCAGCCTTCATCGAAGCCGTCGCCTGGGGAATCTGCCTGGCCAGACGCATGATCATCCCACAGGTGAGCCCCGCAGCACTGAGACTGTTCCCATTGGGAGTGTTCATGACCAGCATGGCCTTCCTCGTGGCGGCCTCCAGATCCACGTTGTCCACACCGGTGCCGGCCCTGCCCACCACCTGGAGCTTCTCTGCTGCATTGAGGACATCCGCGGTCACCTTGGTGGCCAAGCACATGATAAGGCCTTCGCAGTCCTGCAGCTCGGCTATCAGCTCCTCTTTGCTCAGGTTCTGCTTCTCCACCACCTGCAGCCCTCCATCTTGCAGGATCTTCCGGCAGCAAGGGTCCCCAGGCTGTCACCGATGAGCACTTTCTGCAAATTTGCGAAGGCCATTGCTGGAGCCGGCCTCGGGATCGACCGCTCTCCCTGGACAGAAACACCTCTGCGCCGAGAAGCTACTGTTTGGAAGGCCGGGCTTGTGTTACTGGGCCTTGTTTTCTTTTGATGTCTTTTTTGGTTTTGTTTTTAGGGTAATTGTGGCCTCATGAAATTACTTAGTGTTCCTTTTCATTCTGTTTTTTAGGAGTTTAAAAGAATTTGTGTTAATCCTTTCTAAAATGATTAGTCAAATGCAGGTCTTCACTTTTTCAAAGTTATTTGGTTTTTAAAAAAAATATATATATATTTGTATTTATTTCAGACAGGAAGGGAGAGGAGAGCGAGAGAGAAACATTAATGATAAGAGAGAATCATTGATAGGCTGCCTCCTGCATGTCCTCTACTGAGGATCTAGCAACCAGGGCATGTGCCCTTGACTGAAATAGAACCCAGGACCCTTAGTCCGCAGGCCAATGCTCTATCCACAGAGCCAAACCATCTAGGGCAATTTTAGAAAGTTTTAATTACGAATTCAATCTCCTTACTTGTGCCAGGTATGTTCAGACTCTAGCTCTTCAGTTACATTTATAGTTCATAGCTTTGAAGGAATTTTTTTATTTCATTCAGGTTATATAATTTGTTGTTGAATAATTTCTCATAATTTCTCTTATAATCCTTTGTAAATTCAGATGATTGGTGGATATATATATATAGATAGATAGATAGATAGATATAATTATTATGTATACAAAATATGTGTATTGTTATAATATAGACTAGAGGCCCAGTGCACAAAATTCGTGCATGGGTAGGGTCCTTAGGGGACCAGTGATCAGGGCCAATCGGGGCCTTCCTGCTGCCAGCCAGGGCCTCCCTCCCCTGGCTGCTGGCAGCCGGCCTGGGCCTTCATTCGGTGCTGCCCCTGGTGGTCAACGCACATCATAGCAAGCGATCAGTTTCCCAGTGAAACTCCTGTGGGGACAATTTGCATATTAGGTTTTTATATAGAGAGATATAGCATTATTTGGTATACCTATAACAATATTTCCGATAACACTTGGTGTATAGTGTAACATAATATATATAAAAATATGTCTATACATAAAAATGGTATTATGGCAATAACTGCTGGCACAGTCACTAATCTAACTCCCTTAACTCCCAAAACTCATAGAACTGTCCCTGGAGGTAAAGGAACAAGGAGACAAGAATGTCACCCTGAGCAATAATCAGGCAAAGATGCTGGTGAACTGGGATATGGTGCAGGACTCAGGTGGCTCAGGTAATGACTGATATGGAGAGAAGGTCAATGAGGCTTCACAGTGGAACAAGACACCAAAGGACATGACAAACAGAGAATTAAGTATTAAAGGGAAGTATGGGCTGTGGATTCTCAAAGGAGAGAATGCATCCCAGAAGGAAGGGGGCCTTTGGGACAACCCAAGATGTCAACCTTGTCCTTGTCTTGTAGGCTCTTCTGTGGTGGGCCTTGTCTCCTCTCCAGGGATGGGCAAGTTGCTGGTTGGGGCCCCCTTGGTCCTGGAAACTGAGGAGCAGTCAGTTCTGAATGAGACACACAAGGAGCTGCTGCAGGAAGTCTCCCCTGTCCTGCTCTCAGATGTCATGTCTGCCTTTGTGAGCAACAAGGACACTCAGAACCTCAGCTCCCCAGTCACCTTTGTCTTCAAGCATGTGAGTGCTAGTGAAATGGGTCTTTGGGTGTGGAAGAGGCCTGAGTCCTGGACACAATCTTGGAGTTCAGGGGCTCTCCCATGGGTGCATCATCTCCCCAGGAAAGCCCATCACAAGCAGGATTTTGTCAGAATTTCTGAGCACCTAATCACCAGCTCACACCTTGCTCTGTTCCTACAGTCAGTGACCCCGGGGCCAAGGCAGAAGGTGTTCTGTGTTTTCTGGGAGCCTGGCCAGAAGGGGTGTGGTCATTGGTCCACCAAAGGCTGCTGGATGGTGGGCACCGGAGACACCAGCACCACCTGCCAATGCAGCCACCTCAGCAGTTTTGCCGTCCTCATGGCCCATTATGATGTGCAGGTGAGAGACTTGAGAAGGGACTTTGTTCAATGTCTATTGCTATGTAATAAGTTCCCATGCATGTTACACCTAAAAAACATAATTTATTTTTCTGCAATTTATGCGAGTCAATAAATAAACATAGTGCACCTGGGTTGTCTGGTCAGGGTCTTACACAAGCCTCTCATCTGAGGATTTCTGTCCTCCTCTGAGCTCTCTGGTTGCTGGCAGAATTCAGTTTCCTATGGTTGTAAGACTGAGGTTTTACACTCTTTTTAGTTGGCAGCAAGGGTCACATTCAGCTACTAGGTCCTCCCTGCATTCCTTCTTATGTGGCCCTCTCTCAGGCCCTCTCACAATGTGTCTATGCTCTTATCTGGAGACTAGCAGCAGAAGCTCCCTCACATCGAGATATTCTCTAGCCCTGGCCAGTTTTCCCAGTGGTTAGAGCATCAGCCCATGCACTGAAGGGTTGCAGATTCAATTCCAGTATGTTGTTTAATCTCCACATATTAGAGGGTTTCTTTACTTCCTTTTTGCAGTGGATTTCTATATATGAATATATCTTACCTAATAATAGACAAACATGTAAATTGACCATACCTTTGCTATGCTAACCAGCCAATCAGGAGAGTATGCAAATTAACCCAACAAATATGGCAGTTAATTTGCATATGTAGGCTCCAAGCGCCGGAGCAAAGCCTGATGGCCCTGGGGTTAGAGCAGCGAAGCCTGACAGCTCCAGTGCCGGCTCTGGCCAGAGCTCGGCCAGAGCAAATGTCTGGGTCCCAGTTGCCAGAGGCAAACTGGTGCCAGCAGCCAAGGGAAGGGAAGAAGGCCTATTGCACGAATCTCTTCATGCCACAAGCCTCTAATATATATATATATATATATATATATATATATATATATATATATATATATATATATATATTATTGATTTCAGAGAGGAAGGAAAAGGGAGAGATAGAAACATTAATGATAAGAGAGAGAGAATCATGGATTGGTTGTCTCCTGTGTGCCCCCCAACTGGGAATCAAGCCTGCAACCCAGGCATGTGCCCTGACTGGGAATCCAACCCTGACCTCCTGGTTCATAAGGCAATGCTCAACCACGGAGGCACGCAGGTCCGGCTTTGCAGTTGCTTTCTAATTTTAAGGCATCGTTGTTGGAGAATATGCTTGGTATAATTCAATCTTCTTGAATTTCTTAATGCTAGTTTTGTGACCCAACATATGGTCTGAGCTTGAGAATGTTCCATGTGCACTGTAGAAGAATGTATAATCTGATGTCTTGGGATGAAAGGTTCTGTAAATGTCAATATGTCCATTTGGTCTAGTGTTTCATTTAAGGCTGATATTTCTTTATTGATTTTGTGTTTGGTTGATTTGTCTAGAGCTGTCAATGGAGTATTAAAGTCCTCAACTGTGATTGTGTTGATCTGTTTCTCCCTTTAATTCCGTGATTAGTTGTTTTATATATTTCAGTACTCCTTGATTGGTTGCATATATATTAAGAAGTATTATGTTTTCTTGATGTAGTGTACCCTTTATCATTTTAAAGTGGCTATCTTTGTATCTTGCTATCTTTGTTATTTTGAAATCTATTTTGTCAGATATAAGTATGGCTATACCTGCTTTTATTTGGATGTTATTTGCTTGTAGAATCATTTCCTACCCATTTTCTTTGAATCTACCTTTGTCTTTGCAGGTTAGATGTGTCTCTTACAGCATTTTTGGTTGACTTTTGTTTTTTGATCCACTCTGCCACTCTGTGCCTCTTTATAGGTGAATTCAGACCATTTATATTTAGGGTAATTATATATGTATAAGGCTTTTCTATAGCCATTTTGCCTTTTATTTTCTGGTGGCTCTGTGCTTTTCCTTTGTGTTTCTGTCTGTTGTTTTTGTTTGGTGATATTCCATACTTCTTCTCTCTGTTTCCTCTTTTTTTTAAGCTATGTGTCCTGGTTTGGAGATTTGTGTGTGGTTATCATTAGGTTTATAAAAAATAAATTTGCTTATATACAGTAGCCTTTTTTCTTTTGAGTGTGTCTGATCTTCATTCTCCTTTGCCAGTTCAGTCCTTTTCCCCTCCCCTTTATGGTTTTGTTGTCACAAATTATCCCTGTTTATGCTGTAAGTTTTTGGTGATCTTACTTGTAGAGTTGTGACCTTTTGATCTTTGTTTCAGGTAGAATAACCCTCTTGAGTATTTCCTGCAATGGAGGTTTTCTGGTGGAAAAAAAAACAACCCTTATCTTCTGTATGTCTGGGAACATCTTTATTTCTCTGTCATATTGAAAGGATAATTTTGCTGGATATATTATTCGTGGCTGGTAATTTTTCTCTTTCAGATGTTTGAGTATTTGGTTCCACTCTCTTCTGGCTTGTAGAGTTTTTGTTGAGAAATCAGATGAAATTCTAATAGGTTTTCCATTGTAGGTCACTGGCTGCTTTGAGAATTTTTTCTTTGTCATTAATTCTTGACACTTCAATACCAAGTGCCTCTTTGGATTGAGATAACTAGGAATTTTGTTTGCTTTTTTGATTCAAGGATATAGTTCATTCTATAGGTTTAGAAAGTTCTTATCCACTATTTGTTTGAATAGACGCTCCATTCCATGCTCCCTCTCCTCCTCCTCCAGAATACCTATAATTCTATTATTTCTTTTTCTGATGGAGTCATATAGTTCTCATAGAGCTCTTTTGTTTTTCTTTATGCTCAAGTCTCTCTCTTCTCCCCCTGCACCATTTCTAGATTCCTATCTTCAATATCATGAATTTTTCCTCTATCTAGTTGACTCTGTTGTCTATGCTCAGTAGTTCACTCTTAATCTCCTTAATTGCATGCTTCATTTCTAGGATTTCTGATTGGTTCTTTTTTTTTCAGTCTGTTTGGTAAAGTGCTCATTTTGTTCATTGATTTGTTTTCTGAGTGCAGTAGATTGCCTGTCTATATTTCCTCACATCTCATTGAGCACTTTTAGAACTGCAATCTTGAAATCTCTGTCATTTATATCACACTAGAGGCCCAGCACATTAAATTCGTGCATGGGTAGGGTCCCTAGGCCTGGCCTGTGATCAGGGCCATCTTCCCCAGCTCTCGGCAGCTGGGCGACCCCCCCCCCCCGCCACCACCCATCCCCAGTTCGCCATTTGCCATTAGGTGTTTGGAGCCTGCCAGCCATGTCAAGATGCCCCAGGCAGTTTTCAGGCTGGCTACACCCCCGATCAAGGTGGGGGTCCCCATTGGCGGGGGGGGGGGGGCGGTGAGGCCAGCTGTGGCAAGGGGTCACAGGTGGCCATGCCTCCCATTAGGGTGGGGGTCCCCACAGGGGATGGGGCCAGCAGGGGCAAGGAGTAGCCTGTAGTTTGCAAGCTGGTTACACCCCCCAATTGTGGTGGGAGTCCCTGCTGGGGGGCAGGACCAACCAGGTGATGGGCCACCAGCTATTTGCAGGCCCGACATGCCACCAATCAGGGTGGCGGTCCCTGCTGGGAGGGGCGAGGCTGACCACAGCAAGGGACTGCCGGTTTGCAGGCTGCAGTTCTGGTCTTTGGTCATTCTGGTCTTTTGCCATTTCCATCACTGGGCTTTTATTATATAAGATATTTCCGTGTGTTTCAGCTTGCTTTCTGGAGATTTTACATTTTCTTTCTAGTCATCCCCATTACGTACCTTGTTCGTGGTATTTGCTGTCCTCCTTTGCTTATGCATTTATCTCTGAAGAGGTCTTTCTAATTATTTCCAGTAGGTTGTGCTGAATTGCAAGATTGTTTTACCTCTGTGATCTCCCAGTCTTGAACCACTGCTGCTTCTGTAAGACAGTACAGCTATGCTGCTTGGGTATGGGTTTTGTTTTGCCCTTACCATAATGGTAACTCCTGACCTCTATGGGGTTCCACCCCAAGCACATCTCCTGGGGATTTCACAGAGGGAAACAGCGGTTTTCCTGCAATAGCTCTTGGTTTACAGATAGTATGCTCCTCGACCCAACTCCAAAGGCAAAGGGAGGTGAGTTTTGGAAATCCAAGTAGAGGCAGGGCTCCATGGTTTTGTTTCTTTGTGTGAAACAGCACCACCAGCTGGACACCGGGGAGCAGCATGGCAGAACCACGTGCTCTGTCAGGGATCTGCTAACTCAGACACTCCCTCACAGCTTGCACTGCTGGGCTGCACCTCAGGACTCCCAAAGCCCCTGCAGCTCTCTGTTCCTCCTGGCCAAAGGAAGTACCTACTACTGCCAGATATTCCCCTCTCCCAGCCAGCCAGGGGCTGCACCTGCAGGTCCTCTCTTCTCATCTCCCCATTTATTCCTGGTTGCCCACTTTTAGATGTTTCAAAGCGCGGGTCTCTTAGGTATGCATCTGTGTTGAGCAGGGATTTGAATGTTGAATTATAGTTGGTTAACTTCTTGAAATTTCAGAGGCAGAGGACAAGGGCCTCTCTCATACTGCCATTACTCTGATGTCACTTGTATTTATTCTTTGTCCCTCTTTTTTTACTCACATAGTGTCATTTTTCATGGCTGTGCATTTTGTTTTTATTTATTATCTCTAAAAGATTATTCTATTCTAATCTACAAAAAGACATTCCATTATTTTTATTGCCATCACATTTCATTGTATGCGTGTGCTGTAAATTACATATCAAATCTTCTCATAGTGGGAATTTTGTTTCATGATCATTTCCTACTACAAATAAAGTTGTAATTATTAGACACACTGCATTGTTTTCCTGTTTGAGTATCTAGTTAGTATGCATACTATGTCAAATTTTTTTAATGGTACAGTGAAAAGTTTATTTCCCCTGGTGACTTAAGAACTCTAATAAGAATGTGCTAACTACTTGGCAACACCTCAGTTATTTGGCCTCTGCAAAGCAAAGAGTGACTCACACTTGCATGCATGCACACTGACACCTAGAGACACAGCTCCAAGATTCACTGGTAGACTTACCTCCAAATCTGTTAAATATGTCAATGCCATTCTTGTGATATTTCCTCAGGTGATGCTTACGAAAAAGATCTAAAGTATATTTAAGTGTTTTAACCTGACTTTTATTACATGAAGAAAGAGGTGATTTTCATCAGTATTTTTAAATGGGGAAACCAAGGATTTTTCTCAACACTTATGATAGTAAATGACATTGAAAATACTTCCCTATTCCAAATATGGAATGCTGATATATCTCTAAATTGCACTGCTCATCTCTTAAGAAAAGAAAAAAAGAAAGAAAAAGAAAAAAAGATATGGGTATTGCATAACAGGATGTCTTCATCCTTAATACTGTGTTTTAAGGCAAGAAGCATATACAAAAAGGCAGAAAGAGTAAATTGTTTAGGTGAAAGCATAAAATAAAATATTACCTTTAGCTGGATTTACTTATCCCTGACCTATATTGGTAGATATTTCCATATTTTAGCATATAGAGGTCACATGAACACTCCTACTAGCATTATCTGAAGCTGTATGATTTCTTACACTCCCATAGGTCATTATCAAAGTTTTGGATCTTTATCCATCTGAGAGTCAAATATAACGTATATTGTTATATTAGGAAATTTGTATGTCATTATGAATGGAATGAAATATCTTCATTTAAATGCGATTTGTATTTCTGTTTCTGGAAACAAGTTGTTCATCTTTTGGTCCATTTCTCTATTGGCCTGTTGAAACATTTCTTATGGATTTGGGAGCTCTTTATCTGGTGGAGAAGTTAGTTTCTTTCCTTATACCAAAGATGCTCAAAACCTAGTATGGGTCAAAATCACCTGGAGAGGTTACTATTGATTTTCAAATATTTACTTAGAAAATAATGTCAATCTTTCGGATTTATTGCAAAAATAAAAATAGTGTAAATAATACCATATTGCTCTTTATCAGATACACCAACTTTGAACATTTAACCTCCATATTCTTTATTACTTTCATATTTCTTCTCTCTCTCTCTCTCTCTCTCTTCTCTCACCTACTTACACCAAAATTAATTTTTGAAATTTATCATTATGGATTTAAGATGATTTGAAAAATCAGACAGAGAAAAATTTAATCTTTAAAAAATCGACTGGAGCCCTAGCCAGTTTGTCTCAGTGGATAGAACATCAGCTTGTGGACTGAAGGGTCCCAGGTTTGATTCTGGTCAAAGGCACATGCCTGAGGTACAGGCTTAATCCCCAGTAGGGGGCGTGCCGGAGGCAGCTGATCAATGATTTTCTCTCATCATTGATGTTTCTGTCTATCTCTCACTCCCTTCCTCTCTGATATCAATAAAAATCTATTATAAATAAATAAATAAATGGTAAATAATAGGTAGGAAATATTAATTTAACCTACCACCATCATCAGTACTTTTCCTTTTTTAACCAAGGATTTAAATCTATAAAGAACAGGTGTTGCAGGGATGAGGCGAGTAAGTCCAAGGTGAGGAGTTGATCCCTGGACATGGAGTCTCCAGATACAGACTCTGTCACACAGTATCACATTATGGGGGTGGAGGATGGTGCTCAACATGGAGTCGTGCGCCTCTGTGACTGTCACATGATAAACTATAAGCTTAGTTATGAAGGAAAATCAACCCTATGATTTCCAGGGTTTGGTCCTAAATGAGGACTCTCTTATCCCTCAATGTTTACAGGGTCTGAATTAATCAGTTCAGGACCCCCTAGAATTCTAACAGTGTCCATAAACATCACAAGTTCACCTGGCTCCTCCACTCCGAATTTTGTTGAACTCTGCCCAAAACTGAAAATGGTAGAAGGGTGATTAACCCAGATTAGGAGAGTGTGACTGCTTTCTCCTCTTTGCTGGGTCCTAGGAAAAGGATCCCGCCTTGGCTGTGATCACCTATGTGGGGCTGAGCCTCTCTCTGCTGTGCCTCCTCCTGGCAGCCCTCACCTTCCTGCTGTGCAAAGCCATCCAGAACATCAGCACCTCACTCCACCTGCAGCTCTCAGTCTGCCTCTTCCTGGCCCACCTGCTCTTCCTCACGGCCATCGACAGAACTGAGCCTACGGTACTGACACTGTCCCAAAGGATGCATGCCCTGATTATGGAATGAGGAATATATGGGACCATGGTGCATTGGAAACCTTAATAAAATGACCTTGGGTTGTGGGAAGATTAGAGGGGTGAGTATCCAATTTCACATTGACCCAACTAGAAATCATACCTTGTTCTTTTCTTTCTTCTTTTAAATATATTTTTATTAAATATATATTACCTTCTTTTGACAATTCCTTTATATACAACAGAGTTCTCCCAAATGCCAAGGTATAGGAGAGGTCCGGGGGCCATGCTCCACCCTGACAATCCCACCTGGTGACTCTCACTTCTCCCCCAGGAGCTGTGCGCCATCATCGCGGGCGCCTTACACTATCTCTACCTGGCCTCCTTCACCTGGATGCTGCTGGAGGGCCTGCATCTCTTCCTCACCGCGCGCAACCTGATGGTGGTCAACTACTCCAGTGTGAGCAGGTTCATGAGGAAGTTCATGCTCCCTGTGGGCTACGGAGTCCCAGCTGTGATTGTGGCCATTTCTGCAGTGTCCAGGCCTCGCCTTTATGGAACACCTACACGGTAAGAGCAAATTCCCATTTCTTTATCTGTGAGATGTGTGGGATTGAAGAGCATACTTACTTTCTCCATGACTGTATCTTCAGAGCCAATGAGAACACCTATCACAGAAGAGACACTCAATGTTTGTTGATGAATGAATTAATGAATGAATTTGAATAATTGTTCTACATGTCTAAGGACCAAAGCATTTTTAATTCTTTCTCTTTCTTAGCTGCTGGCTCCACCCAGAAGAGGGATTTATATGGGGCTTCCTCGGACCAGTCTGTGCCATCCTCTTTGTGAGTGAAGACATCAGAGCATCCTTAACACTCAGCTGAGGGTCATTAGACTTATAACGAGGCGAGAGGATGACATGAGCAAGGATGTTCCTGGGCTGTCTGGGTTTGCTTTGGTTTTCTAAGACTGCTCCTAAAACTACAAGCTCTAACACTGTTACTAAATATGAAAAGTTCTTAAATGTGGAATTTCTGTTTGATGGGCTAGACTAGAGATAACAAACTAAAATGTTATTCACTAAACCTTGTGTGTTTTCCTGAAGGTCAATCTAGCTTTCTTTCTGATGACCCTCTGGATTTTGAAAAGCAAACTGTCTTCACTCAACAGTGATGTGTCCACCCTCAAGAATACAAGGTAAAATGGAGAAGAGGGTGACAACCCCACAGACATGTGTGGTCCCAAGAGCAAATCCATGTGCCTCAGCAGCCCTGACGTCCCTTCTCAGGGTCTTCTGAGGGAACCAAGAACAAAGAGATGCAGCTGTCCTCCAACGGCAGCCAGCTTGGATTCAGTGGTGGGCTGCTGACTTCCCAGCCACAATGTTCTGTCTCTAATCTCCTTGTAACTCCCTCAGCAAAAGGAATAATTGACATTTGTTGATAAACATTCTTTGGACTTTTGTCAGCAGTCCTACAACAGAAGTACAAAGAACCTGTGTGCCCTTAAAAATCTATAACTCCTCCCACAACCCAGTCTGCACTTCCATACCCACTCTCAGTCAGGCTCCTTCTCACCCCTCTCCAGTATCCTTTCTACATTTTGTATGTCATTATTCCACTGTATTAGTCATTGCAATAGCATGTGACCTTTATGAAAATAAAAATCTTCCCTCTGTTACTTTTAATGCCCAGGCGCAGCACTTCCTGAACACAGTACAGACTCAGCAATGTTGGCTGAATAAAATTAGGCATCACCATGAAGCATTATAGATTTTTTTTTGAAACTTACATTATGAAACTTACATAATTCAATTTAATCCAAATGCCATCCTGGACCCAAGTAGCATTTCTATTGTGGAGAATCATTGACAGTAAAGGTCAAAGCTGATACAATGCAGTCTAAGAACTCATCACCCACAGGGGAAGGCAGGAGCATTCATGGGGTAGAGAAGAGAACAGCATTGATTCTATTGTTCTGGGTGCATATGGGCCTCTCTTCTTCTCCTACCCAGGATGCTGACATTTAAAGCGATAGCTCAGCTCTTCATCTTGGGTTGCACATGGTGTCTGGGAATCCTACAGGTGGGTCCAGCTGCTCACGCCATGGCCTATCTCTTCACCATCATCAACAGCCTGCAGGGCGTCTTCATCTTCCTGGTGTACTGTCTCCTCAACCAGCAGGTACCATTGTCCACCTCCCACCCAGGACTCTTTCCACTCTCACTCCACTCAGTGAGGTGACTCAGAGTATGCTTTGCCTCTGCAGGTCCGGGAGCAATACAGGAAATGGTGGAAAGGAGTCAGGAAAACCAAAGCCGACTCTGAGAAGTACACACTCTCCAGCAGAGCCATGTCAGATGTCCCTAAACACAGTGTGGTAAGGTCATACATTGCTCCCAGAGCATTTCACTGATAGAGTACCTCATGCCAACACACTGGACAATCTGGGTATATAGTCAGTGACGTCCTAGGAAGGCTCCCACTGAATTTATTCTTTGATTTTTTAACCATTAGCCATGGTCTCAGTTAGAAAATATACATGTTGCTCTTATTTCAGAGGAACTGTGTTCATCTTGACTTCTACACGTTAGTAATCTTTTTTTAAAATAAAATTATCCTTAGTTGTATTTAAAATACATAACATCTTTTTAGGCTTACAAATATGAACCTTGTACATTAAACCATACATATATGTACATATTTCTCCTTTCTCTGATTGATATTATTTTAAAGTATCATATGCCTTAAATTCCATTTTCTTTAATTCTTTATTGTTTAAAGTATTACATGAGTCTCCTTTTCCCCCCATTGACCTCTATCTGCCACCCCCTCACCCAAGCACAAGCCCTCACCCCCTACTGTCTATATCCATTGGTTTTACTCACATGCGTGAGTACAAATCCTTTGGTTGATCTCTTACTGCCTCATGCCTGCCTTCCCTCATAGGTTGGACAGTCTGTTCGATGCTTCTATATCTCTGGTTCTTTTTTTTTCATCAGTTTATGTTGTTCATTATATCCCACAAATGAGTGAGCTCATGTGATATTTCTCTTTCTCTGACTGGCTTATTTTGCTTAGCATAATGCTCTCTAGTTCCATCCATGCTGTTGCAAATGATACGAATTCCTTCTTTTTTACAGCAGCGTAAAATTTCATTGTGTAGATGTACCACAGTTTTCTAATCCACTTGTCTGCTGATGGGCACTTAGGCTGTTTCCTAATATTAGCTATTATAAATTGTGCTGTTATGAACATAGGGGTGCATATATTCTTTCTGATTGGTGTTTCTGTTTTCTTGGGAAACATTCCTAGAAATGGGATTACTGGGTCAAATGGAAGTTTCATTTTTAATTTTTTGAGGAAACTCCATACTGTTCTCCATAGTGGCTGCACCAGTCTGTATTCTCACCAGCAGTGTACTAGGGATCCTTTTTCTCCGCATCCTCTCCAGCACTTGTCCTTTGCTGATTTGTTGATGATAGCCATTCTGACAGGTGTCAGATGGTACCTCATTGTCGTTTTGATTTGAATCTCTCTAGATGATTAGTGAGCATGTTTTCATATGTCTCGGCCTTCTGTATGTTCTCTTTCAAAAAGTGTCTATTTAGGTCCATTGTCCATTTTTTGTTTGGGTTGTTTATCTTCCTTTTGTTAAGTTGTATGAGTTCTTTGTAAATTTTGGACGTTAAACCTTTATCAGTGATAACATTGGCAAATATGTTCTCCCATGCAGTGGGCTTTCTTGATGTTTTGTTGATGGTTTCTTTTGCTGTGCAGAAGCTTTTTATCTTGATGTGGTCCCATTTGTTTATTTTCTCCTTAGTTTCCTTTGCCCTAGGAACTGTATCAGTAAATATATTGCTATGACATATGTCTGCTATTTTGCTGCCTATTAAGTCTTCAAAGATTTTTATGGTTTCTGTCATACATTTAAGTCCTTATCCATTTTGAATTTATTTTCGTGTATGGTGTAAGTTGGTTTTCTAGTTTCATTTTTTTTTTTTGCATGTATCTGTCGAATTTTCCCAAACACTATTTATTGAAGAGACTGTCTTGACTCCATTGTATGCTCTTGTCTCCTTTGTCAAATATTAACTGAGCTGAGTTCTCTGTTCTGTTCCAACGGTCTATATGTCTGTTCTTGTTCCAGTACCAGGCAGTTTTGAGAACAGTGGCTTTGTAATATAGCTTGATATCTGGTATTGTGATTTCTACAACATTGTTCTTTTTTCTCACTATTGCTGTGGCTAATTGGGGTCTTTTTTTAATCCAGATAAATTTTTAGAGAGTTTGCTCTAGGTCTTTGAAATATGCCATTGGTATTTTAATGGGGATTGCATTGCATCTATAGATTGCTTTGGGCAGTATGGACATTTTTAATGATGTTTATTCTACCAATCCATGAACACAGTATATTCTTTCATTTGTTTATGTCTTCCTCTATCTTTTTTTTCAGCATCCTGTAATTTTCTGAGTACAAGTCCTTTACCTCCTTGGTTACATTTATTCCTAGGTATCTTAATTTTTTTGTTGCAATGGTAAATAGGATTGGTTTTTTTTTTTAATTTCTCTTTCTGTGAGTTCATTATTTGTGTATAAAAAAGCCATAGATTTCTGGGTGTTAATTTTGTATCCTGCTACATTGCTGAATTCATTTATTAAGTCTAGTAGTTTTTTGATGGAATCTTTAGGGTTTTTGATATACAATATCATGTCATCTGCAAATAATGACAATTTTACTTCTTCTTTTCTAATTTGGATGCCTTTTATTTCTTCTTCTTGTCTGATCACTATGTCTAGCACGTCCAGTACTATGTCAAGCAGTAGTGGTTAAAGTGGGCATCACTGTCTTGTTCCTGTTCTTAGGTGAAATGGCTTTAGTTTTTGCCTATTGAGTATGATGTTGGCTGTGGGTTTGTCATATATGGCTTTTATTATGTTGAGGTATGATCCCTCTATTCCCATTTTGCTGAGGGTTTTTATCAAGAAAGGGTGTTGGATTTTGTCAAATACCTTTTCTGCATTGATTGATATGACTATGTGATTTTTGCCTTTCAATTTGTGTAATGTATCACGTTTTTTGATTTGTAGATATTGTACTATCCCTTGCATCCCCAGGATAAATCCTACTTGGTCATGGTGTATGATCTTTCTGATGTAATGTTGGATCAGATTTGCTAGAATTTTGTTAAGGATTTTAGCATCTATGTTTATGAGGGATATTGGCCTGTAATTCTCTTTCTTTGTAATGTCTTTATCTGGTTTTGGAATTAAGGTAATGCTGGCTTCATAGAATGAGCTTGGAAGTGTTCCTTCCTCTTGAATTTTTTGGACTAGTCTGAGGAGGATAGGTTTTACTTCTTTGAATGTTTGGCTAAACTCCCCAGTGAAGCCGTCTGGCCCTGGGCTTTTGTTTGCTGGAAGCTTTTTAAATACTGCTTCTATTTTAGATTCTTCCTGATTGAATTTTGGAAGGTTGTATTTTTCTAGTAATATGTCCATTTCCTCTAGGTTGTCTAGTTTGTTGGAATAGTGCTGTTCATAGTATTTTTTTTTTTTAGCAATCCTTTGTATTTCTGTGGGGTCTGTTGTTATTTTGCCTCTTTCATTTCTGATTTTGTTTATTTGGGTCCTCTCTCTTTGCTTCTTGGTGAGCCTGGCTAGAAGTTCATCAATCTTTTTGTCCTTCAAAGGACGAGCTTGGTTTCATTGATCTTTTGTATCGTTTTTTTGGTCTCTATGTCATTCATTTCTGCTCTGATCTTTATTATCCTCTTCCTTCTGCTCACTCTGGGCTTTTCTTGTTGCTCTCTTTCTAAATCTTTAAGTTGTAGAGTTAGATGATTTATTACCATTTTTCTTGTTTTTTGAGGTAGGTTTGCAGAGCTCTAAACTTCCCTCTCAGGATTGCTTTCATTGTGTCCCAAAGATTTGGGGTGGTTGTGTTTTCATTGTCATTCATTTCCAGGATGTTTTTAATTTCTTTGTTGATCACTTAGATAACCCAATCATTGTTTAATAACATGCTATTAAGCTTTGTTTAAATTTTTTTATTGTTTTAAATGTTGTTTATTTCTAACTTTATGCCATTGTGATCTAAGAAGATGCCTGATATGATTTCAATCTTCTTGAATATGGAGAGACTTTGCCTGTGACCCAATATTGGTCTATCTTTGAAAATGTCCCATGTGCACTTGAGAAGAATGTATATTCTGTGGCTTTGGGGTGAAATGTTCTGAAGATGTCAATTAAGTCCACCTGAACTAGTGAGTCATTTAGGATTGCTGTTTCTTTGCTGATTTTTTTGTCTAGATGATTTATCCAGTGATGTCAGTGGGGCATTAAAGTCCCCTACTATGATTGTATTGTGTCAATCTCTCCCTTGATATCTTCCAGGAGTTTTTTATGTATTAGGTGCTCCTGCATTGGATTTATATATGTTTACCAGGATTATATCCTCTTATTGTATCAATACCTTTAGTATTATCAAGTGGCCTTCCTTATCTCTTGTTATGGCCTTCACTTTGAGGTCAATTTTTTCACATATATGTATTGCTACCCCAGCTTTTTTTTCATTTCCATTTGCCTGAGAGATATTTTTCTATCATGCACTTTCTGTAGGTGTGAGTTCCTTGTTCTGAGTTGGGTCTCTTGTAGACAGCATATATATGGGTCATGTTTTTTTATCCATTCAGCCACTCGATGTCCTTTGATTGGAGCATTTAGTCAATTTACGTTTAAAGTTATTATTGACTAGAGGCCCATCCATGAAATTCATGCATGGGGGGGGCGGGGGGGCTGGTGTCCCTCAGCCCAGCCTGCACCCTCTCCAATCTGGGATCCCTCTCCAATCTGGGATTCCTCTCCCAATCTGGGACCGCTTGCTCCTAACATCTCGCCTGCCCACCTACCTGCCTGATTGCCCCTAACCGCTTCTGCCTACCAGCCTGATCACCCCCTAACTGCTCCTCTGCTGGCCTTATTGATACCTAACTTCTCCCCTGCCAGCCTGATCGCCCCCAACTGCCCTCTCCTGCCAGCCCTATGGCCCCCAACTGCCCTCCCTTGCCAGCCTGATCACCCCAACTGCCCTCCCCTGCTGGCCCAATTGCCCACAACTGCCCTCCCCTGCAGGCCCGATCACCCCAACTGCCCTCCCCTGCTGCGACCCGCCTCCTCCACCAGGAAACGCCTCCTATGTGTGAGGCGGTGGAGATGTCAGGACTGGCCTCCTCCTTGTCACACAGAGCTGTGGGACCCCCAGGCCTCACCGCGTGGAGCAGCCGCTGGGCCCCACCTCCACTGTGCATATGGCCGTCTTGTAGTGACCATCTTTGTGGAGTCATCTTGTGGTGCCATCTTGTGGTGGCCATCTTGTGATGATGTCGCATGTGAGGGTGTGATGCCACCTAGGCTTTTATTAGTATAGATAGGTACTTATTTGTAGCCATTTTTTGTGTGTGTGTCTATGTCTGTGTTTCTTCTTCCCTTTTTATTTCTTCTTTTTATACCAGTCCCTTTAGCATTTCTTGCATTGCTGGCTTGGTAGTGATAAACTCCCTTAGCCTTTTTTTGTCTGTGAAGCTTCTTATTTCTCCTTCAATTTTGAATATAGCCTTGATGGATAGAGTATTCTTGCATTCATCCCTTTGCTTTGCATCACTTTGTAAATTTCCTTCCATTCCTTTCTGGCCTGATGTGTTTCTGTTGGGAAATCAATTGATAATCTAATGCCGTGGTTCTCAACCTTCTGGCCCTTAAAACAGTTCCTCATGTTGTGACCCCCAACTATAAAATTATTTTCGTTGCTACTTCATAACTGTAATTTTGCTACTGTTATGGATCATAATGTAAATATCTGATATGCAGGATAGTCTTAGGTGACCCTGTAAAAGGGTCATTCAACCGCCATAGGGGTTGCAACCCACAAGTTGAGAACTGCTGAATTCTAATGGGAGTTCCCTTGTACTTAACTTTCTGTCTCTCTCTCTCTCTTGCAGCCATTAAGATTCTCTCTTTGTCCTGAATGTTTGCCATCATAGTTATGATGTGTCTTGGTGTGGTTCTTTTCGGGTTCATCTTGTTTGGGACTGTCTGTGTTTGTGTGACTTTTTTCTTCCCCACATCAAGGAAGTTTTCTGACATTATTTCTTTAAATAGGTTTTCTAACCCTTTTCCTCTTCCAGTCATTCTGGAACCCTATTATTTGTATGTTGCTTTGTTTCATGTTGTCCCAAAGCTCCCTTAGGCTCTCCTCCTGTCTTTTAATTTTTTTCTCCAATTGCAGTTCAGTTTGGGTGTGTTTTGCTTCCCTGTCTTCTAATTCGCTAATTCAGTCCTCTGCTTCTCCTAATCTACTGTTGAAACTTCCCATGGTGTTTTTTTATTGCAGCTATATCACTCTTTATGTCTTCTTAATTCTTAATCAACATAACTTAATCAACATAAGTTGTTGATTTTTTCATCCATCCAGTTTATGAACTGTATGATGCTTATTCTGAATTCTCTCTCTGACATAGTGCATGCCTCCATTTCACTTAGCTGCTTTTCTGGCAATTCTTCCTTTTCTTTCCTTTGGTGGTTTCTTTGTCTCCCCATTTTTGCTCTCACCACAGGATGTAGATGTCGAGTCATGTGGGGGTTGTGCCTCAGTTGGCTGTGGCTCCTCTGGTGGGCTATGCTCACAGTAGTGGTGGTTCCTCTGGCTTGTGAAGGCGGGCTGCCTAAGAAGCTGTTGCTCCTCAGATGGGGTCAGGCTGCTCACGAGGCTGCTCCTACTTGGACTGGGGCAGGTTGCTCACAGGGCTGCTGCTCCTCATACAGAGGAGGGCTGCTTGCATGGCTGCTGCTCCTTGGATAGGTGTGGGCTGCTTGCGGGGCGGCTGCTTCTCGGATGGGGGCGGGCCTAAACCATCAGGTGGTCATCCCCCGAGGGGTCCCAGACTGCGAGAGGGCACAGGCCTGGCTGAGGGACCCCCCGAGTGCACAAATCTTTGTGCACCGGGCCTCTAGTAGAAAATAAAGAAACAAACTAAAAAAGAAAAATAAAGAATAAAGAAAAAAGAATAAAAAAATAATGAAATAAAATAACAATGAAAAAGTGAACTGTCGTTCCTTTCCACCGAGTTGTATTTCCCCATGAGAGCTGGTTTAAGGTTCCACTCTTCTGTACTGTCTGCCACTTCTCAGTTTCCTATTGCTGGGACTGAGCCTCTCTTTAGGCCAGGTCTGAGGACTCTCAAGGACTATTCAGATTTTTTTTTGTATCCTTTGTGCCACTCAGGTGTAGTCTGGGTGTGGCTGTATTGGTTGCCTGGAGACTTCAGGGAGGGGCTATCTCTTCAGGAGAAAATGGCTGCCTAGGTCTGGCATGTCAGTTGTGACTCAGCACCAGGCTTGTGGCCACCACTCCCTGACCCTCTCCTCTCCCCAGCGTCTTCCCAGATTTCACAAGTCTGCACCTCCAGCTACACCCCAGTCACGGGTGAGTGTTTATATTTGAAAGGTCCTACGAACTAGGTTTAGTGAATAAAAACAAAGACCAAAAATAGGGTAAAGAGCTGCTCCACTGAAAGCCTCTCTCCCCCTGGCATGGCACGGCTTGGGCAGCCATCCAGGCTGTCCCTCTGGGCTCAGTCTTTTGTGACCGTGGACCCAGATCTAGAACCCCCTGCTGCCAACAGTGCTGCAGACCTTCTTTCCACAGTCAGACACTAAGCTTGTCCAAAAGGACGCAGCCTCGATGCCAAGTGGCTTCCTTCTGACCCTCTGGGCTCAGGGGCCTTGCAATTCTTTCCAGCCCAGATCCCTCATTTTACCAACCTCCAGGCATCCTCTTCCCTTCCTAGTTGAGAATTGTCTCATCAGCTGTGTCTACTTCACCAATTTGGGGTGGATATTATTTGATTTAGTTGTTCGTTCCATCTGCTCCGGGACAAGGCTTGGGACACATTCGCCTATTCCACTGCCATTTTCCAGCACTTCCTCTTTGCTAATTTTTTGTTTAGAGGATTTTTTCAGTGATATCAGTGGGATATTAAAGTCCCCTACTATGATTATATTGCTGTCCATTTCTCCCTTGATATCTTCCAGAAGCTTTTTTTTTTATGTATTTGAGTGCTCCTGTATTGGGTGCATATATATTTACCAGAGTTATATCCTCTTGTTGAATTTTTCCCTTTAGTATTATGAAGTGGTCCTCCTTATCTCTTGTTATGACCCGTACTTTGAGGCCTATTTTGTCAGATATAAGTATTGCTACACTTATCAGTATTGCTATCCTTATCAGTGTATGTGAATCCTTTGTTCTGGGTCATATTTTCTTATCCACTCAGCTACCCTATGTCTTTTGATAGGAGCATTTAATCCATTTATGTTTAATGTTATTTTTGACTAGAGGCCCAGTGCACAAAATTCATGCACTCGGGTGGGGTCCCTCTGCCCGGCCTGTGCCCTCTTGTAGTCTGGGACTCCTTGGAGGATGTCCACCTTAGGCCTAAGCTGGCAGTCAGACATCCCTCTTGTAGTCCGGGGCTTTCACAGTCCCAGACCCCTCACTACTTACCACCCACCTGTAGTGGAGGCAGGAGCGCCACCATTGCTGCACTTGCCAGCCATGAGCCCAGCTTCTGGTTGGGTGGTGATCCTCCTGTGGGAGCACACTGACCACCAGGAGGCAGCTCCTGCATTGATAATCTGCCCCTTGCTGGTCAATGCATGTCATAGTGACTGGTCGTTCCACCGTTTGGTTGATTTGCATATTAGGGTTTTATTGCAATTTTTATTCTTTATGCTTGTGTTCCTTCTTGCCTTTCTATTTCTTCTTTTTACAGCAGTCCCTTTAGCATTTCTTACATTGCAGTCTTGGTGGTAATAAACTCTCTTAACCCTTTTTTGTCTGTGTAGCTCCTGATTCCACTTTCAATTTTGAATGATAGCCTTGCTGGGTATAGTATTCTTGGATTCAGTACCTTGTTTTCCATCACTTTGTATATTTCATTCCATTCCCTTCTGGCCTGATGTGTTTCTGTTGAGAAATCAGTTGATATTCTGATGTGAGATCCCTTGTAGGTAACTCTGTCTCTTCCTGGCAGCCTTTAAAATTCTTACTTTGTCATTGATGTTTGCCAGTTTAATTATGATGTGTCTTGGTGTCGGTCTTTTTTAGTTCATCTCTTTTGAGACACTATGTGCTTCTTGGACTAGTGTGGTATTTTTCTTCCCAACATCAGGGAAGTTTTCTGTCATTATTTCTTCAAACAGGTTTTCTATTTCTTGCTCTGCTTCCTCTCCTTCTGGTACCCCTATTATGCAGATGTTGTTTTGTTTCATGTTGTCCCAAAGTTCCCTTAAGCTCTCCTGCTTTTCAAATGTTTTTTCTAGTTGCCGCTGTGTTTGTGTGTTTTTTCCTACCTTGTCTTCTAATTCACTGATGCGGTCCTCAGCCTCTTCTAGTCTACTGTTTAAGCCTTCCATTGTGTTCTTTATTGCAGCTAGGTCATTCTTCACTTCTTAGTTCCTTTTCATGTTGATGACATTTTTATTCAGCTCCTTATAATTCTCATTGAGTTGCGTGTACCTTGGGTCTAGCTATTTGAGCATCCCTACAACCATTACTCTGAATTCTTTCTCTGACATGTTACTTGCCTCCATTTCATTTAATTCCCTTTCTGGTGATCCTCTTTTCTTTCATTTGGGGATTGTTTTTTTTGTTTTCCCATTTATTGTGTTTTAATTGTTTCTGTCTTAGATCCAACTGCTTTGCTACTGAGGTTCTTTTGGAGGTGGTGCTATGTAGTTGGTGACCAGTGGTGTGTTCTCTCAGGTCTCCTGGACTTGTTGATCTAGCAGAGCTCCCTACTTGAGCTATTTGGGTTCTCTTGATGTAGTTGGGTCTTGAATCTTAGTTTCTTATTTGTGGATGAAGTCTTGTCATAGATAGGTAATGTGACTCACCCCCTGCTTCATTGTGCAAGCTGTTTTGGATGTGATCATGATTCCAGCTCTTGTGGAAACGGTTGCCTGAGGTCTTACTGGTATATGCTCACTGTGGGTTCCCAGAGTCCACGGCCTGGGAGGAAGGAGTCCTGGGGCCTGACGCTCAGGTACTGTGACATTGGCTGGTGTTGTGTGACTCTTGCTGGAGTAGCATCACTCTGCAAATCATTATGAGGGTCTTGGAGCCCATGACAGTAGGGGACAGGTGTCTCATAGCCTGTGGTTGAGGCAGTGGGACTCTTGCCAAAGTGATTTCCCTCTCTGATTCACAAAGGGGTTCAGGAGCCAGCAGCTGGGGATGTGGGAATCTTGGAGTCTGTGGCTCAAACATTGTGACCTTGTATAGGGAGGCAAATCCTCAGTAACTCAACAAGGTGTCCAGAGGTAGGTAGCCAGGAGGGGGATGTCATGGATCCTGCTGAGGGAGCCGTGTGCCCTTGGTTGGAGAGGCACATGCCCAGTGGCAGCTCACAGAGGGGCCCAGGAGCTGTCTGCCAGGGGTGTGCTTGTGGGGCCCACATGCTGAATCAGAGTGATTATGGTGTGCCACCAGTCTCATGGAGGAAGAAGTCCCAGTTTCTGCTTTAGGAGATGTGCACCCTTGGTTAGATATGCATGCCCAGCAGCTGCTTACCAAGGTGCCCAAGAGCCATCTTCCGGGGTGGTGGTCTCAGGGGAAACCCATGCACTGAAGCCACATGACCGCAGTGTCTGTGTGCAGGCAGGTGGGGAAGGGAAGATCAAGTTTCTGTTGCCGGGGCCATGCGTCCTTGTTTGGATATGAGCGCACCTATCAGGGGCTCACAGAGGCACCCAGGAGCCACCTATGGAGCAGTGGGCTCAGGAGCCCTGTGCACTGGAAGGCCTCAGGACGCTTGTGCGCTGAGGTGTCTGGGGGTCAGGGAGGGGGAAGTCACACTTACTGCTGCAGGAGCCATGCGCCCTTGGATGTGGATGTCCTAGGGTCTGCATGTCTGTGGGTGGGGAAGCAGGATTTGGGCTGGTGTGGCTGCAAGGTCACAGGCAATGTCCAAGGCCAGTCTGGCTGGTGGTGCTGATGAGTTCCTAGAGGAGGCTGCTCTCCCCTTCAAGATGGTGTGGGCTCCGTGCCCAAGCCCCACAGCCCAGGGAGCTCCCACAGCAGTGGTAGGTGCTCTCTATCCAGGAGAGCCTGGTCTTCCAGCCCCTGATACTCCTTCCATATTTAACTGTCTCACTCACACACACACCACACACTTCCACACATTCCCCTTTCACACCCTCACTCACTCACATCCACTCCCTCACCTCCGTCATGCTAGCCACCATCTTCAGAATCCCACATTAGCACTCTTATTGAATACTTGCTGTGTGCCATGCATGTTTAACTAAATAAGCAAGAATCAATAATCTGAAGCAGCGATTTACATTTCACTCAGACCCACATATCTTACTTTCCATTCACCTCTATCTCATAGTCACTCAGCACCACACAACAAAAAGACAAAAATGGGGGGAAATGATGTACATATTTAAGAATTAAATGGAAGTAAGTATGAGCTAGCATTTTAGACTTAAGGAGGCTGCCTGATATGTTCAGCACCCTCCACCAACTGTAAAAACAGGGATGAAAAGCCATCATTGCATGGGATAATTCATGGCAATGATTACTAAGAATCACCAGTGGTTTAGATTTACCAAGTTCTTTTTAATTTTTTTTTAGACATAGAAATTTCTCTTACTTATACTAGTAGTTTCACACCTCTTCTTCCATCTTCCATTAAACCTTTTGAGTGTCCTTTCCCATTTAAAGGAGCCTACTATGCCTGCCTACTGTGGCTCTGTGGTTGAGCATTGACCCACGAACCAATAGGTCCTGGGTTCAATTCTTGGTCAGGGTACACTCCTGAGTTGAGGGTCCAATCCCCAGTAGGGGGCAGCCAGTTGGCTGTCCACTGATGTTTCTATTTCTCTATCCTTCTTTCTTCCTCTCTCTCTCTCTCTCTCAACTCAATAAAACATATTTAAAAATAACTTAATAAATAAATAAGGAACCTACTATACTCCCAGGAAGTCCTATATATCTTTCACCTGTTCACCCATCCTCCACAAGCACTGGTTTCACTATTGAATCTTCTATCCCATTTCCCTTTCTCAGCAAATATTCTTACCATATATTCACAGAGAAAATCCGAGTCATCATAATGACTCTGTGAACTTTACACTCTCAACCACACATAAATTAGCATGCATCTTGTCCACATTGCTGTATCATTGACACTATTCTCTTCTTTCATCTTCACTTTGAATCCCATCATTCTTGCCTTATAAATTATCCTTATATTATTGTTCACACATTCTCTCTCCCTCCTCTCTCCTTGTCTTTCTCCCAATCTTACACCCTTCATTCTTCCCTCACTTTCTCAAAAGTTTTATTCCCAATTTTGTAGCAACATGTTTGATTTTTTTCTATCTTACAAACATGTACCACTTGGCCTACCATTTTCTTCTAGCTACCAGCCAAGAGTTGATTTTTCTCTGTCTCCCTTTCCTTGCCTTAAATTTATTCCCTCAATTCGTGTATTTTGGCTTCTTTCCCCCATCATTCTACCAAAGCAAATATCTTTTAGGTATGCAATGATCTTTGTGCCCCTAACATCCTTCCAGAAACTTCTTACACTATTTATCAGTCTTTCTCGTGAAACACTCCATCTTTATCCTGTCTAGAATCTACTTACATGCCCCTTTTCCATGTTTTTCTCTAGTATTTCTAGCTTTTCTCTGTTTCTTGTATAGCTTCAACCAATGGATTCAGTCCAGAAAAACTGCAATTCTCATTAAATTCTGTTATGGGTTGGCTCAGCGAGATAGACCACCGACTCAGAATTTAAATGTAAGAGCCTTTATTAAGCTGGCCAGCTGACCACAGCGCCTATCTCCCCCTCTGGGAGCTTCGGAGCATGTGGCAGAGATCAAGGGTGCAGTATGATCCTTTATAGCAAAACAGTGTTAAAAAAATACAAAGCATTTCATTAGCTGTTCCTTAGAAGTTCACAGAAAGTTCATAAGCACAAAGGGGGGATAAATAGTCACACCTGGCTGGAGCATATCATAACATATTGTTTTTCTAAGACAATCTAGCAATTTTTCTCTGCCATGGCTCCTGATCCTAATACATTCGGTAACCTTTTCCAGGCCGCAGTCCCTCCCCCTCCCACATTCCGTAACCCTTCCATGCCGCAGTCCCTCACCCTAGCACAATTCTTTCTTCCTAAGCAATAGATTCAGTCACCATATAGATGCAAATGATGACTACATTTCTTTTTCTAGCTCTGACCTCTCTGCTGAGAACTATTTCTAGTTACTTGACATCCTTGATGTCATCAAGACACCTTAAACTCAGTCTTCCAATTTATAACTCACCTTCTTCTCCCTAATCCTATCCTTTCCCATGGTGTCTTTCCCTCTCTGAATGGCACTACATCCCTTCCCTTGCACAAGTTTGAAACCTGAATGTTACTCCACACTTATCATATTTCCCACTACAACCTATCCATTATACAGTCCTACTGTTCTTATCTTCTCAGTATGTCCCTCATGTGCCCAGATGGCTCAGTCTCCCTCACCCCACCCCCTTGAGCCAGGCTGCCATCTTCACGTCTGAACCACTACAATTCCCTCCTGACTGACTAACACTTCCTACTCTTGTCACTTTCCAATGCCTCTTTACAGAGAAGTCAGAGGGATTCTTTCAAAACACAAATGAAATCATGCCACTCCTGTGTTAAACCTGTTACATGTACTTTCTCTTATGTTCAGTTCTGAGTAATTTCCTGAAGTGCAGTAGTTATAAATTTTTCTTGTTGAATTTTGGGTGATATTGGTTTATAGAAACAGACGGGTTTCAAGTGTACAACTCAATAAAACATCATCTGCACACTGCATTATGTGCTCACCACCCAAAGCAAATTCTCTTTTCATCCATTTATCCCCCTTTGCCCACCTCCACCTCTACCCACCCACCTTTTACTTTTGCTATCACCATACTTTTGTCCATGTTTTTTTATTAATCCCTTCAGTGTTTTGCACCCAGCTTCCCAAAACCCCTCCCATCTGACAGCTGTCAGTCTGTTCTATGTATCTATGCTTCTGTTTCTATTTTGTTAAATTTATTTGTTCACTCGATTCCCCATATAAGTGAGTTCATATGGTATTTGTCTTTCTCTGACTGGCTTATTTCATTTTGCATAATAATCTCCAGTTATTCATGCTATTGTAGAGAATCATATTTCCTTCTTTTTATAGCCACATAGTATTCCATTGTGTAAATGTACCAACAGCTTTTTATCCTCACGTCTCACATCTCACTCATGTACGGACAGACACTTAGGCTCCTGCCAAAGCTTGACTATTGTAAATAATGCTGCAATCAATGAACATAGGGATGCACATATTCTTTTGAATTAGTATTTCGGGTTTCTTCAGATATATTCCCAGAAGTGGAATTTTTGGGTCATATGGTAGTTCCATTTTTAATTTTTTTAAATATTTTTCTAATACTCAAGACGAGAGAGAGAGAGAAATGTGAGGGAGAAAAACAATTGGCTGCCAACATGTGGCACCTTCCCATTAGTGCCCATTCTCGGCATGAAAAAACCCAGTTCCTCGGGCAGACCCTCAAAATGTTAGAATGTTGGTGGTACAATTCAGTCATCTCCTGTGGCAGGATGGTGCAATGAATTTTCCTACTGGCTTCAATGCAGCTGGTGTCATACTCAATTGGGTGCAGGATCTTCTCAACCGATCTCTGGATTTTTCACAAAGGAAATGGATTCATGTATTGTTGGTGAATTGATGTATCCATGAGGGGAAGGAAGTCTGGAGCTTCCTATTCTGCCATCTTGCTGACATTACCCCTAATCTCCCTTCTTTGAGTAAGGACACAAGTCATGTTGGGTTAGAGCTCCCCCTAATGTCCTTATTTTAGCTTAAAACCTCTTTTTAAAACCCTTTGTCCTAGTTGGTTTGGTTCAGTGGATAGAGCATCACCTGTGGACCAATTCCCATCAAAGACATAAAATCGATGTGTTTTTCTCACATCTCACATCAATGTTTCTCTCTGTCTTTCACTTTCCCTTCCAATCTTCTTAAAAATCAATGGAAAAATATCCTTGGGTGAGGATTAACAACAATGAAGTCATAAAACAATGTAAAAATGCTTCGTCTAAATATAGTCATCTTCTGAGGTCCTGAGAGTTAGGATTTCAACATCTGAATTTTGAGGGGATATAATTCAGCCAATAAAATGCTATAACATCAATGAACCTCAAAAACATGCTAAGTAAAGAATTCAGACACAGTGGTTATATATTGGAAAATTCTATTTATATGAAATATCCAGTATAGGTAAATCTGTGGAGACAGAAGTAGGTTGGTGGTTGCCAGGACTGGGAGAGGGTAATGGGAAATGACTACCTAATGAGCATGGAGTCTTCTTTGAGTTGATGCAAATGTTTTAGAACTAGTTAGAAGGATGAATGTATATCACAATGTACTAAATGCCACTAAATTGTACACCTAAAAATGATTTAATTTATGCTATGTGAATTTCATATATTACATAGTTTGTAAATTTGATATTAAGTGAAAGTGGGTGTTTATGTGTGCACAAAGAGATAAATCAATGTGGCATCAGAATAATTGGTTAAAGGTACATGGATGTTCCTCAAATTTCCATAGGTCTAAAATTTTTCAAGTAAAAAATTTAGAAAAACTAAGAAAAGACTTGATGTTTTTATTATTAGTTATTTATTTTTAGCCATTTCCATCATTTTAGTTTTATCTCTTTCCCAGGTAAAAGGTGATGATTGACAGCATAAAAGAGGAAATTAAGTCAATTCTAAGAAAACTAAAAGTGGGTGACTAAAGAAAAACAGGTGAAATCATATGATTTTTGTCCTTTTCTCTCTGACTTATTTCACTTACCATAGTACTCTCCAGATTGATGTTGTTGCAAATGGCAATATTTAATCCTTCTTATGACTGAGTAGTATTGCATTGTATATATGTACCACTTCTTCATTGTTGATTCACCCATCAACGGACACATCGGTTGTTTACATATCTTGGCTATTGTAAATAGTGCTAAAATGAACATAAGGGTATATATCTTTTTTAATTGTTTTTTTATATTCCTCAGATACTCAGAATAAAAATTGCTAAATTATGTCAAATTACATATTAAAGTTAACATTATAACCTATAATGTTATTAACCAATGCTACCCCAATATTAAATAAATAAAGAAAGAAAGAAAATAAAAATATGGGTATATTCTACAGACTGTCTTCCTGGTTAAACTTTTCCCAGTAGAATGCACTTTTCTGGTGATAATGCTTAAACTTCTATATCTCAATATAATATATTTCTGGCCCATGATACCTCAAGCTAAATACACTATCCTATCTAATAAAGAGGGAATATGCTAATTGACCTCACACTGTCACAAAGATGGAGGCTCCCACAGCCAATAAAGAGGGAATATGCTAATTGACTGTCCCACCCTCAAAGATTGCAGCCCCCACATCCAATAAGGAGAGAATATGCTAATTGACCTCCCCACCCTAAAAGATGGTGGTGCACACAGACACAACATGGCGGTGCCATTCCCCTCAACCCTGCCAGGGCCTTGCTGCATGCCTGCCTCTGGAGTCCACCAGTCTCCTCAGCCCCCCAGCCACCCAGGGCCGGCCTGAGTTGCAGGCAAGCCTCAGATGGCAGCTGCCCAGCCATTCAGGGCCGCCCGAGGCTCAGGTAACCAAGGCAGGCCAAGGCTTGCGCTGCCGGCAGTGGCAGCAGAAGAAGTGTAATGGGGTTGTCACCTTCCCTTGATCACCAGGTCGCCTCCTGCCCTTGAGGGCTCCTGGACTATGAGAGGGGGCAGGCTGGCTGAGGCACTCTCCCCACCCCCTTCCAGTGCATGAATTTTCCCAGTGAATTTTCATGCACTGGGTCTCTAGTTTCAAATAAAAATGTTTTATAGAAAAAGTGCCCCACGTGGAAACAAAGGAAAGTGTGTGTCTCAGATATTGCTGGTGCTAAGAGAGATCATCATAACATCACACTCAAAGTCAGTCATTCCTTCCTATTGTGTGCTCATCCTGAACTTGTTTCCTCAGGACCTTCTACATTTTGCCAAAAGCAAAGGTTATTTTCTACAATGAGTCAGTCCTCCAAAAGTTGAGGGAGTAAAAAGAAAATCTTGGAAACGTGAGCAATGGAGTAGAAATATGACTTTTTACCAAACACCTATTAACAACTATGTTTATTTTTCAGTCAATAGGAAGCAATGTTTTAAGTATTTTATATCCTAACATGATATTTTATTACTGAAACATAAATCTTTAATTGGTTTTGGTTATATTTCAAGAAATTGGTGAAGATATATAATACAATCTTTCCCATTTAAAATAATGGACTATAGAGTCAAAACGGACAGTTTTGTGTGCATCTGACTTTTAGGAATAACTGGCATTAAGCAGTAGATACCTGAATTAATAAATGTTAGTGTGGATAGCATATGGAAATGGCAAAAATATGAAGGTCTATGCAAAGAATTAGTAATTGATGCACACATCTAGAGTACTAACAATTTCTTTGCCCTCTTTTTCTCTTACCCTGCTCTTTAGAACAACATGACTCAGTCACAAATAAGTTTAATCATACTTATTCCATCCATCCATCCACCCATCCATCATCTTTGAAGCAAGTTAACATGTCAGTTGTTGAGAATCACCACTGCCCACTTCTCCATATCTTAATTTTTCTTTCCAAATTACTGCCTGCTCCAGCCCTTTCTGTGCAATACACATTGCTTTGTCCATGTGCCTTGGCTATCAGTTACACAAAAATGAATATAGCAGGTTCCTTGCCATCAAGGTGCTCATAGTCCATGGCCGTGTTACTCAAAATGTGGTGCATAAAATGTTATTGGCCCTGAAGGTAAAAAGAACCTTGGTATAGGCTGTAAATCAACAACATCACCAAGCTTTAGTTCAACTGACATTTATTCCATAACAAGATTTTATCAATAAAGGAAGCAGTGTGTTGTGTAACTTTCTGATGCAAGCTCCTGCTCTCCATGCAGACTGTCACCACTGCTCTGCGTACTGGTCTAGAGTCTTCTTGCAAAGTAGATTTCATGACAAAAGTCAAAACCAATCAATAAGGCCTACCTGTATGGTCCTGTTAACATTGAAGAGAGAGACAACAAAGTTGGTCTCAGAGACATTTTGAAATGCTATACATCTGGCTTTGAAGATGGAAGAAGGAACATGAACCAAGGGATGCAGGTGGCCAGCAACACTAACAGGATTAGAGAGAAACAGATCCTCCCCTGAGCCTCTAGAACAGCACTTCTCAACCTGTGGGTCGCGACCCCTTTGGGGGTCAAATGACTCTTTCACAGGGGTCGCCTAAAACCATCGGAAAACCCATATATAATTAAATATTGTTTTTGTGATTAATCACTATGCTTTAATTATGTTCAATTTGTGACAATGAAAATACATCCTGGATATCAGATATTTACATTACGATTCATAACAGTAGCAAAATTACAGTTATGAAGTAGGAAGGAATATAATTTTATGGTTGGGGGTCACCACAACATGAGGAACTGTATTAAAGGGTCACAGCATTAAGAAGGTTGGGAATCACTGCTCTAGAAGGACCCCAGCCTGCACAACCCTGGATATTAGCCACTGAGGCTCAATTCAAGCTTCTATAAGAGTACATGTTTGTTTGTTTTAAACAACTAGCGTGGGAATACTTACAGCAGCTATAGGATTCTAATAAGACATTTATTCAATAAAATTTGTCTGAGGAAACTGAGTTTAAGCCTCTTCATTCATTAGGTTCCTTGGGTACGGGAATTTTATATTAAAGACACACATGAAGTAGAAAATAAATTTTAAATAGATTTTCAGTTGGTACAATGAAGGCCTCACTGCATAAATGTAAATAGACTGTGCTGCCTCTGTGGCATTAAGATTTAAGGTACAATGGGTGACCTCTATTTCTCCATCTACATAACTATAGTGACTTTCTTCTCAGCACCCTATATCTTTCCCTGGAAGTTGGCCAGTCCTCAATTTATATTCTGCAAGAACATGACAGAATTTCTCATTAAAAGTAGAGAACACATGACCACTGGGGGAAAAGGCTGAGTGTGGGATAGGCATTCCTACTAGTTGTTAAAATAAAGAAAGGATATGTATAAATAATCCAAGAATATATGCATCCTAGCCAATAATAAAATAATTCAATGCAAAACTATTTAGTATTCCTCTTTAGCCTTATTAAATAATATTTTCTCATATGAATACCCAGCATAAGAGGAGATACTGTGCTAGGGTTCTTGTTCCAGAATTAAGAAGGATTCAACAATGTGGAGAAGGCTGTGCATATATTAAATAGGCGTCCAGAGATGAAAGATAATTTTAAAAGGCATTTGGGGGTCAGAGGAGACTAGTTTAAAGGAAACTAACATCTAAGTTCTAAGGTCTCCTCCTCTCAGGACCCCATGCTTTTTATTAACACAACTTGTCCTGAGGCAAGGCAGAGATATACACTTCAAAGGGTATACACAAGCATTGTCAGAATGGAGAATTAGCCTACAGCTGTTCAGGTGTTTCCCCAGTAGGAGGCAATAACATGTAGATTAAGATGCTCTGAGCTGCCTGGCAGCCAAGCAATCATTTTAATGTATCCTATTCAGGTCTGGTGAAATGCCATCAGCCATTCCCAACAGGTGACAACATATATATGTGACTCAGCCCTTGTTGAGACCCCAAATTCCATCAACCTTTTGATGAAACTCTTGAAATTATGACATGCTAAAATGGGCTTCCGGCAATACTGCAATGAATGTCTCAGGAACTGCTCTGCAAGGTGCCATCTACCTCCACTGGTCAGGATTTTTTCAATAAACATACTCAAATAGACACTGTCATTGAAATTTAATGCAAACACTCTCATTCCACTGCACTGTTCTTCCCACCTAATACCCTATTACCTCCTTCCTAAAAAAACGAATCTCAGATACATTTTCATTTTACTGCAATCACTTTATGTATCTCACTCATTCCACAGTGTCAGTCAACTGTGTAGGCATACCCATCACTTAATTGTCAACTATGGCCCTTGAAGTGCAAATCAATCAAACACATGTGGACGAAAGGGGCCACATGCTGACCTGACAAGCTCAGGGGAGGCCTGCATGGCAGTCTTGCAAACTCAGACCTAAAGTCACCACAAAGGATGGTCTGAAATTAAACCTTAACTAAAAGCAGGGATGGTGGGCAGTTATGTCCTAGGCCAGTATCTTCACTGACAAGATCAACTTTGATCCTTATTGAGCCCATTTGCCTTTTTGCCTCTATGATAACATACCCTTGAAATGTCTGGGTAACTTGTAACTTCCCTTTTTCTGGAGCCCCTGGGGCACAACCAAATGTGCTGGGTGCCAGGGCAGATACTACAAATTCCTTCATTATCATGTTAATTGATCCTGCACCCACCTAAGTATGTATCCATCATTTTACTTTTTATCCAATCCCAGGGGTTTCCCTGCTTTGCTTTATCCCTCCTCCTTAATCTATCACCAATGAATGTAATGTAACCCACCTAAGTCCCTCCTTTGATTGCAAATGTATAAATACAAATGTAACCCCGCCATTCTCCAGAGCACTATCTCAATTCATTGAGGTTCTGCTTCCCGGCATATGTCGACAGTTTGGCTCAAATAAACTCACAAAAAATTCTTCACAGGTTTCAATGGTTTTTTCACGTTAACACACATCTTTCTTAATGTGTTCAATAAATTATAGATTGTTACTTAACCAAGAATGCAGACAGAGTGACCTCTTGTCTCTGGGCTAGGCTGTTTGTGCTCCCAGGTATGTCAGGTAAAGGCTGACAGGTTCCATCCCCTCCGACCCTCTCCTGATGTACCTACTGGCCTCCCAGACTCATTGGGTCTCTGAGAGGAAGGTCTCTGTGTGCAAGTCTGAATTGCTTCCTGGATGGTTGATGATGGAAACTGAAGCTCTGCCCCACAAGAGACAGCAGGAAGGAGTGAATTATCCATTTCAGAGCCAGTTTAGGAATCAAAAGCAATAGCCATTCCCTGTTGCCCAGAGTTGTATAGGCTGAGGACTGCACAGGGAGGATATTTACAGCTCATCAGGCACATTTCCCTCGTGTTTTTCCAACATCTAAGCACATGATTTCACTCTGGGCCTCTGGAAAAACAAAGGAATTTTTTCCTAATGATTCTCTGATCACAAAAGGCTAGATTGGAAGTTGTTAATTCAAATTTTATGACTCCCTGTCTTAATCTCACATGCTTTCTACTACCCTATCTCATTCTGACTTCACATTTTCTTCAATGTCTGATTGGAGTGGGACACTGACCTGATATCTCTGGAAAATTGCTATTCTCCTCTTCAGCAAGACAGAACTGTGCTCCTTTGGTATGCAATCCAGGGCTCCACATTCTTTGGCTTCCTCACACATTTGTCAAAATCATTAGGGATTTTATACTTATATCACAAGTTAAGAGCTGTCATTTAGTACCTCATGATGTATTCATTACCAAGGCCAGTATGGCTTGTGGAATTGGCACTGAAGAAGGGACAGTTGAACACTCAGAGTTCAGGAAAATAAGCCTTTATTCAATTCAGCGCTGCTCGTTCAGGGGACTCAAAGATTCAGATCCTAAACAACTTAGACCATGAGATTTTCTCCTTATATATTTCTGAGTTTCTTTGTTTCCTAACTACCAAGCTTCTGTGGTGGACTTTCACAGCCCCTCCTGAGTCACTTAGGATGGTTAATTTAGATTGTATCTAATGTCTATCCTGGATGTTGCCAGTGACCTCCCTCTAGTTAAGCTGTTGTGTCCTTGGTTTATGGCCCTTGTAAATTGGGAGTATATGGGAAATAGGTCTTGCAAGACCAGATAATTAAGGACTTGATTATGGGCTAAGAGGAATGTGCATTAGGGATACTGATTAACTAGGTACAGAGTCAGGCTGCTAGACTCCTACATGTTAACTAGGTACAGAGTTGGACTGCTAGCCTCTTGAAATCTTTCACAAATGGAGTTAATTATCGGCTGGCAAGAGTGTGCGTTAGAAGGCAGGTTACTGGCACAGATTCAGATTCTTAACCTCCCCGCCCCACCCCCTTCTCAAAAATGTCTTATGTTCCCCATCAGTTCAATTAGTTGAGCATGATCCAGAGCAATGAGAAGATGCTGGTTTGATTCCTGTCAGGGCATATGTCCAGGTTGTGGGCTTGATCCCCAGTAGGGGGCATACAGAAAGCAACCAATCGGTGTTTCTCTATCATCGATGTAGCTCTCTCTCTCTCTCAAAAAAAAATCAATAAAAACATATTTTAAAAATATTCATTAATTACAAGAGATTACTTAAGATATTGTTATGCCACATGACTTGAGCTAAGCATTTTATAAGAATTGTCTGATTTAGCCAAAACCGGTTTGGCTCAGTGGATAGAGCGTCGGCCTGCGGACTGAAAGGTCCCAGGTTCGATTCCGGTCAAGGGCATGTACCTGGGTTGCAGGCACATCCCCAGTAGGAGATGTGCAGGAGGCAGCTGGTCGATGTTTCTCTCTCATCGATGTTTCTGACTCTCTATCTCTCTCCCTTCCTCTCTGTGAAAAATCAATAAAATATATTTTAAAAAAAAAAAAAAAAAAAAAGAATTGTCTGATTTAATTCTTAGAAAAGTTCATTCTCTATTCCCCATTTCAGGAACAGGTCTCAAATGACTTTACTGATCTTCTCAGAGGTAAAACCTATAAGAGATAGGGTTTTGAACAGAATTCTCTCAAGATGCCTCTAGCTTTCACTGTGGGCAGTGGTTCTCAAGTGGAGATGACTGTGCCTCAGGGGCTATTTGGCAATGTCTGATGGATGCTGCTGGACACCAACAATACCCAACACACATAATTATCCTGCCTCAATTGACTGCATGAAAAGGTGACAACACCTAGTAGAGACAAGCACTTCTCCAACTTCACTGTGCATACGTGTCACCCAGGAGTCTAGTTCAAAGGCAGAATCTGAATTATCAGGTCCCGGTAGGCTTCAGATTCTGAGAATCACACAATCACCCATGTTTCTGGGGTCCAACCCCAGCAGGTCCAGGGGTCCCCAAAGGTGTGGACGGAGTCGGCGAAGAAGGAATGACATGGAGACAGCGTTCAGTTGATCAGCAGCCTTGCCAGGATCTCTAGCCACAATCTCCAGCCAAGTTCTGTGTCCATGTTCCCTCGCTAGGTTCTCCAGCCAAGCTCTGTCCAGGTTCTCCAGCCAGGTTCAGTCACCAGGTTCTAGTCAGATTCTCTTGCCATGTTCTATCCAGGTTCTGTAGCCAGGTTCTGTCTCTAGGTTCTTCAGCCAGGTTCTTTCGCTAGGTTCTGTTTCTAGGTTCTGTGTCTAGTTGTCTTGTTACATCTGTATTTATACCAGTTGATTCCAATCCTATCAATCTCTATTCCAAAGGTTAGGGCGTTTCTTATCTCCATTCCAGCGAGTAAAGATTATGTAGCTTAAGTGTGATTGTTCGTAGTTAAAGTGATTACCTGCCTGTCACTTAGTTAAGGGGTTTTATTCCCTCCCTAACTTCAGGGGAAAATCCCCACCTGGGGAAACAACCTTTCTCAGAGAGGTGACCTTGGTTAAAACATATAGCACCAAGAAGGTGAGCAAACATATTAAGAACAGTATGCCATATACACCTGGTCCCTTGAAACATATGCTGTGCAGATGTTTCTTCCCTGCAGCGACTGTGTCAAGCAGCAAGGATGGACCGGCTCCCGGCACCGTGTGATGTTGATGCTGGAGGTTCTGGTCAGAGGACCACTCTTTGAGTAGAAGGCTGTGGTTCTCTGTTAGTGTCAGGTGCAGGTAGTTTTAGATTTCCTGAACAACAACAAAATCATAGTTGCATGTAATTTTTTAAAAATAGGTTATTCAATTATTTGAGAGGCTGTTATAAATTCGTTGTTCATTTACTTTATTTAAGGATTCTTGAAGAATATAATATGATATACTCCTGAAAATGCCTCCTTTAATTATTTTATATAGGGGCCTTGAGAGACCAAATAATGTTTAGTAGCAGGATGAGCACCTCCAAAACATGTTAGCATGCTAGCCCCAGAAAATTGTAATATGTCACTTTTCATAGTATAGGACAATTAAGGTAGTAAATGAGATATGTTTGCTAATCAGCTGACTTTAAGATAAAATTGGCCAGACATCAAAAATAAAAATTAACAAATGGCAGAGGAGGGTGGGCAGGTGAGAAGAGATCAACCAATGAACTTGTATGCATAGATGCATAACCCATGGACACAGACAATAGGGGGTTGGAGGCCTGGGGTGGGGGACAGAGGCAGGCTATACGGGGTCATTGGGGGAAAAATGGAACTTATGTAATACTTTCAACAATAAAGGTTTTAAGAATAAATGGGACTAAATCAAACCAAAAAGCTTTGTAAAGCACAAAACAACAACAGCAAAAACAAAAATACCAACAAGACAAAAAAAAAAAACCTAATAAATGCAAGAAGATATTTGCAAATGATTATAGCTGGTTAGGGGTTAATGCAAAATATAGAAATAACTCATACAACTGAACCTAAAAAACACAATTCAGTTAAAAAATTGACAGCTACAAAAGAGACCCTATGCCCCTTTTCTCTGAAAGAATTCAGAGTCAAAAAATCCTTAAGGGGAAGATACAACAGGACAGGACAAATACAGTTCAACAATAAGACACCTTCCATATAAAACTAATTTCACACAAATGAGGTGATTATACTAAATGAGACATGTAGTAAGAATAGGACCACAGTTGTCTAATGATTATTCACCTACTAACTATAGACAAAAGGTTTTCTTACAGACCCTGGGAAATGGACGGACATGTTACAAGGAGATCAGGCCCTGGAGACAAGGTATCCTGGGGCCCAGATCAAGGATGGAACCTATCTGAAGGGAGAGAGCATTCCAGGGCTAATCTTTGCAAGGACAATGAAAGAAGGCAGACCCTGGGAATTCACTAGCTTTAGATTTTTCCCCACCCACTAACTCTATGTAAGAGTTTGTTTAAAATTAAATGTTAGAGCAGAATTTCCAGGGTGAGCGACTGCTCTCTCCATACTGCAAGCATGATTGAAATAAAGGCTTATATATCTCTCTCAATAATAAATATATGGTTTCATTTGGCTCAAGTAGTGATAGGCATCCTTGGACCCATTGTATCTGCTATTGTAACCGGACAAACAATAGGTTCTTGCTGCCTGTCACTACATGAGCCAATTAAGCAGAGACAGGGTTGTATCATATTTGATCATTTATTCCAATATTGCTGGCAGTATGGGAGAGCAGCAGGTTATCCATAAAAATCTGCTCTGCAGCCCACCATAAGCTGCTTATATAGGTAGAACTACAAAGGAAGTCCGCAAAAGGGCAGTTTACAGATATGCAAAAGGACTAGGGGGTCTTCAAAGGCTTAGTGATATTTAAGGGTTGGGGTTATATAGGGAAATAGCCAGAGGGAGTGCCAAAATTAACAGGTAAGCAGGCTGGAGATTTACAAAGGCCTGCAGGTCTGAAAAAAAAAAAAAAAAGGCTGGGATCTTCAAAGGGCTGGAGATTCTGGTTTCTGTCACAAATCTTTGTTAATCTTTTCATGATGATTGGCAGCTCCAAATGGGGAGGAAGGGCTGCATCTCCAGGTCAGCTCCAGCCAGGGTAGAATGTGCCTTCTTTAATCAGAATAAAACACTCATGGTTAACAGAGTATGATTACTATTTCTTACAATACTAGCTGGTTCCCAACATTCTATTGCTGCCCCCTTTCAGTACGACAGTCATGTATTTCAGCTAAAATCCAAGCTCTGCCTAACATTTATTAGTTGGCTAATCTAGCAGTTTTAATAGTTCAAGTTCACATGAGGAAGAAAGTAAATATCTAATGTTATTTTCACAAAATTAGTAATACTAGAGAAATAATGGAAGTCCAAGTGTGTGGATTCCCCAAGACCTTGAACCAGCTCTCGCTGTTTACCCTTCGTAATCTTTACCATCAAGCACCGCCTCTGGGTAATGCTGCATCCCTTCAGCTTAGTCAGAATGCAATGGCAGCTGTTATGCTAGCTTTTACCGATGTCTGGAATATCAGATTTGGTAGTCTGCTTAAAGAAACATGTCTCTTTATACTATATTGTTTTTCAATTTTAAATGAAAGTCTAACTTGCTCTACTCCAGGCTTATGAGCTAAGATTAACTTGCAAAACATTGTTTTGCTTAAGTTACGATGGACTGAAATTTACATAACAACTGGTGAAACTCTCAGACAACATATAATACCCCTATTTAGGACATAATACTGCAGAGGCTCTTAAGCTCCTCCTCCCCCTCTTCCTCCTTTTCCTCAAGTGTCCTTAACAGCAGAGGAGTGTGAAATCTTCAGGGGCTTGGAGTAGTTTGTCACCAGCTTTCAATACCTTTAAGGTGTGTTTTCCAATATTAAAATATCAAGGGTTTTTGCATATGACTTCATGATATGTTCATGTTTGTTTTGACTTTTCAAAATATTTTACATTGTCAGGTAAATTATGTAACTTTTCCTTCTAGATATTTTTTTCCTTCTTCAAATGTTTCTTTTTTATTAATTTTTTATTTTTTTAAATATATTTTATTGATATTTTACAGCGAGGAGGGGAGAGGGATAGAGAGTTAAAAACATCGATGAGAGAGAAACATTGATCAGCTGCTCCCTGCACACTCCCTACTGGGGATGTGCCCGCAACCAAGGCACATGCCCTCAACCAGAATCAAACCTGGGACCCTTCAGTCCACAGGCCGACGCTCTATCCACTGAGCCAAACCAGTCAGGGCAAATGTTTCTTTTTTTAAATTTATTTTTATTCTTGAGAGTATTACAGACGGCTGCCATTTCTTACCCCTGCCCCCACCCCGCCCTCTGTCCCAGCTTCCACCCCACCACAAGCCTTCATTGCACTATGCCTGAGTCCTTGGCCTATGCATATCTTTAATTATAAAAGCATAATATGCAAATCAACTGAAGAGCAGAACGACCGTCCAGACGATCAAGGTGGGTGCGATGCAATTGGTCGCAGCCCCTGCCATCACCCCTTTATCACCCTAAAGAGGGAGGCCCAGACCACCAACGCCCCCCACCACCATCACTACCCACCGTTTGATTGCCCCACTAGCCTGAGCCTCCCTCTGCAGGGCGATCATGGGGTGATCAATCACATTGCACCTGCCTTGGCTGGCCTGGCGCCAGTGCATGTCATAGCATGGTCGTCCAGAAGGTCATTCTGCTATTCGGCCATTCGGTCGATTTGTATATTATGCTTTTACTGTTATAGATAAGTTAAATTTAAGTCTTTTATCCATTCTGAATTCGTTGTTATGTGTGGTGTAAATTGGTGTTCTAGTTTCATTTATTTTGTATGTGCCTGTCCAATTTCCCCAACATCATTTTTGAAGAGATTGTCTCTACTCCATTGTATGCTGTTGCCTGCTTTGTGTAATACTAATAGACCAGAATGCTGTGGGTTGATTTATTGGGTTCTGTTCTGTTCCATTGATCTATATAACTGCCCTTATGGCAGTATCAGCTGTTTTCATTACAGAAGCTTTGTAGTATAATTTGATATCAACTGTGTTCTTCTTTGTCAAGATTGCTGGGGTTATTCAGGGTCCTTTTTGTCATTGTTCATATAAAATTTCAGAATATTTGTTCTAGATCTGTGAAACAAATTGATGGTGTTTTAAGAGGGGTTGCATTGAATCTATAGATTGCTTTGGGTAGGTATGAAAATTATAATGATGTTAATTCTTCCAATCCATGAACACAGTATATGTTTTCACTTATTTGTATTTTACTCTATTTCTTTTTTCAACATCCTGTAGTTTTCCAAATACAGATGTTTTAACTCTTTGGTTAAGTTTATTCCTAGATATCTTTTGTTGTTGTTGTTGCAATGGTAGACGGGAATTTTTTTTTAGATTCTCTTTCTGAAATTTCTTTATTGATGTCTAAAACTGCCATTGATTTCGCATGTTAATTTTGTATCCTACTGTTTGCCGAATTCATTTATTTAATCTAGTAGTTTTTTTGGTGGTGTTTTTAGGGTTTTCTATGTACAATATGTAATCTGAAAATGACTACAGTTTTATTTTCTCCTTTCCAATTTGGATCCTATTATTTTTTTCTCCTTATCTGATCACTGTGGCTAGGACTTCCAGTACTATGTTGAATAAGAGTTGTGAAAGTGAACATGATGTCTTGTTCCCAGTTTTAAGTGAAACACTTTTAGTTTTTGCCAAATTCGCATGATGTTAGCTGTAGATTTGTCATATATGACCTTTATTATATTGAGGAATGTTCCCTCTATTCCCATGTTGCTGAGAGTTTTTATCAAAAATGTGTACTGGATTTTTGAAATGCTTTTTTGTATCTATTTTTATAATCTTGTGATTTTTATGCTTCATTTTATTTATGTAATGTATCACGTTTATTGATTTGTGAATATTGTGCCAGCCTTGCATTCCTGTAATAAATCCCAAGTGGTCATGGTATATTTTCCTTTGAATGTATTGTTGGATCTGATTTGCTAAAATTTTATTGAGAATTTTAGCATCCATGTTCATCAGGGATATTGACTTATAACTTTATTTCTTTGTGGTGTCTTTATCTGGTTTTGGAATTAGAATAATGCTGGCCTCATAAAAGGAGTATGGATGTCTTCCCTCCTTTTGCAATTTTTAAAAAATATATATATTTTATTGATTTTTTGCAGAGAGGAAGGGAGAGGGATAGAGAGTTAGAAACATCAATGAGAGAGAAACATCTATCAGCTGCCTCCTGCACACCTCCTACTGGGGATATGCCCACAACCAAGGTACATGCCCTTGACTGGAATCGAATCCAGAACCCTTGAGTCCGGAGGCTGACGCTCTATCCCAGGGGTCCTCAAACTACGGACCGCGGGCCACGTGCAAATATAAATATTGTATTTGTTCCTGTTTTGTTTTTTTACTTCAAAATAAGATATGTGCAGTGTGCATAGGAATTTGTTTATAGTTTTTTTTTTAAACTACTAGAGGCCCGGTGCACAAAAATTTGTGCACTCGGGGGGAGGGGGAGGTCCCTCAGCCCGGCCTGTGCCCTCTCGCAGCCTGGGACCCCTTGGGACATAATGACCTGCTGGCTTAGGCCTGCTTCTGGGTGGCAGAGGGCAGGCCCAATCCCTAGGTGCAGCCCCTGGTCGGGCTCAGAGCAGGGCTGATTGGGGAGTTGGGGCGCCGCCCTCTATCACCCACAGAGCAGGGCCGATCAGGGGGTTGGGGCGCCGCCACTGTCACACTCAGGGCAGGGACGATGGGGAGGTTATGGCTCTACCCCATCACACACAGAGCAGGGACCGTGGGATGGGGGGTTGGGGCGCCGCACCCTGTCACACACAGAGCCGCAGGGCGATCAGGGGGTTGGGGAACTCCCCCCTATCAGGCACAGAGCAGGGCCGATCAGGTGGTTGGGGCGCCTTCCCCTGTCAGGAACAGTGCAAGGCCGATAGGGAGGTTGTGGCCTCGCCCCTGTCACACACAGAGCCACAGGGTGATCAGGGGGTTTGGGCGCTGCCCCCTGTCACGCTGATCCTGGTGCCGGGAGGCCTCATGGCTCCGCTGATCCCGGTGCTGGGAGGCATATTATCCTTTTACTATATAGATTAGAGGCCTGGTGCATGGGTGGGGGCTGGCTGGTTTGCCCTGAAGGGTGTCCTGGAACAGGGTGGGGGTCCCCACTGGGGTGCCTGGCCAGCCTGAATGAGGGGATGATGGCTGTTTGCAGCTGGTCACACACCCTTCAGGGTGGGGGTCCCTACTGGAGTGCTTGGCCAGTCTGGGTGAGGGGCTGAGGGCTGTTTTCAGTCTGGGACTGAAGCTCCCAACTGCTCCTTTTTTTCTTTTTTCTTTTTTTATCCTGGGCCAGCTTTAGCTCTGAGGCTCCAGCTCTTAGGCCTCCGCTCCAGAAAGCAGGTATCTGGTTTGTTTCAGTTCTATAATCGAAACTCTGTATCATTTCCAGCTCTGAGATCCCAGCTAACTGAAAGCTGGTTTCTGGGATTTTGTTTAGCTTCTATATATATATATATATATATTTTTTTTAATATATTTTATTGATTTTTTACAGAGTGGAAGGGAGAGAGCTAGAGAGTTAGAAACATCGATGAGAGAGAAACATCGATCAGCTGCCTCCTGCACATCTCCTACTGGGGATGTGCCTGCAACCCAGGTACATGCCCTTGACCGGAATCGAACCTGGGACCTTTCATTCCGCAAGCCGATGCTCTATCCATTGAGCCAAACCGGTTTCGGCATTAGCTTCTATATTTGTTACAATGTTTCTTAAACTGCAGGCTCAGAGGCCGGCAAGGCAGGTGGGGAATGTTGGTTTCCTCCGTCACTGAAGCAAGCAAGCCTCATGTTAGTTTCAAGCTTCCTGGCTGCCAGCGGCCATCTTGGCTGGCAGTTAATTTGCATATCTCGCTGATTATCCAATGGGAAGGGTAGGGGTCGTATGCCAATTACCATGTTTCTTTTTTATTAGATAGGATATTCTGGCCCTCCAACAGTCTGAGGGACAATGAACTGGCCCCCTGTTTAAAAAGTTTGAGGACCCCTGTTCTATCCACTGAGCCAAACCAGTTAGGGCTCCTCTTGCAATTTTTGAAATAGTTTGAGGATAGGTTTTAGTTCTTCTTTGAATGTTTGGTAAAACTCGCCTATAAATCCATCTAGTCCAGACTTTTATTTGCTGCAAGTTTTGTGATTACTGCTTCAATTTCATCAGTTGTTATCAGCCTATTCAGGTTTTGTGATTCTTCCAGATTGAGTTTTGAAAGATTGCATTTTCCAGAAAGTTACCAATTTCACCCAGGTTGTTTAGTTTGTTGGCATATAGATATCCACAGCATTTTCTAACAATCCTTTGTGTTTCTGTGGTGTTAGTTGTTACTTCGTCTCTTTCTTTTATGATTTTATTTATTTGGGTCCTCTGACTTTGTTTCTTGATGAATCTGGCTGTAGGTTCATCAATCTTGTTTATCTTTTCAAAAATGAGCTCTAGGATTCATTGATCTTTTATATTGTTGTGGTGTTTTTATTTTTTAGTCTCTATGTCATTTATTTCCACTCAGACCTTTTTTTTATTTCCTTCCTTCTACTTACTCTGAGCCTTACTTGTTGTTCTCTTTCTGTTTTTCTTTAAGATATAGGGTTAGATAGTTTAATAGATGTGAAGACCCGCTCCCAAAAGGTCCCGTAGGGTAATGGCGGCGTGGGATGAAAACACCAGAGATCGGGGTTTAGGAGGACGGGCACAAGGCCCCAGCCACTTTATTTTTTACACACACTGTTTTATAGCTAAGCTGTGGCTGGTCGTGCTTCATAGATCACTGCTAGGGCTTGACCTATCATGGGGAAGTAGCAGATCGTTACAGACTGGGCAAGACTGGGCAAGCTTTGTCTAGTTCCATCTATGTATGACAGTTGCTATGACAAACAGTTGCTATGACAAAATGTCTGCTTGCCTAGATCACAAGAACTGGGGTGCAAGCCAACTTCATTTCCTTTACATGACTTGGAGTGGGGTCAGGCCATGCCTGCAGCCCCACAGCCTCTTACAAATAGATATATTTCTTGTTATTGAGGTAGGTCTGCAATGCTCTGTACTTCCCTCTCAGGACCATTTTTGCTGTGTGCCATAGATTTGGGGTTGTTGCATGTTTATTTTCATCTGTTTCCAGGAAGTTCTTTATTTCTTCCTTGATATCATTAGTAACCCATTCATTGTTTAATAGAATGCTATTTATCCTTCATGTGTTTAAATGTTATTGAGAGTTTTTATTGATGTTGATTTCTAGTTTTATGCCATTGCGATCCAAGAAGATGGCTGATATGATTTCAATCTTCTTGAAATTGTAGAGACTTGTTTTTTGTCATAACATGAGGTATATCTTTGAGAATGTTTCATGTGCACTTGAGAAGAATGTATATTCTGCAGCTTTTGGATGAAATGTTCTGTAATATCAATTAAATCCATTTGATGTAGTATGTCTTTAAGGTCACTGTTTCCTTTTTAATTTTTTTGTCTGGAAGATCTATCCAATGGTCAGTGGGGTGTTAAAGTCCCCTACTATGATTGCATTGCTGTCTATCTCTGCCTAAATCCTGCAAGTGCTTTTTATATATTTAGGTGTTCCTATGTTGGGTGCATATATGTTTACCAGGGTTATATCCTCTAGTTGGATTGATCCCTTTATTATTATTAGTACAGTAGGCTCTCGGGTTACATCGGAGATCCATTCCTACAGCACGACATAACGTGATTTTTACTGTAAGTCAGAACCCACCTACATAAGCCCCTATGTCACTCACATGGAGCATATACATAGCAGTAAGGAAGTTAAATAGTAAAAAAAAAAAAAAAAAAAATTAAAAGAAAGATAACAATTCCTGACCTTTAATTGTGGTAAATAAATAATAAAAAACATAAAGCACATATGTACATACATCAAAATGACGAAAAAAAATTTATAAATAAATGGGAGATGGCGATGTAACCACAAAACAACGTACATCAAGTGCAATGTAACCCGAAGACTGCCTGTATGTAGTATCATTCTCTGTCTCTTGGTATAACTTTTGTTTTGAAGTATAGCTTCTCAGATATAAGTATTGTTTCCTCTGCTTTTATATTGTATGGAATATATTTTTCCACCTCTTCACTTTCATCCTGTGAGTCTTTTGTTCTATGTTGAGTCCCTTGTAGACATCATATATAGGCTTCATATTTTGTTAACCATTCAGCTACCCTATGTTTTTTGATTGAAGCATGTAATCTATTTACATTTAAGGTTACTATTTCTAGGTACTTATTTATTACTACTTTTATTCTTTACGCCTATGTTCTCTCTCTCTCTTTCTTCATCTTCTCACATTTAACATTTCTTGCAATGCTGGTTTGTCTTAATAAACTCCTTTAGTGTTTGTTTTTTGTTTGTTTGTTTGTTTGTTTGTTTGGTGGTGGTGGTGGATTTTTGGTCTGGGAAGCTCTTTATTTCACCTTCAATTTTAAATGATAGCCTTAGTGGATAAAGGAGTCTTGTTTACCATTTCTTTTTTTTTTTATTATTTGAATACTTCATGCCATTCCCTTCTGGCCTACAGTATTTCTGTTGAGAAATAAGCTAACAGTCTTATGGGAACTCCCTTGTGGGTAACTGATTGTCTCTCTCTTGCTGCACTTAAGAATCTCTTTTTGTCTTTAATGTTTGCCATATTAATTATCATGTGTCTGGAACATTCTTCCCCAGATATCTTCGTAGCTCTTGCCTCCTCACTTCCTTCATGTCTTTCCTCAAATGTCACTTTCTTAGGGAGGCCTCCCCAGCACTCTACTTAGTTTGGCAACCCTGCCCCACCAGCATCCCCCTCCCTCTTCATTAATGTTCCCATTCCTGACATTCTCCACAATATTCTCATGTATCACATTCATGATCTCCCACGTGGGAATATCAACCCCATGGGGTAGAGGTTTTGCTCTGGCTTGTTCCCACAGGCACCCCCAGAGCCTAGAACAGCATCTGCGATGCAACATTTGCTGAGTGAATAAGTGACTGTCAGATCTGTAAAGGGAGGAGGATACTGCCTACTTCATCTCAGACAGTAGAAAGATGAACTAAGCAACCTGTGAGGTACAAAGAAGAGGCTGTGATAGCACAGATGGTGGGGGACAGTGCCATCACCCACTCAGGACTTTTAAAAATTGGGGTGAGATTCACAATGAGGTGAAATTTACCATTTAAAAGTGAATATTGAGTGGTATTAAACATTTACATGCTGGGTGGCCACCACATCTATCATTGCTTCATTCATTTTGGTGGTTGAATACTATTCCATTGTGTGGATGGATTGCATTTTGTTCATCCATTCATTTGTCAATGGACCCTGGTTTGTTTCCACCTTTTGGAGATTGGGAATCTCGCTGCAATGAACATGGTGTACAAGTATTTGTTGAAGTCCTTGCTCTCAGTTATTTTAGGTATTTACCTAAGAGTTGAGTTGCTAGGTCATGGGGGAACTCTTTTAAACTTTTTAAGTAAGTGCCAAAATGTGTATACAACTGATGAAGGGAGACCCCAATTGACAGAGTGCTGGGGATGGGTTTACTCTTACTGAAGCCCCTGGATTTCAGAATACATCACTTCTTTCTGAGCCTGGTCATGGCCATCAGCACCATTGCCCAAGACCCAAAAATCTGTGATGGAGGATGGGTTCAGCTGCGGAAACTGAGGCATGAAGAGAGGTTGACTTGGGCACTCAGCCTACAACCCCTTCCTTCCCACCCTGGCCCACATTCTGGGACCCTTGCAGGGTCCCTGGGAGGCAGGAACCCATCATCACTGGGCACTGTCAGCCCTCAGCCCACCACTCCCTGGAACCCTTGCAGAATGGGGAAGAGGCTGTGAGCTTCAATAAAGAGACCAAATCATCACAGAGTGTTATCAGCTCTGTACTGCACAGCTTCCTGTTGGCCTCTGTCAGTTCCTCCACTGCCCACCACCTCCCCATGCCTCGCCCCCAGCTGATCCCTTCCCCACTGGGGCCACCCCCAGCCTGGGCACCTCTTTGCATCTCACATTCCTGTTCTTCCTCTAACCACTTCTGATTAGAAACTTAAACATTTTTAAAGTTCCAAAAAAAAGTTTTACAGGGTCTCATGTTCAGAGAATCAATTTCCCATTACCAGTCCTAACTGGTTTAGCTCAATAGTTAGAGTGTCGTCCTGTGGACTGAAGGGTCCGGGTCTGATTTCAGTGAAGAGCACAGGCCCAGGTTGCAGGCTCAATCCCCAGTATGGGGCATGCATGGGGCAGCGAATCAATGAGTCTCTCTCATCATTGATGTTTCTATCTCTCTCTCCCTCTCCCTTCCTCTCTGAAATCAATATTCTTTTAAATATATTTAAAAGAAAAAAAATGTTTAAAATATTTTCCATGACCAGCTTTAGTTTACTTTATTTTTAATCCTATAAGGACCCAAAACTTCAGTCCCCCACTAAGAACTGGGATTACCCTGCTCTCTCCCTCCACCACCTCAAATTTTGTTTCCTATTCTCTCATTCATTTTTGTTTGTTTGTTTTCTTGTACATCTGTATGCCAAAACTTTGTTTCATTTTCTCTGTGTCTGAGTTTTATGACAAAGGTGGCTTTTGTATGGGGCTCTGGGGACTTCGTTTTGCTCAAGATTGAACTACTACCAAATCATTAGGTCATACCTTTGCTATATATTTTAATTTATTTGTCAATTGTACCTCAGTAAAGCTGAAAAAATAAGATTCTACTACAAAATCCATTGAGCAAATTAACAGTTTGTATGTAACTCTGTGATTAGAATAGAGAAAGGAGTATGTTGTTAAGACTCAGCTATTTCATTGCATTTCCCTGTGGTTCTTTCTCGCAGTTGTGTAATATTCTAATCCACTCTATCCAGTGGCTGAGGAAGCATTAAGGTTCCATTAAAGTCTTTTTTAAAATATACTTTACTGTTTTTTTACAGAGAGGAAGGGAGAGGGATAGAGAGTTAGAAACATGGATGAGAGAGAAACATCAAACAGCTGCCTCCTGCACACCCCCTACTGGGGATGTGCCCGCAGCCAAGGTACATGCCCTTGACTGGAATCAAACCCAGGACCCTTCAGTCTGCAGGCCAACGCACTATCCACTAAGCCAAACCAGTCAGGGCTTCTATTAAAGTCTTAATTACCATCATTTTCCTGGGACGCCTTGAGGATCATTGGTCCGCCCAAATGGTGGGACTCAGTGACTGAGCATCAACCTATGAAGCAGGGAGTCATGGTTTGATTCCTGGTCTGGGCACATGCCCAGGTTGCTAGCTTGGTCCCAGTGTGGGGTGTGAAGGGGGCAGCCGATAGATGATTCTCTCTTATCATTGATGTTTCTATCTCTCTCTCCCTGTCCCTTCCTCTCTGAAATCTGTATAAATTTATTTTTAAAAAGATATTAAAGATCATTGGTGTTGCCCCTTTTAAATAATTCACCCTTCAGTTGGCTCTTACTTCCCTTTACCTTGTTGATCACTGGGAGGGGGTGAAGCTGGGGACACTCTGAGGTCCAGCTGCCCCTTTAGGAGCTCTCAATGCTCCACCTGGAGGGGACGGGGGCAAGGCACTCACTGCCCAGATGTCTTGCAGCTGCTTATAACCCCACTCCACCCCCAGCTCATGTCCCAGCCCCCAATCCAACCCCCAGTGAGCTCAGCATTCATGGGGAAGGGGAAGTGGGTTGCTAGGAACTGGGGTTGGTTTGGGTTTTGTGGGTGTCCTCGCAGCTTCCTGAGGCCTTCATTTCCTAGAAGCAGAGGGCACGCAAGGTTGACAGCTCACCCCCCCCCCATTTTGCTACCACAATAGGGACTTGGGGTGAAGGAGACAGAAAGGTGTCCCCCCCACAAGGCATCACAGCCTCTTGCTTCTCTTCTCAACACTTTGGGCTCCGCCACCTGACCTCCATCTATGTCCACATTCAAGCAGACACACTCCTTACCCTCCAACCCGAGATTCCCCAAGTCCCAATCCCAGAAACTCAGAAGCCTGGGCTAATCTTGCAGACTCAAGCCTGGAGGCACACATGTGTTCCCCCAACTCATACTCTGCCTCAGGTCAAGGCCCCAAATAGCTGGGCTTCTATACAGGGTGTCCCAAAATAATGTATGCACAATTGAACAGCTGACAGCTCAATTTTGAAAATAAAATGTATTTTAATGAACACTGCCTTTATAATTATTCAGAGTGTGTGTATAAATTTTTGGAGGGAAACCTTATATTTAGGAGTTCCCTCAGCAGTGCCAGGGAACTATAAACATGGCCCAGCTCAACACTGCCTTCCAACTCCCTGGGCTGGGCTGAGCTGGGTGGGGGTCAGGGCTCAGGAGGATGCCAGCTGGGGCTGGGCAGGGTCTGACCAGGAGTATGTGGTCAAGTGGATTCTGAAAACCTGGCCTGGGGGGAACCCAGGTGTCCAGCCTGCAGGAGGAGATAAAGGGTCCATTGACCCACCTGATCCTGGGTCTGGGGTCAGGGCTGGCCAGCAGCCTCCCACCCCCTTTCCTCACTCTCTGGTGCTTCCTGCTTGGGATCAGCTGTCTGGCCTCACAATAGCTATGCTGCCCTCTTATGCCCCACTCCACCCAGAGACCCCAACTGACCCTCACCTCAACTGGGGCTTGGAAGGGTGCTGGACGTGGGCTGGTAGCACAGGAAGGGGCCAGGACATTGAGGTCCCCTCATCTTCCGCACAACGGAGGGCATTGCAGAGAGGACAGTCATCCTAACAGCCACTGCTGGGGGTGATCATCTGGGCAGTTGACTAGGAAGCTACAGTTTCACACTCCTCAGGGAACCACTGTCCATTCCCTGCAGATCACTCCACTGGGAAAGGGATCGAACAAAGGGGGAGAGAGGCACCTGCGCAGTGAAGTCAGGTGAAGAGGGAAGGTGGTCGCCTGTCAGTCTAGCCTGGGGAACAATAGATTGGCTAGCAGGGGTGGGGATGTCAGGCCCTCAAAATCATTTGGTCTGGCCCTGCCAAGGCATTAGGGGTGAGGAAATTAAATGTTTGACCAAATATTGCAGGCTAATTTTTAAGTTGCTAATTTTGTATGGCCTGTGAATGATGTTATAAATATCCAAATGGCCCTTGGCAGGTAAAAGGTTATCACTCCTGGGCCAGGGGATGGAAACACACACAATATGAGAAGGTTCAAATCCCCAGAGTCCTCTCTCTCTTCTTCTTGTGCTCCTTCTCAGTCTGTGCCCCGCACTCACACCTGCTTTCCAGTGCTCCCACCGATAGCAAGTGACCTTAAGCAGGCTGACTGGACTGGACTGGATTTTAATAGGGAACAGAAGTTCTGGGCAATGACCTTAACTCTGGCCCTGCAGAAGATAAGCTTGGACTTCTTCCCTGAGGAGATGGACAGAGATGGGGCCTTGGAGAGGAACCCGCTTAAGTTTTCATAATCAATAAGCTTTCCATGAAACCCCATCTACCCCTGTGGCTTCAGCAAATCTTTTCCTTGCAGCACCCCACAAATTCCACTTCCACTGATAACAGCAGGATAGTCTGAAATAAAAACTTTTAAACTCAAAACTAGTCATGGAAGGTAGTCAAGCCTTGGACTTGTATCTTCCCTGACAAAGGCCAATCTTTACCTTCACTGAGCTTGTCTATTGTCTTTTGGCATCTACATAACATACCTTTGCAATGTCAGGGTAATTTCTTTTTTTCCAGACCCATCGGGGCACAATCTCCCACCTAGACAAGAGATCACACAACCTCTCACTGTTATTGTTACCATGTGAATTGTGAACTCTTACCTCTCCTGTACCCACACGCGTACAGGAGTCTGTGTCTGTTCCTTTTACTTTTTATCCAATCCCAGAAATTTCTGAGCCTGCCTCTCTGATCTACCACCAGTGGATTTCTTATAACCCCCTTAGGCCTCTTCCTTTGATTATCCTATCTAATAAAAGAGAAACATGGTAATTAGTGTACAACTGCTACCCTTCCCATTGGCTAACCAGGGCAATATGCAAATTAACTCTCAGCCAAGATGGCAGCCGGCAGCCAGGAAGCTTGAAACTAACATGAGGCTTGCTTGCTTCAGTGACAAAGGACTCCAACGTTCCTCTCCTGCCTTGCCGGCCTCTGAGCCTGCAGTTTGAAACATTGTAACAAATATAGAAGCTAAACAAAACCCCAGAAACCTGCTTTCAGCGAGCCGGGATCTCAGAGCTGGAGTTATACATTGTTTCAATTATAGAACCAAAACAAACCAGATACCTGCTTTCAGCAGCGGAGGACTAAGAGCTGGAGCCTCAGAGCTAAAGCTGGCCCAGAATGAAAAAGAAAAAGAAAAAAAGGAGCGGTTGGGAGCTTAAGTCCCAGCCTGAAAACAGCCCTCAGCCCCTCACCGAGGCTGGCCAGGCACCCCAGTGGGGACCCCCACCCTGAAGGGTGTGTGACCAGCTGCAAACAGCCATCATCCCCTCACCCAGGCTGGACAGGCACCCCAGTAGGGACCCCAACCCTGATCCAGGACACCCTTCAGGACAAACCAGCCAGCACCCACATGTGCACCAGGCCTCTATCCTATATAGTAAAAGGGTAATATGCCTCCCATCACCGGGATCAGCGTGATAGGGGGGAGCTCCCCAACCCCCTGATCGCCCTGCGGCTCTGTGTGTGACAGGGTGTGGCGTCCCAACCCCCTGGTTGGCCCTGCTCTGTGTGTGACAGGGTGCGGCGCCCCAACCCCCGCCCATGGGCCCTGCTCTGTGTGTGACGGGGTAGAGCCATAACCTCCCCATCGGCCCTACCCTGAGTGTGACAGGGTGCGGCACCCCAACCCCCTGATCCGCCCTGCTCTGTGTGTGACAGGGGGCGGTGCCCCAACTCCCCTATCGGCCCTACTCTTGGAATGACAGGGGGGAGCTCCCCAACCCCCTGATCAGCCCTGCTCTGTGCGTGACAGGGGGGAGCTCCCCAACCCTCTGATCGACCCTGCTCTGTGCGTGACAGGGTACGGAGCCCCAAACCCCCTGATGGGCCCTGCTCTGTGGGTGACAGGGGGCAATGCCCCAACCCCCTGATTGCCCTTGCTCTGTGCGTGACAGGTGGTGGCACCGCAACCTCCCCATCAACCCTGCCTTGAATGTGACAGGGGGCGGTGCCCCAACCCCCCAATCAGCCCTACCTTGAGCATGACTGAGGGTGGCATCGCAACCTCCCGATCTGCCCTGCTCTGTGCATGACAGGGGCGGCGCCCCAACTCCCCAATCGGCCCTGCTCTGAGCCCGACCAGGGGCTGCACCTAGGGATTGGACCTGCCCTCTGCCACCCAGGAGCAGGCCTAAGCCAGCAGGTCGTTATCTCCCGAGGGGTCCCAGACTTTGAGAGGGCACAGGCCGGGCTGAGGGACCCCCTTCTCCCCCGAGTGCACAAATTTTTGTGCACCGGGTCTCTAGTAATGTATAAAATAATGTGTAAAACTGCCATACTTTCTTTTTAATTAAATCTTTATTATTCAGATTATTACATTTGTTCCTCTTCCCCCCCCACAACTCCCCTCCACCCAGTTCCCACCCCACCCTCCGTCCTTACTCCCCACCCACTGTCCTCATTCATAGGTGCGAGATTTTTGTCCAGTCTCTTTCTGCATCCCCCACACCCTTTCCCCCCACCCCAAGAATAGTCAGTCCATTCCCTTTCTATGCCCCTGATTCTATTATAATCACCAGTTCATTCTGTTCATCAGATTATTTATTCCCTTGATTCTTAGATTCACTTGTTGATAGATGTGTATTTGTTGTTCATAATTTGTATTTTACCTTTTTCTTCTTCTTCCTCTTCTTAAAGGATACCTTTTAGCATTTCATATAATACTGGTTTGGTGGTGATGAACTCCTTTAGCTTTTTCTTATCTGTGAAGCTCTTTATCTGACCTTCAATTCTGAATGATAGCTTTGCTAGATAAAGTAATCTAGGTTGTAGGTTCTTGGCATTCATCACTTTGAATATTTCTTGCCACTCCCTTCTGGCCTGCAAAGTTTCTGTTGAGAAATCAGCTGACAGTCATATGGGTACTCCCTTGTAGGTAACTGACTGTCTTTCTCTTGCTGCTTTTAAGATCCTCTCTTTGTCTTTTGCTCTTGGCATTTTAATTATGATGTGTCTTGGTGTGGTCCTCTTTGGATTCCTTTTGTTTGGGGTTCTCTGCACTTCCTGGAGTTGTAAGTCTATTTCTTTCACCAGGTAGGGGAAGTTTTCTGTCATTATTTCTTCAAATAGGTTTTCAATATCTTGCTCTCTCTCTTCTTCTGGCACCCCTATAATTCGGATGTTGGTATGCTTGAAGCTGTCCCAGAGGATCCTTACACTATCTTCGTATTTTTGGATTCTTTTTTCATTTTGCTTTTCCGGTTGGGTGTTTTTTGCTTCTTCGTATTTCAAATCATTGACTTGATTCTTGCGATCCTCTGGTCTGCTGTTGGGAGTCTGTTTAGTATTCTTTATTTCAGTCAGTGTATGCTTAATTTCTAGTTGGTCCTTTATCACAACACCGAGGTTCCCACTAGATTTCTTGAGGATCTCACTATATTTATCAATGGTCTCACCAGTCTTTTTGAGGGTCTTACTAAATTTATCAGCAGCTTCTAGACAGTTCTTGAAAAACCTTAAAAGTGTGGTTTTGAACTCTACATCCAGCAGTTTGCTTTCCTCCTTTTCTGTCATTTGTGTCTTGTTTCTTTGTCTCCGCATTTTTTATGCTTTCTTGGTGTACCCCCTTGTGGTCTTTGTGCGCAGTCTTGTTGTAGTTAAGCCTTGCTTGTTGTAGGTAACACTGGGGGGAGTGGGGGATTTGTCCTCCAGGCCAATTGGCTGTGAGAATCAGCTGTATATGCAGTGGGAGAACTTCTGTCCTGGATCTTTAGGGAGTTGCTAATCTAGCCTCTGCCTGAGGCTATCCAGCAAATGCCTCTGTGCAAGGCTTGGGCAGGGCGGGTCCCAGGGGATCAACAAGGCAGTGAAGCAAGCAGTTATGGCTGCTCTCAGTCCTGCCTTCAGAGGCTCTGCTTCTCAGTGTCCTAGCAATTGCTGCAAGTACCTCGGAGAGAAAGGTGCCCTCGAGTTCCGACCGATGCCAGACAGTCCTGCTTCTCCCGTTTGAGTCTGGGTCCCCAGAGACTCTCCCGGAACTGGAGCTCAGAGTCTGAGACTACCTCCCAATTGAAAACGATCACCGTACCCTCAGCCACCAGCCCTTTCCGCATGCACCTCCACAGCTTTGTATTTTACTTCAGCACTGCGCCTCCTCTGAGTCTCAGTATGCTTTTCTCTTTCCTTCTAGTTATAGAATTTCCACTCAGCCAGCCTTCCTGTGGTTCTGGGTGATGTCCATTCCGTCTTTTAGTTGTATTTTTGAAGTGGTTGTGCGAGGCAGCAAACTCCGGTGTTTACCTATACCACCATCTTGGTTTCTCTCCTCCATTGATTTTTTTCAAAACTGCCATTCTTGAGATAATTTTCTCAGTCTGTTGGGATTTTGCTTCTAGGCAATTGCTGTAAGTTTGGCTTAAATAAACTCATAAAAATTCTCTACAGATTTGAATGTTTCTTTGGTTGACAGAGGGGAACAGAGTGTGGGGACAGGAGCCAGGATGAAGAAGTCAAAACAATAGATGATTCTGTGGAGGGTGTGGAGACAACGCCCTGACGCAGTGCCCACACACACACCCCCTTCACACACAGTATAAAGGCCAGGAGGCCTCAGAAGGATGCACAGCTGCCCAGCCTGGTGACACAGAACCACCCTGCACAGACCATGGGAGGCTCCCACCTCAGCGCCTTTCACATCCTACAGGGTGAGAAATTGGGGGCCCCTATGGGAGGAGCAAGGGAACCCCTGGCAGCATCCCTTCCATGCCTCTGCTTCCTTGTCTGCCCACCCCCCACCGAGGACAAATAGGAGGCACCTCTGGAAGCTCTGGGCCTGACATGGAGGAATCCACATGGTTAGGCGGGAGCCGCAGCACATGGGAGAGCAGCTGGCAGTGCTCGGGAACCCCCACACCCAGCAGGAACACCCCGGGTGCTCTAAAGGTCTGTTCCCCACCCCAGAGGGATCTCCAAGCTCCTTCCAGATCCACTTTGGAAGCTGCTCCCTAAGAGGGGAAACTGAAGCAGGTGGAAGAGAGGGGGCGAATGAGTGCTCTGACCCCCTCAGGAAGTCACTCTTAACAGATGGCAGAGTGGGGGCTAGGGAGCTAAGGGGGGACCCTTCCATAGCAGGGTGACCCCCACACTTCTCCCATTGTGTGGCAGAGGATGCCCCAGAGACTCCCCATTTTTGCTCCCAGAGACCCAGCTGGGTCTCAGCTGTGCCTTGAAGGGCTTTGCTGCTGTGGGTTTAACTTGAGCTCTGCTGTGACTTCCCCCTTGCCTCCCTTCCTGCCCCACCCAGGGTGGCTCTAGCAGTGGTTCTCAATCTGTGGGTCCCGACCCCTTAACTACATCCTGCATATCAGATATTTACATTACAATTCATAACAGTAGCAAAATTACAGTTATGAAGTGGCAACGAAAATAATTTTATGGTTGGGGGTCAACACAACATGAGGAACTGCATTAAAGAGTCGCGGCATTAGGGAGGTTGAGAACCACTTTGCAAGGATTATCAGGTCATCAGGGCAGCTCATTGCCTGGGCAACCAGGCAACAAAGAGAGTTAAGAAATGACATATGGCTTCTCTAACCGGTTTGGCTCAGTGGATAGAGCATCGGCCTGCAGACTGAAAGGTCCCAGGTTCCATTGCGGTCAAGGGCATGTACCTTGGTTGCAGGCAAATCCCCAGTTGGGAGTGTGAGGAAGACAACTGATGGATGTTTATCTCTCAGCGATGTTTCTAACTCTCTAGCCCTCTCCCTTCCTCTCTGTAAAAAATCAATAAAATATATTTTAAAAAGAAAAAAAAGAAATGACATTTGGGGTGCCACTCAGAACTTCACCAGGCCACAGGGATGGGGCTGCCTATGCTGGCCCAGGGTGCCAGGCGTGAACTGTTTTTTATTTTGTTGTTGTTTGTTTGTTTGTTTTTATCAAGGGGAGGTGTAATTTACATAGCATTTAATTCGCCTGTTGCATGATTACAATTAGATGAGTTTTAGTGAATTTGCCAAGTCCGTGTGGAGCACAGCTGAAGGCAGCGATGTGTCAGGGGCCAAGTCACAGAGCCCCTGATCCTCACTTTCAACATCTGTGAAATGGGGCAGAGCAAGGCTGGTCTCCACTTTACAGGCTGGTTTTAAGGGTTGAATCCTGGTTCACAGTGAGAATTAAGTAACATTATTATTGTTGTTGTTGTTATTAATGTTACTATTATTATTATTATTTCACTGGTAGGTCTTGGGTATGGGCTGCAGGAGGGGGATCCTTAGCAGGAGGGATAAGGAGAGAATGACTGCCCCACCCCTGCCACAGGGGCCCCAGGCAGGAATCTGACTGCCCAGGGCTCAGCTAGGGGAATGAAAACCAGATGGGCCTGGGAGCAGCGACCAGCCACCCCTCTCCAGGCTCCTATTTGAGTGACATTCTGGGCCCCAGGTGGAGGTCTGGCCCAGGAGCCTCTGTGGTGGGGCAGGAAAGCCCAGCTCAGAACAAAGAACCCCCTCCCTGCAAACTCTGGAGAACTTGACCCTTCACTTCCATCTTCCCCAGCTCCCTCTTCACCAGTTTCTCCATAACCCTTTTTGGGGTTCTGAGCCTCAGTTTGTCCATCTGCAGAGTGGGCATAAACAGACCCTCTGTCTCATAGGGCAGTTGTGAGTATAAATGTTGCTACTGGGGCTTTGGGAGCGGGGGATGAATTGGCCCAGGTCATTCTGTGGTCTGTCCTACAAAGAGGAAGTGGGTTTCCACCAAAGGGAGAACTAACCAAACCCTGTGGCCAGAGAGGAGGAAGACAGGAGTTCTAGCCTGTTCACCGCATCTGTGAGGGCCTCGGGAGGGTGTGGGGGTCTTTTCCCTCTGCTGGCCTGAGGGTATCAAGTTTGAATATTGGGACTGAGTGCACAAGAGACCCTCCAGTCTGTACCCTCCACAGCTCCTCAAGTTGTGCTCACAATGACCTACCCCAAATTCCCCTGGGAGCCACTCTATGTGCTACTGTGAGCCCCTCCATGGATGACTAGGAGCCCCTCCATGGGGGTTGGGAGCCATGAGTTATCTCTTCATTTGACCAGGAAGTGACTCACTCCTGCCCTGTCTCCCTGGCCCCCATCCCTCCACCTGCTGCCCCCTATCTGGCCTCCCTGGATATCTGGGTCTGGGATGCCCCCACAGCATCTCTAGATCTGCAGAGATGGGATGGATCCCTCAAGCCCTCTCCATACCCCAGGTGCCCCCACTCACTACTGCCTTCCCTCCCTCCCTCCCTTTCCCTTCTCTGTTTCTCTATCTGGCTCTCCATCTCTCTATCTCTCCATATCTCTCTGGCATCTGTGTCTCTCTCTTTCTAGGAGTTCCCTATTTCTCTGTCCACCTCTCTAGATCACTGTCTTCTTAACTCTGCCTCTCTATTCCTCTCCTGTCTCTCTGTCTCTATGTCTATCTATGTCTTCTGTCTCTCTCTCATCCCTTCATTTTCCCTCATCTCCGTCTCCCTCTTTCTCCTCCAAGTCTCTAGTGCCTTCCTATCTTTCTGTCTCTCTCTCTCTGTTTCTCTGTCTCCTCTTTATTTTCTCTCCATCTCTGTCTCCTTGTCTGTCCCTCTGATGAACAAGTCCTCCTCTCTAGACCCCCTGCTGACTTAAGGAGAACCCCCAGGACATGCCCTGGGATGGGGTGCCCTGAGCAGCAGGAAGAGCAGCATTGGGGGTCCCGTGCAGCACCACCCATAACATGAGCCCCCAGCATCTTCCTGTGTGCAGGGAGCCAGGGTGTGAAATGTCACCACTGGGTCCCAAGCTGGTCGTTGTGGTGGACAGATGCGGGTGCAGTGTGCTTGCACCTGTGTCCCTGAGGAAGGGTGTGGGCCGGAGCACCTTAGATTTGGGAGTTCTGAGAGGACACCTAACCTAACCCCTTCATTTTTACATAAAGAAATGATGGCAGTAAGCACTTTGACACACCAGGCAGTACTTGTCTGCTTAACTCTCACACTCTAGGAAATGAGACTCCTCTTCATCCCCATTCTACAGAAGGGGAAACTGAGGAACTGAGGCACCTAAGCAAGGTCTGGGATTAGAACCAAGGCCAATTGGCTCCAGTATGTTTCCTTAACTGCTGCTCACAGGTCAACAGAAGCCAAGACCCCTGCTAGGCTCGGGCCCCTCCCCATCCTTCAGTTCCTGAAAGCCACCTTCAGGCAATGGGTGCAGACCCTCTGGCCAGGGCATTGGAGGCCAGGCAGGTGCCAACTGCCCACTCTCTCCTTGAGTAATGGACAGAGCCTGAGCCTGGGAGGGGTGAGCTGTCCCTTCCCTCAGATGTGTTACCCTCAGGCCGCCCTTCCCTGTTCTGTGTCCTCTTGACCCTCCATCTCTCTGTTCCAGCGCTGTGTGTCTGGCTGATTCTGTTGGAAGATGGACCCCAGAACACCAGGGGTGAGTCTTCTGGGAGTAACTCAGTCCCCAGCCAGAGTCCCAACCCCCATCTGCACCTCTCATCCCAGCCATAGAAAGGCCTGTTGCAGAAGGAAGCTCAGGGTTGCCCTTCCCAACACCTCTCCCCAGCCTCTGGCTCAGCCCTCATCTTCTCATCATGGTCTCCGTCCCACAGCCTCTGCCTGTCCCCAGCAGTGCCCTCCAGACTCCTCATGTGTCAGTGGCACTGCCTGTCACTGTGATCCAGGATTCCAAACTCCATTTGGAAAGAACAAAGTCAACCACGGGGAGACTTGTGAAGGTACAGAGGCTTGGGGTGGTGGAGGGCTACATGGAGACGGGATGGTGGTTGGTGGCCTCAGCCTTTGTTCTCAGACCATCATGAAGGACAGAGAAAAGAGAAAGAAAAAGATATGAAGGTGGAAAATGAGAAGTGAATAAACATGGCTTCGTACAGAGGGAGGAGCTGGGTTTCCAGGACCCTGGAACTGTTATATCACTAATCAGCGAGCTGGACAAGACGCCTTAATGAGCCAATTAGTTAGGAATCATCTTTATTGTGTGCAGGTTCGGAGCAGATTACCTTTATCAAATTCTGAACACCCAAGAAAGGAAGCATTCTCTTTTTATATATTCTCAGGTCCTTGTGTAAGTTATTTTTACAGACAGCTTGTGACCTTGAGTATATCTCATATCTAGCAAACACCTGTCATATCTATACAGACACTTGTAATCCTGGGTACATATCTATACCATACTTGGCATCAGTATCAGCGTATCAGTCCCTTATATTAGATTGCTAACTTATAAGGTTAGACAATTAAGTTTATCTTTTCTATTATTCAAACTAAAATAGTTATTTTTACAGAATAAGAGACCATCTAAAAATAACATAGCTGACTTACAGAGTAAGGGACTATCTAAAAATAGCAGAAAATTTCAAACAGCAGTTTTTCCAAAGGAAGGATCATTACTATGCTTCAGAACCTATGCCTCAGTTTACCCTTCCAGGACTGGGGAGGGGGATGTTGAGCTTCAACCCACCCACCACTTTAGCACCTCCTCCCATATCCAAATCCAGGTGACAGACAAAAAGCTGAGCAGGGCAGAGCTGATTTAATGGGTTTCAGGAAGGGCTTGCTCCAGCCACATCAGGGCTGCCTGAGAGTCTGAATATTTCCTAAAAGACACTGATTGAGCATCAGGCTCCATGCTAGGTATGGAACCAGGCTCTCTGCCCTGAGGGCACACATGGCTTTGGGAGGTGACCCTTTACCCCGTTTTATTCCAGACATTGATGAATGTAAACAACGGGTGATTGTGACCTGCGGAAAAGACGCACTCTGCTATAACACGAAGGGGAGCTACTACTGCACATGCAGACTAGGATACAGGCCTGGTTTTGGGGCAAGGAAGTTTAATAATGCAAGTGAGAACACATGTCAAGGTAAGAATGTCCTACATCTTCCATCTCCCCGTCTATGAGGTTTGGAGTCACCAGAGCCATTCCTGCAGTATACAGGGTGCCAGGCCCTGGATATAGGTGCAGCACCATGTCTGAGTGGGACAAGTGTGCCTGTGCCTATCCCACTAAAACAGAGAGGTGGGGTGGCCTTTGAGCCAGGATCCAGGTCCTGGTTTTGCACTTTGACAGCTGGGTATGCAACACCAGCCAGGACACTTATTCAGAAACTAGAGGCCCAGTGCATGAATTTGTGCACCAGTGGGGTAGCTCGGCCTAGCCTGTGGGATCGTGCCAAAACCAGCTCTCCAATATCTTTGATCGGTACCAGATTATGAGAGGGTGCAGGCCAGACCGAGGGACCCCACCAGTGCACTATCGGGGTCGGGGAGGACACAGGATGTTGGCTAGCTGGGAAGGGAACAAGGGAGGGCTCCAGGGCATGTCGAGCCCATCTTGCTCAGTCCCTATCGGCCGAACCACAAGAGCAAGCTAACCTACCAGTCTGAGCATCTGCCCCCTGGTGGTCAGTGCACATCATTGCAAGCGGTTGAGGGGCCTTAGCATATCATTAGCATATTATGCTTTGATTGGTTGAACAGCCTACTGGTCGATCGGACACTTAGCATATTAGGCTTTTATTATATAGAATTACTGGTAATGGCCAGATGTGATAATATTACTGTGATTGTGTGTGTGTGTGTGTGTGTGTGTGTGTGTGTGTGTGTGTGTGTTTTAAAAGAGCATCTAACTTTTACAGATAAAACCAAAAGTAGCTATGCCTTTTGTTAACTGTATTACCTTGGAAATGTTCTTTACTGCTCTGTGCCTCAGTTTACCCACCTGTAAAATGGAGTGACAATGGTGCTTACCTCCCATAAATGCTGGGAAAGTATATGTGATCATAGAGCACAACATAGTGGTTTGTAGACTATACTCATTCTTTCTCTTTACTTTTTATCTTTATTGCTGAAAGTATTAACATAAGTCATATTTTTTCCTCATTAATCTCTACCAGCCCGCCCCCACCTTGCCCCCTCAGGTTCTCACCACCTCATGGTCTGTGTCCACGGGTTATGCATAAGTTCATTGGTTCATCTCTTCCCATCCACCCTCCCCTGCTTTCCTTCTAAGGTTCAACAGTCCATTCCATGCTTCTATGTCTCTGGGTCTATTTTTATTCATTAGCTTTTTTACTTTTCTTTCTCTGACTGGCTTATTTCCCTTAGCATAATACTCCTCAGGTCAATCCATGCTGCTGCAAATGGTAACAGTTCTTTTTTTCATACAGCCATGTAGCATTCCATTGTGTAAATCAAGCATGTCAAACTCAAAGGCTAACAGGGTCCAAATAAACGAGACAATGCAGCCTGCAGGCCACAAATTGGACAAGATTGGTGTTAATGTACCAAAGTTTTTTTATCCACTCATCTGTTGATGGGCACTTAAGCTGTTTCACATTTTAATTATGGTAAATTGCACTGCTATGAACATAGGAGTGCATATATTCTTTCTGATGTGTGTTTTGATTTTCTTAGTGTATTTTCCTAGAAGTAGGATCACTGGGTCAAATGGGAGTTCCATTTTTAATTTTTGAGGAAGCTCCATGCTGTTTTCCACAATGGCTGCAGCAGTCTGCATTCCCCTGAGCAGTGTACCGGGGCTCCCTTTTTTCCTCATCCTCACCAACACTTGGCATTTCTTGATTTGTTGATAATAGCCATTCTGCCAGGTGTGAGATGATATCTCATTGTCATTTTGATTAGCATCTCTCTGATGATTAGTGATTTTAAGAACTTTTTCATATGTCCTTTGGATTTCTTATGTCCACTTTGGAGAAGTATCTATTTAGGTCCTTTGCCCAATTTAATTGAACTGTTTATCTTCCTTTTGTTAAGTTGCATGAGTTCTCTATATATTTTGGATATTAACATCTTATCAGATGTGTCATTGGCAAATGTGTTCTCCCATGCAGGCTCTCTTGTTTTGTTGATGGTTTCTTTTGCTCTGCAGAAGCTTTGTATTTTGATATAGTCCCATTTGTTTATTTTCTCCTTAGTCTCCATTGTCCTAGAAGATGTATTGGCAAACATATTGCTACAAGAGATATCTGAGATTTGGGTGCCTATAGTTTCTTCTAGGATTTTTATGGTTTTACATCTTGCATTTAAGTATTTTACCATTTTGAGTTTATTCTTGTGTATGGTGTAAGTTGTTGGTCTAGTTTCTTTTATTGCAAGTACCTGTTCAATTTTCCCAACACCATTTTTTGAATTTGATTTGATATATTTTTATTGATTTCAGAGAGGAAGAGGTAGAGAGAGAGACATCCATGATGAGAGAGAGTCATAGATTGGCTGCTTCCTTCAAGTCCCCCACTGGGGATTGAGCCCACAACCCAGGCATGTGCCCTTGATCAGAATCGAACCTTGGACTTTTCAGTTTGCAGGCCAATGTTCTATCCACTGAGCCAAACTGGTTAGGGCCCAACACTATTTATGAAAGAGACAGTCTTTCCTCCATTGTATTTTCTTACCTCCTCTGTCAAATATTAATTGAGCATAATGGCTTGCGTTGACTTCTAGGTTCTCTGTTCTGTTCCATTGATCTATATGCCTGTTCTTGTGCCAGGAACAGGCTGTTTTGAGAACAGCAGCTTTGTACTATAACCTGATATCTGGTCTTGTGATCCCTCCAATGTTGCTCTTCTTTCTCAATATTGCTGCAGCTATATGGGGTATTTTTTGGTTTCATATAAATTTTTGGAGTGTTTGTCCTAGGTCTGTGAAATATGCTGTTGGTATTTTAATACACATTGCATTAAATATATAGACTGCCTTGGTTAGCATGGACATTTTTATGATGGTTATTCTACCAATCCATGAGCATGGTATATTCTTCCAGTTGTTTATATCTTTCTCTAGCTCTTTTCTCAACATCCTGTACTTTTCTGAGTACAGGTCTTTTACCTCCTTGGTTAAGTTTATTTCTAAGTATTTTAATGCTTTTGTTGCAGTGGTAAATGGGTTTATTTTTTTTAGTTTCTCTTTATGAGAGTTCATTATTGGTGACTAAAAATGCCATGGATTTTTGGGTGTTAATTTAGTATCCTGCTACTTTTCCGAATTCATTTATTAAATCTAGTAGTATTTTGGTGGAGGCTTTATGGTTTTCTATGTACAGTATCATGTCATCTGTGAATAATCAGAGTTTTACTACCTCCTTTCCAATTTGGATGCCTTTTATTTCTTCTTGTTGTCTAATCACTATGGCTAGGACTTCCACTATTACGTTGATCAACAGTGGTGAAAGCAGATATCCCCGTCTTGTTCCTATTCTTAGGAGAAATGTTTTTAGTTTTTGCCCATTGAATATGATATTGGCTGTAAGTTTGTCATACATGTGTTTTATTATCTTGAGGTATGATCCCCCTATTCCCATATTGCTGAAAGTTTTTATCAAAAAAGGGTGTTGTATTTTGTCAAATGCTTTTTCTGCACCAATTGATATGAACATCTGATTTTTGTCTTACAATCTGTTTATGTGCTGTATCACATTTATATATTTGTGAATATTGTACCAGCCTTGCATTACTGGAATAAATCCCACTGGGTCATTGTGTATGATCTTTTTAATGTATTGCTGGATCTGATTTGCAAAAATTTTGTTGAGGATTTTAGCCTCTATGTTCATCAATGATATTGGCCTGTAATTCTCTTTCTTTGCAGTGTCTTTATCTGGTTTTGGAATTAGGATAATGCTAGCCTCATAGAAAGAACTCGGAAGTGTTCCTTCCTCTTGGATTGTTTGAAATAATTTGAGGAGGATAGATGTTATTTTTGTTTTGATAAATAACCAAATAAATATTTGGTAAAACTCCCCTATGAAACTGTCTGGACTGGTGCTTTTGTTTGCTGGAAGTTTGTTGTTTTTTTGTTTTTGTTTTTTACTTCAGTTTCATAGGAGGTATCCACCTATTAAGGTTTTCTGATTCTTCTTGATTGAGTTTTGGAAGGTTGTATTTTTCTAGGAATATGTCCATTTCTTCTAGGTTGTCTAGTTTGTTGGAATAACGCTGTTCATAGTATTTCTTTTTATGATCCTTTGTATTTCTGTGGGGTCAGTTGTTACTTCACCTCTTTTCTTTCTGATTTTCAGTCCTCTTTGTTTCCTAGTGAGTCTGGCTGAAGTTCATTAATCTTGTTTATTCTTTCAAAGAACCACCTCTTGGTTTTATTGATCTTTTGTATTGTTTGTTTGTTTGTTTTGGTTTTTGTGGTTTGTTTGTTTTTTGACTCTGTGTCATATATTTCCTACTTTCTACTTACTCTCAACTTTTCTTGATGTTTTCTTTCTAATTCTTTAAGTTGTAGCGTTAGATAACTTATGAGCTTTTCTTGTTTTTTGAGATAGGCCTATAGTGCTATGAATTTTCCACTTGAGATTGCTTTCACTGTGCCCCATAGATTTTGGATTTTTGTGTATTCATTTTCATTTGTTTCCAGGATGTTTTTTATTTCTTCTTTGGTAACCCACTCATTGTTTAATAACATTCTATGTAGCCTGCATATGTTTTATTGTTTTTGGGTGCTTTTATTAGAAATTAGATTTCTAATTTCATGTCATTGTGGTCTGAGAAGATACTTGATATGATTTCAATCTTCTTGAATTTGTAGAGACTTAGCATGTGTCCTAACATGTGTTCTGTCTTTGAAAATGCCCCTTGTGCACTTGGGAAGAATGTATATGCTGTAGCTTTGGGGTGGAATATTCTGAAGATGTCAATTAGTTTCATCTGCTCAAGTGTGTAACTTAGGATTGTTGTTTCATTGTTGATTTTTTTGTCTAGAAGGTTTATCAAGTTTTGTCAGTTGGATATTAAAGTTCCCTATTATGATTGTATTGCTGTGATATCTCCCTTGGTATTCTCCAGAAGTACTTTTTATATATTTGTATGCTCATGTTTGGGTATATATATCTTTACCAGAATTATATCCTGTTGTTGTATTGATCCTTTTAGCATTTTGAGGTGGCTTTCCTTATCTCCTGTGATGGCCTTCACTTTGAGGTCTCTTTTGTCAGATATAAGTATAGCTACCACTGAGTTTTTAAAATTTCCATTTGCCTGAAAAATACTTTTCTATCCCTTCACTTTTAGATTTCATGAGTCCTTTATTCTGAGGTGGATCTCTTGTAAACAGCATATATATAGGTCAGGTTTTCTTATCCATTCACCTACCCTTTGCCTTCTGATTGGAACATTTAATCCATTTATGTTTAAGGTTATTATTGATAGGTACTCATTTGTTGCCATTTTATTCTTTATGCCTGTGTTCCTCCCTCCCTTTAGATTTCTTCTTTTTACAACAGTCCCTTTAGCATTTCTTTCATTACTGGTTTGGTGGAAATAAACTCTTTCAGCCTTTATTTTCTGAAAGTTCCTGACTTCACCTTCAATTTTGAATCATAGCCTTGCTAGATAGAGTATTCTTGGATTCAGTACCTTGATTTTCATCACTTTGTATATACTTCATGCCATTACCTTCTGGCCTGATGTGTTTCTTTTGAGAAATCCATTGATAGTCTAATGCAGCTGTGGGCAAACTACAGCCCGCTGGCCGGATCCGGCCTGTTCGGCTGTTCTGTCAGGCCCGCGGAGCCGAAAGAGTGGAGGGTTCTCTTGCTCCCCCTCCGCTCCTTCACCAGCAGCAGTGTTATCATGTATTTGTTCACACAATCACTCCATCCATGTTTTTGTTCCGGCCCTCCGGTCCAGTTTAAGAATCCATTGTGGCCCTCGAGTCAAAAAGTTTGCCCACTCCTGGTCTAATGGGAGATTCTGTCTCTCTCTTGCAGTCTTTAAGATTCTTTTTCTGTCTTTTATATTTACCCATTTAATTATGGTGTATCTTGGTGTGGGTCCTTTTGGGTCCATCTTGATAGGGACTCTCTGTGCTTCATGGACTTGTGTGACTTTTTTCTTCCCCAAGTAAGAGATCATTTCTGTCATTATTTCTTTTAACAGGTTTTATATTCTATGCTCAGCTTTCTCTCCTTCTGACGCCCCTATTATGCAGATATTGTTTTGTTTCATGTTGTCCCTAAGCTGGCCTAAAGTTTTCTGCTTTTTAGTGTTTGTTTTTTCCAGTTGTTGCTCTGTTTGGGTATTTTTTTCTACCTTGTCTTCTACCTCACTGATTCCATCCACAGCTTCTTCTAGTTTAGTGTTGAAACCATCCAGGGTGTTCTTTATTGCAGCTATGCCATTCTTCATTTCCTCTTGATTGTTATTCAAGTTTATGTACTTCTTATTCAGCTCATTATATTTCTCATTGAGTTTCTGTAATTCTCATTCAGATGTTTGAGCATCCTTATAACCATTACTTTGAATTCTTTATCTGACAAATTACTTTCCTCCATTTCATTTAGTTCCTTTTCTGGTGATTCCTCCTTTTATTTCATTTGTGGATTGTTTCTTTGCCTCCCCATGTTTGCTGTTCCTTTATTTGTTTCTGTGTATTAAGTCAAATTGCTATAACAACTAGATTATTTGAGTTGGTCTTATGTAATAGGTCTTCTATGGTACCCAGTAGTGCAGTTTCTCAGATCTCCTGGGCTGGGTATTCTAGGAAGACACCCTACTTTAGTCATTTGGATTCTCCTGTTTTTGTTGGGTCTTGAGTGTTATTGTCCCATTTGTGGATGGAGTCTCATTTCAGGGTGTCTGATTATGTGACTCACCTCTGACCCTGTTGTGCCAGCTTTTGTGGAGGTGCTGATTGAACAGCACAGAATACAAAAAAATAAAAATGAAGCAACAGAACAAGAATGTACACAAGACCCTCATAGCCAAGACAAAAGTGACCACCAGAGAAAAGAGAATTAGGAAAGAAAAAACAGAGCAAGAATGATAGAAAGAAAAGGAAAGAAAAAATATGGGAAGAAAACACAACACAAAAAAAAAAATAAAAAGCACAAACCAAAAACACCAAATAATAGGGGGAAGAATCTGTAAATACAGGACTTAAATAAAGAAAATAAGAATAAAGAATTAGAGGAATAGGATAAGGAGCATGGTTTAGAATTAATGAGGGTGAAAAGAAATGAGAAGATAAGAAAAAAAATTGAAAAGAAGAAGAGAGCAGATAGACCTAAATTAAGGAAGTGAAATAAGAAAATAGGAGAAAAAGAGGAGAAAGAGAAGAGAGAATAAAGTTGACTAGTCCAAAAAGAGAGAAAAGAATATTGAATAGGAACACGGAAGAGGAAAAATAGATATATGAACAAAACAACAGAAACTAGAGTAATTACAAATCAGATGTGGGTGAATGCACCTCCGGGCAGAACTCCTGCCATAAATCCACCCAATGCCACAACACCGAGGGCAGCTATGAGTGCCGCTGCAGGCCTGGCTGGAAGCCTATTCCTAGGTCCCCCAATGGCCCAAACAACACCGTTTGTGAAGGTTTGGAGTTCAGATCCCATAAGTATACATCTTCTTTACTTGGCTGAGCCATCTGAAAGGAAGTTGCCATAAGGGTTTTGGCAGAGAATGGGGCAGCATTATCAGCAATAGTGCATGCCCAGTGCAGGCAGTGAAGAGAGGGTGAACTGAGCCGGGCAGGGCTGAGTTTCAGATTCTGTTCTAATAAGGGCAGAAGTACAGCTCTGGGCGCAGCGATGCCACAGCCCACAGTCTCAACGTATGGGAGCTGTCAGTGTGGCAGCCACCCTGGTTAGAAGTCCATCGCAGGTCTTCCCCTAGTCCATCGTGACCTACAGTGTGGGACATATCTTTGTGATGACACTTGCACACACTGTCCTTTCCTCGTCCACCTTGCAGGGGCCCTCTGAGCTTAATGTGCTTTTAAGGTAGAAAATGTCACCACAAATTTGTATATGTTGGGCTAGGTGGCTTTTAGGCAGGGTTTAGTGGGGTCTCCAGAGTGTAATTTGAGAGAAAGGGCAGGAGCTTTGGGGTCACGGAGTGGAGGGAAGCCTGACACTATCTCTGCTTTGTCCTCAGAGGTGGATGAATGTATCTCGGGACAAAACTCCTGCCACAAATCCACCCAATGCCACAACACCGAGGGCAGCTATGAGTGCCGCTGCCGCCCTGGCTGGAAGCCGATTCCTGGGTCCCCCAATGGCCCACACAACACCGCCTGTGAAGGTTCGAAGTTCAGATCCCATAAATGGACCACATCTTCTTTATGTTTCTGAGCCAATTGAAAGGAAGCTGCCATAAGGAGCTTTGGTCGAGACAGGCAGCACTGTCAGCAATGGTGTGTGCCCAGTGGGGCAGTGAGGAGAGGGCACCAGGGCCAGGCAGGGCTGAGCTTCAGATTCTGTTCTATTAAGGGCAGGAGTGCAGCTCTGGGCCCAGCGGTGCCACAACCCACAGCCCACAGCCTCAGCACATGGGGAGCTATCAATGTGGCAGCCTCCCTGATTGGAAATCTATCACAGGTCCTCCCCCAGTACATCCTGCCCCACAGTTAGGGGACACAGCTTTGCGATGACACTGGCACACACACACATAGCCCTGCCCTGTCCATCTTTCAGGGGTGCTATGAGCTTAATGTCCTTTTAAGGTTGGAAAATGTCACCAGAACTTTGAATATGTCAGGCTAGGCGGCTATCAGGCACGGTTTAGTGGAGTGTCCAAAGTGTACTCTAAGAGAAGGGGCAGGAGGGCTTATGTGCAGGGAATGCAGGGAGGGCCTGACACTCTCTCTGGTTTGTCCTCAGATGTGGATGAATGTACCTCAGGACAAAACTCCTGCCACAAATCCGCCCAATGCCACAACACCGAGGGCAGCTATGAGTGCCGCTGCCGCCCTGGCTGGAAGCCAGTTCCTGGGTCCCCCCATGGCCCAAACAACACCGTCTGTGAAGGTTCGGAGTTCAGATCCCATAAACGAACCACATATTCTTTACTTTGCTGAGCCAACTGAAAGGCAGCTGCCATAAGGGGCTTTGGCAGAGAAAGGACAGCACTTCCAGCAATAGTGTGTGCCCAGTGAAGACAGTGAGAATAGGGGGACCTGGCCAGGCAGGGCTGAGCTCCGATTCTGCTCTAATAAGAGCAGAAATACAGCTCTGGACACAGTGCTGCCAGAGCCCACAGCCCACAGCCTCAGTGCATGGGAGTAATCAGTGTGGCAGCCATCACAGGTTAGAAGTCCATTACAGGACCTCCCACAATCCATTCTGCCCCACAGAGTGGGTCACATCTTTGGGATGAAATTTGCACACACACAGTCCTGCCTCATCCACCATGCAGGGGCGCTTTGAGCTTAATGTGTTTTACGGTAGAAAACGTCATCACAAATTAGTATATGTCGGGTTAGGTGGCTTTCAGGCACGGTTTAGTGGGGTGTCCAGAGTGTAATTCGAGAGAACTGGCAGAAGCTATGCATGGAGGGAATGCAGGTGGGCCTGACACTCTCTCTGGTTTGTCCTCAGATGTGGATGAATGTACCTCGGGGCAACACTCCTGCCGCCAATTAGCCATATGCCACAACACCGAGGGCAGCCATGAGTGCCTCTGCCCCCCTGGCTGGAATCCGACTCCTAAATCCTCCCATGGCAAACAATACATAGTCTGTGAAGGTTCGGAGTTCAGATCCCATTAATGAACCACATCTTCTTTACTTGGCTGAGTCTTCTTAAAGGCAGCTGCCATAAGGAGCTTTGGCAGGGAAGGGGCAGCACCATCAGCAATGGGGTGTGCCCAGTACAGGCAGTGAGGAGAAAGCACCTGGGCCAGGCAGGGCTGAGCTTCAGATTCTGTTCTAATAAGGGCATGAGTGTCACTCTGGGCACAACGGTGCCACAGCCCACAGCCTCAGCACATTGCAGCTATCAGTGTGTCAGCCTCCCTGGTTAGAAGAACATCACAGGCCCTCCCACAGTCCACCCTGCCCCACAGGTTGGTGTCCAGCTTTGGGATGACACTGGCACACACACACACACACACACACACACACACACACACACACAACACAGTCCTGCCCTGTCCACCTTGCAGGGGTGCTCTGAGTTTATGCTGCTTTTACAGTTGAAAATGTCACCACAAGTTTGTATACTATAGGACTAGTTGCTGTTAAGCAGGGTGTACCAGGGGTGTCCTCGGTGTACTTTGAGAGAAGCAGCAAGAAGGTTGTGGGCAGAGTGGAGGGAGGCCTGACACTATCTCTGATTTGTCCTCAGATGTGGATGAATGCACCTCCGGGCAAAACTCCTGCCACAAATCCACCCAATGCCACAACACCGAGGGCAGCTATGGGTGCCGCTGCCGCCCTGGATGGAAGCCGATTCCTGGGTCCCCCAATGGCCCTAACAACACAGTTTGTGAAGGTTCAGAGTTCAGATCCCATAAATGTCCATCTTCTTTACATGGCTAAGTCTTCTTAAAGGCAGCTGCCATAACATGCTTTGGAAGGGAAGGGGCAGCACCGTCAGCAATGGTGTGTGCCCAGTGCAGGCAGTGAGGAGAGGGCACCTGGGCCAGGCAGGGCTGAGCTTCAGATTCTGTTCTAATCAGGGCATGAGTGTGGCAACCTTCCTTGTTAGAAGTCCATCACAGGCCCTCCCATAGACTATCCTGCCCCATAGTAGGGGTCAAGGGTTTGGGATGACATTCAGCCCTGCCCTGTCAACCTTACAGAGGTGCTCTGAACTTATGGAGCTTTTACAGTGGAATGTGTATCCACGACTTTGGGTATGTCGGGCTAGGTGGCTTTTAGGTAGGGATTAGCATTGTGTCCTGGGTGTAATTTGAAAGAATGTGCCAGAGCTTTGAGATCAGGGAGTGGAGAGAGGGCCTGACACTCTCTCTGGTTTGTCCTCAGATGTGGATGAATGTACCTCGGGGCAAAACTCCTGCCACAAATTCACCCAATGCCACAACACCGAGGGCAGCTATGAGTGCCGCTGCCGCCCTGGCTGGAAGCCAATTCCTGGGTCCCCCAATGGTCCAAACAACACCGTCTGTGAAGGTTCGGAGTTCAAATCCCATAAACATACCTTGTCTTATTTATTTTCTCAGGCATCTTAAAGTACGCTGCCAAAAGGCGCTTTGGCAGTGAAGGGGCGCACTTTCAGCAATAGTGTGTGCCCAGTGCAGGCAGTGAGGAGAGGGGACCTGGGCTGAGCGGGCTGAACTTCAGATTCTGTTCCACTATGAGCAGGAGTGCAGCTCTGGATGAAGTGGTGCCAAGCCAACAGCCCACAGCCCACCACCTCAGCACGTGGGAGCTATCAGTGTGGCAGCCTCCCCGGTTAAAAGGCCAACACAGGTCTTCCCACACTGCATCCTGCCTTACAGTAGGGGGAACCAGCTCTGGGATGACACTTACACACACACACACATAGTCCTGCCCTGTCCGCCTTGCAGGGGCGCTCTGAGCGTATGGTGCTTTTACAGTGGAAAACGTCACCACAAGTTTGTATATGTTGGGCTAGGTGGGCTTTACGAAAGGCTTAATGGGGTGTCCAGAGTGTAATGTCAGAAAATGGGCAGGAGCTTTGCCTGCAGCGAGTTGAGATATCACCTGACACTTTCTGTGGTTTGTCCTCAGATGTGGATGAATGTACCTCCGGGCAGAACTCCTGCCACAAATCCACCCGATGCCACAACACCGAGGGGAGCTATGAGTGCCGTTGCAGCCCTGGCTGGAAGCCGGTTCCTGGGTCCCCCAGTGGTCCACACAACACTGTCTGTGAAGGTTCGGAGTTCAGATCCCATAAATGGACCACATCTTCTTTATGTTGCTGAGCCATCTGAAAGGAAGCTGCCATAACGGGCTTTGGGCGAGACAGGCAGCACTGTCAGCAATGGTGTGTGCCCAGTGCAGCAGTGAGGAGAGGGCACCAGGGTCAGGCAGGGCTGAGCTTCAGATTCTGTTCTAATAAGGGCAGGAGTGCAGCTCTGGGCCCAGCGGTGCCACAGCCCACAGCCCACAGCCCACAGCCTCAGCACATGGGGAGCTATCAGTGTGGCAGCCTCCCTGATTGGAAATCTATCACAGGTCCTCCCCCAGTCCATCCTGCCCCACAATTAGGGGACACAGCTTTGCGATGACACGCACACACACACATAGCCCTGCCCTGTCCAACTTGCAGGGGTGCTATGAGCTTAATGTCCTTTTAAGGTTGGAAAATGTCACCACAACTTTGAATATGTCAGGCTAGGCGGCTATCAGGCACGGTTTAGTGGAGTGTCCAAAGTGTACTCTAAGAGAAGGGGCAGGAGGGCTTATGTGCAGGGAATGCAGGGAGGGCCTAACACTCTCTCTGGTTTGTCCTCAGATGTGGATGAATGTACCTCGGGACAAAACTCCTGCCACAAATCCACCCAATGCCACAACACCGAGGGCAGCTATGAGTGCCGCTGCCGCCCTGGCTGGAAGCCGGTTCCTGGGTTCCCCAATGGTCCAAACAACACCGTCTGTGAAGGTTCGGAGTTCAGATCCCATAAAAGAACCACATCTTCTTTACTTGGCTGAGCCATCTGAAAGGAAGCTGCCATAAGGAGCTTTGGCAGAAAAGGGACAGCACTTTCAGCAACAGTGTGTGCCCAGTGCAGGCAGTGAGGAGAGGGGCCTGGGCTGAGCGGGCTGAGCTTCAGATTTTGTTCCAATAAGGGCAGGAGTGCAGCTCTGGATGAAGTGGTGTCACAGCCCACAACCCACCACCTCAGCACATGAAGCTATCAGTGTGGCAGCCTCCCCGGTTAGAAGTCCAACACAGGTCCTCCCACACTGCATCCTGCCTTACAAGTGGGGGAACCAGCTTTGGGATGACACTTACACACACACACACAGTCCTGCCCTGTCCGCCTTGCAGGGGCGCTCTGAGCTTATGGTGCTTTTACAGTGGAACACGTCACCACAAGTTTGTATATGTTGGGCTAGGTGGGCTTTAGGCAAGGTTTAGTGGGGTGTCCAGAGTGTAATGTCAGAAAATGGGCAGGAGCTTTGCATGCAGCGAGTTGAGATATTGCCTGACACTTTCTGTGGTTTGTCCTCAGATGTGGATGAATGCACCTCCGGGCAAAACTCCTGCCACAAATCCACACAATGCCACAACACTGAGAGCAGCTATGAGTGCCGCTGCCGCCATGGCTGGAAGCCAATTCCTGGGTCCCCCAATGGTCCACACAACACCGTCTGTGAAGGTTTGGAGTTCAGATCCCATAAATGTACCACACCTTCTTTATGTTGCTGGGCCACCTTAAAGGCAGCTGCTTTGGCAGAGACGGGGCAGCACTTTCAGCAATGGTGTGTGCCCAGTGCAGGCAGTGAGGAGAGGGCACCGGGGCCAGGCAGGGATGAGCCTCTGAATCTGTTCTAATAAGGGCATGAGTGCAGTTCTGTACCAGTGGTAACACAGCCCACAGCCCACAGCCTCAGTACGTGGGAGCTATCAGTATGGTATCCTTCCTTGTTAGATGTCCATCACAGGTCCGGTCACAGTCCATCCTAGCGCACAGGTGAATAGTTTTTGAAAGGTTGGGGATTGGGCCAGGTCACACAGAACAGACTCAAGGTTTAGTGTAATCAAAATAATATTTATTCATGGCACCTGGGTGCAGGTGGACTGATCTTGAGGAAGAGTCAGTGCTGCATGGAAAGGGGGCAGGCTTTTTATGCAGGTGGGGAGAGCTGCAGGCCTTGGTGGACACTCATGTCTATACGGCACTACAGGCGGCTTCTGTTTACACAATATCGGGGATGGGCCATGGGCAGCTTCTGCTGATGCATATGTGGAGCGTGCTGCCAGTGGTTGTTTTATGGCCTTGCTCTTTGCCTTTTTGCCAGACGTCCTTCCTCCTAGGGGCTGTGCCAAGGGTTTTGATCTCGGAAGTTTCTGTAATATATTCATTCAAAGGGGGAATGTTTCTGCAATGTGTGGGCTTGCCGAATGAGTTTTCCTTTGACATTTGTTCGGTTTTGTAAGGCTCAAGCCTTGTGCTCTCCAGTTAGCTGTTTCAGCTTTGGCATGTCACTTGCACACACACAGTCCTGTCCTGTCCCTCTTGCAGGGGCACTCTGAGTTTATGGTGCTTTTACAGTGGAAAATAGCACCACTATTATCTATCCTGTTGGGCTAGGTGGCTGGTGAGCGGGGCGTAGTGGGGTGTCCTCGGTGTGAACTGCTAAGGGATTTGAGAGAAGGAGCAGGAAGGATGTGAGCAAGGATTGGAGGGAGGGCCTCACATTCTCTCTGGCTTTGTCCTCAGATGTGGATGAATGTACCTCGGGGAAAAACTCCTGCCACAAATCCACCCAATGCCACAACACCAAGGGCAGCCATGAGTGCCGCTGCAGGTCTGGCTGGAAGCCGATTCCTGGGTCCCCCAATGGCCCAAACAACACCATCTGTGAAGAAGGTTTGGAGTTCAGATCTCACATTCCCAAAGACCCACAACTCAAGCTGTCTGATCACATATTCACCAGCAGCCACAGGAACTCAGCACAATGAATGCTGGGGGGGTTCCCTGCTGTGCCAGGCTTCCATTCTTTGAGACTAAATGGGAAAAGATCTGGGGGTCCTGCAGAACGAGCTGGGGTACCAAAGGGAAGGCTCCTCGGGGACCCCAGGCAACAGCTAAGTACTTACTGGGACAAAGGTATCTAATATCTCACAACCTGTACCTCTGTGGTGGCTGACCTGCTGTGGGTCAGGCCTCTGCACACTTCCTATAACCCTTGTGACCCCCACTCAGGGATGTGCAGTGAGCAGGTGTCATCACCTCCAGCCAAGGTGTGTGCGGGGGAGGAGGGGTGCGGGGAGGGCGGGGGGCGGAGGGGGGGGGGGACTGAACAAGGAAAGGGGGTGGGGCACAGAGAGGAGAGGGGCCCAGGTTCCTGAATAAACAAAGGACTACTCAGTGTGAAAGTAGGACCTGATCCTAGATCCTGCCTCCAACTCTCTCTCTCTCTCTCTCTCTCTCTCTCTCTCTCTCTCTCTCTCACACACACACACACACACACACACACACACACACACTCACACACCTAATGAACTGCTGCTCTGTCCCCTGCAGAGATTTCCTTCCTTATCTGGAACCCGCCTCCTGGAATCAAGAGCCAGGTGAGTGACTCCAGCTGGGACCAAAAGGCAAGGTCCCTCCATTCAGCCCACCGTCCACCCATTTCCCCACGCTCCCCCACCCATGCATGAAGCTCTCTAAGGCCTCATCTCCTTTCCCCAGAGTCTCTCCCACTTCTTTGAAAGAATTCAGGACCTGCTCAGAAACTTCAAGTCTGCCTTGGCCCAGGACACCATCCAGGTAAGGACAGGACCCAGGGGAGGCAGGTGGAGGCATCCCATAGAGACTCAAGGAAGAAGACCAACCCCAACACAATGGCACCCTGCTGTGAGGCCCCGCTCTCCCAGGATAGGTGGGAAGAGCAGACCAAGTATTTGTATTCACTCTTAGACCCACTAACACCTTTCCTCTTGTTCTGGCCGCTGAACTTGCATTGTCCTTGGTAGTCTTGACCAGGGATTGAACTCTGAGTGGCGGATTGCACTAGCAAAGACCCAGGAAATCCCATCTGGTACCACCTTTATCACCAAATAGACAGGCACTAGGATCTGTTCTCAGAAGCTGAGTGGGCAGGATCTTCCTGAAGCTTCTCTGGCACAAGATCCACTGGTTCTGTGTCCCCATCCCCCCAGGACATCATACAGGAGGTGGATAATCTCCTGGAGAACCCGGGGGACCTGCTTACTCTGCCTCCTTCAGAGCAGCACTTTGTGGCCACTAACCTGCTGACTGGCTGGGAGCACGTCCTGAGAGAGCTGAGCAAGGCCTTGCCCAATGGGCCACTGACCTTCAGGACAACTGCAGGATCAGGCAAGTAACCCCACCTGCCCCCAGGCTCTGCTCTGCCTGCTCCTCACCTCATTGCTCTTCCCATCGACTGGAGCTGAGTGATCACACTTGTACTGCTGCAACCTGTTGCAGCAAGGGTTCAGGAATCTGGAGAAGGGGCTGCAACGTAAATGGATAAACTAGACAGGAAATATAAACTTGGAAGGCATTGGGGGACCCAGCCGGAGACATCACCCTCTAGGAGGTTGGTTCCCCCTCGTCCCCTCCAGACCCACAGCTTTTTATTCACATATTTTGCCCTTTAGCAAAGTAGATATACATATCAAAGGTAAGGTTTGGTAAACAATAAAGGATTATCAGGTTAGGGGAATTGCCCTCAGCTGTTTGGCAGCAGGTAATAATATGCAGATCTTCAGCCCTGCTAAAGATGTCCATTAGCCTTCTGAACTTCTCCCATTTATTATGCTAACTACTGTTCTTAGCCTCCAGCGTTGTACCTCCCTGTTATGCTCATAAACATTAAAATATAAGATTAAAAGAAAATGTAAAAAATTATCAATACTACAGATTTTCATTGTAAAATAATTATCAGCAGATGAAATCATTATAATAAATAATTTAAGATAAAATAGAAATGGCTTCAAAAGAAAACAAGTTATTAAATTTGGAAGAATACAATTTAATATTACCTGATATTTGTTATTTGTTTTATTGTGGTAAATTTCACATAACATAAAATCCACCATTTTAATCAAAGTGTATAATTCAGTGACATTTAATACATTCACAGAATTGAACAACCATTAACTCTATTTTTTTTTTAATATGCTTTTGTTGATTTCAGAGAGAGGGAGCGGGAGTGATAGAAACATCAATGATGAGCTAAACCAAAGAACCTATATACTTATATGCATAGGCCATGGACACAGGCAATAGTGTAGTGAAATCTGGGGGTAGGGGTACGGGCTGGGAAGAGGGGGTAAAGGAGGAGAAATGGGAGATATCTGTAATACTATCAATAATAAAAACTATATATTTTTTAAAATAGTGGCTGCTTCCTGCACGCCCCCTACTGGGGATTGAGCCCAAAAGCTAGGCATGTGCCCTGATCTGGAATCCAACCATGGGTTGATGCTCAACCAGTGAGCCACACCAGGCAGGCCATCACCTGTATTTCTAAAGTGTTTTCATCAACCCAGAAATGAACACTGCACCCACTAAGCAGTTACTTCTCATTTCTCCCTCCCCCAGCCTTTGGCAAGCATTTATCTGTTTTCTGTCTCTATGAATTAGCTAATTCTGCACATTTCATATAAATAGAATCATACAATACATGACCTTAGAGTAGCTTCTTTCACCTAGCATACTGTTTTCAAGGTTATCCGCATGGTAGCATATGCCATATGGTTAAATACTATTCCATGGCATGTATACACCACCTTTTGTTTATCCATTCATCCATTTATGGACATTGAATTGTTGCCACCCTTTGACTATTATGAATAGAGTTACTATGATATTGGTGTGCAAATAACTGCTTCAGTTCTTTGGGTCCATATGTAGGAGATGAATTGCTGAGTGATATGATAATTATATGTTCAACTTTTAGGAGCCACCAAACTATTTTGCAAAATGGCTGTGTCCCCCAACCCCAACAAAACATCTCACTTCCATTTTGTTTTGGTTTTATTAAAGCCTTTCTGGTGTGTCAGGTGACAACGCATTAAGGTTTTAATTTGCATTTCCCTAATGACTACTGATATTTAATATCTTTTCATGCGATTGTTCAACATTTGTATATCTGCTTTTGAGAAATATCTGTTCAAGTCTTTTGCCTATTTTTTAATTGGGCTGTTTGGTTTTTTTGTTGTTTAGTTTTAAGTGTTCTTTATATATTTGCTAGTAGACCCTCATGAGACATGTGATTTGTTAATATGTTTTCCAAAACTATAGATTCTTTTCACTTTCTCCATAGTCCTTTTACTTTAATTAAGTTTTGGTAAAGCCTGTCTTACTCATTTTTTCTTTTGTTGTTGTATATTTGTGTCATAGCTAAGAATTGATTGCCAAATGCAAGGTCATGAACATTTACTCCTGTTTTCTATTAACTTCTATTTTTATTGTAGTTTTAATATTTTTATTGATTTTTTAGAGAGAGAGGAAGGGAGAGAGATGGAAACATCAATGAGAGAGAAACATCATTGATTGGCTGCCTTCTGCATACCCCCACAGGAGACGGAGCCTGCAATCCTGGCATGTGCCCTGTCTGGAAATCAAACGAGACTGGCAGGGCAGGGGAAGGGGGTGAAGACAGGGGGATTTGGGGCACCTCTTGTTTCCTGGGTAGATGCTCAATCACTGAAATACATGGGCTGGGCCTAACTGTTCTATTTTTAGCTCTTAAATGTATGTCTTTGACCCATTTTGACCCAATTTTTGTGTATTGTATGAGGTGTGGGTTCATCTTCCTTTTTTTGCTTATGCAGAGCCAGATGCCCCAGCACCATTTACGGGAGAGACTATTCTTTCCCTCATTGAAGGATTCTATTGAAAATCAGTTGACCATAAGTAAATGGGTTTATTTCTGGACTCTCAATTTTATTTTGAGGGTTTAGATGTCTACTGATAGGCAGTACCATATTGCTCTGATTACTGTATACTAGTAATAAATTTTGAAATCAGAAAGTGTTAGTCCTCCAACTTTGCTTTTCATTTTCAATATTGTTTGGGTATTGGGGCCTCTTGCAATACCATATGAATTTTAAGATGAGCTTTTCTATTTTTGCAAAAAAAGATATATTCTTTTGGAATACTGTTAGTATTGCATTGAATTTGTAGATCACTTTTGGGAATCTTGCCATGTTTAAAATATTAAGCCTTCTAATTCATAATCACAGGATACCTTTCCATTTATTTTGGGTTTTTAAATTTCTTTAGCAATATTTTATAGTTTTCAGTGGACAAGTCTTGAGCCTTCTAGGATAATTTTTTTAATATTTTGTTGAAGATTTTTGCATCTATGTTCATAAGAGTTAATGGTCTACAGTTTTGTTTTCTTTTGATATCTTTTTCTAGTTTGGTTTTTATAGTAATTGTGGCCTCATAAAATTATTCAGTGTTTCTTTTCATTCTATTTTTTAGGAGTGTACAAGAATTTGTGTTAACTCTTCCTTAAATGCCTAGTCGAATTCAGGTCTGAACTTTCATTTAGAAAGTTTTGATTACAGATTTGATCTCCTTACTTGTGACTGGTCTGTTCAAACTGTACTTCTTCAGTTACTTTTATAGTTCATGGGTCTGTAGGAATTCGTTTATTGCATTCAGGTTATATTTTGTAGTTTCTCTGATAATCCTTTGAAAATTCCTTTGAAAATCCTTTGGAAATTCAGATTGGTATATATCATTATTATGTAAACAAAATATGTGTATTATTATAACATATATATGGCATTATTTGGTATATCTATAATAATGTTATAGATAACATATGGTATATAGTGTAACATAATACATATAAAAGATACCTATACATAAAAATGATATTATAGCTACAACTGCTGGCACAGTTACTAATCTAACTCCCTTATGTAACTCCCACAACTCATAGAACTGTCCCTGGAGGTGAAGAAGCAAGGACACAAGAATGTCACCCTGAGCATTAATCAGGCAAAGATGCTGGTGAACTGGGATGTGGTGCAGGACTCAGGTGGCTCAGGTAATGACTGATATGGAGAGAAGGTCAATGAGGATTTACAGTGGAACAAGACACCCAAGGATGTAACAAACAGAAAATTAAATATTAAAGGGAAGTGTAGGCTGTGGTGGGTCAAAGGAGAGAATGCATCCCAGAAGGAAGGGGACCTTTGGGACAACCCAAGATGTCAACCTTGTCCTTGTCTTGTAGGCTCTTCTGTGGTGGGCCTTGTCTCCTCTCCAGGGATGGGCAAGTTGCTGGTTGAGGCCCCCCTGGTCCTGGAAACTGAGGAGCAGTCAGTTCTGCATGAGACACACAAGGGCTTGCTGCAGGAAGTCTCCGCCGTCCTGCTCTCAGATGTCATGTCTGCCTTTGTGAGCAACAAGGACACTCAGAACCTCAGCTCCCCAGTCACCTTTGTCTTCAAGCATGTGAGTGCTGGTGAATCGGAGCTGTGGGTGTGGAAGAGGTCTGAGACCTGGACATAGTTTTGGAGTTCAGGGGCTCTCCCATGGGTGCATCATCTCCCCAGGGAAGCCCATCACAAGCAGGATTTGGGTCAGCATTTCTGAGCACCTAATCACCAGCTCACACCTTGCTCTGTTCCTACAGTCAGTGACCACAGGGCCAAGGCAGAAGGTGTTCTGTGTCTTCTGGGAGCCTGGTCAGAATGGAAGTGGTCATTGGTCCACCAAAGGCTGCTGGATGGTGGGCACCGGAGACACCAGCACCACCTGCCAATGCAGCCACCTCAGCAGTTTTGCCGTCCTCATGGCCCACTATGATATGCAGGTGAGAGCCTTGAGAAGGGACTTTGTTCAATGTCTATTGCTATGTAATAAGTTCCCATGCAAGTTGCACCTAAAATAACATAATTTATTATTCTGCAATTTATGTGAGTCAATAAATAAACATGGTTCACCTGGGTTGTCCAGTCAGGGTCATACACAAGCATCTCATCTGAGGATTGCTGTCCTCCATTTTCTTTATCATATTCACATTTCTGCTTTTCTCTCTGTCCTTCCCTCTTTCTCTTTCTCACATACTTACACTAAAATTAATTGTTTTAAGTTCTCTGTATGGATTTAAGATGATTTGAAAAATCAGGCAGGAAAAATTTTAATCTTTAGAAAATAGTCAGGAGCCCAAGCCATATTTGTTCAGTGGATGGAGCATCAGCATGCGGACTGAACAGTCCCAGGTTTGATTCTGGTCAAGGGCACATGCCCGGGTTATGGGCTCAATCCTTGGTGGGTATACAGGAGGCAGCCGATCAATGATTCTCTCTCATCATTGATGTTTCTATCTTTCTCTTTCTCTCCCTTCCTGTCATATCAATAAAAATATTTTTTAAAAAACAAATAAAACATTAGGCTGGAAATATTAATTTTAAGCTACCACCATCATCAGTACTTCTCCTTCTTTAACCAAGGATCTAAATCTGTAGGGAACAGGTGTTGCAGGGATGAGGTGAGTAAGTCCAAGGTGGGGAGTTGATCCCTGGACATCGAGTCTCTGGATGCAGACTCTGTCACACAGTATCACTTCATTGGGATGGAGGATGATGCTCAACCAAAGCCATGTGCTTCTGTGACTGTCTCATGATAACCTATAAGCATAGTCATGAAGGAAAATCACCCTATGATTTCCAGGGCTTGGTCCTGAATGAGGACGCTCTTATCCCTCAATGTTTCCAGGATCTGGATGAATCAATTCAGAACCCCCTAGAATTCTAACAGTGTCCATAAACATCACAAATTCACCTGGCTCCTCCACTCCGAATTTTGTTGAACCCACTCCAAACTCAAAATGGTAGAAGGGTGATTAACCCAGATTAGGAGAGTGTGACTGCTCTCTCCTCTTTCCTGGGTCCCAGGATGATGATCCCGCCCTGGCTGTGATCACCTACGTGGGGCTGAGCCTCTCTCTGCTGTGCCTCCTCCTGGCGGCCCTCACCTTCCTGCTGTGCAAAGCCATCCAGAACACCAGCACCTCAGTCCACCTGCAGCTCTCAGTCTGCCTCTTCCTGGCCCACCTGCTCTTCCTCACGGCCATCGACAGAACTGAGCCTAAGGTACCAACACTGTCCCAAACACAGCATGCCCTGACCATGGAAGGAGGAGTACACTTGCATTGGACACCTTAATAAAATGACTTTGGGTTTGGGGAAGGTTAGAGGGGTAAGTAGCCAATGTTACATTGATTGACCCAACTAGAAATCACACCTTCTTTTGACAATTCCTTCCTATACAGCAGAGTTCTCCCAAATGCCAAGGTATAGGAGAGGCCTGGGGGCCATGCTCCACCCTGACACTCCCACCTGGTGACTCACTCCCCCCCAGGTGCTGTGTGCCATCATCGCGGGCGCCTTACACTATCTCTACCTGGCTTCCTTCACCTGGACGCTGCTGGAGGGCCTGCACCTCTTCCTCACCGCCCGCAACCTGACGGTGGTCAATTACTCCAGCGTGAGAAGGTTCATGAGGAAGTTCATGCTCCCTGTGGGCTACGGAGTCCCAGCTGTGATTGTGGCCATTTCTGCAGCATCCAGGCCTCACCTTTATGGAACACCTGCTCGGTAAGCGCTAATTCCCCTTTCTTTTTCTTCTTCCCCAGGAGCATGGCTTTGTGGAACCAACATAGCATTCTGATTATGACAGATCATATGAATAGGGACAATAAGTGATGATGCTTAGGGCATCTTTCTGATGGCTATCCTATGTAATAAAAGGCTAATATATAAATCAACCAAATGGCAGGATGACCGGTTGCTATGATGCGCACTGACCACCAGGGGGCAGATGCTCAATGCAGGAGCTGACCTCTGGTGGTCAATGCCCTCCCCCAGACCCTCCCGCCTCCATGGCAGCGCTAAGGACCCCTCAGGGGATGTCCAACTGACAGCTTAAGGGAGCGGTCCTAAACTGGCATTTGGACGTCCCCTGAGGAGTCCTGGACTTCGATAGGGCACAGGCTTGGCTGAGTGATCCCCCTCAGTGCACTAATGTCATCCACTGGGCCTCTAGTTTATAATAATTAAGAAGAATGTCTCTAAAACTCTCCTTGAAATAACAAAGGTGTCATGAAAAAAGGTGCTTAGGACATCATTATAAACAATTTAACCTGCCTCTTTATCCAAATAGTACAAGTTGTCCCTAATTTATGTTTGGAAAAATAGAGCTGATTTAAATAATCTAAACTATAGATTGTAACATAGGTGAAATTAACATGGTGCTTACTCTGTGCCAGGCACTTTTTAAAATATTTATTTCAGAGAGAAAGGGAGAGGGAGAGAGAGAAACATCAATGATGAGAAACATTAATCATTGATAGACTGCCTCCTGCCCACTCCACACTGGGAATTGAGCCCACAAACTGGGAATCGAACTGTGACCTCCTGACTGGGAATCAAACCGTGAACTCCTAGTTTATAGGTCGCCGCTCAACCACTGAGCCAGGCCGGCTGGACTGTGCCAGGCATTTCTCTATCTCTTTTTAAAAAATATGTTCCTGTTGATTTTTAGAGACAGAAGAAGGGAAAAGAGAGAGTAGAAACATGGATGGGCTGCCTCCTGCATGCCTCCTACTGGGAATGGAGCCCACAATTCAGGCATGTGTCCTGACTGGGAATCAAACCAGCGACCTCTCAGTGCATGGGATGATGTTCAATCCACTGAGCCATACCACCCAGGCTATGCCAGGCACTTCTAACCATTTTTATATTAGTTAATGCAATTCTTCTTCACACCAATACTGTGAACTAGACACTGTGATTTGACCCATTTTATAGATAAGTCAATAGAGGCACCGAGTTTAAATAAATGCCCAAAGGGGCACAGCTAGTAAGTAGCAGAGCTGTGATTCAAATCAAGGGAGTCATTCTCCAGAGCTTGCACTCTTTTATTGTCAGCTTTTTATACTAAGTTTAATGTTTTCACTTCTTTTTGAAATACATTTCACATACCTTTAAAGGGTTCTCACTATAATTACAGAGTGGTACAGTTATCACCACAATCAAATTTCACAATGATTTCAAATCCCAAAAGGAAACCTCATGCCCTAGTTGGTTTGGTTTAATGGACAGAGTGGTGGCCTGCGGACTGAAGGGTCTCAGATTCGATCCAGTCAAGGGCATGTGCCTCGGTTGCAGGTTTGATCCCCAGTCAGCCCCGTTTGGGACCCAGTTCTTTGGCATGTTTTCAGGAGGCAACCAATCAATATGTCTCTCTCACATCAATGTTTCTCTCTCTCTGTCTCTCCCCTTATCTTCTACTCTCTCTAAACATCAATGGAAAAATATCCTCAGGTGGAGATTAACAACAACAACAAAAAGCAAGAAATCTTGTACACAATATCATGCAGTCCTCATTCCTGCTACCACTGACATACCACTGACAGTCCACATACCTCAACCCCTGACAACCACTAATCCATGGATCTGCCTATCCTGGATGTTCCCATAAATGAAATCATAAATGCTGTGTTTTGTGACTGGATTCTGAGCATGATGTGTTCAAGGTTCATCATGTTGTAGCAAATATCATGACTTGTGGGCTACGGAGTCCCATCTGTGATTGTGGCCATTTCTGCAGCTTCCAGCCTCGCCTGGAATTGTTGCTGTTGCTGGTATTGTTGTTTTATAAATAATATTGCATTATATAGATACATCACATTTTTTACCCACCCAACAGATGACAAACATTTTTATTGTTCCCATTTTTTTACTACGATGAAAAATGCTGCTATAAACATACATGTACAAATTAAAATATTTGAATTAGATTTATTGAGGTGACATTGGTTAATAACATTATATATGTTTTAAGTGTACAGTTCTATAATACATAATCTGTATATTGGATTGTATGTTTACCATCCAAAGTCAAATCTCCTTCCATCAACCTATATTTCCCCCTTTACCCTTTACTACCTCCTCACACCCCTCTTTCCCTCTGGTAACCAGCATACTGCTGTCTGTGTCTATGATTTTTTTGTTTGTTTGCTTATCTTGTTTGTTCATTTCTTGCTTTCAGTTTTGTATCTTATATGAGTGAAACCATAGGATTCTTGATTTTTTTCTGTTTAAATTATATCACTTAGCATGATAGTCTCAAGGTCCATCTATGTTGTCACAAAGACAGAACTTCATGCTTCCTTATGGCAGAGTAGTATTCCATTGTATATAAAAAGTACATTTCCTTTATCCAACCATCTATCAAAGGACACTTGGGTTGTTTCCATGTCTTGACCACCATGAATAATGCTACAATGAACATAGTCATGCATATATCTTTGGGAATAAATGTTTTAAAAATTTTTGGATAGATATCCAAAGGCAATCCACTGAATGGGAGAAGGTATTTGCAAACAACACTTCTGATAAGGGGTTATTATCTAAAATATATAAAGAATTCATACAATTCAACAACAACAACAAAATCCAAATAAAAAATGGGCAGAGGACCTTAATAGACATTTCTCCCAAGAAGACATACAAATGAGGGCGTTGAGCCCTGGATGGTTGAGCTCAGTGGATAGAGCGACAGCCCAAGGACTGAAGTGTCCCAGGTTCAATTCCAGGCAAGGACTCCTACCTTGGTTGCAGATTCCCATGCCTTGGTTGCGGGTGCATGCAGGAGGCAACCAATCGATATGTCCCTCTCACTTTGATGTTTCTCTCTGTCTCTGCCTTTCCCACTCCCTTCAACTCTCTCTAAAAATCAATGGAAAAATATCCTTGAGGTGAGGATTAACAACAACCAAAATACAAATATGTATTTTTTAAAAATTAGGAGGTTGGAGAAAGAAAGAGAGAGTGGGAGAATTAGAGATCAATTTTTTGTTCCATTTATTTATGCATTTATTGGTTGAATCTTGTATATGCCCTGATCTGGATTGAACCCACAAACCTGGCGCATTGGAACCATACGCCAACCAACTGAGCCACCCAGCCAGGGCCTCAGACAAGTTCTTGTTGACACCACCTGAAATCACAGCCTTAGGGCAGTTAGCAAAGTTAGTGACAGGCTTTTGCTATTATTTTGGCAATGCCCTAGGGGCAGGCTGTTTTGTCTCTCACTGAGATGAGCTTTCAGTGGAATAAAATATACACCAACTTTGGAGAAGACAGGGTTCCTGGGGAACTAAAGGGTCAGAAAAAAATACTGACTGTGCTCTGGGGATAACGATGATGCTCTCAAAGGAGCTCCGAAAATGTCAGCTCTCCCTGTTGTCTGCAATGCTATCAGCTTTTGGCGGCCTCACCACTAAGCTGGGGAGAGAAGGAGTGGAAAGAGTTCAGAGCTGAAACACCACAGAGTCCTTCCTCACCAATCTTACCAAGCTTCGGTAGTTTCTCTCAGATGGACTATTTCAGTATGTTCTGTGGCTTTGGGTAGCTGTCAGAGTTTGAAATGGTTGGCCTTAGTTGTTTTGCTTATGCATTTGTTGATTTTGAAGGAGAGCAAGTCTGCACACTTACATTCAGGAAGTCAGTCTCGCAGAAGGTGCACTCTTACCCACAACATGCTGCTCAGACTCACGTGCGCCTGCATCAGTTCAACTCTAGAGAGATTCCTTCTTGGACACATCAGTTCTTTCCTGCTTACATTTTCCTCAGTGTATATTTCAATGTCCTACTACACTCTCCTTTGACCTGAAATGTCCTCTGTACAGGCGTAGGCAAAAGAAGGTTTACAATTGTTGGTATGGAAAATAATATAATAATTAATAAATAATAGCACCAGAATAAACTGTTTCACATACACACAACTATAAGCCTACTTTTGCCCACCCCTGTTCTTACCCTCATGTGGATCAAGAGTAAATTCTTTCACAGTAAACCCTTAAGAAATAGACTTAACTAAGCTCTTTACACTTCAGTTACAAACCTATAATCATAAGAGAACTTCTGTTTTGCACTGTTGTTAAAATTACATAGAACCACTCAACAACAAAAGACAACCCAATTTTTAAAATGGACAAAAGAAAAAGAGGACCTATGTAATACTTTCAACAATAAAGATTTAAATAGCCTAGCCGGTGTGGCTCAGTGGTGGAGGGTCGACCTAGGAACCAGGAGGCCCTCAGTTTGATTCCCAGATCAGGGCACATGCCCGGATTACAGGCTCAATCTCCAGTGTGGGGCTGATCAATGATTCTCTCTCATCAAGGATGTTTCTATCTCTGTCTCCCTCTCCTTTCGTCTCTGAAATCAATTTTTAAAAAATTTAAGATTTAGCCCTAACCGGTTTGGCTCAGTGGATAGAGCATCGGACTGCAGACTGAAGGGTCCCAGGTTCGATTCTGGTCCAGGGCATATTCCTTAGTTGTGGGCACATCCCCAGTTTGGGGTGTGCAGGAAGCAGCTGATCGACGTTTCTCTCTCATCGATGTTTCTAACTCTCTATGCCTCTCCCTTCCTCTCTGTAAAATATCAATAAAATATATATTTCAAAAAATTTAAGATTTAAATAAATAAAATAAAAAATAAATAAATGAAAATGGACAGAAGATTTGAATACACATTTCTTCCAAGATATGTAAATGACCAGTGAGTGTATGAAAAGTTGCTCAACATCATCAGTCATTATGAAAATGGAAATTAAAAAAACATCAAAATGAGATGTCACATCACAGCGATTAGGTTAAAAGGTTAAAATAAAAAAACAGCCCTAGTTGGTTTGGCTCAGTGGATAGAGCATTGGCCTGCGGACCAAAGGGTCCTGGGTCAATTCACATCAAGAGCACGTGCCTTGGTTGCAGGCTCCTCCCAGGCACTGGTCTGGAGCGCATGCAGGAGGCAACCATTCGATGTGTTTGTCTCACATCGATGTTTCTCTCTGTCTTTCCCTCTCTCTTCCACTATCCCTAAAAAAATCAATGGGAAGCCCAACCAGCATGGCTCAGCAGTTGAGCATCAACCTAGGAACCAGGAGGTCAGGGTGTGATTCCCGGTCAAGGGCACATGCCTGGGTTGTGGGCTCGATCCCCAATGTGGGGCATGCAGGAGGCAGCCAACCAATGATTCCCTCTCATCATGGATGGTTCTATCTCTCTCTCCCTTTCCTTCTGAGATCAATAAAAATATATTTAAAAAAAAAATCAATGGGAAAATATCCTCGGGTGAGTAATAACAACAAAAATAATAAGAAGAATTTTTAAAAAGATTATTCAGCCATAAAAAGTTGCTGCAACATGGATGAACCTTGATTGAAAACATGCTAAGTGACTGAATCCAGTCATAAAATACCACGTATTGTACGATTCCATTTATGTCCAAAATAAGCAAATCCATAGAGACAGAAAGTAGATTAATGATGCCATGGGGCTATGTGGGTGGTGGGGTGCACGGGAGCAGGAATGAGGAATGGCTGCTAGTAAGAATGAGTTTCTTTTTGCGGAGTTGGAAATGTTCTAAAGTTAGATTGTGGTGATGATCGCACAACACTATGAATTTTTTGAAATATATTTTTATTGATTTCAAGAGGAAGGGAGAGGTGGAGAGAGAAACATCAATGATGAGAGAGAATCATTGACTGGCTGCCTTTTGCATGCCCCCTACTGGGGATCGAGCCTGCAACCAGGGCATGTGCCCTTGACCAGAATCAAACCCGGAACCTTTCAGTCTGCAGGCCGATGCTCTATCACTGAGCCAAACAAGCTAGGGCAACTCTATGAATATTTTAAAGGTCACTGAACTGTACAATTTAAATGGGTGAATGTTATGGTACATAAGCTACCTCTCAAAAAAGTCCATTTAAAAAACTCAGCCCTAGTTGCTTTGGCTCAGTGGATAGAGCGTTAGCTTTCCATTTCTGTTTTGTTGTTGCAGTCTGTTTCATTGTGTGTCTGCGAGATGTGTGGGATTGAATACCATGCGTACTTTCTTCACGACATTATCTTCAGAGGCAACCACAGAGCCTATCACAGAGGAGACACTCAATGTTTGTTGATGAATGAATTAATGTATGAATTTGCATAATTGTTCTACATTTCTAAGGACCAATGCATTTTTAATTCTCTCTCTTTCTTAGCTGCTGGCTTCACCTAGAAAAGGGATTTATATGGGGCTTCCTTGGACCAGTCTGCGCCATCCTCTTTGTGAGTGAAGACATCAGAGCATCCTTAACACTCAGCTGAGGGCCATTAGACTTATAAGGAGGCGGGAGGATGACATGAACAAGAATGTCCCTGTGTTGTCTTGGGTTTGCTTTGGTTTTCTAAGACTCCTCCCAAAACTAAAACCTCTAACACTGTTACTAAATATGAAAACTACTTAAATGTGGAATTTCTGTTGGATGGGCTAGACTAGAGATAACAAACTAAAATTTTATTCACTAAAACTTGTGTGTTTTCCTGAAGGTCAATCTAGCTTTCTTTCTGAAGACCCTCTGCATTTTGAAAAGCAAACTCTCTTCGCTCAACAGTGATGTGTCCACCCTCAAGAATACAAGGTAAAATGGAGAAGAAGGTGACAACCCCACAGACATGTGTGGTCCCAAGTGCAAATCCATGTGCGTCAGCATCCCTGAAGTCCCTTCTCAGGGTCTTCTGAGGTAACCTAGAGTAAAGAGATGCAGCTGATCTCCAATGGCAGCCAGCTTGGATTCAGTGGTGGGCTGCTGACTTCCTGGCCACAGTGTTCTGTCTCTAATCCCATCGTATAACTCCCTCAGCAACAGGAGGAATTGACATTGGTTGATAAACACTCTTTGGCCTTTTGTCAGCAGTCCTACAACAAAAATACAAAGAACTTGTGTGCACTTAGAAAAATCTGTCACTCCTCCCACAACCCAGTCTGCACTTCCATACCCACTCTCAGTCAGGCTCCTTCTCACCCCTCTCCAGTGTCCTTTCTACATTTTGCATGTCATTATTCTGCTGTATTAGTCATTGGAATAGCCTGTGACCTTTATGAAAATAGAAATCTTTCCTCTGTAACTTTTAATGCCCAGGTTCCAGCACACAGCCTGATGCACAGAACACACATGATAATGTTGGTTAGATAAAATTAGGCATCATCATGGAGCATTATAGAATTTTTTTTTGAACTTACATTATAAAGTGTCACAATCTTACTCAATTCAATCCAGATGCCATCCTGGACCCAAGTAGCATTTCTATTGTGGAGAATCATTGACAGTAAAGGTCAAAGCTGAACACAACTCTTTCTGTGAACTCATCACCCAAAGGGGAAGGCAGGAGCATTCATTGGGTGGAGATGAGAATGGCCTTGATTCTGTTGCTCTGGGTACATATGGTCCTCTCTTCTCCTTCTACCAAGGATGCTGACATTTAAAGCGATAGCTCAGCTCTTCATCTTGGGCTGCACGTGGTGTCTGGGAATCCTGCAGGTGGGTCCAGCTGCTCACGCCATGGCCTATCTCTTCACCATCATCAACAGCCTGCAGGGCGTCTTCATCTTCCTGGTGTACTGTCTCCTCAGCCAGCAGGTACCACTGTCCACCTCCCACCCAGGACTCTTTCCACTCTCACTCCTCTCAGTGAGCTGACTCAGAGCATGCTTTGCCTCTGCAGGTCCGGGAGCAATACAGGAAATGGTTGAAAAAGGTCACAAAATTCCAAGTGGAGTCTGAGCAATACACCCTCTCCAGCGGAATCCAGTCAGATGCCCCTAAACACAGTGTGGTAAGGTCATGCATTGCTCCCAGAGCACTTCACTAACTGATAGAGTACCTCATGCCAACACACTGGAAGACCTGGGTACATAGCAGGTGACGCCCTAGGATGGCTCCCACTGAATTTACTCTTTGATTCCTTAACAATTAGCAATGGTCTCACTTAGAAAATATATATATTTTGCTGTTACTCCCGAGGACAAGTGTTCATCTTGACTTTTACACATTAGCACTCTTATTGAACACCTGCCCTGTGCCATGCATGGTTAGCTAAATAAGCAAGAATCAATGATCTGAAGCAGGGATGCCCATTCCTTTCAGGCCCACATTATCTTACCCTTTATCCATCTCTATCCCGTAGTCACTCTGCACTATGCAAGAAAAAGGCAAAAATTGGGGAAATTGCCTACATGTTTAAGAAATAAATGGAAATAAGTGTTAGCTGCATTTTAGACTTAAGGAGGCTGCTTGATATGTTCGGCACCCTCCATCCACTGTAAAACCAGGAAGGAAAAGCCATCATTGCATCAGATAATTCATGGCAATAATTACTAAGAACCACCAGTGGTTTAGATTTACCAAGTTCTTTTTAAAAAAATTTTTAGACATAGAAAGTTCTTTTACTTACAGTTTCTCACCTCTTCTTCCATCTTCCATTAAACGCCTGCATCTTCTTCCCCATTTAAAGGAGCCTACTATGCCCGCCTACTGTGGCTCAGTGGTTGAGTATTGACCCATGAACCAAGAGGTCCCTGGTTCAATTCCTGGTCAGGGCACACTCCTGAGTTGTGGGTTTGAGCCCCAGGAGGGGGCATGCAGGAATCAGCTGATAAATGTTTCTCGTTCTCTATCCCTCTACCTTCCTCACTCTCTCTCCCAAATAATAAAAACATATTTTAAAATAAATGTTTTAAAAAGAAGTCTAGTATACTCCCAGGAAGTCCTGTATATCTTTCACCTGTTCACTCATCTTCCACAAACACTGGTTTCACAGTTGAATCTTCTATCCCTTCTCCCTTTCTCAGCAAATATTTGTACCATATATTCCACAGAGAATATCTGAGTCATTGTGATGACTTTGTGAACTGCACCCTCTCAGCCACGCATACATTAGCATGCACCTTCTCCACATTGCCATATCATTCACACCATTTCCCTTCTCTCTGAAGACAACTTTCACCTTCACTTTGAATCCCATCATTCTTGCCTTATGAATTCTTCTTATACTATTGTTCACACATTCTCTCTCCTCCCTCTTTGTCTTTCTCCCACCCTTATCCCCTTCATTCTTCCCTCACCTTCTCAAAAACATTCTTCCTAATGTTGTAGTAACATGTTTGATTTTTTCCGTGTTACAAACATGTACCACTTGGCCTACCATTTCCTTCTAGTTACCAGTGAAGAGTTGACTTTTCTTTGTCGCTCTTTCCTTGTCTTAAATTCATTCCTTCAATTCATGTATTTTGGCTTCTTTCCCAAATCATTCCACCAAAGCAAATATCTCTTAGGTTTACAATGATCTCCATGCCCCTAAAATCTTTCCAGAAACTTCTTACACTATTTATCACTCTTTCTCATGAAACACTCCATCCTTTTCCTATCTAGAATCTACTTACATGCCCCTCCTCCATGTCTTTCTCCATTATTTCTAGCTTTTCTCTCTTTGTTTCTTTTATAGCTTCAACCAATTTAAATTCTCATTAAATTCTTTCTTCCTAGGCAATAGAATTCATTCCTTAGGGTCATTCACCATATAGATGCAAATGATGGCCACATACGTTTCTCTAGCTCTGAGAACTAGAGGAGTATTTCCAGTTACTTGACATCTTTAATATTACCAAGCCACCTGAAACTCAGCCTTCCAATTTATGACCCTCCATCTTCACCCTAATCCCATCCTTTTCCATGGTGTCTTTCCCTCTCTGACTGGCACTACATCCATTCCCTTGCACAAGTTTGAAACCTGAATGTTACTCCACAGTTACCTTATTTCCCCCTACAACCTAGCCATTATACAGCCCTATTGTTCTTATCTTCTCAGTATATCCCTCATGTGCCCAGATGGCTCAGACTCCATCACGCCCTTCTGAGCCAGGCTGCCATCTTCACGTCTGAACCACTACAATTCCCTTCTGACTGACTACCACTTCCTACTTTTGTCTCATTCCAATTCCTCTTTACACAGAAGTCAGAAGGATTCTTTCAAAACACAAATGAAATCATGGCACTCCTGTGTTAAACCTGTTACATGTGCTTTCTCTTGTGTTCAGTTCTGAATAATTTCCTGAAGTACAGTGTTTATAAACTTCTTGTTCAATTTTAGAGTGATATTGGTTTAAAAAAACAGACAGGTTTCAAGTGTGCAACTCAACAAAACATCATCTGCACAATGCATCGTGTGCTCACCGCCCAAAGCTAATTCTCTTTGCATCCATTTATCCTCCTTTGCCCACCTCCACCTCCCCACACCCACCTTTCTCCCTTGCTATCACCATACTTTTGTCCATGTTTATATGTCATATGTATATATTTTTTTGCTTAGTCTCTTCACCTTTTTTCACCCACCTCCTCAAAACCCCTCCACTCTGGCAGCTGTCAAACTGTTCTAAGTATCTATGCTTCTGTTTCTATTTTGCTAAATTATTTTGTTAATTAGATTCCACATATAAGTGAAATCATATGGTTTTTGTCTTCTTATTTCATTTTGCATAATAATGTCCAGGTCCATCCATGCTGTCGTGAAGGATAAGATTTCCTTTTATGTATATATGTATATACACACACACATAGTATTCCATTGTGTAAATGTACCAACAGCTTTTTTATCCATTCATCTATTGTTGGACACTTTGGCTGCTTCCAAATCTTGGCTATCTATGTAAATAAACACCCAGGGGCCATCACATCCGAAACCGAGCCTACAACCAAACAGGCTGAGTGGGGCGACAGGATGCCAGGGGGTTAGTGAGGGACAACCATACGACTGAGCAGCAGGCTGTGTGCGGCAACCAGGCCGGCAGGTGGGGCAGTTGGGGGTGACCAGGCCAGCAGGGGAGGCAATTGGGGTGACCAGGTCAGTAGGAAGGGAAGGTAGGGACGACCAGGCTGGCAGAGAGGGGCAGTGAGGGGTGACCAGGCTGGAGGGTGGACAGTTGGGGGCACAGGCTGGCAAGGAGAGCACAGTTGGAGGAGAACAGGCCAGCATGGGCAGGTGGTGGCAACTAGGCTGACAAGAGGGCCAGGGATGGGCAACCAGGCTGGCAGGGGGGGCAGTTGGGGGCAACCTGGTCAGCAGGGGTGGCAGTAAGAGGTGCCCAGGCTGGCAGCAGCGTGCAGTTAGGGGAAACCAGGCTGGCAGAGGGGGGGCTGTTGGGCGCAGCCTGGCTAGCAGGGGAGCAGTAAGGGCCAACCATGCTGGCGGGGTGCATTTAGGAGTGACCAGGCTGGTGGGGGACAGTTGGGGGAGGCAAGTTTGGCAAGGGGGGCAGTTGAGGGCAACCAGGCCAGTAATGGGGGAACTGTGAGCGGTGATCAGGTCGGCAGGCAGAGGCGGTTAGGGGTGATCAGGCTGGCAGGGAGGCCAGTTACGGGTGATCAGGCAGGCAGACAGGTGAACAGGTAGGAGCCAATGGTCCTGGATTGTGAGAGGGATATCCAACGGCTGGCAGTCGCATGTCCCCCAAGGGGTCCCAGATTGGAGAGGGTACGGGCTGAGCTGACGGGAACACCCCCTATTGCATGAATTTCATGCACCAGGCCTCTAGTTGTATATAATACTGCAATGAACATAGGGGTACACATAATCTTTTGAATTAATGTTTTGGGTTTCTCTACATATATTCCCAGAAGTGGAATCTCTGGGTCATATGATAGTTCCATTTTCGTTGTTTTATTTTATTTATTTTATTTTTTTCGTAGGTTTGCATTTTATTTTTTTTATTGTTTTATTGCTTAAAGTATTACAAAGGGTATTCCATATGTGTCCTTTTTATTTCCCTGCCCTTGACAATCCCCTGGCCTCCCCTACCTGCCAGTGTCTTATGTCCATTGGTTATGCTTATATGCATGCATACAAGTCCTTCAGGTGATCTCTTACCCCCCTCCCTCCTGCCCCCCAACCCTTCCCAGCCTTCCCGCTGCAGTTTGACAATCTGTTTGGGGCAGCTCTGCCTCTATATCTATTATTGTTCATAAGTTTATAATGGCCTTTATTATCCTTGAATGAGTGAGATCATGTGGTATTTTTCCTTCATTGGCTGGCTTATTTCACTTAGCATAATGCTCTCCAGTTCCATCCATGCTGTTGCAAATAGTAAGACTTCCTTCTTTTTTACAGCAGCATAGTATTCCATTGTGTAGATGTACCACAGTTTTCTAATCCATTCATCTACTGATGGGCACTTAGGCTGTTTCCAGATCTTAGCTATGGTGAATTGTGCTGCTATCTTTTTTTTCTAATACTCACACAAGAGCATGCTTAGAGAAAGAGGGGAAGGGAGAGAGAGAGAGACAGAGAGAGTTGTGAGGATGAAACACTGGCTGCCTCCCGTACTCTCCCTGACTAGGGATAGAAGCCACAACCCACATATGTGCCCTAATCAGGAATAAAACCACAACCTTTCACTGTCTAGGACAATGCTTCAACTAACTGAGCCACATTTGGCCAGGGCCCATTTTTAATTTTTTGAGGGAACTCCATACTGTTTTCTACAGTAGCTGCACCATGTCTTCTTCATTTGCTGTGTGCTAAAGTGGGGAAATATCAATGACAGTGAGTGTGTGCTGGTCCAATCTATCACCTTTGCCCTCAGTGCGTCCCAACTTGTGGCACTTCCCCATTGGTGCTCATTCTCAGGCGTGACAAAACTCACTCTCAGGCAGACCCTCAAAATGTTAGAATGTTGGCGATACAATTCAGTCATCTCCTGTGGCAAGATGGTGCCATGAATCTGGCTTCAATGCAGCTGGCTTCAATGCAATTGGGGTGCAGGAGCCTCTTAAGTGACCTCTGGATTTTTCACAAAGGAAATGGATTCATGTATTGTTGTTAAATTGATGTGTCCATGAGGGAAAGGAAGTCTGGAGCTTCCTATTCTGCCATCTTGCTGACATTACCTTTAGTCTCCCTTCTTTGAGTAAGGACATAAGTCATATTGGGTTAGAGGTCCCCCTAATGTCCTTATTTTAATTTAAAACCACTTTTAAAAACCCTTTGTCTAAGTAGAGTCTTGTTCTGAGGTCCAGGAGGTTAGGATTTCAACATATGAATTTTTAGGGTATATAACTCAACCAATAACAATGTTATAACATGAATGACCCTCTAAAACATTAGGCTAAGTAAAAAAAAAAAATTCAGATATAATAGGTTATAGATTGGACAATTCTATTTATATGAAATATCCAGTGTAGGTAAATCTGTGGAGACAGACAGTAGATTGGTTGTTGCCAGAAGCTTGGAGACAGTGATAGGAAATGACTATCTAATGAACATGGAGTCTTGTTTGAGGTGATGAAAATGTTTTAGAACTAGATAGAGGGTATGAGTGCACATAGCAAATGTACTAAATGCCACTGAATAGTATTCTTTAAAATGATTTAATTTATGTAATGTGAATCTCAGGTATTACATAAGTTTGTAAATTTGATATTAAGTGAAAGTGTGTTTATGTGCATAAAGAGATAAAACAATGTGACACAAGAAGAATTGGTTAAAGGTACATGAATGTTTTTTTAAATTTTCCAGAAAAACTGAGAAAAGACTTGAATATTTATTTATTTATTTATTTATTTATTTAATAGCCATTTGCATCATTTTAGTTTTATCTCTTCCCCAGGTAAAAGATGATGGAATGACAGCAGAAAGGAGAAAATTAAGTCAATTTTAAGAAAACTAAAGGTGAGTGATTAAAGAAAAACAGGTTAAATCATGTGATTTTGGTCCTTTTCTGTCTGACTTATTTCACTTATTTTCAAATACTCTCAGAATTGATGTTTCAAATGGCAATATTTGATCTTTTCTATGACTGAATAGTATTCCATTGCATTTTGTACCACATCTTTATAAATTCATCCATCAATGGACACACTTTGTTTACATATCTTGACTGCTGTAAATAGTACAATGAACATAGGGGTATGCATATCTCTTTTAATGGGTTTTTTATGCTTTCAGATAGATACTCAGAAGAAAAATTGCTGAATTATATCAAATTATATATAATGTTAACATTATAACATATAATGTTATTAACCAGTGCTACCTCAAAAAGAAAGAAAGGAAGAGAGAGAGAGAGAGAGAGAGAGAGAGAGAGAGAGAGAGAGAGAAGAAAGAAAGAGAGAGAGAGAGAGAGAAAGAAAGGAAGGAAGGAAGGAAGGAAGGAAGGAAGGAAGGAAGGAAGGAAGGAAGGAAGGAAGGAAGGAAGGAAGGAAGAAAGAGAGAAAGAGAGAAAGAGAGAAAGAAAGAAAGAAAGAAAGAAAGAAAGAAAGAAAGAAAGAAAGAAAGAAAGAAAGAAAGAAAGAAAAACATGGGTATATTCCACAGACTATCTCCCTGGTTAAACTTTTCCCAGTAGAACACAGTTGTTGGTTTTATTTTGTTTTTGTTTTGTTTTGTTTTTTTGTTATGGTTATTTTTTTGTGATAATGTCTGAACTTTTAAAAATGTGTGTATCTCTCAATATAATATTTTCTGGCCCATGATTACACAGGAAAAGCTTATACCTCCAGCTAAATACACGATTTCAAATAAAACAATGTGTAGAAAAGTGCCTCACGTGAAAACAAAGTAAAGTGTGAGTCTCAGGTATTGCTGGTGCTAAGAGAGGTCATCATAACATCACACTCAGTGTCAGTCATTTCCTACTACAGTGGGTTTGTCCTGCACTTGTTTCCTCGGGACTTTCTACATTGTGCCAAAAGAAAAGATTATTTTCTACAATGAGTCAGTCCTCCAAAAGTTGAGGGAGTAAAAAGAACATCTTGGAAATGCGAGCAATAGAGTAGAAATATGACTTCTTACCAAACTACTGTTAACAACTATGTTCATTTGGCTGTCAAAAGGAAGCAATGTTTTAAGTATTTTATATCCTAACATGGTATTTTATTACTGACACATAAATCTTTAATTGGTTTTAGCTATACTTCAGGAAATTGGTGGAGAGTTATAATACAATCTTCCCCATCCTATATAATGAAAGCTTGATATGCTAAGTTCTGGTCTGCCATTCAAACAATCAAAGCATAATATGCTAATGATATGCTGAGGTCGCTCAACTGTTCGCTGTGAGGTGCACTGACCACTAGGGGGCAGATGCTCCGACAAGTAGGTTAGCTTGCTGCTGAGGTCAGGCTGATCCCAACTAGGCAACAGGGGCCAGAAATTCCCTGGAGCCCTCCCGCGGTTCCTCCCCAGCTGACCAACCTCTCGCATCTCTCCCCAGCCCTGATACTGCTCTGGTGGGGTCCCTCAGTCTGGCCTGCACCCTCTCACAATCCAGGACCCCTTGGGGGATGTAGGAGAGCTGGTTTTGGCCCGATCTCACAAGCCAGGCCAAGGGAACCACACTGGTGCACAAATTAGTGCACCAGTCCTCTAATCTACACTAATAAAAGAGAAACATGGTAATTGGCGTATGACCGCCACCCTTTTCATTGGCTAATCAGTGAGATATGCAAATTAACTGCCAACTAAGATGGCAGTTAATTGTCAACAAAGATGGTGGTTAATTTGCATATGTAGGCACAATGCAGGGAGGCGAAAGGGAAAGCAGGAAGATGCCCCCTGCCACTGACAGTGATCGGAAACCCAAGGGGGAGCTAAGAGCTGGGGAGCAGGGCAAAGGCGGCCCTGGGGGCCGTCTTTGCCCTGCCCCCAAGCCATGATTGGAGAATCGGGCGCCTTTGCTGCCGTGGCCAGTGATAGCAGGAAGTAGGGGTGGAGCCAGCGATGGGAGCTGGGCACAGTCGAAGCTGGCAGTCCTGGGAGCTAGGGGTCCCTTACCTGGGCCTAAAGCGGAGCCCGCGATCGCGGGGCCGCTGCAGCTGCGGGGCCTGCTGCCCGAGCCGGACGCCTCAGCCAGAGGCGTTAGGCCTGGGCAGGGGCAGAGCCTGCAACCGCGGGGAAATGGGGGTCCCCTCCCCAGGCCTAACGCCTCGGCCAGAGGCATTAGGCCTGGGTAGGGGCAGAGCGGGAGATCACGGGGAGCTGGGTGTCCCCTGCCCAGGCCTGATGCCTGGGCCAGAGGCATCAGGCCTGGGTGGGGGGTGGAGCCGGGGATTGGGGGGATATGATGGTCCCCTTGCCCAGGCTTGAAGCCTGGGTCAGAGGCGTCAGGCTTGGGCGGGGGGGTGGAGCAAGCAATCAGAGGGAGATGGGGGTCCCCTGCCCAGGCATGATTCCTGGGCCAGAGGCATCAGGCCTGGGCGGGGGTCAGAGCCAGTGATCGGGGGGAGATGGAGGTCCCCTGTCCAAGCCTGACACCTCTGGCAGAGGCGTCAGGCCTGGGCAAGGGGCCGATCAGGCGATCGGAGGGTGATGGGGGTCGACGCCTCTAGCCGAGGCATCAGGCCTGGAAAAGGGCGGAGCTGGTGATGGGGGGGAGAGGAGGGTCCCCTGCCCAGGCCTGAATCCTGGGCCAGAGGCCTCAGGCCTGGGCCAGGGGCAGAGCCAGCAATCGGAGGGGTCTAGGAGTCCCCTGCCCAGGCCTGACGCCTGGGCCAGAGGCATCAGGCCTGGGCTGGGGGCAGAACCAGTGATGGAGGGAAATGAGGGTCCCCTGCTCAGGCATGAAAGCTCTGGCAGAGGCGTCAGGCCTGGGCAAGGGGCCGATCCTGCGATTGGAGGGTGATGGGGGTCAACGCCTGAGGGCTCCCAGTATGTGAGAGGGGGCAGGCTGGGCTGAGGGACACTCCCCCCCACCCGCCCCCCCCCACCCAGTGCACGAATTTCATGCACCAGGCCCCTAGTTTAAAATAATGGACTATAGAGTCAAAATGGACAGTTTCGTGTGCATCTGCTTTTTAGGCATAACTGACATTAAGGAGTAGATTCCTGAATTGAGAAAATGTTAGTGTGGATAGCATATGGAAATGGCATAAATATGAAGGTGTATGCAAAGAATTAAAAATTGAGGCACACATCTGGAGTACTAACAATTCCTTTGCCATCTTTTTCTTTTACCCTATTCTTTAGAACAACATGACTCAATCACAAATAACTTTATATGTGGCTTGTTCCACCCGTCCATCCATCCATCCATCCATCATCTTTGAAGCAAGTCAACATGCCAAGTGTTGAGGATCACCACTGCCCACTTCTCCATATCTTAATTTTTCTCTCCAAATTTCTGCCTGCTCCAGCCCTACCTGTGCAATACACATTGCTATGTCCATGTGCTTTGGCTACCAGTTACACAAAAATGAATATAGCAGTTTCCTTGCCATCAGGGTGCTCATAGTCCATGGCAGTGTTACTCAAAATGTGGTGCATGAACTGGTATTGGCCCTTGAGGAAAAAAGAACCTTGGGATAGACTGTAAATCAACATCACTAAGCTTTAGTTCAACCGATAACAAGATTTTATCAAAAAAGGAAGCAGTGTGTTGTGTAACTTTCTGGTGCAAGCTCTTGCTCTCCATGCAGACTGTCACCACTGCTGAGTATTGGTAGAGTCATCTTGCAAAGTAGATTTCATGACAAATGTCAAAACCAATTGATAAGGCCTAGCTGTATGGTTCTCTTAATGTTAAAGAGAGAGACAATGGAGTTGGTCTCAGAGACATTTTGACAATGCTACCCAGCTGGCTTTGAAGATGGAAGAAGGAACATGAGCCAAGGGATGTGGGGGGCCAGGAACACAAACAGGCATTAGAAACAGATCCTCTGCTGAGCCTCTAGAAAAACCATAGCCTGCACACCCCTGGATATTAGTCAGTGAGACTCATTTCAAGCTTTTGACAGCCACAGTGTAAGAGTATATGTTTGTTTTAAACAACTAGTGTGGGAATACTTTACAGCAGCTATAAGATTCTAATAGAGAGACTTATTGAATAAAATTTGTCTGAGGAAACTGAGTTTAAGCCTCTTCTTTCATTATGTCCCTTGAGTATGGAAATTTTATGTTAAAAACACAAATAGGGTAGAAAATAAATTTAAACTAGATTTTCAACTGGTACAGTGAAGGATTCACTGCATAAATGTAAACTGACTGTGCTGCCGCTGTGGCGTTAAGATTTAAGGTACAATGGGTGACCTCTATTTCTCTATCTACATAACTATACTGACTTTTTTCTCAGCACCCTATACCTTTGCCTGGAAGTTGGCCAGTCCTCAATTTATATTCCACAAGAACATGATTGAATTTCTCATTAAAAGTAGAGAATGCATGACCACTGAGGGAAAAGGCTGACTGTGGGATAGGAATTCTTACTAATTGTTAAAATAAAGAAAGGAAATGGGTAACCAATCCAAGAATATATGCTTCCTTGACAATAATTAAGTAATTCAAAATAAAACTATTTAGTATTCCTCTTTAGCCTTATTAACCAACATTTTCTCATATTAATACCCAGCATGACAGGAGATACTGCAATGAATGTCTCAGGAACTGCTCCTCAAAGTGCCATCTACCTCCACTGATCAGAAATTTTTCATTAAACATGCTCAAGTGCACACCATCATTGAAATTGAATGCAAACGAGAAATGACTGGGCGAAACCAAGATGAAGGCATAGGTAAACACCAGAAATTGCTGCCTCGCACAACCACTTCAAAAATACAACTAAAAGACAAAACGGACATCATCCAGAACCATGGGAAGGCTGGCTGAGTGGAAATTCTATAACTAGAAGGAAAGAGAAAAGCACACAGAGACTCAGAGGAGGTGTGGAAGTAAAGTGCAGAGATATAGAGGCGCATGTGGAAAGGGCTGGCAATTGAGGACGCGGTTGTCTTTTTCAATCAGGAGGGAGTCTCAAGCTCCTGACTGCTCTGAACTCCAGTTCCGGACGAGTCTCTGGGGACCCAGACTCATACGGGGAGAAACTGGACTGTCTAGCATTGGTCAGAACCCAAGGGCGGCTTTCTCTCAGAGGTGCTTGCAGCAATTACTGGGACACTGAGATGCAGGACCTCTAAGGGTAGGACTGAGGATCTGCCATAGCTGTTTGCTCCTCCCTGTTGATTTCCTGAGATGCCGCCCCACCCAAGCTGTGTGCAGAGGCTTTTGCATATGAAGGGCCTGGCCCTTTTCAATCTGAAAATTACCTAACAAACTGCAGCTGCGTCAGAGAGACGCACAACTTCCAAAAGAAGGCCCAAGGCCCCACAGCAGCTTGCATTGCTTCACAGCTGGGCCTCATCTGGGCACCTCTAAATCCCAAACAAAGAAGAGGATCTGCAGATCTCTCCATAGCTCCTGCTGGGTAGCCTCTGGCAGAGGCTAAATTAGCACCTCCTTAGAGATCCAAGAGCCAGTCTACCCAGTGGTCAGAGTGTGACCATCCAGATTACAACTCCTCAGATCCATAAGGGACAAACAGGGGGAAGACTCAGTGAGCACAAAAGTCCCACTGAAGCAAGTCTTTCCCCAGAAGGATGTCTCCAGCACAGAAGTTCTCCCACTGTAGATACAGCTGATTCTCAGAGCCAATTGGCCTGGAGGTCAATTCCTCCCAGTGATACCTACAACAATCAAGGCTTAACTACAACAAGACTGTGCACACAGCCCACAAAGGGGTGCACCAAGAGTGTCCACCTCAGGTAATTGGGGAGTCTGAGCCACTGGGCCCTATAGGACACCTAGCACAGAAAGCCATTCTATCAACACAGGGAAGCATAAAAAATGCGGAGACAAAGAAACAGGTCACAAATCACAGAAATGGAAGAAAGCAAACTACTGGATATAGAGTTCAAAACCAAACTTATAAGGTTTTTCAAGAATTTTCTAGGAGAAACCAAGATGGCGGCATAGGTAAACACCGGAGATTGTTGCCTCGCACAACCACTTCAAAAATACAACTAAAAGATGAAACGGACATCATCCAGAACCACAGGAAGGCTGGCTGAGTGGAAATTCTACAACTAGAAGGAAAGAGAAAAGCATACCGAGACTCAGAGGAGGTACAGTGCAGAAGTAAAATACAAAGGTGCAGAGGTGCGTGCGAAGAGGGCTGGCGGCTGAGGACACGATTGTCTTTTTCAATCGGGATGGAGTCTGAAGCTCTGAGCTCCAGTTCCAGGTGAGTCTCTGGGGACCCAGACTCATACGGGAGAAACTGGACTGTGTGGCATCGGTCAGAACTCGAGGGCAGCTTTCTCACGGAGGCGCTCACAGCAATTGCTGATTGTCGGAGCCTCTGAGGGCAGGACCTAGAGCAGCCATACTGCTCGCTCCTTCCGCCCTGTTGATCCCCTGGCACCCTGCCCCGCCCAAACTGTGCACGGAGGCTTTTGCATATAAAAGGCCTGGCCCTTTGTAATCTGAAAATTACTTAACAAACTGCAGCTGGCCCAAGGCCCCAAGGCAATTTGCATTGCTTTAACCCCTTCCCCAACAATTTTTTTGTTAAAAACGTTTCTTTTTCAGACTAATTTTTTTATTTTGGTTCTATATAGTATTTTTGATGCTGGTTATGAAAACAGTTTGTAACTCGTCTTCCTATAAACCATATTTTTTTACCATATTTTCTTAGTATACTCGTCGACAACTGAAAAAGAACATTTTGTGAAAACGTGTATACACGTTTCTGCCGGGGAAGGGGTTAAGCTGGCTTCTGCTGGGTAGCCTCAGGCAGAGGCTAGATTAGCACCTCCTTAGATCCAAGAGTGAGTGTACCCAGTGGTCAGAGTGGGACCATCCAATTACAACTCCTCAGATCCATAAGGGACACACTCAGGGGGCAGACTCAGTGAGCACCAAAGCCCCACTGAAGCAAGTCTTGCCCCATAAGGGTGTCTTCAGCACAGAAGTCCTCCCACCGTAGACACAGCTGATTCTCACAGCCAATGACCTGGAGGTCAATTCCTCCCAGTGATACCTACAACAATCAAGGCTTAACTATAAGACCTGGAGGTCAATTCCTCCCAGTGATACCTACAACAATCAAGGCTTAACTATAAGACTGTGCACAAAGCCCACAGGTAATTGGGGAGGCTGAGCCACTGGTCCCTATAGGACATTTAGCACAGAAAGCCACTCTATCAACACAGCAAAGCATAAAAAATGCCGAGACAAAGAAACAGGACACAAATGACAGAAATAGAGGAACACAAACTACTGGATATAGACTTCAAATCCACACTTTTAAGGTTTTTCAAGAATTTTCTAGAAACCACCAATAAACTTAATGAGACCCTCAAGAAATCTAATGAGACCCTCGAGGTTGTGATAAAGGACCAACTAGAAATTAAGCATACACTGACTGTATTAAAGAATATTATACAGACTCCCAACAGCAGACCAGAGGATCACAAGAATCAAGTCAAAGATTTGAAATATGAAGAAGCAAAAAAGCACCCAATCGGAAAAGCAAAATGAAAAACAGAATCCAAAAATACAAAGATAGTGTAAAGAGCCTCTGGGACAGCTTCAAACATACCAACATCCGAATTATAGGGGTGCCAGAAGAAGAGAGACAGCAAGATATTGAAAACCTCTTTGAAGAAATAATGACAGAAAACTTCCCCTACCTGGTGAAAGAAATAGACTTACAAGTCCAGGAAGCACAGAGAGCCCCAAACAAAAGGAATCCAAAGAGGACCACACCAAGACACAACATAATTAAAATGCCAAGAGCAAAAGACAAAGAGAGAATCTTAAAAGCAGCAAGAGAAAAAAAGTCATTTACCTACAAGGGAGTACCCATACGACTGTCAGCTGATTTCTCAACAGAAACTATGCAGGTCAGAAGGGGGTGGCAAGAATTATTCAAAGTGATGAATGCCAAGAACCTACAACCTAGATTACTTTACCCAGCAAAGCTATCATTCAGAATTGAAGGTCAGATAAAGAGCTTCACAGATAAGAAAAAGCTAAAGGAGTTCATCACCACCAAACCAGTATTATATGAAATGCTGAAAGGTATCCTTTAAGAAGAGGAAGAAGAAGAAAAAGGTAAAGATTCAAATTATGAACAACAAATACACATCTATCCAACAGGTGAATCTAAAAATCAAGTGAATAAATAATCTGATGAACAGAATAAACTGGTGAATATTATAGAATCAGGGGCATAGAAAGGGAGTGGACTGACTATTCTCAGGGGGGAAAGGGGTGTGGGGGGTTCAGAAAGAGACTGGACAAATATCGTACACCTATGAATGAGGACAATGTGGCGGGGGCGGGGTGGCAGAGGGTCGGGTGGGAACTGGGTGGAGGGGAGCTATGGGGGGGAAAGAGGAATAACTGTAATAATCTGAACAATAAAGATTTAATTTAGAAAAAAAAAGAAATTTAATGCAAACACTCCATGTCCACTGCACTGTTCTTCTCACCTAATACCCAATTACCCCCTCCCTGAAAAACAAATCTCAGATACATTTTCATTTTGCTGCAATCACTTTATGCATCTCACTCATTCTACAGTGTCATTCAACTATACATGCATATCCCTCACTTAATTGTTAACTATGGCCCTTATAGTGCAAATCAATCAAGCACATCGTTCTTAATGTGTTCAATAAATTACAAATTGTTACTGAATCAAGAATGCAGACAGAGTGATCTCTTCTATCTGGGCTGCGTTGTTTGTGCTCCCAGGTGACTCATCCTCTCTGACCCTCTCCTGATGTACCTACTGGCCTCCTAGACTCATGGGGTCTCTGAGAGGAAGGTCTCCATGTGGAAGTCCGAATTGCTCCCTAGATGGTTGATAATGGAAACTGAAGCTCTGCCGCACAGGAGACAGCAGGAAGGAGTGAAGCACCTATTTCAGAGCCAGTTTAGGAATCAAAACCAACAGCCATTCCCTGTTGCCCAACATTGCATAGGCTGAGGACTGCGCAGGGGGGATATTTACAGCTTATCGGGCACATTTCTCTCATGTTTTTCCAACATCGAAGCACATGATTTCATTCTGCGCATCTGGAAAAACAAAGGAAATTTTTCCTAATGATTCTCTGATCCTAAAAGGCCAGGGTGGAAGTCGTTAATTCAGTTTTTATGACTCCTGTCTTAATCGCACCTGCTTCCTACTACCCTATCTGATGCCTGACTTCATGATTTCTTCAATGTCTGACTGGAGTGGGACACTGACCTGATATCTCTGGAAAATAGCTATTCTCCTCTTCAACAAGACAGAACTGTGTTCCTTTGGTATGCAATCCAGGGCTCCACATTCTTTGGCTTCCTGACACATTTGTCAAAATCATTAGAGATTTTATACTTATATCACATATTAAGAGCTGTCATTTAGTGCCTCATGATGTATTCATTACCAAGGCCAGTATGGCTTGTGGAATTGGCTCAGAAGAAGGGACAGTTGAACACTCAGAGGTTCAGGAAAGTAAGCCTTTATTCAAAGCAGCGCTGCTGGTTCAGGGGACTCAAAGATCCAGATCCTAAACAACTTAGACCATGAGATTTTCTCCTTATATATTTCTGAGTTTCTTTGTTTCCTAACTACCAAGCTTCTGTGGTGGACTTTCGCAGCCCCTCCTGAGTCAGTTAGAAAGGTTAATTTAGATTGTATCTAATGTTTATCCTGGATGGTGCCAGTGACCTCCCTCTAGTTAAGCTGTTGTGTCGTTGGTTTATGGCCCTAGTAAATTGAGAGTATTTAGGTAAACAGGTCTTGCAAGACCAGATAATTAAGGAAGGGGCAGTGACTTGATTATGGGCTAAGAGGAATGTGCATTAGGGATACTGATTAACTAGGTACAGAGTCAGGCTACTAGTCTCCTGCATTCTTTCACAAATGGAGTTAATTATCGTCTAGCAAGAGTGTGCGTTAGAAGGCAGGTTACTGGCACAGATTCAAATTTATAGCCCCTCCACCACCCCAAAAGAATGTCTTATGTTCCCCATCAGCTCAGTTAGTTGAGCATCATCCAGTGCACTGAGAGGATGTTGGTTTGATTCCTGTCAGGGCATATGCCCAGGTGTGGGCTCAATCCCCAGTAGGGGGCATACAGGAAGCAGCCAATCGGTGTTTCTCTATCATCGATGTTTCTCTCTCTCTCTCTCAAAAAAAATCAGGGATCATTTAAGGATTCTTGAAGAATATAATATGATATACTCCTGAAAATATCTCCTTTAATTATTTTATTAAAAACATATTTTTAAATATTCACTAATTATAAGAGATATATTTAGATATTGTTATGCCACATGACTTGAGCTAAGCATTTTATAAGTATTGTCTGATTTTATGCTAAATTTTTGCATAATAACTTTGCTACATAGCATTTCGCAATATTAAAGCACTTGCAGACAATGGTTTCACTGGATTTGATTACCAAGGATCACTATATGTCTTAAAGATGAGAACAGTTATATAACCAGAAGCATCTAACTATTATGTAGAAAGAAATGAAGGGGATAAAGAGATACAAATTTTACTCAGCACTAAAAAAAAAGCAATTTACCATTGTGGCCCTTGAACTATTTTTTTTTAATATATTTTATTGATTTCTTACAGAGAGGAAGGGAGAGAGATAGAGAGCTAGAAACATCGATGAGAGAGAAACATTGATCAGCTTCCCCCTGCACATCCCCCACTGGGGAAGTGCCCTCAACCCAGGTACATACCCTTGACCGGAATCGAATCCAGGACCTTTCAGTCTGCAGGCCGACGCCCTATCCACTGAGCCAAACCGGTTTCGGCGGTCCTTGAACTATTAATATTTTAGTTTTATTTGTTATAGAAATAAATTATAATTTTGATGTTAATATAGTTAAGGTTTTTATAGTTATACTTCACTTGTGTTTTTTATATTCACTGTATAGTTGTTTGAGTAATAAGTGTTATGGTTATTTAATGTTGAAATCATGTTTTGTTTAATTTTTGTACTTGAATTCAAATTCTTTGACATTAAATATGTGATGTGTGAAAAAAAAAAAAAGAATTGTCTGATTTAATTTTTAGAAAAGCTCATTCTCTATTCCCCATTGCAGGAATAGGGCTCAAATGAGTTTACTGATCTGCTCAGAGGTCAAACTGATAAGAGATGGGGTTTTGATTGGAATTCTGTCAGGATGCCTCTAGCTTTCACTGTGGGGCAGTGCTTCTCAACCAGACTGTGCCTCGGGTGTATTTGGCAATGTCTGAAGGCTGCTTGCCGCCGGGGGAAGGAAATCTGTGGTCCACTTACACAATGGAATACTATGCAGCTGTATGAAAGAAGGATCTCTTACTCTTTGAGCCAGCATGGAGGGACCTGGAGATTAGTATGCTAATAAAGATAAGCCAGACAGGAGAAGGAAATATATGACATACATTATACGACAATTCCCAACACACGTAATTATCCTGCCTCAATTGACAGCATGAAAAGGTGAGAACACCTAGTCCAGACAAGCACTTCTCCAACTTCACTGTGCATATGAGTCACCCAGGAGTCTAGTTCAAAGGCAGAATCTGAATGATCAGGTCCCGGTGGGCTTGAGATTCTGAGAATCACACAGTCACCCATGTGATGTTGATGCTGCAGGTTCTGGTCAGAGGACCACTCTGAGTAGAAGGCTGTGGTTCTCTGTTAGTGTCAGGTGCAGGTAGTTTTAGATTTCCTGAACAACAACCAAATCATAGTTGCATGTAATTTTTTAAAAGTAGGGTATTCAATAATTTGAGTGGCTGTTATAAATTCATTGTTCATTTACTTTATTTAAGGATTCTTGAAGAATATAATATGATATAGTCCTGAAAATACCTCCTTTAATTCTTTTATGTGGGGTCCTTTAGAGACCAAATAATGTATAGTAGCAGAATGAGCACCTCCGAAACATGCTAGCATCCTAGCCCCAGGAAATTGTAATATGTCATTTTTCATAGCATAGGATGATTAAGGTAGTCAATGAGATATATTTGCTAATCAACGGACCTTAAGATAAAATTGGCCAGATATCAATAACAAAAATTAACAAAAAGCAGAGAGTGGCAGGTGAGAAGAGATCAACCAATGAACTTGTATGCATAGATGTATAACCCATGGACACAGACAATAGGGGGGTGGAGGCCTGGGGTGGGGGACAGGGGCAGGTTAGAAGAGGTCATTGTGGGGGAAAGGGGACATATTTAATACTTTCAACAATAAAGGTTTTAAAAACCAAATGGGACCAAATCAAACCAAAAAGCTTTGCACAGCACAAAACAACAACACAAAACAAAAACACCAACAAGACAAAAAGCAACCTACCAAATGCAAGAAGATATTTGCAAATGATATAGCTGGTAAAGGGTTTGTGCAAACTATAGAAATAACTCATATAACTCAACATAAAAAAACAAACAATTCAGTTTAAAAATGGGCAGCTAAAGAATTCAGAGTCAAAAATCCATAAGTGGAAAATGTAACAGGAGAGGACAAATTCAGTTCAACTACAAGACACCTTCCATATAAAACTAACTTCATAGATATGAGATGATAATACTAAATGAGACGGGGGAAGGACATGTAGTAAGAATAGGACCACAGTTGTTTAATTCAGCTTAGCCAGAATGCAATGGCAGCTGTTATGCTCGTTTTTACCAATGTCTGGATATCAGATTTGGTAGCCTGCTTAAAGAAACATGTCTCTTTATGCTATATTCTTTTTCAATTTTAATTGAAAGTCTAACTTATTCCAGGCTTATGAGCTAAGACTAACTTGAAAAACTGTTGTTTTGCTTAAGTTATGATGGACTGAAATTTATATCACAACTGGTGAAACACTCAGACAACATGTAATACCCCTATTTAGGACATAAACTGCAGAGGTTTTAAGCTCCTTCTCCTCCTCCTCCTTCTCTTTTTCCTCCCCCTCCTCCTCTTCTTCCTCCTCCTCTTCTTCCTCCCCTTCTTCTTCCTCTTCCTCCTCTTCTCCTCCTCTTCCCGCTCCTCCTCCTCATCAAGGTTCCTTATAAAACAGAGGAGTGTAAATCCTCAGGGGTTTGGAGCAGTGTCACCAGCCTTCAATTCCTTTGAAGTGTCAGTTTTTTCATATTAAAATATCAGAGGTTTTTGGATACAACTCCAGGATATGTTCATGTTTGTTTTGGCTTTTCAAAATATTTTACATTGTCAGGTAAATTATGTAACTTTTCCTTCCAGATATTTTTGTCCTTCTTCAAATGCTTCTTTTTTAAATTTTATTTTTATTCTTGAGAGTATTACAGATGGCTGCCAGTTTCGCACCTGTCCCTCTGCACCCAGCTTCTGCCCCACCACAAGCCTTCAGCGCACTATTGCCTGAGTTCTTGGGCTATGCATATCTATAATAATAAAAGCATAATATGCAAATCAACCAAATAGCTGAAAAGCAGAACGACCGTCTGGACTACCATGCTTATGACACACACTGGCCCCAGGCCAGCCAAGGTGGGTGCAGTGTGACTCCTTCGAGTATATTCTTTATTTGAGCTATGTCATTCTTCATTTCCAACCGGTTGTTTTCATGGTTTCTAAGCCCTCCTCCATTCTGTTGAGGTTTCTAAAAACCATTATTTTCTACTCTGTTTCTGATAAACTGCTTGCCTCCATTTCATTTCGCTCTTTTTCTAGGCATTCCTCCTGCTCTTCCATTTGGAGGCTATCTTTGTTTTCCAATTTTTGCTGTTCCTTTGTGTTTGTTTTTGTGTATTGCATAAGGCTGCTATGCCTCCCAGTCTTGGTGGGGTGTCCTCCTTGTGGAAACCAGTTTTGTAACCTGCTTTATCTTCTGAGCTGGGTACACAAGGAATGTTTCCTGTGTTGGTTGTGTGGGTCTTGATTGCATTTGTGTCTTGATTGCTGTTGTCCCATTTGTGGGTGGGCTCAGTCCTCATTCTTGCTGACTGGGAGGCTCTACCCAACCACGTCATGCCAACTGTTATACAAGTGCTTTGTGTCTGCTATTTGTGGAACTCACTGCATTTTGATGTGATGTTGTTGGATCTGGCCCATTAGTGTGTTGTACCTGGGCCTTCTGGGAGGTTTTCTACTGCAAGTCCATGTGAGTTATTGCCTTTGCCTAGTCTTGGCCCACCTGACTAAATCACGGTAGGGCAAAAAGCCAAGTAGTCCAGAGGGTGGGGACTTGTAGCCCAGAGGCTAGGTCTGCCTCAGGTCTTTCACCTTGAATGTCCCTATTCTGAACTGTTCTGTCTTCCCCCATGGAACTGAGTTCGGCAGGGGTATCTGGGTCTTGGCCAGGAAGTTTTAAACAGACTTGAATAGGGGTCGGCAGGCACTTCCTCTCCTTCCAATGCCTCAGCTATGCCTGGCTTTCTTGCAATCCCTTGCCACCATCCCAATTAGGAGGTGCTAAAAAATTAAAAACTCAGCCCTGCTTGTAACTCCAATATTTCAGACCACACCCACTAGGAGTGGCCTCTGCCTAGGCTCTGATAGGCCAAATGTCTGAGTCCCCTGTGCCACCAGAACAGCCACATGGACACAGATTTCAAGCCCAGAGTCATTCCTCCTTGCCTCAGATTTCAGCAGGGCAGGGCAGTATCAGCTATTCTGCAGATGGGGGAAGAAACACCTTCCCTATGATTGAGTTGGGCAGGACTGATCTTTCCCTGGATCACACTGTCCAACCCCCATCCTTCTCACTGCCAAAAGGTCTTCTAGAGCAGTGGTTCTCAACCTGTGGGTCGCGACCTCTTTGGGGGTTGAACGACCCTTTCACAGGGGTCGCCTAAGACCATCGGAAAACACATATATAATTACATGTCGTTTTTGTGGTTAATCACTATGCTTTAATTATGTTCAATTTGTAACAATGAAATTGGGTGTCCCCACAACATGAGGAACTGTATTAAAGGGTCGCAACATTAGGAAGGTTGAGAACCACCATTCTAGAGAATAAAGGGTCTCTCAGATTTACTTCTGGGTATATTGGTAAGCTCTCTCCTTCAGCCCTGAGTTCTACCATGTGGCCCCTCCGGCAAACACAGATAGGGGCAAACATCCCAGGCTAGTGTTGTAACAAAGCAATTGCTCTTTGCCTGTGATAGTGCAGTCTGGGTCTCTAAGTTGGACCAAATCACCACTGATTCTCCCAGCCTAATGCTACATGGGCTCCCCTTTCCATCTCTGTTGCTCTGATTGGGGATCCCTGCACAGGGCTGAGAGAGACCCCAATCCCCCAGGGGCATGGGCTGTGCTGCTGCACCTTCCCTCTGACTTCCCAGCAATGCAGCTGCACAAGTTGGCTTACCCTCTCTGAGTCTCCTCCTGTACCCTCTCCTCACTCCCCATTCACAATATTTCAGATCAGCTATACTTCAGCTGGTGTTTCAAGCTGAATGCTCTGCAGTTTAGCCAGAAGCCTGGACCAGTGCTGGAAGCAAACAGATGGAGCTTCCTGCTACTCTGCAGCCATCTTGGAATCCTCAAGAAGTGACATCTGAACAAAGACCAGAAAGAGGTTAGACAAGCAAGGTGTGGATGTCTGGGGGAGGAAGGGCAGAGCAAGCAGAAGGAACATCCATGCAAAGGCTCTGAGGTGGGAACATGTCTGAAATGTTGAGGAACAGTGAGGAGGCCTATGTGGCTGGAACAGAGTATGTGAGGACAGCAGAAGATAATGAGGGTAGAGAAAGGACAGGGCAAAGTGTTCGGGGCCATGTGAGAGGACTTGAGCTTTTGCTCTGAGTGAGGTTGGAGTCATGGAGGGTTCTTGAGTAGAGCAGGATTGGTTCCTGACATGGGTGCTCACAGGCGCTCTCCAGCTGCTGTGGTGCATGAGGGTGGAAGTGGGGGATAGAGAGGTTATTGCACTGATCTAGGTGAGTGATGATGGGGGCTGGATGCAGGAAGTCAACCAGAGTTTACATTCCTACCCTAGTGTAGTAAAGAGCATCAGGATCCCCAGCTCTGCCTGTATGTATGGAGTTCTGCATAATCTCACCCCACTCTAGCCTGTTTCCCCACCTGTAAAATGGTTCATGGTCCTTCCTCATTCATGTGTAGTGTGGAAAAGTCCATGGAAATGTCTGTGCTAGCTGCCATCGAGGGTCCTAATGGCCCAGGTACTCAACAGAGGCTATCAGAAATGAGGGATACAGAAAAGAACCCACACAGGGCTGACAACTCCAGTTTAGCTGAGTGCTAAATATTTCTTAATTCAACTCTAACTTTATTGTGTGCTGCATATACAGTGGGGCCCTGACTTAGGAGTTTAATTCGTTCCGTAACGGAGCTCATAACTCAAATTACTCGTATGTCAAATCAATTTTCACCATTACAATGAATTGAAATGCCATTAATCCGTTCCAGACACCCAAAAACCACTGCAATTGTTTTGTTAAATGTTTTTAAATAAGAAAAATGTATTTAAAAATAATGAATATTGTATAAAAACACAATACTGAACAATAGAATGTAGTGCAATAAACTTGTTTTGTTAAGTTTAATGTACAGCATTTACCTTGGAAATCAAATGACTTAAAGATGGTGATGGAGGTGGAGGGGAAAGGCTGAACCGAATAACTGAATAACTGAATCTTATTTGCTGATTTTTGCCCTTTTCGCCATGCTTTCATCACTTCCATCTACAGGAGTTTTCGATAAAAACCTGTCCGATGAGATCTGTTCCATCCTCCCTTTCAGAATATTTCTGAAATGAGTCAGGCAAGTGTCATTAAATAGCTCCATCGCATGCCCAGTTGCAATTTTTTCTGGGTGTTTCTTTTGAATAAAGTCTGAAAGTTTCTCCCTCATTCCCAACATTTCCTTTATCTCACTTATAGAGATAACCTCCCCCTCTTCCTCCTCCGTGTCATCTATTTCCTGAAAAACCTCCGTGTGTTGCTGCGTCTGTAGCTCCTTTAGCTCCTGCGTTGTCAGTTCCTCGGAGTGCTCCTCCATGAGCTCGTTGATGTCACCTTCCTTTATATCCGCGCTCGCTGCCTCGCCATGCCTGACAACGGAGTGAATGCCGGTCCTCCTTTTAAAATTTTCAAACCAGCCCCGACTGGCTTTAAACGGCTTGGCCGATGCCTCGTCCATGGAAGTGCCTGGGGTCTGCTGCCGCAAATCAGCGTAAATAGCTCGTGCCTTCTCGCAGATTACAGCCTTCGTCACGGTATCTCCTGCCAGCTGCTTCTCCATTAACCACACCATTAGCAGCTTCTCCATATTTTCATGAATAGATGTCCGCTGTTTAGAAATATTTTAACGCCCTTGGCTGGAGTTGTAGCCTGTATCGACTCCTTCTGCTTCAGTATGGTGCAGATCGTAGAAGTGCTACGCTCGTACTGCTTCGCCAAGTCGATTACATGCACACCTTGGTCATGTTTTTCAATAATTTCTTTCTTTAATTCAATGCACATCATCCACTTCTTCTCAGCACTGTCCGTCGCACTTACTTTCTTCAGATCCATGGTTGAAAAAATGAAGTTTTGCAAAATAACTGCAAGCACAAATGTGACACAACCACTTAAAGTGAACGAGTGAGACACGTGATGCTGGGCTGATGTGGCGTTCACTGTGAGGTTCGCTGCGCCAACTAGCAATGGGGTATCTGAAGCTGGCTCGTAACCCGAATTTTAGCTCAAAACTCAAAGCAAAAAATCGGCCGAGAGACGGCTCATATCTCGAAAAACTCGTTAGTCGGGACACTCATAAGTCAAGGCCCCACTGTAATGTCACCCAATTATCTCTCCAGCCTTATATTCCACTTTACACACACACACACACACACACACACACACACACACTCAGCATCAGCTACACAGGCCTTGTTGCTCTTCCACACTAGGCACTCCCATGCCTCAATGCCTTTGCACAGGATTTTCCCTCTGCCTGGAATATTCTTCCCCAGATATCTTCACTAGTGGCCTGGTGCACAAAATTCGTGCACAGGGATGCGGGGGGAGGCAGTTTGGAGGGTGTCCCCTCAGCCCAACCTGCACCCTCTCCAATCTGGAAGCCCTCAGACATCTCTCTCACAATCCTGGACTGCTGGCTCCTAATCACTCAGTGCTCCTAATCACTCACCTGCCTGCCAGCCAGATCACCCCTAACTGCCCCCCTGCCTGGCTGGTCGCTGCCAAATGCCCCAAACTTGGGATGAGATTCACAATGAGGTGAAATTTACCATTTAAAAGTGAATAATTCAGTGGTATTCAGCACATTTACATGCTGGGTGACCTCCACCTCTATCAGAACTTCATTCATTTTGGTGGCTGAATACTATTCCACTGTGTGGATGGATTGCATTTCGTTCATCGATTCATGTGTCAATGGACCCTGATTTGTTTCCAACTTTTGGCGACTGGGAATCTCACTGCAATGAACATGGTGTACCAGTATTTGTTGGAGTCCTTGCTCTCAGTTACTTTAGGTATTTACCTAAGAGTTGAGTTTCTAGGTCATAGGGGAACTCTGTTTAACTTTTTAAGGAAGTGCCAAAATGTTATATACAACTGGTGAAGTGAGACCCCAATCTGATAGAGTGCTGGGGATGGGTTTACACTTAATGAAGCCCCTGCTCTCAGACTACATCACATCTTTCTGAGACTGGTCATGACCATCAGCACCATTGCCCAAGACCCCAAAAACCTGTGATAAAGGGAGGGAGGGTGGTCCACCTGGGGAAACTGAGGCACAAAGAGAGGTTGACTTGGACACTCAGCCTAAACCCCTTCCTTCTCCACCCTGGCCCACATTCTGGGACACCCTTTAGGGTCCCTGGGAGGCAGGAGCTTATTGTCACTGATCACTCTCAGCTCCCAGCCCACCACTCTCAGGAGTCCTTGCAGAATGGGGAAGAGGCTGCGAGCTTGAGAAAGACACCAAAACAGCACTGAGTGTTATCAGCTCCGTACTGCACAGCTTCCTGTTGGGCACTGTCAGTTCCTCCACAGCCCACCACCTCCCCCTACCCTCCTAGCTGATCCCCTTCCCCACTGGGGCCAACCCCAGCCTGGGCACCTCTTTCCATCTCTCTTTCCTCTTCTTCCTCTAACCCAGCGGTTCTCAAGCCTTGGGTCAGGACCCCTTTGGGGGTCGAACAATCCTTTCACATGGGTCGCCTAAATACATCCTGCATATCAGATATTTACATTAAGATTCATAACAGTGGCAAAATTACAGTTATGAAGTAGCAACGAAAATAATTTTATGGTTGTGGGTCACCACAACATGAGGAACTGTATTAAAGGGTCATGGCATTAGGAAGGTTGAGAACCACTACTCTAACCACTTCTCATTCGAGATTTAAAACATTTTAAAAGTTCCCCAAAAAAGTTTTACAGGGTTTCAGGTTCAGAGAATCATTTTCCCATGACCAGCCTGAGCCATTTTGGCTCAGTGGATATAGTGTCATCCTATGGACTGAAGGGTCCCAGGTCCAATTTCGGTCAAGGGCACATGCCCAGATTGCGGGCTTGATCCCCAGTGTGGGGCGTGCAAGAGGTAGCCGATCAATGATTCCCTCTCATCATTGATGATTCTATCTCTCGCTCCATCTCCCTTGCTCTCTGAAATCCATAAAAATATTTTTAAAAAAGAAAAAAATATATTTTAAAAAATTTCCCATAACCAGCTTTAGTTTACTTTATTTATTTATTTATTTATTTATTTTTAATCATATAAGGACTTTCCTTCAGTCCCCCACCAAGAACTGGGACATGACCCTGCTCTCTCCCTCCACCACCTCAAATTTTCTTTCCTATTCTCTCATTCATTTTTTTGTTTGTTTTCTTGTACATCTGTATGCCAAAACCTTGTTACATTTTCTCTGTGTCTGAGCTTTATGACAAAGGTGAATTTTGTATTGGGTTCTGGGGACTTCATTTTGTTCAAGATTCTACTACAACCAAATCATTAGGTCATACCTTTTCAATATATTTTAATTCACCTGTAAACTGTATCTCAGTAAAGCTGAAAAAGTAAAATTCTCCTACAAAATCCAGCAAGCAAACTAATCTTTGTACATCACTCAGTGTTTAAAATCGAGAAAGGAGTATGTTGATAAGACTCAGCCATCTCATTGCATTTCCCTGTGGTTCTTTCTCACAGTTGTGTAATATTCTAATCCAATCTATCCAGTGGCTGAGGAAGCATTAAGGTTCCATTAAAGTCTTAATGGCCATCATGTTCCTGGGCTGCCTTAAAGATCATTGGTACGCCCAGATGATGGGGCTCAGTGATTGAGCATCAACCTATGAACCAGGAGGTCACAGTTTGATTCCTGGTCCGGGTACATGCCCGGGTTGCTAGCTTGGTCCACTGTGTGGGGCATGCAGGAGGCAGCGATCAATGATTCTCTCCTATCATTGATGTTTCTATCTCTCTGTCCCTCTCCCTTCCTCTCTGAAATCTATAAAATTTCCTAGAAGCAGAGGGCACTCCAGGGTGACAGCTCAACCCCTATTTTCCTACCACAGTAGGGGCTTGGGGTGAAGGAGACAGAAACATGTCCCCGCCCAAGGCATCACAGCCTCTTGCTTCTCTTCTCATCACTTTGGGCTCTGCCACCCGATCTCTACGTACACATTCAAGCAGACATGTTCCTCACCCTCTGCCCTGAGATTACCCAAGTCCCAATCCCAGAAACTCAGAAGCCTGGCCAAGTCTTGGGGATCCAGTCAGGAGGCACACATGTGGACCCACACCCACACTCTGGGGGCTCTGCCTTAGGCCAAGGACCCAAATAGCTCAGTTTCTATGTCCCAAATAATGTATACACAATTGAACAGCTGACAGCTCAATTTTGAAAATGAAATGTATTTTATTGAACACTGCCTTTATAATTATTCAAAGTGTGTGTATACATTTTTGGGGGGACACCTTATATTTAGGAGTTCCCTCAGCAGTGCCAGGGAACTACAAACATGGCCCAGCTCAACACTGCCTTCCAACTCCCTGGGCTGGGCTGGGCTGGGCTGGGTAGGGGTCAGGGCTCAGGAGGATGGCAGCTGGAGCTGGGCAGGGTCTCACCAGGAGTATGTAGTCAAGCGGACTCTGACAGCCTGGCCTGGGGGAACCCAGGTGTCCAGCCTACAAGAGGAGACAAAAGGTCCATTGACCCACCTGACCCTGGGTCTGGGGCCAGGGCTGGCCAGCAGCCCCAACCCTCTTTCCTCACTCTCTGGTGCTTCCTGCTTGGGGTCAGCTGTCTGGCCTCACAATAGCTGTGTCGCTGTCTGGGTGCTTCCTCTTATGTTCCCCTCCATCCGGAGACCCCAACTGACCCTCGCCTCACCTGGGGCTTGGAAGGGTGCTGGACGTGGGCTGGTGGCACAGGAAGGGGCCAGGACATTGAGGCTCCCTCATCTTCCAAAAAGCAGAGGGCATTGCAGAGAGGACAGTCATCCTAACGCCATGGCTGGGGTTGGTCATCTGGGCAATTGACCAGGAACCTACAGGTTCATGCTCCTTAGGGAACCACTGTCCATTCCCCGCAGATCACTCCGCTGGGGAAGGGATCGAGCAAAGGGGGAGAGAGGCACCTGTGCAGTGAAGTCAAGTGAAGAGGGAAGTTAGTCGCCTGTCAATCCAGCCTGGGGAACAATGGATTGGCTAGCAGGGCTGGGGACATCGGGCCCTCAAATTCATTTGGTCTGGCCTTGCCAAAGCATTAGGGGTGAGGAAATTAAATGTTTGACCAAATATTGCAGGCTAATTTTTAAGTTGCTAATTTTGTATGGCCTGTGAATGATGTTATAAATATCCAAATGGCCCTTGGCAGGTAAAGGTTCTCACCCCTTGGCCAGGGGATGGAAACACACACAATATGAGAAGGTTCAAATCCCCAGAGTCCTCTCTCTCTTCTTCTTGTGCTCCCTGTTGGTCTGTGGCCAGCACTCATCCCTGCGTTCCAGTGCTTGCCTCCATAGCCATGGATTTTAACAGGGAACAGAAGTTCTGGGCAATGACCTTAATTCTGGGCCTGCTGCAGACAAGCTTGGACTTCTTCCATGATGAGATGAACAGAGATGGGACCTTGGAGGGGAACCTGCTTAAGTTTTCATTCAATAAAGCTTTCCACGAAACCCCATCTCCCCCTGGGGCTTCAGCAAATCTTTTCCTTGCAGCACCCCACGAACTCCACTTCCCCTGATAACAATGGGATAGTCTGAAATAAATCTCAAACTCAAAACTAGTCATGGAAAGTAGCCAAGTCTTAGACTTGTATCTTCCCTGACAAAGGCCAATCTTTACCTTCACTGAGCTTGTCTATTGTCTTTTGGCATCTACATAACATATCTTTGCAATGACAGGGTAATTTTCTTTTTTCCAGACCCTCCAGGCACAATCTCTTGTTGTATCTCAAATTAGAGAGCTAGATACCAGACGCCTTAACAAGCCAATTAATTAGGAGTCATTTATTGTGCACAGGGTCAGAGCAGATTACCTCTGTCAAATTCTGAACACCCAAAGGAGGAAGCATTTTCTTTTTATATTCTTTTAGGTCCTTGTGTAAGTTATTTTTACAGACAATTTGTAACCTTGAGTACATATCATATCTAACAAACACCTATGACTTTGAGTGCATATCATATTTATACAGACGCCTGAAACCTTGAGTATCATATCTATACAGGCCTGGCATCAAAATCAGCATATCAGTTAGATGGCTAGCTTGCAAGCTCTGACAATTAAGTTTATCTTTTCTATTCAAGAAAAAAACAAAGTTATTTTACAGTCTAAAAATAACAGAGTTGACCTACAGAATAACAGACTGTCTAAGAATAACAGAGGAGTTCAAATGGCAGTCTTAAATGGCAGTTTTCCAAAGGAGGGATTACTATGCTTCACTCCCACCTGGATAAGAGACCACAGAGCCCCTCACTGCTATTGTTGTTACCATGTGAATTGTGAACTCTTACCTCTCCTGTACCCACCTGTGTAAAGGAGTCTGTGTCTGTTCCTTTTACTTTTTATCCAATCCCAGAGATTTCTGGGCCTGCCTCCCTGATCTACCACCAGTGGATTTCTTGTAACCCCCTTAGGCCTCCTCCTTTGATTGTAATGTATAAAATAAGGTGCAAAACGGTCATTCTTGAGAGAATTTTCTCAATCTGTTGTGATTTTGCTTCTGTGCAGTTGCTGTCAGTTTGGCTCAAATAAACTCATAAAAATTCTCTACAGGTTTGAATGTATCTTCGGTTGACAGGGAAACAGAGTGTGGGGACAGGAGCCAGGGCACCAACGTGGGAGATGATGGAGCTAGACCAGGGTGGAGGCAAATGAGAAGTGAGAGGATTTGGGGTGTAGTGAAGTCAGAGCCAGCAGGCTTTCTGACTGGCCAGGTTATAGTGGTGGTGGCGGGATGTTCCTCTTCAGGCCTCCCCCAAGCTTGCAGCAAACATCTCAATGCATTTCCCAGTATGTTACCCAGTTCTTCCTCACCCTGCTGCGTGAGGCCAGTGGCAGGCATTTTACTCCCATTCATCAGACAGGAAGACTGAATTTCAGACAGCTTAGGGCTCAAGACACATCCCAGGGGAGCTGAAGGCAAACAATAGATGATTCTGTGAACTGTGTGGAGATAACGCCCTGGGGCAGTGGCTCCTCCACCCCCACTCACACACTGTATAAGGGCCAGGAGGCCTCAGAAGGATGCCCAGCTGCCCAGCCTGATGACGAGGAACCACGCTGCTCAGACCATGGGAGCTCCTTGCCTCAGCGCCTTTCACATCCTACAGGGTGAGAATCTGGGGGCCCTATTGGGAGGAGCAAGAGAACCCCTGGTAGCACCCCTTTGGTGCCTCCATTTTCCAATCCCCCCACACTACCCCCACCCATGGAGAAGTAGGAGGCACCGCTGGCAGCTCTGGGGCCTGACATGGAGAAAGCCACATGGTTAGGCGGGAGCCATGGCACATGAGAGAGCAGCTGGCAATGCCTGGGTACCTTCATGCCTGGGCAGGAACCCTAAGGGTCTGTTCCCCACCCCAGAGGGATCTCCACGCTCCTTCCATATCCACTTTGGAAGCTGCTCCCTAAGAGGGGAAACTGAAGCAGGTGGAAGAGAGGGGGTGAATGAGTGCTGTGACCCCCTCAGGAAGTCACTCTTAACAGATACCAGAGAGGGGGCTAGGGAGCTAAGGGGACCTTTCCACAACAGGGTGACCCCCACACTTCTCCCATTGTGTGGCAGGGGAAGCCCAGAGACCCCCCTCATTTGTTCCCCCAGACCCAGCTGGGACTCGGCTGTACCTTGAAGGGCTTTGCTGCTGTGGGTTGAACCTGAGCTCTGCTGTGACTTCCCCCTCGCCTCCTTTCCCACGACACCCAGGGTGGCTCTAACCATTGTCAGTTATCAGATTATCAGGGCAGTTCCTTGTCTGGGCAACCAGGCAACAAAGAGAGTTAAAAAATGACATTTGGGGTGCCAATCAGAACTTCCAAGTCCACAGAGATGGGGCTCCCTGTGCTGGCCCAGGGTGCCAGGCATGAGCTGTTTTTTTATAGCTTTCTGAAGGTAAGGTGTAATTTACATAGCATGTAATTCCCCTGTTACATGGTTACAATTAGATGATTTTTAGTAAATTTGCCAAGTCCGTGTGGAGCACAGCTGAAGGGAGCAATGTGTCAGGGGCCAAGTCACAGAGCCCCTGATCCGCACTTTCCACGTCTGTGAAACTGGGCAGAGCAAGCCTGGTCTCCACTTTACAGGCTCGTGTTAAGGGTTCAGTCCTTGTTCACAGTAAGAATTAAGTAACATTATTATTGTTGTTGTTGTTAATGTTACTATTATTATTATTTCACGGGGGATGGGCTGCAGGAGGGGGATCCTTAGCAGGAGGAGCAAGGAGAGAATGACTGCCCCACCCCTGCCACAGGGGCCCCAGGCAGGAATCTGACTGCCCAGGGCTCAGTTAGGGGAATGCAAACCAGATGGGACTGGGAGCAGCTACCAGCCACCCCTCTCCAGACTCCTGTTTGGGTGGCTTCCTGGGTCCCAGGTGGAGGTCTGGCCTAGCAGCCTCTGTGGTGGGGCAGGAAAGTCCAGCTCAGAACAAAGAACCCCCTCCCTGCAGACTCTGGGGAACTTGAACCCTCACTTCCATCTTCCCCAGCCCCCTCTTCACCAGTTTCTCCATAAGCCTTTTCTGGGCTCTGAGCCTCAGTTTGTCCATCTGCAGAGTGGGCATAAATAGAGCCTCTGTCTTCTAGGGTAATTGTGAGCATGGACGGTGCTACTGGGGCTTTGGGAGCTGGGGACCAATTGGCCCAGGACCCATCCTGCCAGGGAAGGTCACTTTGTGGTCTGTCCTACAAAGAGGAAGTGGGTTTCCACCAAAGGGAGAACTAACCAAACCCTGTGGCCAGAGTGGAGGACCACAGGTGTTCTAGCCTGTTCACCGCATCTGTGATGGCCTTGGGGAGGGTGTGGGGGTCTTTGCCCTCTGCTGGCCTGAGGGTATCAAGTTTGGACATTGGAACTGAGTGCTCAGGGGGCCCTCCAGTCTGCACCCTCCACATCTCCTCAAGTTGTGCTCACAATGATCAACTCCAAAATTCCCCTATGAGCCCCTCCATGGGGAACTGGGAGCCATGAGTTATCCCTTCATTTGGCCCAGGAAGTGACTCACTCCGGCTCTGCCTCCCTGGCCCCCATCCCTCCACCCGCTGTCCCCATCTGGTCTCCCTGGATTATCTGGGTCTGGACTGCCTCCCCAGCATCTCTAGATCTGCAGGGACTGGATGGATACCTCTAGCCCTCCCCACACCCACATGCTGCCCAAGTGCCCGCACTCACTCCCGCCAACCTTTTCTTCTGTTTCTCTACCTGGCTCTCAATCTCTCTATCTCTCCATGGCTTTCTATCTAATCTCTGGCACCTGTCTCTCCCTTTCTAACAGTCCCTTATTTCTCTGTCCATCTCTCTAGATAACTGTCTTCTTAACTCAGCCTTACTCTTTCTCTCTCCATTTCTCTGTCTTTTGTCTCTCTCTCTCTTTCTCCCTCTCATCTCTTTATTTTGCTTGCATCTCTTTCTCCCTCTTTCTCCTCTAAGTGTCTAGTTCTCTCTCTCTCTCTCTCTCTCTCTCTCTCTCTCTCTCTCTCTCTCTCTCTCTCTCTCTCTCTCCTTTTCCTCCTCCTCCTCCTCTTCCTCCTCTTCCTCCTCCTCATCATCACATTATTTTCTCTCCATCTCTGTGTCCTTGTCTGTCCCTCTGGTGAACGGGCAAGGAAGTCTTCATCTGTAGACCTTCTGCTGACTTAAGGAGAACCCCCAGGACATGCCCTGGGATGGGGTGCCCTGAGCAGCAGGAAGAGCAGGATTGGGGAGCCTGTGTAGCTCCACCCCTAACATGAGCCCCCAGCATCTTCCTGTGTGCAGGGAGCCAGGATGTGAAATGTCACCACCGGGTCCCAAGCTGGTCGTTGTGGTGGACAGATGTGGGTGCAGTGTGCTTGCACCTGTGTCCCTGAGGAAGGGTGTGGGCTGGAGCACCTTAGATTTGGGAGATCTGAGAGGACACCTGGCCCAACCCCTTCATTTTTACATAAAGAAAGGACGGCAGTAAGCACTCTTACACACCAGGCAGTACTTCTCAGCTTAACTCTCACACTCTAGGAAATGGGTCTCCTCTTTGTCCCCATTCTACAGAAGGGGAAACTGAGGAATTGAGGCACCTGACCAAGGTCTGGGAGTAGAACCAAGGCCAATTGACTCCAGTATGTTTCCTGAACTGCTGCCCACAGATCAGCAGAAGCCAAGACCCCTACTAGGCTCGGGCCCCTCCCTATCCTTCAGTTCCTGAAAGCCACCTTCAGGCGATGGGTGCAGACCCTCTGACCATGGGCATTGGAGGCCTGGGGGGTGCCACCTGCCCACTCTCTCCTTGAGTAATGGACAGAGCCTGAGCCTGGGATGGGTGCGCAACCCCTTCCCTCAGATGTGTCACCTTCAGGTCGCCCTCCCCCGTTCTGTGTCCTCCTGACCCTCCATCTCTCTGTTCCAGCGCTGTGTGTCTTGATGATTCTGTTGGAAGATGGACCCCAGAACACCAGGGGTGAGTCTACTGGGAGTACTCAGCCCCCAGCCAGAGTCCCAGCCCCACCTCACCTCTCAGCCCAGGCAGAGAAAGGCCTGTTGCAGAAGGAAGCTCAGGGTTGCCCTTCCCAACGCCCCTACCCAGCCTCTTGCTCAGCCCTCATCTTCTGACCATGGTCTCCCTCCCACAGCCTCTGCCTGTCCCCAGCAGTGCCCTCCAGACTCCTCATGTGTCAGTGGCACTGCCTGTCACTGTGATCCAGGATTCCAAACTCCATTTGGAAAGAACAAAGTCAACCACGGGGAGACTTGTGAAGGTACAGAGGCTTGGGGTGGTGGAGGGCTACATGGAGACGGGATGGTGGTTGGTGGCCTCAGCCTTTGTTCTCAGACCATCATGAAGGACAGAGAAAAGAGAAAGAAAAAGATATGAAGGTGGAAAATGAGAAGTGAATAAGCATGGCTTCGTACAGAGGGAGGAGCTGGGTTTCCAGGACCCTGGAATTGTTGTATCACTAATCAGCGAGCTGGACAAGATGCTTTAATGAGCCAATTGGTTAGGAGTCATCTTTATTGTGCATAGCTTCAGAGCAGATTACCCCTGTCAAATTCCGAACACCCAAGAGAGGAAGCATTCTCTTTTTATATTTTCTCAGGTCCTTGTGTAAGTTATTTTTGCAGACAGCTTGTGACCTTGAGTATATCTCAAATCTAGCAAACACCTGTCATATCTATACAGACACTTGTAATCCTGTGTACATATCTATACCATACTTGGCATCAGTATCAGCGTATCAGTCCCTTATGTTAGATTGCTAACTTATAAGGTTAGACAATTAAGTTCATCTTTTCTATTATTCAAACTAAAATAGTTATTTTTACAGAATAAGAGACCATCTAAAAATAACATAGTTGACTTACAGAGCAAGGGACTATCTAAAAATAGCAGAAAATTTCAAACAGCGGTTTTTCTAAAGGAGGGATCATTACTATGCTTCAGAACCTATGCCTCAGTTTACCCTTCCAGGACTGGGGAGGGGGGATGCTGAGCTTCCACCCACCCACCACTTCAGCACCTCCACCTGTATCCAAATCCAGGTGACAGACAGAAAGCTGAGCAGGGCAGAGCTGATTTAGTGGGTTTCAGGAAGGACTTGCTCCAGCCACATCAGGGCTGCCTGAGAGTCTGAATATTTCCTAAAAGACACTGATTCAGCATCAGGCTCCATGCTAGGTATGGAACCAGGCTCTCTGCCCTGAGGGCACACATGGCTTGGCAGGTGACCCTTTACCCCATTTTATTCCAGACATTGACGAATGTAAACAACGGTTGAACGTGACCTGTGGAAAAGACGCAAACTGCCATAACACGAAGGGGAGCTACTACTGCACATGCAGACCAGGATATAGGCCTATTTCTGGGGCAACAAAGTTTAATAGTGCAAGTGAGAACACATGTCAAGGTAAGAATGTCCTGCATCTTCCATCTCCCCGTCTATGAGGTTTGGAGTCACCAGAGCCATTCCTGCAGTATACAGGGTGCCAGGCCCTGGATATAGGTGCAGCACCAGGTCTGAGCAGGACAAGTGTGCCTGTGCCTGTCCCACTAAAACAGAGAGGTGGGGTGGCCTTTGAGCCAGGATCCAGGTCCTGGTTTTGCACTTTGACAGCTGGGTATGCAACACCAGCCAGGACACTTATTCAGAAACTAGAGGCCCAGTGCATGAATTTGTGCACCAGTGGGGTGCCACGGCCTAGCCTGTGAGATCATGCCAAAGCCTGCTCTCCAATATCCCTGACGGGTCCCGGATTATGAGAGGGTGCAGGCCAGACCGAGGGACCCCACCAGTGCACTATCAGGGTGGGGAGGACACAGGAGGTTGGTCAGCTGGGAAGGGAACAAGGGAGGGCTCCAGGGTGTGTCCAGCCCATCTTGCTGAGTCCCAATCAGCTGGACCACAAGAGCAAGCCAACCTACCAGTCAGATCATCTGCCCTCTGGTGGTCAGTGCACATCGTAGTGACTGGTGGACTGGTGGACTGTCTGCCCCCTGGTGGTCAGTGCACATCATTGCAAGCAGTTGAGGGGCCTTAGCATATCATTAGCATATTATGCTTTGATTGGTTGAACAGCCTACTGGTCGACTGGACACTTAGCATATTAGGCTTTTTATTATATAGAATTACTGGTAATGGCCAGATGTGATAATATTACTGTGATTGTGTGTGTGTGTGTGTGTGTGTGTGTGTGTGTGTGTGTGTGTGTGTGTTTTAAAAGAGCATCTAACTTTTACAGATAAAACCAAAAGTAGCTATGCCTTTTGTTAACTGTATGACCTTGGACATGTTCTTTACCTCTCTGCGCCTCAGTTTACCCATCTGTAAAAGGAAGTGACAATGGTGCTTACCTCCCAAAAATGCTGGGAAAGTATATGTGATCATAGAGCACAACATAGTGGTTTGTAGACTATACTCATTCTTTCTCTTTACTTTTTATCTTTATTGCTGAAAGTATTAACATAAGTCATATTTTTCCTCATTAATCTCTACCAGCCTGCCCCCGCCTTGCCCCCTCAGGTCCTCACCACCTTATGGTCTGTGTCCATGGGTTATGCATAAGTTCATTGATTCATCTCTTCCCACCCACCCTCCCTGGCCTTCCTTCTGAGGTTCAACAGTCCATTCCATGCTTCTATGTCTCTGGGTCTATTTTTGTTCATTAATTTTTTTACTTTTCTTTCTCTGACTGACTTATTTCCCTTAGCATAATATTCTCCAGGTCAATCCATGCTGCTGCAAATGGTAAGAGTTCTTTTTTTCATACAGCCACATAGCATTCCATTGTGTAAATCAAGCATGTCAAACTCAAAGGCTAACAGGGGCCAAATAAACGAGACAATGCAGCCTGCAGGCCACAAATTGGACAAGATTGGTGTTAATGTACCAAAATATTTTTATCCACTTATCTGTTGATGGGCACTTAAGCTGTTTTTACATCTTAATTATTGTAAATTGCACTGCTATGAACATAGGAGTGCATATATTCTTTCTGATGTGTGTTTTGATTTTCTTAGGATATTTTCCTAGAAGTGGGATCACTGGGTCAAATGGGAGTTCCATTTTTAATTTTTTGAGGACACTCCATACTGTTTTCCACAATGGCTGCAGCAGTCTGCATTCCCCTGAGCAGTGTGCTAGGGCTCCCTTTTTTCCTCATCCTCACCAACACTTGGCATTTCCCGATTTGTTGATAATAGCCATTCTGCCAGGTGTGAGGTGATATCTCATTGTCATTTTGATTAGCATCTCTCTGATGATTAGTGATTTTAAGCATTTTTTCATATGTCCTTTGAATTTCTGTATGTCCACTTTGGAGAAGTATCTATTTAGGTCCATTGCCCAGTTTAATTGAATTGTTTATCTTCCTTTGTTAAGTTGTATGAGTTCTCTATATATTTTGGATATTAACACCTTATCAGATGTGTCATTGGCAAATGTGTTCTCCCATGCAGTGGGCTCTCTTGTTGTCTTGTTGGTGGTTTCTTTTGCTCTGCAGAAGCTTTGCATTTTTATATAGTCCCATTTGTTTATTTTCTTCTTAGTCTCCATTGTCCTAGAAGATGTATTGGCAAACATATTGCTACAAGAGATATCTGAGGTTTTGGCGCCTATAGTTTCTTTTAGGATTTTTATGGTTTCACATCTTGCATTTAGTATTTTATCCATTTTGAGTTTATTCTTGTGTATGGTGTAAGTTGGTGGTCTAGTTTCTTTTATTGCAAGTACTTGTTCAATTTTCCCAATACTATTTATCTTATTAAAATATATTTTTATTGATTTCAGAGAGGAAGAAAGAGGGAGAGAGAGAGAAAGAGACATCCATGATGAGAGAGAATCATGGATTGACTGATTCCTTCAAGTCCCCCACTGGGGATCGAGCCCACAACCCAGGCATGTGCCCTTGATCAGAATCGAACCTGGGACTTTTCAGTTTGCAGGCCAATGCTCTATCCACTGAGTCAAACTGGTTAGGGCCCAACACTATTTATGAAAGAGACAGTCTTTCCTCCATTGTATTTTCTTACCTCCTCTGTCAAATATTAATTGAGCATAATGGCGTGGGTTGACTTCTGGGTTCTCTGTTCTGTTCCATTGATCTATATGCCTGTTCTTGTGCCAGGACCAGGCTGTTTTGAGTATGGTGGCTTTGTAGTATAACCTGATATCTGGGCTTGTGATCCCTCCAACGTTGTTCTTCTTTCTTAAGATTGCGGCAGCTATTTGGGGTCTTTTTTGATTCCATATAAATTTTTGGAGTGTTTGTCCTAGGTCTGTGAAATATGCTGTTGGTATTTTAATAGGCATTGCATTGAATCTATAGATTGCCTTGGGTAGTATGGACATTTTAATGATGCCGATTCTACCAATCCATGAACATGGTATATTCTTCCAGTTGTTTATATCTTTCTCTAGCTCTTTTTTCAACTTCTTGTACTTTTCTGAGTACAGGTCTTTCACCTCCTTGGTTACGTTTATTTCTAAGTATCTTAATGCTTTTGTTTCAGTGGTAAATTGGTTTATTTTTTTTTTAGTTTCTCTTTATCAGAGTTCATTACTAGTGTATAAAAATGCCATGGATTTTGGGATGTTAATTTTGTATTCTGCTACATTTTTAAATTCATTTATTAAATCTAGTAGCTTTTTGGTGGAGGCTTTAGGGTTTTCTATGTACAGTATTATGTCATCTGTGAACAATCCGAGTTTTACTACATCCTTTCCAAGTTGGCTGCCTTGTACTTCTTCTTGTCTGATCACTATGGTTAGGACTTCCAGTATTATGTTGAATAAGAGTGGTGAAAGCAGACATCCCTGTCCTGTTCCTATTCTTAGGGGAAATGCTTTTAATTTTGTCCCCTTGAATATGATGTTGACTGTAAGTTTGTCATACATGCCATTTATTACCCTGAGGTATGATCCCTCTATTCCCACATTGCTGAAAGTTTTTATCAAAAAAGGGTGTTGTATTTTGTCAAATGCTTTTCTGGATCAATTGAAATGATCGTGTGATTTTTGTCTTGCAATCTGTTTATGTGCTGCACCACATTTATATATTAGTGAATATTATACCAGCCTTGCATTACTGGAATAAATCCCACTGGGTCAGGGTGTATTATCTTTTTAATGTATTACTGGATCATTTTGCAAAAATTTTGTTGAGAATTTTAGCCTCTATGTTCATCAGTGATATTGGCCTGTAATTCTCTTTCTCTGTAGTGTCTTTATCTGGTTTTGGTATTAGAATAATGTTAGCCTCATAGAAAGAGCTTAGAAATGTTCCTTCCTGTTGGATTTTTTGGAATATTTCGAGGAGGATAGGTGTTATTTCTGCTTTGAACATTGGGAAAACTCTCCTGTGAAACTATTTAGACCAGCACATTTGTTTGCTGAAAATTTTTATTGTTATTATTTCTGCTTCAATTTCAGCAGTAGTTATCAGCCAATTAAAAATACAACCTTCCTGATTGAGTTTTGGAAGGTTGTATTTTTCTAGAAATATGTGCATTTTTCTAGGTTGTCCAGTTAGTTGAAATAAAGTCGTTCATAGTGTTTTGTTTTGTTTTACAATCCTATGTATTTTTGTGGGGTCAGTTGTTACTTCATCTCTTTCATTTCTGATTTTGGGTTCTCTCTCTTTATTTCCTGGTGCATCTGGCCAGGGGTTCATTAATCTTGTTTTTCCTTTAAAGAACAAGCTTTGCTTTTATTGATCTTTTGTATTGTTTTTCTGTTTGTTTGTTTGTTTTACTCTATGTCATTTATTTCCTACTTTCTATTTACTCTCAACTTTTCTTATTGTTCTGTTTCTAATTCTTTAAGTTGTACTGTTAGATAACTTATTATGAGCTTTTCTTCTTTTTGAGGTAGGCCTATAGTGCTAGGAACTTTCCTCTCAGTACTTCTTTCACTGTGCCTCATAGGTTTTGGATTGTTGTGTGTTCATTTTCATTTGTTTCCAGGATATCTTTTAATTTCTTCTTTGGTAACCAATTCATTGTTTAATAGCATGCTATGTAGCCTGCATGTGCTTGATTGTTTTTTAGTGTTTTTTGGTAGCTGATTTCTAATTTCATGTCACTGTGGTCAGAAATTGCTTGATATGATTTTAATCTTCTTGAATTTGTAGAGGCTTAGCTTGTGTCCTAACATGTGGTCTACCTTTGAAAATGTCCCTTGTTGCACTTGGGAAGAAAGTATATGCTGTAGCTTTGGGGTGGAATGTTCTGAAGAGGTCAATTAGTTGTATCTAATCGAGTGTGTAACTTAGGATTGCTGTTTCATTTTTTATTTTTTTGCCCAGAAGTTTTATCAAATTTTGTCAGTGAGATATTAAAGTTCCCTACTATGATTGTATTGCTGTGATATCTCCCTTGATATCCTCCAGATGCTCCTGTATTGAGTATATATATATATATTTACCAGAGTTATATCCTCTCATTGTATCGATCCTTTTAGTATTATGAGGTCGCTGTCCTTATCTCTTGTGATGGGCTTCACTTTGAGGTCTCTTTTGTCAGATATAAGTATTGCTACCCCAGCTTTCTTTTCATTTCCATTTGCCTGAAAAATACTTTTCCATCCCTTCACTTTCAGATTTCATGAATCCTTTGTTCTGAAGTGAGTCTCTTGTAAACAGCATACATATGGGTCATGTTTTCTTATCCATTCGGCTAACCTTTGCCTTCTGATTGGAGCATTTAATCCATTTACATTTAAGGTTATTATTGATAGGTACTCCTTTGTTGCCATTTTTATTCTCTATGCCTGTGTTCCTCCCTCCCTTTCTATTTCTTCTTTTTACAACAGTCCCTTTAGCATTTTGTTTATTGCTAGTTTGATAGTAATAAACTCCTTTAGCCTTTTTTGTCTGTGAAGCTCCTGACTTCACCTTCAATTTTGAATGATAGCCTTGCTGATAGAGTGCTGTTGGATTCAGTACCTTGGTTTTTATCACTTAGTATACTTCATGCACTACCTTCTGGCCTGATGTGTTTCTATTGAGAAATCCACTGATAGTCTAATGGGAGATCCCTTGTAGGTAACTTTCTATTTCTCTCTTGCAGTCTTTAAGATTCTTTCTCTGTGTTTTATATTTGCCCACTTAATTATGATGTGTCTTGGTGTAGGTCATTTTGGGTTCATTTTGATTGGCACTCTCTGTGCTTCTTGGACTTCTGTGGCTTTTTTTTTTCCCAAGTAAGAGATGTTTTCTGTCATTATTTCTTCAAACAGGTTTTCTATTTCATGCTCAGCTTCCTCTCCTTTTGGCACCCCTATTATGCAGATGTTGTTGTTTTTTCATGTTGTCCCAAAGCTTGCTTAAAGTCTCCTGCTTTTTAGTGTAGTTTTTTTTCCAGTTGCTGCTCTGCTTGGGTGTTTTTTTCTACCTTGTCTTCTAACTCACTGATTCTGTCCACAGCTTCTTCTAGTCCACAGTTGAAACCTCCAGGGTGTTCTTTGTTGCACTATGTCATTTTTCATTTTCTTTTAATTCTTACTCATGTTGTTGTATTTCTCATTAAGCTCCTTATACTTCTCATTGAGTTGCTAGTAATTCTCATTCAGATCTTTGAGCATCCTTATTACCATTACTTTGAATTCTTTATCTGACAAATTGCTTGCCTCCATTTCATTTAGCTCCTTTTCTGGTGAGTCCTCCTTTTCTTTCATTTAAGGGTTGTTTCCTTATCTCTCCACTTTTTGTGCCTTCATTTATTTCTATGTATTACTAATAAATCAAACTGCTATACCACCCAGATTTTTTGAGTTGGTCTTATTTAATAGGTGCTTTGTGGGACCCAGTGGTGCAGTCTCTCTGGGCTCCCTAATTTAGGTATTTGAATTCTCCTGTTCTTTTTGAGTCTTGAATGTTATTGTCCCATTCGTGAATGGAGTCTCCTTCCAGGGTGTCTGATTATGTGGCTTACCCCTGACCATGTTGTACCAGGCATTTTGGACTTGCTGACTAAACAGCACAAAATACAACCAAAGAACAACACAAAATACAACATAACACAGGAGAAACATAACAAGAATGTACACAAGTCCCCTATAGCTCCCAACAAAAGTGACCACCAGAGAAAAGAGAATTTGGAAAGAGAAAATAGAGCAAGAATGATAGAAAAAAGAAAGAAAGAAATATGGGGAGAAAACACAACATAACAAACAACAACAAAAAAAAACAAACAAGAAATGGGAAGAAGACTCTGTAAATACAGAGCTTAAATAAAGAAATAAGAATAAAGAATTAGCGAAATAGGGGAAGGAAATGGTTTAGAATAAAGGAGGGAGATAAGAAATGAGAAAATAAGAAAAAAAATTTTGAAAAGGAAAGAGAGCAAATAGACCTAAATTTAGGAAGTGAAACAATAAATTAGGAGAAAAAGAAAGAAAAAGAGATTATAAAAAAATTAATAGTGAATAAAAAGAAAAGAGAAAGGAAAATTGAATAGGAACAATGAAGAGGAAAATTAGATATATGAACAAAACAACAGAGACTAGAATAATAACAAATCAATATAGGAGAAAAATAAGGAAGATAAATTTTAAAAGAAAGGAAAGAGCCCAAACCGGTTTGGCTCAGTGGATAGAGCATCAGCTTTCGGACTCAAGGGTCCCAGGTTCGATTCCGGTCAAGGGCTGGTACCTTGGTTGCGGCCACATTGCCAGTAGGGAGTGTGCAGGAAGCAACTGAATCGATGTTTCTCTCTGATCAATGTTTCCAACACTCTATCCCTCACCCTTCCTCTCTGTAAAAAATCAACAAAATATATTTTAAAAAAAGAAAGGAAATAGAAAAACTAAAAAGAATCAAGGAGAATAAAAACAGGAGTAAAAAAGAGAAAAGAGGAAGAAAAAAGTTGGGGGTGGGAAGTGAAGTGTCATTCATTTCAGCTGAGTTTTAATACCCCATGGGAACTGGCTTAGGATGCTACATTTTTGTTCTGTCTGCCAATACTGGGTTCCTGTTAGGTACTTAGGTGCTAACTATTATCGGGTATGGTACTGTCTGTTGGCTTTTAGGAACCTGCTTGAAGTTCCAAGCAATGAACCGGTCCACCGCTTGTGTCTGTCTCCATATACCTTGACTGTAAGCAGGAGGGGCCAATCTGCCCTCTAGAGTAGGTTTGTTAGACACCCAGAGCCAGGGCTGATTCAGCACACTTCCCCCGATTCCCTGAGTTCCACCTCTGCCCACCTTGGCCTGTCAGCCAGCTGTCAATCTTCATCACTCTAAAGTCTGTTTCTGACAGCGCTTTAGGTGGGGTAGGTGCTCTTTTGCTTTCAGGGAATATGATGAGTGTGTTTTCCTGTTCCAAAGCTGCTCTTCCATGAGTGGCCCAAAATATTACTCTGCCCTTGGGACCCTGGAGTTTTTATCACTGTGGTTCCTAGAATAGTGGGGCAGATGGCCCCTCCTCCCGTCAGCTCACTGAGTGCTCCTCGAGACTGTTCTACCCTTAAACTTGGCCTCTGCCTTTGCTCCCTCAGTAAAGCTCAAAATTTGGGGTGTGGCAGGCTGTACCACGTAGGGCAGGGTTTATTTCTTTACCTGCTCTTTGGGTGTTGGGAGCAGTTAGCTCCTCACAGAAAAAATGGCCATTTGGAGGTGTACGAATGACCCAATGACTCCTGGCTACTTTTTTTTTTACATCTCCCTGCATTGCTTCCCACCCCAGCTCTCCTTAGGCACCTCAAGGCCTTGCCTCCCTCCCTGTGCCAATGCCTCAGGTATGTAGTTGCAAATGAAAACTCCTGTGCTCTGGGTTTAGAGATTTAAAAAAAAAAAGGCAACCATACTGCTGCAATCTCTCCCACTGGCTCTGGTCTGCTGGGCCAGCAGCCCTGCTACCTTTCATAGCTGATTGGATGGTATGTGTGCCACAGGTCAGCCACAGGTGTGTGGATCCCAGCCTGTGCTCCCAGCATCTATTTTCTGAGGGGACAGTTCTCCCCATAGCACAGTGCTCCCTCCTCTCTCAGCTCCCCTCCACTTGCAACTTCCCCCTTCCTACCTGTCTCCAGGTGTTTAATGTTCTTTCTTGTTATAAGTCATCTCCTCAGCTGGACCTCAGTTGGTAATTGCAGGTTAATGTTCTCTAATTTAGTTGTATTTCCAGTTTGGCCCTGGGATGAGGTGCCCAATGGATCTGCCTATCTGACTGCCATTTTCTCCTCCCCTCTCGACTGACTACACCATCTCTGGGTTGGACATCCCAGGGGACCATACCCCAGGGGTGACTGCTCAGAGGACACCTGGCCTAGCCCATCCTTTCTCCAGAGACACAGGAGGACCCAGGCCTCCACACATCACTAGGCTTTGCTCGCTTGCCAGGGGAGCAGGGAAGGGGTTTCAGGCATCTGCAGGCAGATGGAGCCAGCAGTGATAAGGCAGAACCATGACTCACCCAGAGAGAGGGGTTAGTACAGAATACAGAGAGAGGAGGAGGGGGCTGAGCCAGGGATCCTGGAGGCTCTGAGCAGGGTCCACAGTCCCACCTTGCCGAGGACAGAAGAGCGTGAAACCAGGTATCATCGGAGACCATTGCCCCAGGCTCAGTCCTCTCCCGAGAAGATCAGCCCACATGCCATGGGGGCCCATACTACCGGGGGACAGAAGACAGAGGCTGAGCCCCTCTTGGCCAGGCACACAAATGTGTCCCTGCTAGAAGAACAAGGAGCCAGATGACAGAAACACCTGCCACTCTTCACCCATCAGCCGCTGCTCCCCGCTCCAAGCACCCAGCCTTGCCCACCACTGGCCATACTCACATGTGGGTTCTCATCACTCCCTGCCAGTCCAGGGTATGCCTTCAGGGGGATCAGAAGGGGCACCTTCACCACCCCAAGGCTGCATGGCTGGATGTCAGCCCCACTGCCGTCATGGCCTGGCACCCACTGTCCAGGTGGCCCTGGCCTATCTGGCATCATTTTCACATTCTGGGCCCCGGCCTACAAGCCTTGTCCTCACGGTTGGTTCTCAGTCCATCGCCATGGGCTGGAGTCTCAGAAGTCCTGTGGATGGGAGAGCGCTGTCTCACCAGAGTCACCAGGATCCAAGGAGAGCTCATCCCACAGCACCACCCGGGGGAGTCAGGACAAAGCCACCAAAAGGAGCCTGCTCAGGGCCTGCAGCACTTCTCCCGCACTTGGTTCCAGGAAGGCCCACTCGGGCCTTTACCCAAGTCCTCAGCCTGGGACACAGGTGGCAGTGATGTCCCTGCCCTAGCTGGGAGCTCCCCAGAGAGGGGGTGGGGTGGAGTGGGTGGTAGAAGGAGTCAGAGTGAGGACTTGGGCCGCTTCTGGCCACATCTGGACAACAGAGCACCTAGGCCACCATGCTCACCCACAGGACACCTCCATATGAATTAGAAAAGGCACCACTCACCTGGAAGGAGGCAGTGGGGCCTTCCAGACGCTTCCAAGGCAGGAAACGTTGCTGAATCCCAGGCTTGAAGGCTGCCCACGCTGTAGGAATACACCACCCTCTCCTTCCCCTTGCAAGTATGGACAAAAGGCAGCTGAAACCCAGAATCTGTAAAAGCTGCAGCAACTGTGTCAACACACATGGCAGCTACACCTGCATGTGCCTGGCAGGATTTGAGCTCAACCCACAGGGCCTGAAGCTGTGGAAAGGTAGAGGCCGGGGAGGACGCTGTGAGGATAGAGTGGATGGAGCTGGGAAATGAGCCGCTGCAGGTCCCGCAGCCCCAAGAGGCAGGAGAAGATTCTCAGGTTTCAGAAATGCCAAGGGCCTGAAGAGCCTATGCCTAAGGATTCACCTCCCCAAAAAGTCCTGCCACAGAGCAGGGCGGTGACAGGGCCCTCTGGGCCTGGGGTTGCCTTCTGGAGCCCCTGTGAGCACCCCCAGACCCTTCCCTTTCCTCATCTTTCCTTGGGGTGATGACAGTGTCCCTTCTGATCTCCCTGAAGTCATCCCCAAGACTGGCAAGAAGTGATGACAATTCCCATGTGAGTTAGGCCAGAAGGAGACCTGGTCCAGCAGTCAAGAAGACGTAGGCAGGAGTTCTTGGTCAGGAAGTTCTGCCCTCATGACTCAGTTTCCCTCCTGGATTTGCCACTTATAAACTGGAGACTATGGTCCCTGCCAGGTCCATCTTGTAGGAGGCCACTATAATGTGCTTTGAGGGTGAAGTTGAAGGTCACCAGGTGGTGGCATGTGTACTAACAGTGGGATCCTCAGGCAATGAGAAGTGGGTGCAGGGAGGGCCTGATGCTCTGGCTTTGTCCTCAGATGGGAATGAATGTACCTCAGGGCAAAAACCCCTGCCAAAGGCCTGGCTGGTGTGGCTCAGTAGTTGAATGTAGAGCCATGAATCAAGAGGTCTGTGGTTTGATTCCTGGTCATGGCTCATGACCGGATTGTGGGCTCCATCCCCAATAGGGAGTGTGTAGGAGGTTACCAATCAATGTTTCTATTTTCTATCCCTCTCCCTTCCTCTCTCCCTAAAACCAATAAAAACATATTTTTAAAACACACACACAAAAAGAACCGTGCCTCATACCACCCACTGCCAAACATTGTGGGCAGCTATGAGTGCCGCTGCCATCCTGGCTGGAAGCCTATTCCTGGGTCCCCCAATGGCCCACACAACACCGTCTGTGAAGGTTCGGAGTTCAGATCCCATAAAAGAACCACATCATTTTTCCTTTGCTGAGCCATCTGAAAGGAAGCTGCCATAAGGCGCTTTGTCAGAGAAGGGGCAGCACTTTCAGCAATGGTGTGTGCTCAGTGCAGGCAGTGAGGAGAGGGGACCTGGGCCGGGCAGGGCTGAGCATCAGATTCTGTTCTAAAATGGCATGAGCACAGCTCTATGCATGGCAGTGCCACAGCCCACAGACTCAGCGCATGGGAGCTATCAGTGCGGCAGCCTCCCAGGTCCTCCTCCAGTCCATCCTGCCCTACAGGTGGGGGCACAGCTTTGGGATGACACTGGCACTCACACAGTCCTGTCCTGTCCATCTTGTAGGAGTGCTCTGAGCCTATGGTGCTTTTACACTGGAAAATGTCACCACAAGTTTGTATACTGTTGGACTAGGTGGCTGTTAAGCAGGGTGTAGTGGGGGTGTCTTTGGTGTACTTTGAGAGAAGGGGCAGGAGGGTTGTGTGTAGGAAGTAGAAGGAGGGCCTGACACTCTCTCCGGTTTGTCCTCAGATGTGGATGATTGTAAACCAGGGCAAAACTCCTGCCACAAATCCACCCAATGCTACAACACCGAGGGCAGCTATGACTGCCTCTGTCGCCCTGGCTGGAAGCCCGTTCCTGGGTCCCCCCATGGCCCACACAACACCGTCTGTGAACAAGGTTTGGAGTTAAGATCCCATATTCCCAAAGACACACAGCTGAAGTCACCTGATCACATATTCATGGGCAGCCACACGAACCCAGTGCAATGAATGTTGGGGGTGCCCTGGTGGGCCAGGCTTCCATTCTTTGAGACTAAATGGGAAAAGATCTGGGGGTCCTGCAGTACGAGCTGGGGTACCAAGGGGAAGGCTCCTGGGGGACCCCAGGCAACAGCTAATTACTAACTGGGACAAAGTTATTTAATATCTCACAACCTGTACCTCTGTGAAGGCTGACCTACTGTGGGTCAGGCCTCTGCACACTTCCCATAACCCCTGTGACCGCCACTCAGGGATGTGCTGTCAGCAGGTGTCCACCTCCAGCCAAGGTGTGGGGGGGGAAGAGGACTGGACGTAGGAAGGGGGTGGGGCACGGAGAGGAGAGGGGCCCTGATTCCTGAATAAACAAAGGACTACTCAGTGTGAAAGTAGGGCCTGACCCTAGATTCTGCCTCCAACACACACACACACACACACACACACACACACACACACACACTCACACACCTAATGAACTGCTGTTCTGTCCCCTGCAGATATCTCCTTCCCCACCTGGACCCCACCCTCTGAAATCAAGAGCCAGGTGAGTGACTCCAGCCGGGACCAAAAGGCAAGGTCCCTCCATTCAGCCCACCATCCACCCATTTCCCCATGTTCCCCTACCCATGTATGAGGCCCTCTAAGGCTTCATCTCCTTTCCCCAGAATCTTTCACACTTCTTTGAAAGATTCCAGGACCTACGCAGAGACTTCAAGTCAGCTTCAGCCCAGGACACCATCCAGGTAAGGACAGGACCCAGGGGAGGCAGGTGGAGGCATCCCATAGAGACCCGAGGAAGCCTTGGTCTGGAAGGAGACCGACCCCAACACAATGGCATCGTGCTCTGAGGCCCTGCTGTCCCAGGGTGGGTAGGAAGAGCACTCCAAGTTTTTGTACTCACTGGTAGACCCACGTACACCTACTAACACCTTTCCTCCTGCTCTGGTCACTGAGTTTGCATTATCCTTGATAGTCATGACCAGGGGTTGACCTCTGAGTGGTGGATTGCACTAGCAAAGACCCAGGAAATCCCATCTGGTACCACCTTTGTCCCCAAATAGACAGGTTCTAGGGTCTGTTCTCAGAAGCTGAGTGGGCAGGATCTTCCTTAAGCTTCTCTGGCACAAGATCCACTGGTTCTGTGTCCCCATCCCCCCAGGATATCATACAGGAGGTGGATAATCTCCTGGAGACCCCGGGGGACCTGCTTACTCTGCCTCCTTCAGAGCGGTACTTTGTGGCCACTAACCTGCTCACTGGCCAGGAGCATGTCCTGAGAGAACTGAGCAAGGCCTTGTCCAATGGGACACTGACCTTCAGGACAGCTGCAGGATCAGGCAAGTAACCCCACCTGCCCCCAGGCTCTGCTCTGTCTGCTCCTCACCTCATTCCTCTTCCCATCACACTAGACCTGAGTGATCACACTTGTACCTCCTTGTTACTCTCGTAAACATCTACTTATATAAAAACCATGGGTGGTGTCAAATGAACAGCTGTGACTGAGCAGAAGGAAGTCAGTCCTACAGGGGTTGTCTTGGCAATGGCTGCACCCTCCCACAAGCTGTTTCCAGGAGCTGTTTCCTATAAGGGCAGAGTTTGAGGCAGGAACCCGCCCTGAGAGCGTGGAAGCAGATCTTTCTAATGTGTGCCGGTGCCAGCACGGGGTGAACCTGAGTGGGGCGGCTGAAAGGCTTAGAAAAGACAGACAAGACAAGAGAATGAAAGCCGGGTCTTGGTGGGACGCTGCTTCTCTGAGAGACAGCGACCACGCCCATAGCCATGCCTTTATTTTATAGCAGATGCTATGAGGCAAAGTAAGGGCGGGACCAAGATGTTTACAAACATTCTCGTGGGTTTCAATCCTACTCAACTACATGCACCTGAACTCTATCAAGCCCACATCACTCACGACCATAGGTTCAAGCTTACAACTACAGCTGTTGGCTATAATTGTGCTGGGAGGGACCTGCCCTCCAAGCTGGGACTTGCACGTGGCAATGAGAGGACTGTGCCCTCTCATCAGTCCAAGGCTTGAACCTATCTAAAACACTGTATTGGCTTCCCACAATAAAGTTTTAATTCTGTTTCTTTGTTACTAATGTTGTGGCCCCACCCCATAACAAAGAAACAAAGGAAAATTTCCCTATCAAATTTCTGAATAGTATTACTCCTTCGGGAATACTATTTATGACAATTTTAATGTGTCATAAATTAAAATTGAAAGTGGGTGTAATCATCATGCTATTGAGAAATCTCAATAGTAAATGGGGTCTTTGTAATGGTACCAGATTAATTATCAAAAGATTATGACCTAACATTATCGAAGCTGAAGTATCAGCAGGATCTGCAGAGAGAGAGGCTGTTCTGATTCCAAGAATTAAATTGTCCCCATCTGACACTGGCCTCCCATTTAAATTGATTCAACAATGGTTTCCCATGATGCCAGCATTTGTGATGACTATTAATAAATCACAAGGACAAACTCTAGACAGAGTAGGCATGTTCCTACCTGAACCCATTTTTGCACATAGTCAATTATATGTTGCTTTCTCTCGAGTTTGAAGAGGATCTGATGTTATAGTTAAAGTTCTAAGTACTTCATCTCAAGGGAAATTAGTCAAGCACTCTGAAAGTGTTTTCACTCTTAATGTGGTGTATAGGGAGATATTAGAATAAGTTTAATCACTTTATCAGTCATTGTTTGCATCACTGTTGTTTTTATATCATTTTTGTTGTTTTCATATCATGTTTTTGTCTTTTTTATATCATGCCTCTGTTGTTGTTATATCCTTTTGTTACTGTTTATTAATAAATTTATATGTTATTTTCATATACATTTTACTATTTTCCTTTCATCTCTCACACTTCTATTATAGAGAAAGGGCAAATAGCAATATTAAAATATCTCTGCTAATTAATTCCCTTTTTTAAAAAATTTTATTTTATTGATTTTTTTTTACAGAGAGGAAGGGAGAGGGATAGAGAGTTAGAAACATCGATGAGAGAGAAACATCGATCAGCTGCCTCCTGCACACTCCCCACTGGGGATGTGCCTGCAACCAAGGTACATACCCTTGACCAGAATTGAACCTGGGACCCTTGAGTCTGCAGGCCAATGCTCTATCCACTGAGCCAAACTGGTTAGGGCAATTAATTCCCTTTTAATGTACACAAATTTCGTGCACTGGGCTACTAGTATTAAGATAAAAGATTAAAAGAAAATTTTAAAAAATTATCAATACTACACATTTTCATTGTAATATAAATTATCAGCAGATGAAATAATTATCCTATATAATAAAGAGGTAATATGCATATTAACCATCATGCCCTTGCACAAGATGGCCACCCCCACATCATCACAAGATGGCTGCCATAAGATGGCCAGCAGGGAAGGGCAGTTGGGGGCAACCAGGCCAGCAGGGGAAGGCAGTTGAGGGCAACCAGGGCTGCAGAGGAGGGAGGGCAGTTGGGGGGGACCAGGCCTGCAGCAGAGGGCAGTCCGGGGTGACCGTGCCAGCAGGAGATGGCAGTTGGGGGCAATCAGGCTGCCAGAGGAGGGCAGTTGGGGGCCATTGGGCTGACAGGGGGGGGGCAGTTGGGGGCCATAGGGTAGGCAAGGGAGGGCAGCTGGGAGCCATCAGGCCAGCAGGAGGTCAGTTAGGTGTCAATCAGGCTTGCAGGGAAGTGGTTATGGGGTGATCAGGCAGGCAGGCAGATGAGTGGTTAGAAGCCAGCAGTCCCGGATTGTGAGAGGGATGTCTGACTGCCAGTTTAGGCCTGATCCCACAGGCAGTCGGACATGCCCCAAAGGGTCCCAGATTGGAGAGGGTGCAGGCTGGGCTGAGGGATTCCCCCACCCACTGCACGAATTTCATGCACTAGGCCTCTAGTAATAAATAAATTAAGATAAAATAGATATGGCCTCAAAAGAAAACAAATTATTAAATTTGGAGGAATTCCAATTTAATATTATCTGATATTTAAGAGATTTCTTTTTTGAAGTGAATTTCACATAATATAAAATCCACCATTTTAATCAAAGTGTACAATTCAGTTGCATTTAATACATTCAGTCCGGATTCCCAGTCATTGTCTGCCGTGTGTGTGGCCCAGGGCGTGGGCAATGCTATCCCAAGCAGCCACCCGCTCCAGCGGGGGATCCAGGCCTGCCGTGTGTGGGTTGGTGTTGGAGGGGCAGGCGGCAGTGTGATCTGAGCAGCCGCATGACCCAGCGTGTGATCCGGGCCTGCCGTGTGCAGCCTGGGACAGGGGGTTGGGGGAGGGTGGCGGCGTGATCCCCAGCCATCGCCCGACCCAGCACAGGATCCGGGCCTCCCATCTTCGACCAGAGGAGACGGGGCAGACACTGGGGGATTGGGCGTGCAATCTGCCACCGGGGAAGTGGACCTAAGCCAGCTGATGGTTATCTCCCGAGGGGTCCCAGACTGTGACAGGGCACAGGTTGGGCTGAGGGACTCCCGCCCCTGCCAATGCACAAATTTTTGTGCACCAGGCTTCTAGTAATATATATAAGAAATATCTATACATTAAAATGGAATTATAGCTACAAGTGCTGGCACAGTTACTAATCTCATTCCCTTATATAACTCCCACAACTCATAGAACTGTCCCTGGAGGTGAAGAAGCAAGGAGACAAGAATGTCACCCTGAGCATTAATCAGGCAAAGATGCTGGTGAACTGGGATGTGGTGCAGGACTCAGGTGGCTCAGGTAATGACTGAGGTGGAGAGAAGGTAAATGAGGCTTCAAGTTGAACAAGACACCCATGGATGTGAAAACAGAAAATTAAATATTAAAGGGAAGTATGGGCTGTGGTGGGTCAAAGGAGAGAATGCATCCCAGAAGGAAGGGGGCCTTTGGGACAACCCAAGATGTCAACCTTGTCCTTGTCTTGTAGGCCCTTCTGTGGTGGGCCTTGTCTCCTCTCCAGGGATGGGCAAGTTGCTGGTTGGGGCCCCCCTAGTCCTAGAAACTGAGGAGCAGTCAGTTCTCAATGAGACACACAAGGGCCTGCAGAAGGAAGTCTCCCCTGTCCTGCTCTCAGATGTCATAACAGCCTTTGTGAGCAATACGGACACTCAGAACCTCAGCTCCCCAGTCACCTTCGTCTTCAAGCATGTGAGTGCTGGTGAAACGAGGCTGTGGGTGTGGAAGAGGCTGGAGTCTTGGACACAGTCTTGGGGTTCAGGGCTTTCCCATGGGTGAATCATCTCCCCAGGGAAGCCCATCACAAGCAGGATTTGGGTCAGCATTTCTGAGCACCTAATCACCAGCTCACACTTTGCTATGTTCCTACAGACAGTGACCCCGAGGCCAAAGCGGAAGGTGTTCTGTGTCTTCTGGGAGCCTGGCCAGAATGAAAGTGGTCATTGGTCCACCAAAGGCTGCTGGATGGTGGCCACTGGAGACACCGGCACCACCTGCCAATGCAGCCACCTCAGCAGCTTTGCCGTCCTCATGGCCCACTATGATGTGCAGGTGAAAGCCTTGAGAAGGGACTTTGTTCAATGCTTATTGCTATGTAATAAACTTTCATGCATGTTGCACCTAAAAAACATAATTTATTATTCTGCAATTTATGTGAATCAATAAATAAACGTGGTGAACCTGGGTTGTCCCATCAGGGTCATACACAAGCATCTCATCTGAGGATTGCTGTCCTCCACTTCCTTCATCATACTACATTTCTGTTTTTTTCTCTCCCTGTCCCTCATTTTCTCTCACACATATTTACACAAAAATTAATTTTTTAAGTTCTCTGTATGGATTTAAGATGACTTGAAAAAAAACGGGCATGAGCTCTAGCAAGTTTGGCTCAGAGGATGGAGCATCAGCATGCGGACTGAAAGGTCCCGGGTTTGATTCTGATCAAGGGCACAAGCCCGGATTACGGGCTCAATCCCTGGTAGGGGTTGTGCAGGAGGCAGCGATCAATGATTCTCCCTCATCCTTGATGTTTCTATCTCTCTCTGTCCCTCCCCCTTCCTTGAAATCAATACAAATACATTTTTTAAAATAAGTAATAAAAAATTGGGCTGGAAATATTAATTTTAAGCTACCACCATCAGCAGTACTTATCTTTCCTTAACCAAGGATCTAAACCTATAAGGAACAGGTGTTGCAGGGATAAGGTGAGTAAGTCCAAGGTGGGGAGTTGATCCCTGGACATCGAGTCTCCGGATACAGACTCTGTCACACAGTATCACTTCATGTGGATGGAGGATGATACTCAACAGGGAACCGTGTGCCTCCGTGAATATCACATGATAACCTATAAGTTTAGTCATGAAGGAAAATCAACCCTGTGATTTCCAGGGCTTGGTCCTGAATGAGGACTCTCTTATCCCTCAATGTTTACAGGATCTGAATGAATCAGTTCAGAACCCCCTAGAATTCTAACAAGTGTCCATAAACATCACAAATTCACCTGGCTCCTCCACTCCTAATTTTGTTGAACCCTCCCCAAACTGAAAATGGTAGAAGGGTCATTAGCCCAGATTAGGAGAGTGTGACTGCTCTCTTCTCTTTCCTGGTTCCCAGGAGGAGGATCCCGCCCTGGCTGTGATCACCTACGTGGGGCTGAGCCTCTCTCTGCTGTGCCTCCTCCTGGCGGCCCTCACCTTCCTGCTGTGCAAAGCCATCCAGAACACCAGCACCTCACTCCACCTGCAGCTCTCTATTAGCCTCTTCCTGGCCCACCTGCTCTTCCTCATGGCCATCGACAGAACTGAGCCTAAGGTACCGACACTGTCCCAAACGCAGCATGCCCTGACCATGGAAGGAGGAGTACACTTGCATTGGACACCTTAATAAACTGACTTTGGGTTTGGGGAAGGTTAGAGGGGTAAGTAGCCAATTTTACATTGACTGACCCAACTAGAAATCACACCTTCTTTTGACAATTCCTTCATATACAGCAGAGTTCTCCCAAATGCCAAGGTATAGGAGAGGCCCTGGGGCCATGCTCCACCCTGACAATCCCACCTGGTGACTCACTCCTCCCCAGGTGCTGTGCGCCATCATCGCGGGCGCCTTACACTATCTCTACCTGGCCTCCTTCACCTGGATGCTGCTGGAGGGCCTGCACCTCTTCCTCACCGCGCGCAACCTGACGGTGGTCAACTACTCCAGTGTGAGCAGGTTCATGAAGAAGTTCATGCTCCCTGTGGGTTACGGAGTCCCAGCTGTGATTGTGGCCATTTCTGCAGCATCCAGGCCTCACCTTTATGGAACACCTACCCGGTAAGGGCTAATCCCCGTTTCTTTTTCTTCTTCCCCAGGAGCATGGCTTTGTGGAACCAACATAGCATTCTGATTATATGACTAGAGATCATATGAATAGAGATTATATGACAGATCATATGAATAGAGACAATAAGTGATAATGGTTAAGGCATCTTTCTGATGCCTATATAATAAAATGCTAATATGCAAATCAACCAAACAGTGGGGCTACCAGTAGCTATGATGCGCACTGACCTCCAGGGGGCAGATGCTCAATGCTGGAGCTGCACCCTGGTGGTCAATGCACTCCCACTGACCACTCCTGACTTCATGGCAGCGCTAAGGACCCCTCAGGAGATGTCCGACTGACAGCTGAGGGGAGCAGGCCTAAACCAGCAGTCAGTCATCTTCTGAGGGGTCCCAGACTGTGAGTGACCACCCCCTCCCCCAGTGCACAAATGTTGTGCACTGGGCCTCTAGTTTATAATAATTAAGAATGTCTCTAAAACTCTCCTTGAAATAACAAAGGTGTCATGATAAAGGTGCTTAGGACATCATTATAAACAATTTAACCTCCCTTAAATAGTACAGGTTGTTCTTAATTTATGTTTGGAAAAATAGAACTGATTTAAATAATCTGAACTATAGATTGTCACATAGTTGAGATCTACATGGTGCTTACTCTGTGCCAGACACTTTTTAAAATATTTATTTCACAGAGAAAGGGAGAGGGAGAGAGAGAAACATCAATGATGAGAGAGAAACATTAATCATTGATTGGCTGCCTCCTGAGGCACCTCCCACACTGGGAATTGAGCCCACAAATCGAGAATCGAACTGTGACCTCCTAACTGGGAATGAAACCGTGACCTTCTGGTTTATATGTCGATGCTCAACCACTGAGCCATGCTGGCTGGACTGAGCCAGGCACTTTTGTATCTCTTTTTAAAAAAATATATGTTTCTATTGATTTTTAGAGACAGAGGAAGGGAAAAGAGAGAGATTGAAACATGGATGGGCTGCCTCCTGTGTGCCCCCTACAGGGGATGGAGCCCACAAAGCAGGCATGTGTCCTGACTAAGAATCAAACCAGCAACCTCTCAGTGCATAGGATGATGTTCAATCCACTGAGCCATACCAGCCAGGCTGTGCCAGACACTTTTCTAACCATTTTTATCTCAGTTAACGCAATTCATTTTCACACCAATACTGTGATCTAGGCACTGTGATTTGACCCATTTTACAGATAAGTCAATCAAGGCACAGAGAGTTTAAATAAATGCCCAAAGGGGCACAGCTAGGAAGTAGCAGAGCTGGGATTCAAATCAAGGGAGTCATTCTCCAGAGCTTGCACTCTTTTATTGTCAGCTTTTTACACTAGGTTTAATGTGTTCAAGGTTCATCATGTTGTAGCAAGCATCATGACCTGTGGGATATGGGGTCCCATCTGTGATTGTGGCCATTTCTGCAGCTTCCAGGCCACACCTAGAATTGTTATTGTTGCTGGTATTGTTGTTTTGTAAATAATATTCCATTATATGGATATATCACATTTTTTATCCATCCAACAGATGATAAACATTTTGATTTTTTCCATTTTTTTTACTACGATGAAAAATGCTGCTGTAAATATATAAGTACAAATTAAAATATTTTTAATTGTATTTATTGGGGTGACATTGGTTAATAACATTATGTATGTTTTAAGTGTACAGTTCTATAATACATAATCTGTATATTGCATTGTATGTTTACCATCCAAAGTCAAATCTCCTTCCATCAACCTATATTTCCCCCTTTACCCTTTACTACCTTCTCACACCCCTCTTTCCCTCTGGTAACCAGCATACTGTTGTCTGTGTCTATGATTTTTTTGTTTGTTTGCTTGTCTTGTTTGTTCATTTCTTGCTTTCAGGTTTGTATCTTACATATGAGTGAAATCATAGGATTCTTGATTTATTTCTGCCTGAATTGTATCGCTTAGCATGATATTCTCAAGATCCATCTATGTTGCACAAAGACAAAACTTCACGTTTCCTTATGGTGGAGTAGTATTCCATTGTATATAATAAGAACATCTTCTTTATCCAACCTATCGAAGGACACTTTGGTTGTTTCCATGTCTTGTCCATCATGAATAATGCTGCAATGAACATAGCCATGCATATATATTTGTGAATAAATGTTTCAAAAATTTCGGATAGATATCCAGAGGCTACTCACTAAATGGGAGAAGGTATTTGCAAACAACACTTGTGATAAGGGGTTAATATCTAAAATATATAAAGAATTCATACAATTCAACAACAACAACAGCAATCTAAATAAAAAATGGGCAGAGGACCTGAATAGACATTTCTCCCAAGAAGACATACAAATGAGGGTGTTCAGCCCTGGCCGGTTTTGCTCAGTGGATAGAGCGTCGGCCCAAGGACTGAAGTGCCCCAGGTTCAATTCTGGTCAAGGGCTCCTACCTTGGTTGCAGTTTCCCCAACCTTGATTGGAGGTACATGCAGGAGGCTACCATTCAATGTATCCCTCTCACATCACTGTTTCTCTCTGTCTCTCTGCCTCTCCTTCTCCCTTCCACTCTTTTTAAAAATCAATGGAAAAATATCCTTGAGGAGAGGATTGAAAACAAACATAAAAATACTTTTTTTAAAATGAGACGGTTGGAGAAAGAAAGAGAGAGATCAATTTGTTATTCCATTTATTTATGCATTTGTTGTTTGATTCTTGTATGTGCCCTGACCCGGGATTGGACCTGCTACTTTGGTGCATTGGGACCACACACCAACCAACTAAGCCACCCAGCCAGGGCCTTAGACAAGTTCTTGTTGACACCACCTGAAATCACAGCCTTAGGCAGTGATTTTGACAATCCCTTTGGGGCAGGCTGTTTTGTCTCTCACTGAGATGAGCTTTCAGTGGAATGAAATATACACCAAATTTGGAGAAGACAGGGTTCCTGGAGAACTAAAAGGTCAGAAAAAAAAAATACTGACTGTGCTCTGGGGATAATGATGATGCTCTCAAAAAAGCTCCAAAAAATGTCAGATCTCCCTGTTGTCTGCAATGCTATCAGCTTTTGGCGGCCTCACCACTAAGCTGGAGAGAGAAGGAGTGGAAAGAGTTCAGAGCTGAAACACCACAGAGTCCCTCCTCACCAATCTTACCAAGCTTCGGCAGTTTCTCTCAGATGGACTATTTCAGTTTGTTCTGTGGCTTCGGGTAGTTGTCAGAGTTTTGAAATGGTTGGTCTTAGTTGTTTTGCTTATGCATTTGTTGATTTTGAAGGAGAGCAAGTCTGCACACTTACATTCAGGAAGTCAGTCTCGCAGAAGCTGCACTCTTACCCACAACATGCTGCTCAGACTCACGTGAGCCTGCATCAGCTCAAATCTAGAGAGATTCCTTCCTGGACACATCAGTTCTTTCCTGCTTACATTTTGCTCAGTGTATATTTCAATGTCCTACTATACTCTCCATTAACCTTAAATGTCCTCTGAACAGGCATAGGCAAAAGAAGGTTTACAATTGTTGGTATGGAAAATAATACAATAATTAATAAATAATTGAACCAAGAATAAACTGTTTCACATACACACAACTGTAAGCCTACTTTTGCCCTCCCCTTTTCCTTACCCTCATGTGGATCAAGAGTGAATTCTGTCAGATTATCAGTAAAGCCTTAAGCAATAGACTTAAGCCCTTTACAGTTCAGTTACAAACCTGTAAGCATAAGAGAACTTCTGTTTTGCACTGTTATTAAAATTAAGTGGAACAAGTCAACAACAAAAGACAACCCAATTTAAAAATGGACAAAAGAAAAAGAGGACCTATGTAATATTTTCAACAATAAAGATTAAAATAGCCTAGCCGGTGTGGCTCAGTGGTTGAGTGTTGACCTGAGAACAACGAGGCCCTGGGTTTGATTCCCATGTCAGGGCACATGCCAGGGTTGCAGGCTCAATCTTCAGTGTGTGGCCTGCAGGAGGCAGCTGATGGATAATTCTGTCCCATCATGGATGTTTCTATCTCTCTCTCTCTCTCTCCTTTCCTCTCTAAAATCAATTTAAATTTTTTTAAAGATTTAAATAAATAAAATACATAAACTATAAATAAATGAAAATGGACAGAAGATATGAATAGACATTTCTCCCAAGATAATGTAAATGACCAGTCAGTGTATGAAACATTGCTCAACATTATCAGTCATCAGGAAAATGAAAATCAATAACATCAAAATGAGATGTCACTTCACAGCAATTAGATTAAAGGGTTAAAATAAAAAGACAGCCCTAGTCGGTTTGGCTCAGTAAATAGAGCATGGGCTTGCAGACCAAAGGGTTCTGGGTCGATTCAGGTCAAGGGCACCTACCTTGGTTGAAGGTTCCTCCCAGGCACTGGTCTGGAGCACATACAGAAGACAACCATTCGATGTGTTTCTCGCACATCGATGTCTCTCTCTGTCTTTCCCTCTCTCTTCCACTATCCCTGAAAAAGTCAATGGAAAAATACCTCGGGTGAGTAATAACAACAAAAATAATATAAGAATTTTAAGAAAAGATTATTTAGCCATTAAAACATGCTGCAACGTGGATGAACCTTGATTGAAAGCATGCGAGGTGATAGAATCCAGTCATAAAATAGGAGTTATTTTACAATTTCATTTATGTCCCAAAGAGGCAAATACATAGAGACAGAAAGTAGATTAATGATGCCATGGGGCTACGGTGGGCGGTGGGGTGCATGGAAGCAGGAATGAAGAGTGACTCTAGTATGAGTGAGTTTCTTTTAGAGGAGTTGGAAATGTTCTAAAGTTAGATTGCGGTGATGATAGCACAACACTATGATTTTTTTTTGAAATATATTTTTATTGATTTCAGAGAGGAAGGGAGTGGTAGAGAGAGAGAGACAGAAATATCAATGATGAGAGAGAATCATTGATTGGTTGCCTTTTGCACGTCCCCTACTGGGATCAAGACTGCAACCTGGGCATGTACCCTTTCAGTCTGCAGGCAGATGCTCTATCCACTGAGCCAAATAAGCTAGGGCAACTCTATGAATATTTAAGGTCACTGAACTGTACAGTTTAACTGGGTGAATGTTATGATATGTGAGCTACCTCTCAAAAAAACATAATTTAAAAAACTCAGCCCTAGCTGCTTTGGTTCAGTGGATAGAGCGTTAGCTTCCCATTTTTGTTTTGTTGTTGCTGTGTGTCTCATTGTGTGTCTGTGAGAGGTGTAGGATTAAAGGCCATGTGTACTTTCTTCATGATGGTATCTTCAGAGGCAACCACAGAGCCTATCACAGAAGAGACACTCAATGTTTGTTGATGAATGAATGAATGAATGCATGAGTTTGCATAATTGTTCTACATGTCTAAGGACCAATGCATTTTTAATTCTCTCTCTTTCTTAGCTGCTGGCTCAACCCAGAAAAGGGATTTATATGGGGCTTCCTTGGACCAGTCTGCGCCATCCTCTTTGTGAGTGATGATATCAGAGCATCCTTAACACTCAGCTGAGGGTCATTAGACTTATAAGGAGGGCGGAGGATGACATGAGCAAGAATGTCCCTGTGTTGTCTTGGGTTTGCTTTGGTTTTCTAAGACTCTCCTAAAACTACAAGCTCCAACACTGTTACTAAATATGAAAACTACTTAAATGTGGAATTTCTGTTGGATGGGCTAGACTAGAGATAGCAAACTAAAATTTTATTCACTAAACCGTGTGTGTTTTCCTGAAGGTCAATCTAGCTTTCTTTCTGATGACCCTCTGCTTTTTGAAAAGCAAACTGTCTTCACTCAACAGTGATGTGTCCACCCTCAAGAATACAAGGTAAAATGGAGAAGAGGGTGACAACCCCACAGACGTATGTGGTTCCAAGAGCAAATCCATGTGCCTCAGCAGCCCGGACGTCCCTTCTCGGGGTCTTCTGAGGGAACCCAGAGTAAAGAGATGCAGCTGACCTCCAATGGCAGCCAGCTTGGATTCAGTGGTAGTCAGCTGACTTCCCAGCTACAATGTTCTGTTTCTAATCCCATCTTGTAACTCCTTCAGCAACAGGAGGAATTGACATTGGTTGATAAACACTCTTTGGCCTTTTGTCAGCAGTCCTACAACAAAAGTACAAAAAACCTGTGTTCATTTAGAACGATCTGTGACTCCTCCCACAACCCAGTCTGCACTTCCATACCCACTCTCAGTCAGGCTCCTTCTCACTCCTCTCCAGTGTCCTTTCTACATTTTGCATGTCATCATTCCACTGTATTAGTCATTGGAATAGCCTGTGACTTTATGAAAATGGAAATCTTGCCTCTGTAACTTTTAATGAGCAGGTCCCAACACACAGCCTGATGCACAGAACTCACATGATAATGTTGGTTAGATAAAATTAGGCATCATCATGGAGCATTATAGAATTTTTTTTTTGAACTTACATTATGAAGTGTCACAACCCTACTCAATTCAATCCAAATGCCATCCTGGACCCAAGTAGCATTTCTATTGTGGAGAATCATTGACAGTAAAGGTCAAAGCTGAACACAACTCTTTCTGTGAACTCATCACCCACAGGGGAAGGCAGGAGCATTCATTGGGTGGAGATGAGAATGGCCTTGATCCTGTTGCTCTGGGTACATATGGGCCTCTCTTCTCCTTCTACCAAGGATGCTGACATTTAAAGCGATAGCTCAGCTCTTCATCTTGGGCTGCACGTGGTGTCTGGGAATCCTGCAGGTGGGTCCAGCTGCTCACGCCATGGCTTATCTCTTCACCATCATCAACAGCCTGCAGGGCGTCTTCATCTTCCTGGTGTACTGTCTCCTCAGCCAGCAGGTACCACTGTCCACCTCCCACCCAGGACTCATTCCATTCACACTCCTCTCAGTGGGCTGATTCAGAGCATACTTTGTCTCTTCAGGTCCGGGAGCAATACAGGAAATGCTGGAAGGGGGTCAGGAAAATCAAAACAGAGTCTGAGCAATACACCCTCTCCAGCGGAATCCAGTCAGATGCCCCTAAACACAGTGTGGTAAGGTCATACATTCTTCCCAGAACACTTCACTAACTGATAGAGTACCTCATGCCCAACACACTGGATAACCTGGGTACATAGCAGGTGACGCCCTAGGATGGCTCCCACTGAATTTACTCTTTGATTCCTTAACCACTAGCAATGGTATCACTTAGAAAATATATATTTTGCTGTTACTCCTGAGGAACAGTGTTCATCTTGACTTTTACACATTAGCACTCTTATTGAACACCTGCCCTGTGCCATGCATGGTTAGCTAAATAAGGAAGAATCAATGATCTGAAACAGGGATGCCCGTTGCACTCAGACCCACATTATCTTACCCTTTACCCATCTTTATCTCGTAGTCACTCGGCACTACACAAGAAAAAGGCAAAAATGGGGGAAATGATGTACAGGTTTAAAAAATAAATGGAAATAAGTGTTAGCTGCATTTTAGACTTAAGGAGGCTGCTTGATATGTTTGGCATCCTCCATCCACTGTAAGACCAGGAAGGAAAAGCCACATTGCATCAGATAATTCATGGCAATAATTACTAAGAACCACCAGTGGTTTAGATTTACCAAGTTCTTTTAAAAAATTTTCTTAGACATAGAAAGTTCTTTTACTTACAGTTTCTCACCTCTTCTTCCATCTTCCATTAAACGCCTTGCATCTTCTTCCCCATTTAAAGGAGCCTACTATGCCCGCCTACTGTGGTTCAGTGGTTGAGCATTGACCCATGAACCAAGAGGTCCCTGGTTCAATTCCTGGTCAGGACACACTCCTGAGTTGTGGGTTTGATCCCCAGGAGGGGGCATGCAGGAATCAGCTGATAAATGTTTCTCATTCTCTATCCCTCTACCTTCCTCACTCTCTCTCTCAAATAATAAAAACATATTTTAAAATAAATTTTTTAAAAAGAAGTCTAGTATACTCTCAGGAAGTTCTGTATATCTTTCACCTGTTCACTCATCTTCCACAAGCACTGGTTTCACAGTTGAATCTTCTATCCCCTCTCCCTTTCTCAGCAAATATTCGTACCATATACTCCACAGAGAAAATCTGAGTCATTGCAATGACTCTGAACTGCACCCTCTCAGCCACGCATACATTAGCATGCACCTTCTCCACATTGCCATATCATTCACACCATTTCCCTTCTCTCTGAAGACAACTTTCACCTTCACTTTGAATCCCATCATTCTTGCCTTATCAATTCTTCTTACACAGTTGTTCACACATTCTCTCTCCTCCCTCTTTGTCTTTCTCCCACCCTTATCCCCTTCATTCTTCCCTCACCTTCTCAAAAGCATTCTTCCCAATGTTGTAGCAACATGTTTGATTTTTTCCATGTTACAAACATGTACCACTTGGCCTACCATTTCCTTCTAGCTACCAGCCAAGAGTTGACTTTTCTTGTCCCTCTTTCCTTGTCTTAAATTCATTCCCTCATTTCATTTTGGCTTCTTTCCCAAATCATTCCACCAAAGCAAATATCTCTTAGGTTTACAAAGATCTCTGTGCCCCTAAAATCTTTCCAGAAACTTCTTAGCTATTTATCACTCTTTCTCATGAAACACTCCATCCTTATCCTGTTTAGAATCTATTCACATGCCCCTCCTCCATGTCTTTCACCATTATCTCTAGCTTTTCTCTTTGTTTCTCTTATAGCTTCAACCAATTTAAATTCTCATTAAATTCTTTCTTCCTCGGCAATAGAATTCATTCCTTAGAGTCAGTCACCATATAGATGCAAATGATGGCCACATACATTTCTCTAGCTCTGAGAACTAGAGGAGTATTTCCAGTTACTTGACATCTTTGATATTACCAAGGCACCTGAAACTCAGCCTTCCAATTTGTGACTCACCATCTTCACCCTAATCCCATCCTTTTCCATGGTGTCTGTCCCTCTCTGAATGGCACTACATCCATTCCCCTGCACAAGTTTGAAACCTGAATGGTACTCCACAGTTACCTTATTTCCCCCTACAACCTAGCCATTATACAGCCCTATTGTTCTTATCTTCTCAGTATATCCCTCATGTGCCCAGATGGCTCAGTCTCCATCACCCCCTCCTGAGCCAGGCTGCCATCTTCACGTCTGAACCACTGCAATACCCTTCTGACCGACTACCCCTTCCTACTCTTGTTTCCTTCCAATTCCTCTTTACACAGACATCAAAGAGATTCCTTCAAAACACAAATGAAATCATGCCACTCCTGTGTTACACCTTTTACATGTACTTTCTGTTGTGTTCAGTTCTGAATAATTTCCTGAATGACAGTATTTATAAACTTCTTGTTGAATTTTGGGTGATAGTGGTTTTTAAAAAGACAGGTTTCAAGTGTGCAACTCAATAAAACATCGTCTGCACAATGCATCGTGTGCTCACCGCCCAAAGCAAATTCTCTTTGCATCCATTTATCCTCCTTTGCCCACCTCCACCTCCCCACACCCACCTTTCTCCCTTGCTATCACCATACTTTTGTCCATGTTTATATGTCATATGTATATATTTTTTTTGCTTTATCTCTTCCCCTTTTTTCACCCAGCTCTCCAAAACCCCTCCATTCTGACAGCTGTCAATCTGTTCTAAGTATCTATGCTTCTGTTTCTAATTTGCCAAATTATTTTGTTCATTAGATACCACATATAAGTGAAATCATATGGTTTTTGTATTCTTATTTCACTTTGCATAATAATATCCAGGTCCATCCATGCTGTCATAAAGGATAAAATTTCATATATATATTACACAGTTTGGGCCCAATCCTAAGGAAGGATCGGGGACAAACCAGCAGTCACACATCCCCCAAGGGGTCCCAGATTGGAGAGGGTACAGGCTGGGCTGAGGGGACCCCCGCCCCTTGCACGAATTTCATGAACCAGGCCTCTAGTTGTATATAATACTGCAATGAACATAGGGGTGCACATATTCTTTGAATTAGTGTTTTGGATTTCTCTAGATATGTTCCCAGAAGTGGAATCTCTGGGTCATATGATAGTTCCGTTGTTGTTGTTGTTTTATTTTTTTCCTGATACTCACCCAAGAGCATGCTTAGAGAAAGAGGAGAAGGGAGAGAGAGAGACAGAGAGAGTTATGAGGATGAAACACTGGCTGCCTCCCATACTCTCCCTGACTAGGGATAGAAGCCACAACCCACGTATGTGTCCTAATCAGGAATCAAACCACAACCTTTCACTGTCTGGGACAATGCTTCAACTAACTGAGCCACAATTGGCCAGGGCCCATTTTTAATTTTTTGAGGGAACTTCATACTGTTTTTTACAGTAGCTGCACCATTTGTTCTTCATTTCCTCAGTGTAAAGTGTGGAAGGGCCAATGGGCAGAGAGTGTGTGCTGGTCCAATCTATCCCCTTTGATCTTAGTGCATCCCAAATTGTGGCACTTTCCCATTGGTGCTCATTCTCAGGCGGGACGAAACTCACTCTCAGGCAGACCCTCAAAATGTTAGAATGTTGGCAGTACAATTCAGTCATCTCCTATGGCAAGATGGTGCCATGAATTTTCCTACTGGCTTCAATGCTGCTGGTGTCATACTCAATTGGGTGCAGGAGCCTCTCAAGTGATCTCTGGATTTTTCACAAAGGAAATGGATTCGTGTATTGTTGGTGAATTGATGTGTCCATGAGGGGAAGGAAGTCTGGAGCTTCCTATTCTGCCATCTTGCTGACATTACCCTAATCTCCCTTCTTTGAGTAAGGACACAAGTCATATTGGGTTAGAGTGCCCCCTAATGTCCTTATTTTAATTTAAAACCTCTTTTAAAACCATTTGTCTAAGTAGAGTCATGTTCTGAGGTCCTGGAGGTTAGGATTTCAACATATGAACTTTTAGGGGATATAATTCAACCAATAACAATGCTATAACATGAATGACCATCTCAAACATTAGGCTAAGTAAAAAGTATTCAGATATAATAGGTTATAGATTGGACAATTCTATTTATATTAAATATCCAGTATAGGTAAATCTGTGGAGACAGACAGTAGATTGGTTGTTGCCAGGAGCTTGGAGTCAGTGATGAGAAATGACTACCTAATGAACATGGAGTCTTCATGAGGTGATGAAAATGTTTTAGAACTAGGTAGAGGGGATGAAGGCATATGGCAAATGTACTAAATGCCACTGAATCATATACTTTTAAATGATTTAATTTATGTTATGTGAATTTCATGTATTACATAAGTTGTAAATTTGATATTAAGTGAAAATGTGTTTGTGTGCTTATGTGTGTATAAAGAGATAAAACAATGTGACACAAGAAGAATTGGTTAAAGGTACATGAATGTTTCTATAAATTTTCCAGAAAAACTGAGAAAAAACTTGAATATTTATTTATTTATTTATTTATTTATTTATTTAATAGCCATTTGCATCATTTTAGTTTTATCTCTTCCCCAGGTAAAAGACGGAGGAACAACAGTAGAATGGAGAAAATTAAGTTAATTCTAAAAAAAACTAAAGGTGAGTGATTAAAGAAAAACAGGTAAAATCATGTGGTTTTGGTCCTTTTCTGTCTGACTTATTTCACTTATTTCCTAATTTGCTCAGAATTGATGTTTCAAATGGCAATATTTGATTTGATCTTTTCTATGACTGAATAGTATTCCATTGCATATATGTACCACCACATCATTTTTATAAATTCATCCACCAATGGACACATGGTGTTTACATATCTTGACTGTTGTAAATAGTACAATGAACATAGGGGTATACATATATTTTTTAACTGGTTTTTTATGTTCTTCAGATAGATGCTCAGAAGAAAAATTGCTGAATTATATCAAATTGAAAGAAAGAAGAAAGAAAGAAAGAAAGAAAGAAAGAAAGAAAGAAAGAAAGAAAGAAAGAAAGAAAGGAAGGAAGGAAGGAAGGAAGGAAGGAAGGAAGGAAGGAAGGGAGGAAGGGAGGAAGGAAGAGAAGGAAAACATGGATATATTCCACAGACTATCTCCCTGGTTAAACTTTTCACAGTAGAATACAGTTATTGTTGGTTTTATTTTGTTTTGGTTTTTGTTGTGGTTTTTTTTTTTGGGGGGGGGGGGCAATAATGTCTGAACTTTTAAAAATGTGTGTGTCTCTCAATATAATATTTTCTGGCCCATTATTACACAGGAAAAGCTTATACCTCGAGCTAAAAACACGATTTCAAGTAAAACAATGTATAGAAACAGTGCCTCACGTGAAAACAAAGGAAAGTGTGAGTCTCAGATATTGCTGGTGCTAAGAGAGGTCATCATAACATCACACTCAATGTCAGTCATTTCCTACTACAGTGGGTTCTTCCTGAACTTTTTTCCTCGGGACTTTTTACATTTTGCCAAAGCAAAGGTTATTTTCTACAATGAGTCAGTCCTCCAAAAGTTGAGGGAGTAAAAAGAAAATCTTGGAAATGTGAGCAATGGAGTAGAAATATGACTTCTTATCAAACTACTGTTAACAACTATGTTCATTTGGCAGTCAAAAAGAAGCAATGTTATAAGTATTTTATATCCTAACATGGTATTTTATTACTGACACATAAATCTTTAATTGGTTTTAGCTATACTTCAGGAAATTGGTGGAGAGTTATAATACAATCTTTCCCATCCTATATAATGAAAGCCTGATATGCTAAATGTCTGGTCTGCCATTCAACCAATCAAAGCATAATATGCTAATGATATGCTAAGGTCGCTCAACTGTTCGCTGTGATGTGCATTGACCACCAGGGGGCAGATGCTCCAACCAGTAGGTTAGCTTGCTGCTGAGGTCAGGTTAATCTGGACTGGGCAACCTGGGGGGGAAATGCCTTCGAGTCCTCCCGCGGTTCCTCCCCAGCTGGCCAACCTCTCGCATCTCTCCCCAGCCCTGATACTGCCCTAGTGGGGTCCCTCAGCCTGGCCTGCACCCTCTCACAATCCAGGACCCCTTGGGGGATGTAGGAGAGCTGGTTTTGGCCTGATCCCACAAGCCAGGCCAAGGGACCCCACTGGTGCATGAATTCATGCACCAGGCCTCTAATTTAAAATAATGTACTATAGCAGGGGTCCTCAAACCACGGTCCACGGGCCACATGCTGCCCACCAAAAACATTTATCCGGCCCGCCGGGTGTATTTGCCGCCGCTGCCTGTTGCTTAGCTGCCGACTAGTTTTTTTTAAAACTATAGTCCGGCCCTCCAACGGTCTGAGGGACAGGGAACTGGCCCCATGTTTAAAAACTTTGAGGACCCGTGGACTATAGATTCAAAATGAACAGTTTCCTGTGCATCTGCTTTTTAGGAATAACTGACATTAAGCAGTAAATACCTGAATTGAGAAAATGTTAGTGTGGATAGCATATGGAAATGGCATAAATATGAAGGTGTATACAAAAAATTAATAATTAAGGCACACATCTGGAGTACTAACAATTTCTTTACCATCTTTTTCTCTTACCCTGTTCTTTAAAACAACACGACTCAATCACAAATAACTTTATATGTGGCTTGTTCCATCCGTCCATCCATCCATCCATCCATCATCTTTGAAGCAAGTCAACATGCCAAGTGTTGAGGATCACCACTGCCCACTTCTCCATATCTTAATTTTTCTTTCCAAATTTCTGCCTGCTCCAGCCCTTCCTGTGCAATACACATTGCTATGTCCATGTGCTTTGGCTATCAGTTACACAAAAATGAATACAGCAGGTTCTTTGCCATCAGGGTGCTCATAGTCCATGGCAGTGTTACTCAAAATGTGGTGCACGAACTGTTATTGGCCCTTAAGGAAAAAATAACCTTGGGATAGACTGTATTTCAACAACATCACTAAGCTTTAGTTCAACTGACATTTATTCCATAACAAGATTTTATAAATAAAGGAAGCAGTGTGTTGTGTAACTTTCTGGTGCAAGCTCCTGCTCTCCATGCAGACTGTCACCACTGCTCTGAGTACTGGTCTAGAGTCTTCTTGCAAATTAGATTTCATGACAAATGTCAAAAACAATTGATAAGGACTAGCTGCATGGTTCTGTTAATGTTAAAGAGACAACAGAGTTGGTCTCAGAGACATTTTGAAAATGCTATCCAGCTGGCTTTGAAGATGGAAGAAGGAAGATGAGCCAAGGGATGCAGGGGCCCAGCAATGCTAACAGGCATTCGAAACAGATCCTCTCCTGAGCCTCTAGAAAAACCATAGCCTGCACACCCCTGGATATTAGTCAGTGAGACTCATTTCCAGCTTTTGACAGCCACACTGTAAGAGTCTATGTTTGTTTTAACAACTAGCATGGGAATGCCTTACAGCAGCTATAGGATTCTAATAGAGAGACTTATTGAATAAAATTTGTCTGAGGAAACTGAATTTAAGCCTCTTCATTCATTATGTCCCTTGGGTATGGGAATTTTATGTCAAAAACACACATGAAGTAGAAACTAAATTTAAACTAGATTTTCAACTGGTACAGTGAAGGATTCACTGCATAAATGTAAATAGACTGTGCTGCCTCTGTGGCATTAAGATTTAAGGTACAATGGGTAACCTCTATTTCTCCATCTACATAACTATAGTGACTTTTTCTCAGCACCCTATATCTTTCCCTGCAAGTTGGCCAGTCCTCAATTTATATTCTGCAAGAACATGAGAGAATTTCTCACTAAAAATAGAGAACTCATGACCACTGGGGGAAAAGACTGAGTGTGGGATAGGAATTCCTACTAATTGTTAAAATAAAGAAAGGAAATGGGTAACCAATCCAAGAATATATGTTTCCTTGCCAATAATTAAATAATTCAAAATAAAACAATTTTTATTCCTCTTTAGCCTTATTAAATAATATTTTCTCATATTAATACCCAGCATGATGGGAGATACTGCAATGAATGTCTCAGGAACTGCTCTGCAAGGTGCCATCTACCTTCACTGGTCAGGATTTTTTCAATAAACATGCTCAAGTGTACACCATCATTGAAATTTAATGCAAACACTCCCCATCCACTGCACTGTTCTTCCCACCTAATACCCAATTACCTCCTCCCTGAAAAACGAATCTCAGATACATTTTCATTGTACTGCAATCAGTTTATGTATCTCACTCATTCTACAGTGTCAGGCAACTGTATACACATACCCATCACTTAATTGTCAACTATGGCTCTTGTAGTGCAAATCAATCAAACACATCTTTCTTAATGTTTTCAATAAATTTCAAATTGTTTCTTAACCAGGAATGCAGACAGAGTGATCTCCTGTCTCTGGGCTAGGCTGTTTGTGCTCTCTGATGACTCAGGTTCCATCCTCTCTGACCCTCTCCTGATGTACCTACTGGCCTCCCAGAGTCAATGGGTCTCTGAGAGGAAGGTCTCCATGTGGAAATCTGAATTGCTCCCTGGATGGTTGCTGAGGGAAACTGAAGCTCTGCCCCACAAGAGACAGCAGGACGGAGTGAAGCATCCATTTCTGAGCCAGTTTAGGAATCAAAACCAACAGCCATGCCCTGTCCCCCAGCATTGTATAGGCTGAGGACTGCGCAGGGAGGATATTTAAGGCTCATCAGGCACATTTCCCTCATGTTTTTCCAACATCTAAGCACATGGTTTCACTCTGGGCCTCTGGAAAAACAAAGGACATTTTTCCTAATGTTTCTCTGATCCCAAAAGGCCAGGTTGCAAGTCATTAATTCAGTTTTTATAATTCCTTGTGTTAACCTCACATGCTTTCTATTACCCTATACCATCCCTGACCACGTTTTCTTCAATGTCTGACTGGGGTGGGACACTGACCTGATATCTCTGGAAAATAGCTATTCTCCTCTTCAACAAGGCAGAACTGTGCTCCTTTGGTATGCAATCCAGGGCTCCACATTCTTTGGTTTCCTGACACATTTGTCAAAATCATTAGAGATTTTATACTTATATCACATGTTAAGAGCTGTCATTTAGTACCTCATAATGTATTCATTACCAAGGCCAGTATGGCTTGTGGAATTGGCACGCGCGAAGGGACAGTTGAACACTCAGAGGTTCAGGAAAATAAGTCTGTATTCAATTCAGCGCTGCTGGTTCAGGGGACTCAAAGATCCAGATCCTAAACAACTTAGACAATGAGATTTTCTCCTTATATATTTCTGAATTTCTTTGTTTCCTAACTACCAAGCTTCTGTGGTGGACTTTCACAGCCCCTCCTGAGTCAGTTAGAATGGTTAATTTAGATGGTATCTAATGTCTATCCTGGATGGTGCCAGTGACCTCCCTCTAGTGAAGCTGTTATGTCCTTGGTTTATGACCCTTGTAAAATGAGAGTATTTAGGTAAATAGGTCTTGAAAGACCAGATAACTAAGGAAAGGGCAGTGACTTGATTATGGGCTAACAGGATTGTGCGTTAGGGATACTGATTAACTAGGTACAGAGTCAGGCTGCTAGTCTCCTGCATTCTTTCACTAATGGAGCTAATTTATCGGCTAGCAAGAGAGTGCATTAGAAGGCAGGTTACTGGCACAGATTCAAACTTCTAGCCCCTCCCCCACCCCAACAAAATGTCTTATGTTCCCCATCAGCTCAGTTGGTTGAGCATCATCCAGTGCACTGAGAGGATGTTGGTTTGATTCCTGTCAGGGCATATGCCCGGGTGTGGGCTCGATCCCCAGTAGGGGGCATACAGGAAGCAGCCAATTGGTGTTTCTCTATCATCGATGTTTCTCTCTCTCTCTCTCTCTCTCTCTCTCTCTCTCTCTCTCTCTCTCTCCCTCCCCCCCCTGAAAAAAAATCAATAAAAACATATTTTAAAATATTCATTAATTATAAGAGATATTGTTATGCCACATGACTTGAGCTAAGCATTTTATAGGAATTGTCTGATTTAATTTTTAGAAAAGCTCATTCTCTATTCCTCTTTGCAGGAATAGGGCCCAAATGAGTTTACTGATCTGCTCAGAGGTCAAACTGTTAAGAGATGGGGTTTTGATTGGAAATCTGTCAGGATGCCTCTAGCTATCACTGTGGAGCTGTGCTTCTCCACCATACTGTGCCTCTGGTGTATTTAGCAATACCTGAAGGCTGCTTACGGCCGGGGAAAGGAAATCTGTGGTCCACTTATACAATGGAATTCTATGCAGCTGTATGAAAGAAGGATCTCTTACTCTTTGAGCCAGCATGGAGGGACCTGGAGATTAGTATGCTAATGAAGATAAGCCAGACAGGAGAAGGAAATATATGACATCCTATCTAATAATAGAGTAATATGCAAATTGACCATCACTCCAACACACATACAGCCGCCCTCATGTGGTCAAAGATGGCTGCCCCCATGTGGACACAAGATGGCCGCCACAAGATGGCCAGCAGGGGAGGGCAGTTGGGGGGACCAGGCCTGCAGGGGAGGGCAGTTGGGGGGACCAGACCTGCAGGGGGAGGGCAGTTGGGGGGGGACCAGGCCTGCAGGGCAGGGCAGTTTGGGGGGACCAGACCTGCAGGGGAAAGGCAGTCGGGGGGGACCAGATCTGCAAGGGGAGGGCAGCTCGGGGGGACCAGGCCAGCAGGGGAGGGCAGTTGAGGGAAACCAGGCCAGAAGGGGAGGACAGTTAGGTGTCGATCAGGCAGGAAGGCAGGCAAGTGGTTGGGAGCCAGGAGTCCTGAATTGTGAGAGGGATGTCTGACTGCCCACTTAGGCCTGATCACACACCGGCAGTTGGACAAACCTGAACGGGCAGTTGGACATCTCTTGAGAGGTCCCAGATTGGAGAGGGTGCAGGCTGGGCTGAGGGACATACCCTCTCCGCACTCCTGCCCCCACCCCCGTGCACGAATTTCATGCACCGGGCCTCTAGTATATTATATGACAGTACCCAACACAAGTAATTATCCTGCCTCAATTGACTGCATGTAAAGGTGAGAACACCTAGTCCAGACTAGCACTTACCCAACTTCACTGTGCATATGAGTCACCCAGGAGTCTAGCTCAAATGCAGAATCTGAATTATCAGATCCCGGTGGGCTTGAGATTCTGAGAATCACACAGTCACCCATGTGATGTTGATGCTGCAGGTTCTGGTCAGAGGACCACTCTTTGAGTAGAAGGCTGTGGTTCTCTGTTAGTGTCAGGTGCAGGTAGTTTTAGATTTCCTGAACAACAACAAAATCATAGTTGCATGTAATTTTTTAAAAATAGGGTATTCAATAATTTGAGTGGCTGTTATAAATTCATTGTCCATTTACTTTAAGGATTCTTAAAGAATATAATATGATATACTCCTGAAAATGCCTCCTTTAATTATTTTATATAAGGGTCCTTGAGAGACCAAATAATGTATAGTAGCAGAATGAGCACCTCCAAAACATGCTAGCATCCTAGCCCCAGGAAATTGTAATATGTCATTTTTCATAGCATAGGATGATTAAGGTAGTCAATGAGATATATTTGCTAATCAGCAGACTTTAAGATAAAATTGGCCAGATATCAATAACAAAAATTAACAAAAAGCAGAGGAGAGTGGCAGGTGAGAAGGGATCAACCAATGAACTTGTATGCATAGATGCATAACCCATGGACACAGACAATAGGGGGGCGGAGGCTTGGGGTGGGGGACAGAGGCAGGCTAGAAGGGACCAATCGGGGGGAAAGGGGACATATTTAATACTTTCAACAATAAATGTTTTAAAAAACAAATGGGACCAAATCAAACCGAAAAGCTTTGCACAGCACAAAACAACAACACAAAACAAAAACACCAACAAGACAAAAAGCAACCTACCAAATGCAAGAAGATATTTGCAAATGATATAGCTGGTAAGGGGTTCGTGCAAACTATAGAAAGAACTCATACAACTCAACATAAAAAACAAACAATTCAGTTAGAAATGGACAGCTACAGAAGAGACCTTATGCCCCTTTTCCCTGAAAGAATTCAGAGTCAAAAATCCATAAGGGGAAAACACAACAGGACAGGACAAATACGATTCAACAAGACACCTTCCATTTAAAGCTAATTTCATAGATATGAGATGATAATACTAAATGAGACGGGGGAAGGACATGTAGTAAGAATAGGACCACAGTTGTTTAATTCAGCTTAGCCAGAATGCAATGGCAGCTGTTATGCTAGTTTTTACCAATGTCTGGATATCAGATTTGGTAGCCTGCTTAAAGAAACATGTCTCTTTATACTATACTAGAGGCCCGGTGCACAAAAATTTGTGCACTGGCAGGGGGGGTGTTTCCCTCAGCCCCACTTGTGCCCTCTCGCAGTCTGGGACCCCTCAGGAGATAACGACCTGCTGGCTTAGGCCTGCTCCCGGGTGGCAGAGGGCAGGCCCAATCCCTAGGTGCAGCCCCTGGTCGGGCTCAGATCAGGGCCGATTGGGGAGTTGGGGCGCTGGCCCCTGTCATGCACAGAGCAGGGTGGATCAGGAGGTTGCGATGCCACCCTCAGTCATGCTCAGGGTAGGGCCAATTGGGGGGTTGGGGTGCCACCCCCTGTCACACACAGAGCAGGGCAGACCAGGGGGTTGTGGTGCCACCCCTGTCACACACAGAGCCGGCCAATCAGGGGGTTGGGGTGCTGCCCCCTGTCACACACAGAGCGTGGCCGATAAGGGGGTTGGGGAGCTCCCCCCTGTCATGCACAGAGCAGGGCCGATCAGGAGGTTGCGATGCCACCCTCAGTCACGCTCAGGGTAGGGTCAATTGGGGGGTTGGGGTGCTGCCACTGTCACACTCAAGGCAGGGTAGATGGGGAGATTGGGGCGCCTCCCCCTGTAACCCACAGAGCAGGGCCGATCAGGGGATTGGGGCACTCTCCCCTGTCACAATCAGGGCAGGGCCAATGGGGAGGTTGCGGCTCCACCCCGTCACACACAGAGCAGGGTCCATGGGGGGGTTGGGGTGCCACACCCTGTCACACACAGAGCAGGGTCGATCAGGGGGTTGGGGAGCTCCCCTCATCAGGCACAGAGCAGGGCCGATCAGGGGGTTGGGGCGCCTTCCCCTTTCAAGAGCAAAGCAGGGCGAATAGGGAGGTTGTGACCCCGCCCCCTGTCACACACAGAGCCACAGGGTGATCAAGGGGTTTGGGCGCTGCCACCTGTCACGCTGCTCCAGGGGCCAGGAGGCCTCGCTGCTCCGCTGATCCTGGTGCTGGGAGGGATATTATCCTTTTAATATATAGGATAGAGGCCTGGTGCATGGGTGGGGGCCAGCTGGTTTGCCCTGAAGGGCATCCTGGATCAGGGTGGGGGTCCCCACTGGGGTGCCTGGGCAGTCTGGGTGAGGGGATGAGGGCTGTTTTCAGGCTGGCGGGTGCCTGAAGCTCCCAACCTCTCCTTTTTTCCTTTTTTTTTATTCTTGGATTTATTTACTTCTGTGGCTGTCACTGGAGTTGAGAGCCGGCTTTAGCTCAGACCTCGGCTGCTGAAAGCAGGTTTCTGGACTTTGTTTACCTTTTGTATTTGAAACTTTGTTGCGACTCCAGCTCTGAGATCCCTGCTGACTGAAAGCAGGTTTCTGGGGTTTTGTTTAGCTTCTATATTTGTAACAATGTTTCAAACTGCAAGCTCAGAGGCCAGCAGCGGCAGGCGGGGAACGTTGGAGTCCTCCGTCACTGAAGCAAGCAGCCTCATGTTCGCTTCAAGCTGCCTGGCTGCCGGCCGCCATCTTGGCTGGCAGTTAATTTGCATATCGCCCGGGTTAGCCAATGGGAAGGGTAGCGGAGGTACAGCTAATTACCATGTTTCTCTTTTACTAGATAGGATTCTTTTTCTATTTTAATTGAAAGTCTAACTTACTCTACTCCAGGGTTATGAGCTAAGACAAACTTGAAAAACTGTACTTTTGCTTAAGTTATGATGGACTGAAATTTATATCACAACTGGTGAAACTCTCAGACAACATGTAATACCTTATTTAGAACATAATACTGCACAGGCTCTTAAGCTCCTCTCCTCCTTCTCCTCCTCCTCCTCTACCACCTCTTCCTCCTCCTTCTCATCCTCAAGTGTCAATAACAGCAGTGGAGTGTGAAATCTTCAGGGGCTTGGAGTAGTTTGTCACCAGTTTTCAATTCCTTTGAAGTGTCTGTTTTTGAATATTAAAATATCAAGGGTTTTTGCATACAACTCCATGATATGTTCATATTTGTTTTGACTATTCAAAATATTTTACATTATCAGGTAAATTATGTAACTTTCCTTCCAGATATTTTTTTACTTCTTCAAATGTTTCTTTTTTTAAATTTATTTTTATTCTTAAGACTATTACAGATGTCTGTCATTTCTCCTCCTCCCCACCACCCCCACCCTGCACCAGGGTGGGGGTGGAGGACAGTGCCATCACCCACTCGGGACTTTTAAAAATTGGGGTGAGATTCATAATGACATGAAATTTATCATTTAAAAGTGAATAATTCAGTGGTATTCAGCACATTTACATGCTGGGTGGCCACCACCTCTATCAGAACTTCATTCATTTTGGTGGCTGAATACTATTTCATTGCGTGGATGGATCGCATTTTGTTCATCCATTCATGTGTCAATGGACCCTGGCTTGTTTGCACCTTTTGGCGATTGGGAATCTCGCTGCAATGAACATGGTGTACAAGTATTTGTTGGAGTCCTTGCTCTCAGTTATTTTAGGTATTTACCTAAGAGTTGAGTTGCTAGGTCATAGGGAACTCTGTTTAACTTTTTAAGGAAGAGCCAAAATGTTGTATACAGCTGGTGAAGCGAGACCCCAAGCTGACAGAGTGCTGGGGATGGTTTACTCTTACTGAAGCCCCTGGCTCTCAGAATACATCACTTCTTTCTGACCCTGGTCATGACCATCAGCACCATTGCCCAAAACCAAAAAACCTGTCATAGAGGGGGAGTCCACCTGGGGAAACTGAGGCATGAAGAGAGGTTGACTTGGGCACTCAGCCTAAACTCCTTCCTTCCCCACCTGGCCCACATTCTGGGAACCCCATTGCAGGGTCCCTGGGATGCAGGAACCCATCATCACTGGGCACTGTCAGCCCTCAGCCCACCACTCCCAGGAGCCCTGCAGAATGGGGAAGAGGCTGTGAGATTCAATAAAGAGACCAAAACAGCACTGACTGTTATCAGCTCCGTACTGCACAGCTTCCTGTTGGCTGCTGACAGTTCCTCCACTGCCCACCACCTCCCTACACCTCACCCCCAGCTGATCCCCTTCCCCACTGGGGCCATTCTCAGCCTGGGCAACTCTTTCCATCTCTCTTTCCTCTTCTTCCTCTGTAACCACTTCTCATTAGAGACTTAAAACATTTTAAACATTCCCAAAAAAAGTTTTACAGGTTCTCAGGTTCAGAGAATCAATTTCCCATGACCAGTCCTAGCCAGTTTGGCTCAGTGGATAGAGTGTCATCCTATGTACTGAAGGGTCCCAGGTCTGATTTCAGTCTAGGGCACATGCCCAGGTTATGGGCTCCATCCCCAGTGTGGGGCGTGCATGGAGCAACCAATCAATAATTCTCTCTCATCATTTCTGTTTCTATCTCTCTCTCCCTCTCCCTTCCTCTCTGAAATCAATAAAAATATTTTGGGGTTGGTGCATGTTTATTTTCATTTGTTTCCAGGAAGTTTTTTATTTCTTGATATCATTAGTAACCCATTCATTGTTAAATAGCATGTTATTTGTCCTCCATTTGTTTTAATGTTATTGAGAGTTTTTATTGAAGTTGATTTCTAGCTTCATGCCATTCCAATCCAAAATGATGATTGATATGATTTCAATCTTCTTGAAATTGTAGAGACTTGTTTTTTGTCATAACACATGGTGTATCTTTGAGACTGTTTCATGTGCACTTGAGAAGAATGTATATTCTGCAGCTTTTGCATGAAATGTTCTGTAATATCAATTAAATCCATCTGATCTAGTGTGTCATTAAGGTCACTGTTTCCTTTTTAATTTTTTGTCTGGAAGATCTATCCAGTGGTCAGTGGGGTGTTAAAGTCCCCTACTATGATTGCATCACTGTCTATCTCTGCCTAAGTCCTGCAAGTGTTTTTTATATATATAGGTGTTCCTATATTGGGTGCATATTTGTTTACCAGGGTTATATCCTCTAGTTGGATTGACCCCTTTATTATTACTAGTACAGTAGGTCATCGGGTTATGTGGGAGATCCGTTTCTACAGCACGACATAACAGGATTTTCGCCATAAGTCAGAACCAACCCACATAAGTGCCTACGTCACTCCCATGGAGCACATACACAGCAGTAATGAAGTGAAACAGTAAAAAAAAAAAAAAAAAATTAAAAAAACATAACAATTCCTGACCTTTACTTGTGGTAAATAAATAATAAAAAACATAAAGCACATATGTACATACATTGGAACTTTTTTTATATATAAACTAGAGGCCCAGTGCACCAAAATTTGTGCGGGGGGGGTGGGGGGGCTCAGCCCAGCCTGTGCCCTCTCACTGTCTGGGACCCCTTGAGGGATGACCACCTTCTGGCTTAGGCCCGCTCTCTTGGGCATTGGGTCTAAGCAGGCAATCAGACATCCCTCTGGCAGCCCAGCAGCCCTCAGAGGATGCCCACTTGCCAGTGGGGAGCAGACCTAAGCTGCAGTCGGACATCCTTAGCTTTGCTGCGGAGGCAGGAGAGGCTCCCCCCACCGCCACTCTACTAGCAGCCATCAGCCTGGCTTGTGGCTGAGCAGAGCTCCCCCATGTGGGAGCGCACTGACCACTAGAGGGCAGCTCCTGAATTGAGCGTCTGCCCCCTGGTGGTCAGTGTGTGTCATAGTGACCAGTCATTCCCAGTCTTTCTGCTGTTAGGGTCAGTTTGCATATTACCCTTTTACTAGCTAGGACAGAGGCCTGGTGCACAGGTGGGGGCCAGCTGGTTTACCCTGAAGGTGTTTCCCAGGTCAAGGTTGGGGTTCCGCTTGGGTGCCTGGCCGCCTGGGTGAGGGGCTGATGGCTTTTTGCAGCTGGTCACACCCCCTTCAGGGTGGGGGTCCCCACTGGGGTGCCTGGCCAGCCTGGGTGAGGGGCTGAGGGCCGTTTTCAGGCTGCCCTGCGGACTGAAGCTCCCAGCCTCTCCTTCTTTTCTTTTTTTTTATTCTGCGATTTATTTACCTTCTATAATTGAAACTCTGCTGCCTTCATTGGTGCTCCCAGCTCTGAGGCCATGGCCGGCTGAAGGCAGGTATCTGGGGTTTGTTTAGCTTCTTTGATTGAAACTTTGTTGCTTTTGGAGCTGTTGCTTTTGGAGCTCAGAGCCGGGCCGGGGAAGGCGGGGAACCTTGGTTTCCTCCATCACTGGAGCAAGCAAGCCTCCTGCTCACTTCAGTTGCGTGGCTGCCGGCCGCCATCTTTGTTGGCCAGTTAATTTGCATATCTCGCTGATTAGCCAATGGGAAGTGTAATGGAGGTACGGTTAACTACGCTTTTTGTCTTTTATTCGATAGGATAAATGGGAGATGGCAACATAACCACAAAACCATGTACGTCGAGTACAAAATAACCCAAAGACTGCCTGTATGCAGTATCATTCTCTGTCTCTTGGTATGACTTTTGTTTTGAAAGATAGCTTCTCAGATATAAATATTGTTTCCCCTGCTTTTATATTGCATGGAATATATTTTTCCATCTCTTCACTTTCACTCTGTGAGTCTTTTGTTCTATGTTGAATCTCTTGTAGACAGTATATATAGGCTTCATATTTTCTTAACCATTCAGCTACCCTATATTTTTTGATTGAAGCATGTAATCTATTTACATTTAAGGTTACTATTTCTAGGTATTTATTGATTGCCACTTTTATTCTTTACACCTGTTCTTCTCTCTCTCTTTATTCATCTTCTTGCAGCAGTCCCTTTAACATTTCTTGCAATGATGGTTTGTCTTAATAAACTGGAATCGAACCTGGGACCCTTCAGTCACCAGGCCGACACTCTATCCAGTGAGCCAAACCGGCTAGGGCAGTGGTCAGCAAATCATGACTTGCAAGCCACATGCAGCTCTTTGGCCCCTTGAATGTGACTCTTCCACAAAATACCACATGTGGGCACGCACATACAGTGCAATTGAAACTTCATGTCCCATGCTCAGAAGTCAGTTTTCGGCCTGGACGAACCTATTTTGAAGAAGTGGTGTTAGAAGAAGTGGGGGGTGTCGGTCGGTGGGGTGACTGGAGACTCAGCGCAGGCGGGTCACAGGATACACAGTGCTGGGGAGGCGCGCACAATTCATGCACGAGTTGAGTGAGCCAGTCAGTCAGCAGTCTCAGTGCAGTGGTTAGTGCTAGTCACGTCTGCAAATCACGCGGAGGTGACAAAAGTACCTACTCGAAGCATAAAGTTGCCTGTATTTTTCCAACCAGCTGCAAATCCTACAGGTATTTTTGTCATCAATTTAAGAATTGTAGGGGAGAAACCAAGACAGCGGCATAGGTAAATACCAGAGATTGCTGCCTCGCACAACCGCTTCAAAAATACAACTAAAAGATGGAACAGACATCATCAAGAACCACAGGAAGGCTGGCTGAGTGGAAATTCTACAACTAGAAGGAAAGAGAAAAGCATACCGAGACTCAGAGGAGATGCGGTGCAGGAGTAAAATACAGAGGAACAGAGGTGCATGCGGAGAGGGCTGGTGGCTGAGGATACAGTTGTCTTTTTCAATCGGGAGGGAGTCTCAAGTTCTGAGCTCCAGTTCCGGGAGAGTCTCTGGGGACCCAGACTCATATGGGAGAAACGGGACTGTCTGGCATCAGTCGGAACTCGAGGGCAGCTTTCTCTCGGAGGTACTTGTAGCGATTGCTGGGACACTGGGAAACAGGGCCTCTGAGGGCAGGACTGAGCACAGCCATAACTGCTCGCTCCGCTGCCCTGTTGATCCCCTGGGACCCCGCCCCGCCCAAGCCATACATGGAGGCTTTTGAATATGAATGGTCTGGCCCTTTGCAACCTGATAATTGCCTAACAAACTGCAGCTGGCCCAAGGCCCCAGGTCAACTTGCATTGTGTCACAGTTGGCTCCTGCTGTGTAGCCTCAGGCAAAGGCTAGATTAGCACCTCCTTAGAGATCCAAGAGCCAGTGTACCCAGTGGTCAGAGTAGGACCATCCAGATTACAACTCCTCAGATCCATAAGGGACACACTCAGGGGGCAGACTCAGTGACCATCAAAGCTCCATTGAAGCAAGTCTTGCCCTGGAGGGATGTCTCCAGCACAGAAGTTCTCCCACTGCAGACACAGCTGATTCTCACAGCCAATTGGCCTGGAGCTCAATTCCTCCCAGTGTTACCTACCACAAGCAAGGCTTAACTACAACAAGACTGTGCACAAAGCCCACAAGGGGGTGCACTAAGAGTGTCTACCTCAGGTAATTGGGGAGTCTGAGCCACTGGGCCCTATAGGACACCTAGGACAGAAAGCCACTCTATCAACACAGCGAAGCATAAAAAATGTGGAGACAAAGAAACAGGTCACAAATGACAGAAATGGAGGAAAGCAAATGACTGGATGTAGAGTTCAAAACCACACTTTTAAGGTTTTTCAAGAATTTTCTAGAAACCACTGATAAACTTAATGAGACCCTCAAGAAATCTAATGAGACCCTCGAGGTCGTGATAAAAGGCCAACTAGAAATTAAGCATACACTGACTGAAATAAAAAATATTATACAGGTTCACCCGGATGGTCAAGGGGCGCGTCCCGCCCTCTGCAGCCTCGATGCCGGGACTGATGGGCGCCTGTCCGCGGAGAGGAAGTGGAGCTGTCTTCCTGTTTCTCTTTTCTTCACTGTCAGTCCCCAAGGAGGGACGCATTCCCGCGCTGCCCTTGCTGAGTGAGCTCTGCTGGTGAGGGACAAAGGGGCCCGGCTCCCCGTGATTCCACCGGGAAATGGAGCTGCCTGACTTAGGGCTGAGCCGCAGCAGCTGTGCCCGGGCCCGGAGGGCATGGCTGCTGGGAGCCTGAGAAAGAAGAGGTGCCAGGGGCCGGTGGGGCCATTTCTGTCTGTCTGTCTGTCATACTTGAATAAAGCGCCATATATATATATATAAAATACAGACTCCCAACAGCAGACCAGAGGATCACAAGAATCAAGTCAAAGATTTGAAATAAGAAGAAGCAAAAAAACATCCAACCAGAAAGGCAAAATGAAAAAAGAATCCAAAAATATGAAGATAGTGTAAGGAGCCTCTGGCACAACTTTAAGCGAACCAACATCCAAATTATAGAGGTGCCAGAAGAAGAGAGAGAGCAAGATATTGAAAACCTCTTTGAAGAAATAATGACAGAAAACTTCCCCTACCTGGTGAAAGAAATAGACTTACAAGCCCAGGAAGTGCAGAGAACCCCAAACAAAAGGAATCCAAAGAGGACCACACCAAGACACATCATAATTAAAATGCCAAGAGCAAAAGACAAAGACAGAATCTTAAAAGCAGCAAGAGAAAGACAGTCATTTACCTATAAGGGAGTACCCATACGACTGTCAGCTGATTTCTCAACAGAAACTTTGCAGGTCAGAAGGGAGTGGCAAGAAATATTCAAAGTGATGAATACCAAGAACCTACAACCAAGATTACTTTACCCAGCAAAGCTATCATTCAGAATTGAAGGTCAGATAAAGAGCTTCACAGAGAAGAAAAAGCTAAAGGAGTTCATCACCACCAAACCAGTATTATATGAAATGCTGAAAGGTATCCTTTAAGAAGAGGAAGAAGAAGAAAAAGGTAAAGATACAAACTATGGACAACAAATACACATCTATCAACAGGTGAATCTAAAAATCAAGTGAATAAATAATCTGATGAACAGAATAAACTGGTGATTACAATAGAATCAGGGGCATAGAAAGGGAGTGGACTGACTATTCTTGGGGGGGAAAGGGGTGTGGGGGATGCGGGAAAAGACTGAACAAAAATCGTGCAGCTCTGGATGAGGACAGTGGGTGGGGGGTGAGGGCAGAGGCGGGTGGGAAACGGGTGGAGGGGAGCTATGATGGGGGGAAGAGAAACAACTGTAATAATCTGAGCAATAAAGATTTAATAAAAAAAAGAATTGTAATTCTTTTGTGTTGGTGGCTTTATTATTATAAAATGAGACATTTTTTTTAGGTGCCCTGTTTGAGATGGCTACAAAGAAGAAGCAAAGAAAAACGGAAGACCAAAACCGTGAATTTAAAGTTGAATTTAAAGTTGAATGTACCTACCTATATAGTTTAAGTTTAAAAAATTTGGCTCTCAAAAGAAATTTCAATCGTTGTGCTGTTGATATTTGGCTCTGTTGACTAATGAGTTTGCCGACCACTGGGCTAGGGCAATGTATACACAATTGAACAGCTGACAGCTCAATTTTGAAAATGAAATGTATTTTATTGAACACTGCCTTTATAATTATTCAAAGTGTGTGTATACATTTTTGGGGGGACACCCTATATTTAGGAGTTCCCTCAGCAGTGCCAGGGAACTACAAACATGGCTCAGCTCAACACTGCCTTCCAACTCCCTGGGCTGGACTGGGCTGGGTGGGGGTCAGGGCTCAGGAGGATGGCAGCTGGGGCTGAGCAGGGTCTCACCAGGAGTATGTAGTCAAGCGGACTCTGAGGGCCTGGCCTGGGGGAACCCAGGTGTCCAGCCTGCAGGAGGAGATAAAGGGTCCATTGACCCGCCTGACCCTGGGTCTGGGGTCAGGGCTGGGCAGCAGCCTCCTAACCCCTTTTCTCACTCTCTAGGGCTTCATGCTTGGGGACAGCTGTCTGGCCTCACAATAGCTGTGCTGCCCTCTGGGGGCTTCCTCTTATGCCCCCCTCCATCCAGAGACCCCAACTGACCCTCGCCTCATTTGGGGCTTTGAAGGGTACTGGACGTGCGCTGGTGGCACAGGAAGTGGCCCAGAACATTGAGGTTCTCCTGTCTTCCACACAATGGGGGGCATTGCAGAGAGTACAGTCACCCTAACAGCCACGGCTGGGGTTGGTCATCTGGGTAGTTGACCAGGAAGCTAGTTTCAGCTCCTCAGGGAACCACTGTTCATTCCCTGCAGATCACTCCACTGGGGGAGGGATCGAACAAAGGGGGAGAGAGGCACCTGCACAGTGAAGTCAGGTGAAGAGGGAAGGTGGTCGCCTGTCAGTCTAGCCTGGGGAACAATAGATTGGCTAGCAGGGCTGGGGATGTCAGGCCCTCAAATTCATTTGGTCTGGCCCTGCCAAGGCATTAGGGGTGAGGAAATTAAATGTTTGACCAAATATAGCAGGCTACTTTTTAAGTTGATAATTTTGTATGGCCTGTGAATGATGTTATAAATATCCAAATTACCCTTGACAGGTAAAGGTTCTCACCCCTGGGCCAGGAAAAACACACAATGTGAGAAGGTTCAAATCCCCAGAGTCCTCTCTCTCTTCTTCTTGTGGTCCCTGTTGGTCTGTGACCTGCACTCACGCCTGTGTTCCAGTGCTCCCACCCATAGTATGTGACCTTAAGCAGCCTCATGGCCCATGACTGGACTGGATTGGATTTTAATAGGGAACAGACCTCAATTCTGGCCCTGCAGAAGACAAGCTTGTACTTCTTCCATGCCAAATGGACAGAGATGGAACCTTGGAGCGGAACCCGCTTAAGTTTTCATTCAATAAAGCTTTCCACGAAACCCCATCTCCCCCTGCAGCTTCAGCAAATCTTTTCCTTGCAGCACTCCATGAACTCCACTTCCACTGATAACAGTGGGATAGTCTGAAATAAAAACTTTTAAACTAAAAACGACTCTTGGAAGGAGGTCAAATCTTAGGCTTGTATCTTCCCTGACCAAGGCAAATCTTTACCTTCACTGAGCTTGTCTATTGTCTTTTTGCATCTACATAACGTACCTTTGCAATGTCAAGGTAATTTCCTTTTTTCCAGATCCTCAGGGCACATCATCCACCTGGACAAGAGACCACAGAGCCCCTCACTGCTATTGTTGTTACCATGTGAATTGTGAACTCTTACCTCTCCTGTACCCACCCGCGTAAAGGAGTCTGTGTCTGTTCCTTTTACTTTTTATCCAATTCCGGAAATTTCTGTGCCTGCCTCCCTGATCTACCACCAGTGGATTTCTTGTAACCCCCTTAGGCCTCTTCCTTTGATAGTGATGTATAAAATAAGGTGCAAATCTGCCATTCTTGGGAGAATTTTCTCAATCTGTTGTGATTTTGCTTCTAGGCAGTTGCTGTCAGTTTGGCTCAAATAAACTCATAAAAATTCTCTACAGGTTTGAATGTTTCTTAGGTTGACAGGGGAACAGAGTGTGGGGACAGGAGCCAGGGCACCAACATGGGAGATGATGGGAGGGTGGGGGCAAAGAGGAGAAGTGAGAGGATTTGGGGTGTAGTGAAGTCAGAGCCATCGGGCTTGCTGACCGGCCAGGTTATAGTTGTAGTAGCGGGATGTTCCTCTTCAGGCCTCCCCCAAGCTTGCAGCAACATCTCAATGCATTTTTCCAGTATGTTACCAGTTCTTCCTCACTCTGCTGCATGAGGCCAGGCATTTTATTCCCAGTCATCAGACAGGAAGACTGAGTTCCAGACAGGTTAGGGCTCAAGGCACACCCTAGGGCAGTGATGGCGAACCTATCACACTCACGTCAGAGGTGACACGCAAACTCATTTTTTTGGTTGATTTTTCTTTGTTAAATGGCATTTAAATATAGAAAATAAATATCAAAAATATAAATCTTTGTTATACTGTGGTTGCAAATATCAAAAAATTTCTATATGTGACACGGCACCAGAGTTAAGTTAGGGTTTTTCAAAATGCTGACTGGCCAAGCTCAAAAGATTTGCCATCACTGTCCTAGGGGAGCTTAAGACAAAACAATAGATGATTCTGTGAACTGTGTGGAGATAACGCCCTGGGGCAGTGGCTCCTCCACCCCCACTCACACACTGTATAAGGGCCAGGAGGCCTCAGAAGGATGCCCAGCTGCCCAGCCTGGTGACACGGAACCACCCTGCCCAGACCATGGGAGCTCGTCGCCTCAGCGCCTTTCACATCCTACAGGGTGAGAATCTGGGGGCCCCTAGGGGAGGAGCAAGAGAACCCCTGGTAGCACCCCTTCGGTGCCTCCATTTTCCAGTCTCCCCACGACCATCCCCACCCATGGAGAAATAGGAGAGACTGCTGGCAGCTCTGGGGCCTGACATGGAGGAAGCCACATGGTTAGGCGGGAGCCATGGCACATGGGAGAGCAGCTAGCAGTGCCCGGGGACCTTCATGCCTGGGAAGGAACCCCCCGGGTGCTCTAAGGGTCTCTTCCCCACCCCAGAGGGATCTGCACGCTCCTTCCAGATACACTTTTAAATCTGCTCCCTAAGAGGGGAAACTGAAGCAGGTGGAAGAGAGGGGGTGAATGAGTTCTGTGACCCCCTCAGGAAGTCACTCTTAACAGATGGCAGAGAGGGGGTTAGGGAGCTAAGGGGGACCCTTCCACAACGGGGTAACCCCCACACTTAACCCATTGTGTGGCAGGGGAAGCCCAAGACCCCCCTCATTTGCTCCCCCAGACCCAGCTGGGACTCAGCTGTGCCTTGAAGGGCATTACTGCTGTGAGTTGAACATGAGCTCTGCTGTGACTTCCCCCTCGCCTCCCTTCCCGCCCCACCCAGGGTGGCTCTAACCTTATCAGTTATCAGATTATCAGGGCAGCTCCTTCTCTGGGCAACCAGGCAACACAGAGAGTTAAACAATGACATTTGGGTGCCAATCAGAACTTCCCCAGTCCACAGAGATGGGGCTCCCTGTGCTGGCCCAGGGTGCCAGGCGCGAGCTGTTTTTTATAGCTTTCTGAAGGTGAGGTGTAATTGACATTGCATGTAATTTGCCTGTTGCATTATTACAATTAGATGATTTTTAGTAAATTTGCTGAGTTCGTTTGGAGCACACCTGAAGGGAGCAATGTGTCAGGGGCCAAGTCCCAGAGCCCCTGATCCTCACTTTCCACATCTGTGAAGTGGGGCAGAACAAGACTGGTTTCCACTTTACAGGCTTGTGTTAAGGGTTGAGTCCTGGTTCACAGTGAGAATTAAGTAACATTATTATTGTTGTTGTTGTTAATGTTACTATTATTATTATTTCACTGGTGGGTCTGGGGGATGGGCTAGGATGGGTACCTTAGCAGGAGGGGTAAGGAGAGAATGACTGCCCCACCCCTGCCACAGGGGCCCCAGGCAGGAATCTGACTGCTCAAGGCTCAGCTAGGGGAATGCAAACCAGATGGGACTGGGAGCAGCGACCAGCACCCCTCTCCAGGCTCCTGTTTGGCTGTCTTCCTAGGCCCCAGGTGGAGGTCTGGCCCAGCAGCCTCTGTGGTGGGGCAGGAAAGCCCAGCTCAGCACAGAGAACCCCTTCCCTGCAGCCTCTGGGGAACTTGACCCCTCACTTCCATCTTCCTGGCTCCCTCTTCACCAGTTTCTCCATAATCCTTTTTGGGGCTCTGAGCCTCAGTTTGTCCATCTGCAGAGTGGTCATAAACAGAGCCTCTGTCTCATAGGGCAGTTGTGAGCATGGACAGTGCTCCTGGGGCTTTGGGAGCTGGGGACTAATTGGGCCAGGACCCACCCTGCCAGGGAAGGTCACTTTGTGTTCTGTCCTACAAAGAGGAAGTGGGTTTCCACCAAAGGGAGAACTAACCAAACCCTGTGGCCAGAGTGGAGGAAGACAGGAGTTCTAGCCTTTTTGCCGCATCTGCATGGGCCTCGGGAGGGTGTGGGGGTCTTTGCCCTCTGCTGGCCTGAGGGGTATCAAGTTTGGACATTGGGACTGAGTGCTCAGGGAACCGTGTAGTCCAGGGGTGGGCAAACTTTTTGACTCAAGGTCCACAATGGGTTCTTAAACTGGACCCGAGGGCCAGAACAAAAGTATGATGGAGTGTTTGTGTGAATTAATATAAATTCAAAGTAAACATCATTACATAAAAGGGTATGGTCTTTTTTTTTTTTTTTTTTTTTTTTAGTTTTATTCATTTCAAACAGGCCGGATCCAGCCCGCGGGCCGTAGTTTGCCCACGGCTGCTCTAGTCTGTAACCTTCACAGCTCCTCAAATTGTGCTCACAATGACTGATCCCAAAATTCCCCTGGGAGCCCCTCCATGGGGGACTGGGAACAATGAGTTATCCTTTCATTTGGCCCAGGAAGTGACTCACACCTGCTCTGCCTCCCTGGCCCCCATCCTCCACCTGCTGCCCCCATCGGGCCTCCTTGGATTATCTGGGTCTGGGCTGCCTCCCCAGAATCTCTAGATCTGCAGGGAATGGATGGATCCTCAAGCCCTCCCCAACCCCATCCTGCTGCCCAGGTGCCCTCCCTCTCTCCCTTACCCTTCTGTTTCTGTATCAGGATCTCAATTTCTCTATCTCTCCGCATCTCTTTTTCTCTCCCTGTCTCTCTGTCTAATCTCTGGCATCTGTGCCTCTCCCTTTGTAGGAGTTTCCCGTTTCTCTTTTCATCTCTCTAGATCACTGTCTTCTTAACTCTGCCTCTCTGTTTCTCTCTCCATTTCTCTGTATCTTCTGTCTGCCTCTCATCTCTTCATTTTCTCTGCATCTCTGTCTCCTTGTCTGTCTCTCTGATGAACAGGTCCTCCTCTCTAGACCCCCTGCTGACTTAAGGAGAACCCCCAGGACATGCCGTGGGATCGGGTGCCCTGAGCAGCAGAAAGAGCAGGATTGGGGGTCCCGCGCAGCACCACTCCTAACATGAGCCCCCAGCATCTTCCTGTGTGCAGGGAGCCAGGGCGTGAAATGTCACCACCGGGTCCCAAGCTGGTGGTTGTGGTGGACAGATGTGGGTGCAGTGTGCTGGAACCTGTGTCCCTGAGGAAGGGTGTGGGCCGGAGCACCTTAGATTTAAGAGATCTGAGAGGACACCTGGCCCAACCCCTTCATTTTTACATAAAGAAATGACAGCAGTAAGCACTCTGACACACCAGGCAGTACTTGTCTGCTTAACTCTCACACTCTAGGAAATGGGTCTCCTCTTCATCCCCATTCTACAGAAGGGGAAACTGAGGAATGAGGCACCTGACCAAAGTCTGGGAGTAGAACCAAGGCCATATGGCTCCAGTATGTTTCCTGAACTGCTGCTCACAGGTCAGCAGAAGCCAAGACCCCTGCCAGGCTTGGGCCCCTCCCCATCCTTAAGTTCTTGAAAGCCACCGTCAGGCAATGGGTGAAGACCCTCTGGCCATGGGCATTGGAGGCCAGGGCTGTGCCACCTTCCCACTCTCTCCTTGAGTAATGGACAAGTCCGAGCCTGGGAGGGGTGAGCCGCCCCTTCCCTCAGATGTGTCACCCTCAGGTCTCCCTCCGCCGTTCTGTGTCCTCCTGACCCTCCATCTCTCTGTTCCAGCGCTGTGTGTCCTGCTGACTCTGTTGGAAGATGGACCCCAGAGCACCAGGGGTGAGTCTGCTGGGAGTAACTCAGTCCCCAGCCAGAGTCCCAACCCCACCTGCACCTCTCAGCCCAGGCAGAGAAAGGCCTGTTGCAGGAAGAAGCTCAGGGTTGCCCCTCCCAACACCCCTCCCCGGCCTCTGGCTCAGCCCTCATCTTCTGACCGTGGTCTCCGTCCCACAGCCTCTGCGTGTCCCCGGTGGTGCCCTGCAAACTCCAAATGTTTCAATAGCACTTCCTGTCTCTGTGATCGGGGATTCAAATCTTCATCTGGGGAGGTCATCCTCCAGCACGGGGAGACTTGTGAAGGTACAGAGGCTTGGGGTGGTGGAGGGCTACGTGGAGACGGGATGGTGGTTGGTGGCCTCAGCCTTTGTTCTCAGACCATCATGAAGGACAGAGAAAAGAGAAAGAAAAAGATATGAAGGTGGAAAATGAGAAGTGAATAAACATGGCTTCGTACAGAGGGAGGAGCTGGGTCTCTAGGAGTCTGGAATCTGTGCCTCAGTTTACCCTTCCAGGACTCGGGAGGGGGATGCAGAGCTTCCACCCACCCACCACTTCAGCACTTGCTCCTGTATTCAAATCCAGGTGACAGACAGAAAGCTGAGCAGAGCAGAGCCAATTTGGTGGGTTTCAGGAATGGCTTGCTCCAGCCACAGCCCAATCACAACAATATTCCCTGAGAGTCTAATTATTTCCCAAAAGACACTGGTTGAGCATCAGGCTCCATGCTAGGGATGGGACTAGGCTCTCTGCCCTGAAGCACACATGGCTTTGGGAGGTGACCCTTTATCCCATTTTGTTGCAGACATTGACGAATGTGAACAAGGCAAGCCAGGGACTCTCTGTGGAAGAGTCGCAGACTGCCATAACACGGTGGGGAGCTACTACTGCACATGCATCCCAGGATACAGGCTTGTTTCTGGGGCAGCAAACTTCAGTAACGCGAGAGAGAACACGTGTGAAGGTAAGAATGACCTCGCATCTTCCATCTCCCCATCCATGAGACTTGGAGTACCAGAGCCATTTCTGCGGCATACAGGGTGCTGGGCCCTGGTGATAGGTGCAGCCCCCAGGTCTGAGTGGGACAAGTGTGCCTGTGCCTGTCCCACTAGCACAGAGAGGAGGGTGGCATGAGAGCCAAGGATCCAAGTCCTGGTTTTGCTACCTGACAGCTGTGTATGCAGTGCCAGCCAGGACACTTATTCAGAAATCACTGGTAATGTGAGAGATGTGATAATATTATTGTGATTCTGTGGAAAAGAGAGAGAGAGAGAGCATATCTTTTACAGATAAAAACAAAAGGAACTTTTCCTTTTCTTAGTTGTATGACCTTGGACACGTTCTTCACCTGTCTGTGCCTCAGTTTACCCATCTTTAAAAGGGAATGACAATGGTGCTTACCTCACAGAATCGCTGGGAAAATATATGAGATCATAGAGCACAACACAGTGGTGGCTGTTGGGCTTTTAGACTACACTCATTCTGATCTACAACCCTCTCCGGGTTGGACATCCCAGGCGATGTACCCCGGGTGGCTACTCAGAACAGCTGGCCTGGCCCCTCCCCTCCCCAGGGACCCAAGAGGAGCCAGGCCTCCATGCATCACCAGGCTTTGCTCCTTTCCAGGGAGAGCAGGTGGGCAGGGAAGGGGCTTCAGGCATCCGCAGGCAGATGGAGCCAGCAGTGGTCAGGCAGAAGCCATGACTCACCCAGAGAGGGAGGGTTAGTGAAGAATACAGAGAGGGGAGGAGGAGGCTGAGCTGGGGATCCTGGGGGCTCTCAGCCGGGTCCTCAGGCCTGCCCTGTGTGCAGCGGGAGGTCGCAGAGCCTCCTGGTGGGAGGGAAGGGGGCTCATGGCGCAGTGCATTCCAGAACAATATCGTCCTCTTCCCCATCGCCAGTGCCTGCTGAGATGAGACCTGATGCCACCAGAGCCCACACAGGGGCAGCCATGCCAGGCCCTCCCAGACCCACCGGGCCATGATGGCCCAGGGACCCCCTCAAGAAAATTGCCTCTGGCCCACAGCCCCAGCTGGAGAAGCTGCCTCCTGATACCCTGACCCCAATTCTCAGCCACTCAGCCTCCATCTATCCCCCAAGCAAGCATCCACCCTGACCTTCCCCTGTAACTTCAGTTCTCAGGATGGTGGGCAGCTTGATGACTGGATCCAGATGGGTTACATATTGGGGGAGGACTGGGTGACATCGACCTCCCCACCCAGCCCCAAGCTCTGAGAGTTGAGTGAAGGAAGAGGCTCCCACCTGGACCAGGTGACAATAGGGGGCGTCATCGGGGACCATTGCCCCGGGCTCAATCCTCTCCCAAGGAGGTCTACCCAGTGCCTTGGGGGCCCAGACCATGGGGCTACAGAAGACAGAGCTCAGCCCCTTTAGGCAAGGCCCACAGGTCTGTGTCCCTGGTGAGAGAACAAGGAGCCAGATGACAGACACACCTGCTACCACTCTTCACCCATCAGCTGCTGCTCCCGCTCCAGGCACCCAGCCCTTGCCCACCGCTGGCCAAGCTCGCATGTGGATTCTCATCACTCCCTGCCAGTCCAGGGGATGCCTTCAGGGGGATCAGAAAGGGCACCTTCACCACCCCAAGACTGCATGGCTGGATGTCAGCCCCACTGCCCTCATGGCCTGGCACCCACTGTCCAGGTGGCCCTGGCCTATCTGGCATAATTTTTACATTCTGGGCCCCAGCCTACAAGCCTTGTCTGCGAGGGGTCAGGCTTAGGGGTGGTTCTCGGTCCATCTCCATGGGCTGGAGCCTCAGAAGTCGTGTGGATGGGAGAGCGCTGTCTCACCAGAGTCACCAGGATTCCAAGGAGAGCTCATTCCACAGCACCACCCGGGGGAGTCAGGACCAAGGCTACCGAAATGAGCCTGCTCAGGGCCTGCAGCACTTCTCCCACACTTGGTTCCAGGAAGGCCCACCCTGGCTTTTGCCCAAGTCCTCAGGCTGGGACACAGGTGGCAGTGATGTCCCTGCCCTAGCTGGGAGCTGCCCGGAGCGGGATTCGGGTGGGGAGGGTGGTAGAAGGAGTCAGAGTGAGGACTTGGGCCACTTCTGGACAACAGAACATCTAGGCCACTATGCTTACCCACAGGACACCTCCATATGAATTAGAAAAGGCACCACTCACCTGGCAGGAGGCAGTGGGGCCTTCCAGACCCTTCCATGGCAGGAAATGTGGCTAACTCCCAGGCTTGAAGGCTGCCCATGGCTGTAGGAATCCACCACCCTCTCCTTCCCCTTTGAGGTATGGACAAAAAGCAGCTGAACCCCAGAATCTGTAAAAGCTGCAGCAACTGTGTCAACACCCATGGCAGCTACACCTGCATGTGCCTGGCAGGATTTGAGCTCAACCTGCAGGACCTGAAGCTGTGGAAAGGTAGAGGCCCCCGGAGGACACTCTGAGGATGGACTGGATGGAGCTGGGGAAGGAGCCGAGGCAGGTCCCACAGCCCCAGGAGGCAGGAGAAGATTCACAGGTTTCAAAAATGCCAAGGGCCTGGTAACGCTCTGCCGAAGGATTCGCCTCCCTGAAAAGTCCTGCCACAGAGCAGAGCAGTGGCAGGGCCCTCTGGGCCTGGGGTTGCCTTCTGGAGCCCCTGTGAGCACACCCAGGCCCTTACCTTTCCTCATCTTTCTTTGGGGTGGTGACAGTGCCCCTTCTAATCCACCTGAAGGCATCCCCTGGACTGGCAGGAAGTGATGACAAGTCCCATGTGAGTTAGGCCAGAGCTGTGACTTCTGGTTCCCAGAAGGAGACCTGGTCCAGCAGTCAGGAAGACGTAGGCAAGAGTTCTTGGTCAGGAAGGTCTGCCCTCATGACTCAGTTTCCCTCCTGGATTTGCCACTTATAAACTGGAGACTATGGTCCCTGCCATGTCCATCTTGTAGGAGGCCACTATAATGTGCTTTGAGGGTGAAGTTGAAGGTCACCAGGTGGTGGCATGTGTACTAACAGTGGGATCCTCAGGCAATGAGAAGTGGGTGCGGGGAGGGCCTGTTGCTCTGGCTTTGTCCTCAGATGTGAATGGATGTACCTCAGGGCAAAAACCCCTGCCAAAGGCCTGACTGGTGTGGCTCAGTAGTTGAATGTAGAGCCATGAACCAAGAGGTCAGTGGTTTGATTTCTGGTCACGGCTCATGACCAGATTGTGGGCTCCATCCCAATAGGGAGTGTGTAGGAGGTTACCAATCAATGTTTCTATTTTCTATCCCTCTCCCTTCCTCTCTCCCTAAAACCAATAAAAACATATTTTTAAAACACACACGCAAAAAGAACCGTGCCACAAAACGACCCACTGCCAAACATTGTGGGCAGCTATGAGTGCCGCTGCCATCCTTGCTGGAAGCCTATTCCTGGGTCCCCCAATGGCCCACACACAACACCGTCTGTGAAGGTTTGGAGTTCAGATCCCATAAAAGAACCACATCATTTTTCCTTTGCTGAGCCATCTGAAAGGAAGCTGCCATAGGGAGCTTTGGCAGAGAAGGGGCAGCACTTTCAGCAATGGTGTGTGCCCAGTGCAGGCAGTGAGGAGAGGGGACCTGGGCCGGGCAGGGCTGAGCATCAGATTCTGTTCTAAAATGGCATGAGCGCAGCTCTATGCATGGCAGTGCCACAGCCCACAGACTCAGCGCATGGGAGCTATCAGTGTGGCAGCCTCCCAGGTCCTCCCCAGTCCATCCTGCCCTACAGGTGGGGGCACAGCTTTGGGATGACACTGGCACTCACACAGTCCTGTCCTGTCCACCTTGCAGGAGCGCTCTGAGCCTATGGTGCTTTTACACTGGAAAATGTCACCACAAGTTTGTATACTGTCGGACTACATAGCTGTTAAGCAGGGTGTAGGGGGCAGGGAGGGGTGTCCTCAGTGTACTTTGAGAGAAGGGACAGGAGGGGTGTGTGTAGGGAGTAGAAGGAGGGCCTGACACTCTCTCTGGTTCATCCTCAGATGTAGATGATTGTCAACCAGGGCAAAACTCTTGCCACAAATCCACCCAATGCCACAACACCAAGAGCAGCTATGAGTGCCGCTGCCACCTTGGTTGGAAGCCGGTTGCTGGGTCCCCCAACGGCCCACACAACACCGTCTGTGAACAAGGTTCAGAGTTAAGATCCCATATTCCCAGAGATCCACAGCTCAAGTCACCTGATCACATATTCATGGGCAGCCACAGAACCCAGTGTAATGAATGTTGGGGGTGCCCTGGTGGGCCAGGCTTCCATTCTTTGAGACTAAAAGGGAAAAGATCTGGAGGTCCTGCAGAAGGAGCTGGGATACCAAGGGGAAGGCTCCTGGGGGACCCCAGGCAGCAGCTAATTACCTACTGGGACAAAGGTATTTAATATCTCACAACCTGTACCTCTGTGGGGGCTGACCTGCTGTGGGTCAGGCCTCTGCACACTTCCCATAACCCCTGTGACCGCCACTCAGGGATGTGCAGTCAGCAGCTGTCATCACCTCCAGCCAAGGCGTGGGGGGAGGGGGACTGGACGTGGGAAGGGTGTGGGGCACGGAGAGGAGAGGGGCCCTGATTCCTGAATAAACAAAGGACTACTCAGTGTGAAAGTAGGGCCTGACCCTAGATCCTGCCTCGAACACACACACACACACACACACACACACACACACACACACATACACACACTCACACAGCCAATGAACTGCTGTTCTGTCCCCTGCAGATATCTCCTTCCCCACCTGGACCCCTCCCCCTGGAATCAAGAGCCAGGTGAGTGACTCCAGAAGGCAAGGTCCCTCCACTCAGCCCACCGTCCACCCATTTCCACACACTCCTCGACCCATGCAAGAGGCCCTCTAAGGTCTATTTTCCTCTTTCCCTAGACTCTCTCCCGCTTCTTTGAAAGAGTCCAGGACCTGCACAGAGACTTCAAGTCTGCTTCAGCCCAGGACACCATCCAGGTAAGGACAGGACCCAGGGGAGGCAGGTGGAGGCATCCCATAGAGACCCGAGGAAGCCTTGGTCTGAGGCCTCGCTGTCCCAGGGTGGTGGGAAGAGCAGACCAAGTATTTGTACTCACTGGTAGACCCACGTACACCTACTAACACCTTTCCTCTTTTTCTGGTCGCTGAGCTTGCATTGTCATTGGTAGTCATGACCAGGGGTTGACCTCTGAGTGGTATATTGCACTAGCAAAGACCCAGGAATCCTATCAGTACCACCTTTGTCCCCAAATAGACAGGCACTAGGATCTGTTCTCAGAAGCTGAGTGGGCAGGGTCTTTCTGAAGCTTCTCTGGCACAAGATCCACTGGTTCTGTGTCCCCATCCCCGCAGGACATCATACAGGAGGTGGATAATCTCCTGGAGAACCCGGGGGACCTGCTTACTCTGCCTCCTTCAGAGCAGCACTGTGTGGCCACTAACCTGCTGACTGGCCGGGAGCAGGTCCTGAGAGAGCTGAGCAAGGCCTTGCCCAATGGGCCACTGACCTTCAGGACAACTGCAGGATCAGGCAAGTAACCCCGCCTGCCCCCAGGCTCTGCTCTGCCTGCTCCTCACCTCATTGCTCTTCCCATCGACTGGAGCTGAGTGATCATACTTGTACCTCCCTGTTACTCTCATAAACATATTAAGATAAAAGGTAAAAAGAAAATGAAAAAAAAAATTATCAATACTAGACATTTTCATTATAATATAAATTATCAGCAGATGAAATAATTATCCTATATAATAAAGAGGTAATATGCAAATTAACCATCATGCCCTTGCACAAGATGGCCTCCATAAGATGGCCAGCAGGGAAGGGCAATTAGGGGCAACCGGGCCAGAAGGGGAGGGCAGTTGGGGTTGACCTTGCCAGCAAGGGAGGGCAGTTGGGGGGGATCGGGCCAGCAGGGGAGAGCAGCTGGGAGCCATCGGGCTGACAGAGGAGGGCAGTTGGAAGCCCTCAGGCTGACAGGGGAGGGCAGTTGGGGACCATCAGGCCAGCAGGATATCAGTTAGGTGTCAATCAGGCTGGCAGGGAAGCAGTTACCGGGTGATCAGGCAGGCAGGCAGGTGAGTGGTTAGGAGCCAGAAGTCCCGGATTGTGAGAGGGATGTCTGACTGCTGGTTTAGGCCTGATCCCACAGGCAGTTGGAAATCCCCCAAGGGGTCCCAGATTAGTGAGGGTGCAGGCTGGGCTGAGGGATCCCCCTCACCCAGTGCATGAATTTCATGCACCAGGCTTCTAGTAATAAATAAATTAAGATAAAATAGAAATGGCCTCAAAAGAAAACAAATTATTAAATTTGGAGGAATACAACTTAATATTATCTGATATTTAAGTGAATTTTTGAGGTGAATTTCACATAACATAAAATCCACCATTTTAATCAAAGTGTACAATTCAGTTGCATTTAATATATTCAGAGTTGTACATCCATCACCTCTATTTCTTTTCTTCTTAATATGTTTTTGTTGATTTCAGAGAGAGGGAGAGGGGAAAGGAAAGATAGAAACATCAATGATAGATAAAGCAAAGAACCTATATACTTATATGCATAGCCCATGGGGGTAGGGGCTGGCAGGAAGGGGGTGAAGGAGGGGAAATTGGGAGATATCCATAACACTTTCAATAATAAGAAAAATATATTTTAAAAAAATATATTTTAGCCCTAGCTGGTTACGCTCAGTGGATAGAGTGTTGGCCTGTGGACTGAAGGGTGCCAGGTTTGATTCCAGTCAAGGGCACATGCCTGGTTTGTGGACTTGATCCCCAATGAGGGTCATGCAGGAGGCAGCCGATCAATGATTCTCTCTCATGGTTGATGTTTCTGACTCTCTGTCCCTCTCCTTTTCTCTCTGAAATCAATAAAAATATTTTTTAAAAATATATATGTTTTTTAATAGTGGCTGCCTCCTGCACACCCCCTACTGCGGATCAAGCCAGAAAGCTAGGCATGTGCCCTGATCTGGAATCCATCTGTGACCTCTTTGTTCATAGGTTGATGCTCTACCACTGAGCCACACCAGCCAGGCCATCACCTCTATTTCTAGTGTTTTTATCACCCCAGAAGTGAGCACTGTACCCACTAAGCCAGTGATGGCGAACTTATGACACCTCTGACACGCGTACTCATTCTTTTGGTTGATTTTTCTTTGTTAAATGGCATTTAAATATATAAAATAAATATCAAAAATATACATCTTTGTTTTACTATGGTTGCAAATATCAAAAAATTTCTATATGTGACATGGCACCAGAGTTAAGTTAGGGTTTTACAAAATGCTGACCTGCAGAGCTCAAAAGGCTCGCCATCACTACACTAAGCAGTTACTTCTCATTTCTCCCTCTCCAGCCCTCAGCAAGCATTTATCTGTTTTCTGTCTCTATGAATTAGCCTATTCTGTACATTTTATATAAATAGAATCACACAATACATGACCTTATAGTCTAGCTCTTTCACCTAGGATAGTTTTCAAGATCATCCACATGGTAGCATATATCATATGGTTGAATTCTATTCCATTGCATGTATAACCACCTTTTGTTTATCCATTTATCCATTTTTGGACATTGGATTGTTGCCACCCTTTGACTATTGTGAACTGAGTTACTATGATATTGGTGTGTAAGTTACTGTTTGAATAACTGTTTCAGTTCTTTGGGTCCATATGTAGGAGTGGAATTGCTGAGTGATATGCTAATTATATGTTCAACATTTAGGAGCCACCAAACTGTTTTCCAAAATGGCTATGTCCCTCACCCCCAGCAATGTGCGATGGTTTTCTTCTTTACATACCCAGCAAAACATCTTACTTCCATTTTGTTTTGGTTTTAGTAAAGCCTTTCTAGTGTGTCAGGTGACATCTCGTAGAGCAAGCATGTCAAACTCGCGGCCCACAGGGAGCCAGTGGCCCACAATGAATATTTTTGCAGCCCAGCCAATATCTACACTAATAAAAGAGAAAAATGGTAATTGGCTACTCTTTTCATTGGCTAATCAGGGCTATATGCAAATTAACTGCCAACTAAGATTGGTAGTTAACTGCCAACTAAGATTGGCAGTTAATTGCCAACAAGATGGCGGTTAATTTGCATATGTAGGCACAATGCAGGGAGGCGAAAGGGAAAGCAGGAAGAAGCCCCCTGCCACTGACAGTAATCGGAAACCCAGGGGAGAGCTAAGAGCTGGGGGGCAGGGCAAAGGCGGCCCTGGGGCTGCCTTTGCCCTGCCCCCAGCCATGATCGGAGAATCAGGTGCCTTTTCCGCCCTGGCCAGTGATAGCAGGAAGTAGGGGTGGAGCCAGCGATGGGAGCTGGGCACGGTCGAAGCTGGCAGTCCCAGGAGCTAGGGGTCCCTTGCCCAGGCCTAAAGCGAAGCCCACGATCGTGGGGCCGCTGCAGCTGCGGGTCCCCGTTGCCCGGGCCGGACGCCTCAGCCAGAGGCATCCTGCAGGGGCAGGGGCAGAGCCCGCACGATCGCGGCGCCCCCCGCTGCCACTGCAGGTCCCTGCTGCCCGGGCCGGATGCCTAGGCCGGAGGCGTTAGGCCTGGGCAGGGGCAGAGCCTGCAACCGTGGGGAGCTGGGGATCCCCTGCCCAGGCCTAATGCTTCGGCCAGAGGCATTAGGCCTGGGCAGGGGGAGAGCCTGCAACCGCCGGGAGCTGGGGGTCCCCTGCCCAGGCCTGACACCTCTGCCGGAGGCCTCAGGCCTGGTCAAGGGGCCAATCCAGTGATTGGTGATCGGAGGGTGATGAGGGTCAACTCCTCTGGCCGAGGCATCAGGCCTGGGCGGGGGGCTGGGGATCCCCTGCCCAGACCTGATGCCTGGGCCAGAGGCATCAGGCTTGGGCGGGGGGTGGAGCAAGTGATCAGAGGGAGATGGGGGTCCCCTTCCCAGGCATGATTCCTGGGCCAGAGGCCTCAGGCTTGGGTGGGGGTCAGAGCCAGTGATTGGGGGGAGATGGGGGTCCCCTGTCCAAGCCTGACACCTCTGACGGAGGCGTCAGGCCTGGGCAAGGGGCCAATCAGGTGATCAGAGGGTGATGGGGATCTATGCCTCTGGCCAAGGCATCAGGCCTGGGCAAGGGGCCGATCCTGCGATTGGAGGGTGATGGGGGTCAACGCCTGAGGGCTCCCAGTATGTGAGAGGGGGCAGGCTGGGCTGAGGGACACTGCCCTCCCCCACACCCAGTGCATGAATTTCATGCACCAGGCCCCTAGTAGTTGTACATAAGACTACAACGTTTGCTAAAGACTGATTACTATAATCATGTTGCATTCATTTCCCTTACGCGCCTTGCATGCAGGTGCACCATTTCTCTCCACTAATACCAGCACCAAATATTTTAGCAGCCAATTGCCAAGTCATTATTCTTGGACTCACTTGTTTGGTGTGTGCAACAGGAAATATTTCACTTTCGGAGAACAAGAAAAATAGTTTTATTTGCGTTACACCTATTAATTTGTGCAGTTATTCAGTGTCTGGTAAGTTAATGTTCAAGGAAAACTATTAATTTTTATTAAATTGTTCTATTATTTTATGTTAATGATTACTCATTTATTACAGCCCTTTGTATTCAGCATGTCCTTATCAAAATCAAGTGGTAGTGAAAATAAATAAAATATTGGTGACAAACATCAAAATTTGCAAGAAAAGTGGGAATTGGAACATTTTTTCTCTGGAGTAAAAATAATCTGCTTCATATGTAATAATGCTATTATACATTGAAAATTGAAGCTTTTTTTTTTTTCGGCCCACATAAACTTAAACCTTGTTTATTTGGCCCGTGTTAGCCTTTGAGTTTGACATGCTTGCATTAGGGTTTTGATTGCATTTTCCTAATTACAAGTGATATTTAATATCTTTTCAAGGGATTGTTGAACATTTGTGTATCTTTTTGGGGTAAATGTCTATTGAAGTCCTTTGCCTATTTTTTAATTGGGCTGTTTGGTTTTTGTTGTTTTGTTTTAAGTGTTCTTTATATATTTGCTAGTAGACCCTTATGAGACATGTGATTTGCTAAAATGTTTTCCCATCCTATAGATTCTTTTCACTTTCTTTTTTTTAATTAAATCTTTATTGTTCAGATTATTACAGTTGTCCCTTTTTTTTCCCCTACCTCCCCTCCACTCGGTTCCCACTCCACATTCGCCCCTCCCCCCACCCCACTATCCTCATTCATAGGTGTATGATTTTTGCTCAATCTCTTCCTGCACCCCCACACCCCTTTCCCCGCTGAGAATTGTCAGTCCACTCCCTTTCTATGCCCCTGATTCTATTATATTCACCAGTTTATTCTGTTCATCAGATTTTTTATTCACTTGATTTCTTGATTCACTTGTTGATAGATATGTACTTGTTGTTCATAATTTTTATATTTCATAATTTACCTTTTTCTTCTTCCTCCTCCTCTTAATGAATACCTTTCAGCATTTCATGTAATCCTGGTTTGCTGGTGATGAATTCTTTTAGCTTTTTATTATCTGTGAAGCTCTTTATCTGACCTTCAATTCTGAATGATAGCTTTGCTGGGTAAAGTAATCTTGGTTGTAGATTCTTACTATTCATTACTTTGAATAATTCTTGTCACTGCCTTCTGGCCTGCATAGTTTTTGTTGAGAAATCAGCTGACAGTCGGATGGGTACTCCCTTGTAGGTAACTAACTGTTTTTCCTCTTGCTGCTTTTAAGATTCTCTCTTTGTCTTTTGCTCTTGGCATTTTAATTATAATGTGTCTTGGTGTGGTCCTCTTTGGGTTCCTCTTGTTTAGCATTCTCTGTGCTTCCTGGACTTGTAAATCTATTTATTTCACCAGGTAGGGGAAGTTTTCTGTCATAATTTCTTCAAATAGGTTTTCAATATCTTGCTCTCTCTCTTCTTCTGGCACCCCTATAATTCGGATGTTGGTTCACTTGAAGTTGTGCCAGAGGCTCCTTACACTATCTTCATATTTTTTGATTCTTTTTTCTTTTTGCTTTTCCAGTTGAGTTGTTTTTGTTTTTTTTTACTTCTTCATATTTCAAATCTTTGACTTGATTCTTGAAATCCTCTAGTCTGCTGTTGGATCTCTGTATAATATTCTTTATTTCAGTCAATGTATGCTTAGTTTCTATTTGGTCCTTTTTCATAACCTCAGGGGTCTCACTAGATTTCTTGAGGGTCTCACTAAATTTATTGTAGGTTTCTAGAAAATTCTTGAAAAACCTTAGAAGTGTGGTTTTGAACTCTATATCCAGTAGTTTACTTTCCTCCATTTCTGTCATTTGTGACCTGTTTCTTTGTCTCCGCATTTTGGCTTCTTCCCTGTATTGATAGGGTGGCTATCTGTGCTAGGTGTCCTCTAGGGCCCAGTGGCTCAGCCTCCCCAATTACCTGAGGTGGACACTTGGTGCATCCCATTTTGGGCTTTGTGCACAGTCTTGTTGTAGTTAAGCCTTGATTGTAGTTGGTATCACTGGGAGGAATTGACCTCCAGGCCAATTGGCTGTGAGAATCAGCTGTGTCTATGGTGGGAAAACTTCTGTCCTGGAGATACCTTTATGGGGCAAGACTTGCTTCGGTGTGGCTTTGGTGCTCACTGAGTCGGCTCCCTGAGTGTGTCCCTTATGGATCTGAGGGGTTGTAATCTGGATGGTCCTACTCTGACCACTGGGTACACTGGCTCTTGGATCTCTAAGGACGTGCTAATTTAGCCTCTGCCTGAGGCTATCCAGCAGGAGCTACGGAGAGATCTGCAGATTCCTCTTCTTTGTTTGGGATTTAGAGGTGCCCAGATAATGCCTAGCTGTGAAGCAATGCAAGCTTCTGTGGGGCCTTGGGCCTTCTTTTGGAAGTTCTGGGTCTCTCTGTCCAAGCTGCAGTTTGTTAGGTAATTTTATATTGCAAAGGGTCAGGCAATTCATATGCCAAAACCTCTGCACACAACTTGGGTGGGGTTGGGTCTCATGGAATCAACAGGGCGGAGCAAACAGCTATGGCTGATCCTCAGTCCTCCCCTAAGAGGCCCCGGGTCTCAGTGTCCCAGTAATCGCTGCAGGTACCTCTGAGAGAAAGCCGCCCTCGAGTTCCACCCTATGCCAGGCAGTGCAGTTTCTCCCTGTATGAATCTGGGTCCCCAGAGACTCACCTGGAACTGGAGTTCAGAGCAGTCAGGAGCTTGTGTCTCCCTCCCGATTGAAAAAGACAACCGCGTCCTCAGTTCCCAGCCCTTTCCACGCACGCCTCCGTACTTTTTCACTTTACTTGGGCACCACCTCTGAGTCTCAGTGTGCTTTTCTCTTCCCTTCTAGTCATAGAATTTCCACTCAGCCAGCCTTCCTGTGGTCCTGGATTGTGCCCATTTTGTCTTTTAGTTGTATTTTTGAAGTGGTTGTGCGAGGCAGCAATTTCAGGTGTTTACCTATGCCGCCATTTGGTTTTTCCTCTTTTCACTTTCTTCATAGTTTTTTTTACTTTAATAAATGGATGCATGAAATTTTGATAAAGGCCATTTTATTTATTTTTTTCATTTGTGGTACATTTTGTGTCATATCTAAGTATTAATTGCCAAATCCCAGGTCATGAAGATTTACTCCTGTGTGTTCTACTAACTTCTATTTTTATTTTGTTTTTAATATTTTTATTGATTTTATTAGAGTGAGAGGAAAGGAGAGAGATAGAGAGATAGAAACATTGATAAGAGAGAAACATCATTGATTGGCTACCTCCTGCACACACACCACAGGAGATAGAGCCTGCAACCCAGGCATGTGCCCTGTCCTGGAATCAAACAGGAGGGGGAGGAGGGTGCCTCTTGGTTCCTGGGTCAATGCTCAATCACTGAACTACAGGGGCTGTGCCTAACTGCTCTATTTTTAGCTCTTAAATGTAGGTCTTTGACCCATTTTGACCCGATTTTTGTGTATTGAGTGAGGTCTGGGTGCATCTTTCTTTTTTGCTTGTGCAGAGCCAGATGCCCCAGCACCATTTACAGGAGAGACTATTCTTTCCCTCATTGAAGGATTCTATTGAAAATCGGGTAACCATAAAAAATGGGTTTATTTCTTTAATCTCAATTTTATTTGAGGGTATACATGTCTACTCATATGGCAGTACCATACTGCTCTGGTTACTGTATACTAATAATAATACATTTTGAAATCAGGAAGTGTGAGTTCTCCAACTTTGTTTTTCATTTTGTTTGGGTATTGGGGCTTCTTGCAATACCATATGAATTTTAGGATGAGCTTTTCCATTTTTGTAAACAAACATATGCTTTTGGAATATTGTTAATATTGTATTGAATCTGTAGATCACTTTTGGGGATTTTGCCATGTTTAAAATATTGTCTTCCAATTCATAATCACAGGATGCCTTTCCATTTATTTAGGGTTTTTAAATTTCTTTAGCAATATTTTATAGTTTTCAGTGGACAAGTCTTGAGCCTTTTGGATAACTTTATTCTTGTTATTTTGTTGAAGATTTTTGCTTCTATGTTCATAAGAGTTAATGGTCTATACATTTGTTTTCTTTTGATGTCTTTTTCTAGTTTGGTTTTTAGAGCAATTGTGGCCTCATAACATTATTCAATATTCCTTTTCATTCTATCTTTTAGGAGTGCACAAGAATCTGTGTTAACTCTTCCTTAAATGGTTAGTCAAATTCAGGTCTGATTGTTTCATTTAGAAAGTTTAGATTAGAAATTTGATCTCCTTACTTGTGACAAGTCTGTTCACACTCAAGTTCTTCAGTTACTTTTATAGTTCAAGGGTCTGTGTGAATTTGTTTATTTCATTCAGGTTATATAATTTGTCATTTCTCTGATAATCCTTTGATAATTCAGATTGGTATATATATATCATTCTTATGTATACAAAATATGTGTCTTATTATAACATATATATGGCATTATTTGGTATACCTATAATAATTTTACAGATAACATTTGGTATATAGTGTAACATAATATATATAAAAGATATCTATACAATAAAATGATATTATAGCTACAACTGCTGGCACAGTTACTAATCTAACTCCCTTATGTAACTCCCACAATTCATAGAACTGTCCCTGGAGGTGAAGAAGCAAGGAGACAAGAATGTCACCATGAGCATTAATCAGGCAAAGATGCTGGTGAACTGGGATGTGGTGCAGGACTCAGGCGGCTCAGGTAATGACTGATGTGAAGAGGTGAATGAGGCTTAAAGTGGAACAAGACACCCATGGACGTGACAAACGGAAAATTAAATATTAAAAGGAAGTGTAGGCTGTGGAGGGTCAAAGGACAGAATGCATCCCAGAAGGAAGGGGGCCTTTGGGACAACCCAAGATGTCAACCTTGTCCTTGTCTTGTAGGCCCTTCTGTGGTGGGCCTTGTCTCCTCTCCAGGGATGGGCAAGTTGCTGGTTGAGGCCCCCCTGGTCCTGGAAACTGAGGAGCAGTCAGTTCTGAATGAGACACACAAGGGCCTGCTGCAGGAAGTCTCCCGCGTCCTGCTCTCAGATGTCATAACAGCCTTTGTGATCAATACGGACACTCAGAACCTCAGCTCCCCAGTCACCTTTGTCTTCAAGCATGTGAGTGCTGGTGAAACAAGGCTGTGGGTGTGGAAGAGGCCTGAGTCCTGGACACAGTCTTGGAGTTCAGGGGCTTTCCCATGGGTGCATCATCTCCCCAAGAAAGCCCATCACAAGCAGGATTTGGGTCAGCATTTCTGAGCACCTAATCACCAGCTCACACTTTGCCATGTTCCTACAGACAGTGACCTCGAGGCCAAAGCGGAAGGTGTTCTGTGTCTTCTGGGAGCCTGGCCAGAATGGAAGTGGTCATTGGTCCACCAAAGGCTGCTGGATGGTGGCCACCGGAGACACCAGCACCACCTGCCAATGCAGCCACCTCAGCAGCTTTGCCATCCTCATGGCCCACTATGATGTGCAGGTGAGAGCCTTGAGAAGGGGCTTTGTTCAGTGTCTATTGCTATGTAATAAACCCCCATGCATGTTGCACCTAAAAAAACATAGTTTATTATTCTGCAATTTATGTGAGTCAAAAATAAACATGGTTCACCTGGGTTGTCCCGTCAGGGTCAAACACAAGCATCTCATCTGAGGATTGCTGTCCTCCATTTCCTTTATCATATTCACATTTCTGTTTTTCTCTCTGTCCTTCCCTCTTTCTCTTTCTCACATACTTACATTAAATTAATTTTTTTTAAGTTTTCCTATGGATTTAAGACGATTAGAAAAAAACAATCAGGAAAAATTTTAACCTTTGAAAAATAGTCAGGAGCACTAGCCAGTTTGGCTCAGAGGATAGAGCATCAGCATGCGGACTGAAGGGTCCCGGGTTTGATTCTGGTCAAGGGCACAAGCCCAGGTTGCAGGCTCAAACCCTGGTAGGGGTTGTGTAAGAGGCAGTGATCAATGATTCTCTCTCATCGTTGATGTTTCTATCTCTCTCTCTCCCTCTCCCTTTCTCTCTGAAATCAATACAAATACATTTTTTAAAATAAATAAAAAATTTGGCTGGAAATATTAATTTTAAGCTACCACCATCAGCAGTACTTTTCCTTCTTTAACCAAGTATTTAAATCTGTAAGGAACAGGTGTTGCAGGGATGAGGTAAGTCCAAGGTGGGGAGTTGCTCCCTGGACATCGAGTCTCCGGATACAGACTCTGTCACACAGTATCACGTCATGGGGATGGAGGATGGTGCTCAACAGGGAGTCGTGCACCTCTGTGACTGTCACATGATAACCTATAAGCTTAGTCATGAAGGAAAATCACCCTATGATTTCTAGGGCTTGGTCCTGAATGAGGACTCTCTAATCCAGGGGTCCTCAAATTGCAGCCCGCCGAAAACATTTATCCGGCCCGCCTGGTGTTTTTGCCGCCGCTGTGTGCATAGGAATTTGTTCATAGTTTTTTTTTAAACTATAGTCCGGCCCTCCAACGGTCTGAGGGACAGTGAACTGGCCCCCTGTTTAAAAAGTTTGAGGACCCCTGCTCTAATCCCTCAATGTTTACAGGATCTGAATGAATCAGTTCAGAACCCCCTAGAATTCTAACAGTGTCTATAAACATCACAAATTTACCTGGCTCCTCCACTCCTAATTTTGTTGAACCCTCCCCAAACTGAAAATGGTAGAACCCAGATTAGGAGAGTGTGACTGCTCTCTCCTCTTTCTTGGTTCCTAGGATGATGATCCCGCCCTGGCTGTGATCACCTACGTGGGGCTGAGCCTCTCTCTGCTGTGCCTCCTCCTGGCGGCCCTCACCTTCCTGTTGTGCAAAGCCATCCAGAACACCAGCACCTCACTCCACCTGCAGCTCTCAATCTGCCTCTTCCTGGCCCACCTGCTCTTCCTCACGGCCATCAACAGAACTGAGCCTAAGGTACCAACACTGCCCCAAACGCTGCATGCCCTGACCATGGAAGGAGGAGTACACTTGCATTGGACACCTTAATAAAATGACTTTGGGTTTGGGGAAGGTTAGAGGAATAAGTAGCCAATGTTACATTGATTGACCCAACTAGAAATCACACCTTCTTTTGACAATTCCTTCATATACAGCAGAGTTCTCCCAAATGCCAAGGTATAGGAGAGGTCCCAGGTCCATGCTCCACCCTGACAATCCCACCTGGTGACTCACTCCTCCCCAGGTGCTGTGTGCCATCATCGCGGGCGCCTTACACTATCTCTACCTGGCCTCCTTCACCTGGATGCTGCTGGAGGGCCTGCACCTCTTCCTCACCGCGCGCAACCTGACGGTGGTCAACTACTCCAGTGTGAGCAGGTTCATGAGGAAGTTCATGCTCCCTGTGGGTTACGGAGTCCCAGCTGTGATTGTGGCCATTTCTGCAGCATCCAGGCCTCACCTTTATGGAACACCTGCTTGGTAAGGGCAAATTCCCGTTTCTTTTTCTTCTTCCCCAGGAGCATGGCTTTGTGGAACCAACATAGCATTCTGATTATGACAGATCATATGAATAGAGACAATAAGTGATAATGGTTAAGGCATCTTTCTGATGCCTATAAATAAAATGCTAATATGCAAATCAACCAAACAGTGGGGCTACCAGTAGCTATGATGCGCACTGACCACCAGGGGGCAGATGCTCAATGCAGGAGCTGCACCCTGGTGGTCAATGCACTCCCACTGACCTCTCCTGCCTCCATGGCAGTGCTAAGGACGCCTCGGGAGATGTCCGACTGACAGCTTAGGGGAGGGGGCCTAAACCAGCAGTCAGTCATCCCCTCAGGGGTCCTGGATTGTGAGTGACCCCCCCCCCTCCAACGGTGCACAAATGTTGTGCACTGGCCCTCTAGTTTATAATAATTAAGAAGAATGTCTCTAAAACTCTCCTTGAAATAATAAAGATGTCATGAAAAAGGTGCTTAGGACATCATTATAAACAATTTAACCTACCTCAAATAGTACAGGTTGTTCTTAATTTATGTTTGGAAAAATAGAACTGATTTAAATAATCTGAACTATAGATTGTAACATAGTTGAGATCTACATGGTGCTTACTCTGCGCCAGACACTTTTTAAAATATTTATTTCAAAGAGAAAAGGAGAGGGAGAGAGAGAAACATCAATGATGAGAGAGAAACATCAATCATTGATTGGCTGCCTCCTGCACACCCCACACTGGGAATTGAGCCCACAAACGGAGAATCGAACTGTGACCTCCTGACCTGGAATCAAACCGTGATCTTCTGGTTTATAGGTCAATGCTCAACCACTGAGCCATGCTGGCTGGACTGAGCCAGGCATTTTGTATCTCTTTTTAAAAAAAAATATGTTTCTATTGATTTTTAGAGACAGAGGAAGGGAAAAGAGAGAGATAGAAACATGGATGGGCTGTGTCCTGTGTGCCCCCTACTGGAGATGGAGCCCACAAACCAGGCATGTGTCCTGACTAAGAATCAAACCAGCAACCTCTCAGTGCATAGAATGATGTTCAATCCACTGAGCCATACCAGCCAGGCTATGCCAAGCATTTTTCTAACCATTTTTATCTTAGTTAATGCAATTCATCTTCACACCAATGCTGTGATCTAGACACTGTGATTTGACCCATTTTACACATAAGTCAATCGAGGCACAAAGAGTTTAAATAAATGCCCAAAGGGGCACAGCTAGGAAGTAGCAGAGCTGGGATTCAAATCAAGGGAGTCATTCTCCAGAGCTTGCACTCTTTTATTGTCAGCTTTTTATACTAGGTTTGATGTGTTCAAGGTCCATCATGTTGTAGCAAGTATCATGACCTGTGGGCTATGGAGTCCCATCTGTGATTGTGGCCATTTCTGCAGCTTCCAAGCCTCACCTAGAATTGTTATTGTTGCTGGTATTGTTGTTTTATAAATAATATTCTATTATATAGATACATCACATTTTTTATCCATCCAACAGATGATAAACATTTTGATTGTTTCCATTCTTTTACTACCATGAAAAATGCTGCTATAAATATATAAGTACAAATTAAAATATTTTTCATTGTATTTATTGGGGTGACATTAGTTAATAACATTATATATGTTTTAAGTGTACAGTTCTATAATACATAATCTGTATATTGCATTGTATGTTTACCATCCAAAGTCAAATCTCCTTCCATCAACCTATATTTCCCCCTTTACCCTTTACTACCTCCTCCCACCCCTCTTTCCCTCTGGTAACCACCATACTGGTGTCTGTGTCTATGATTTTTTTGTTTGTTTGCTTGTCTTGTTTGTTCATTTCTTGCTTTCAGGTTTGTATCTTACATATGAGTGAAATCATAGGATTCTTGATTTATTTCTGCCTGAATTGTATCGCTTAGCATGATATTCTCAAGATCCATCTATGTTGCACAAAGACAAAACTTCTCATTTCCTTATGGTGGAGTAGTATTCCATTGCATATAATAAGTACATCTTCTTTATCCAACCACCTATCGAAGGACACTTCGGTTGTTTCCATGTCTTGTCCATCATGAATAATGCTGCAATGAACATAGCCATGTATATATATTTGTGAATAAATGTTTCAATAATTTCGGAAAGATATCCAGAGGCTACCCACTGAATGGGAGAAGGTATTTGTAAACAACACTTGTGATAAGGGATTTATATCTAAAATATATAAAGAACTCATACAATTCAACAATAAAAATCCAAATAAAAAATGGGCAGGGGACCTGAATAGACATTTCTCCCAAGAAGACATACAAATGAGGGCATTGAGCCCTGGCCCATTTGGCTCAGTGGATACAGCTTCGGCCCAAGGACTGAAGTGCCCCAGGTTCAATTCTGGTAAAGGGATCCTACCTTGGTTGCAGATTCCCCAACCTTGATTGGAGGTACATGCAGGAGGCTACCATTCAATGTATCCCTCTCACATCACTGTTTCTCTCTGTCTCTCTGCCTCTCCTTCACCCACTCTCTTTAAAAATCAATGGAAAAATATTTTTGAGGTGAGGATTGACAACAAAAATAAAAATATATTTTTTTAAATGAGGGCGTTGGAGAAAGAGAGAGATCAATTTGTTTTTCCACTTATTTATGCATTTATTGGTTGATTCTTGTATGTGCCCTGACCCGGGATTGAACCTGCTACTTTGGTGCATTGGGACCACACACTAACCAACTGAGCCACCCAGCCAGGGCCTCAGACAAGTTCTTGTTGACAACACCTGAAATCACAGCCTTAGGCAGCTAGCAAAGTTAGTGACAGGCATTTGCTATTATTTCGACAATGCCCAAGGGGGACTGTTTTGTCTCTCACTGAGATGAGCTTTCAGTGGAATGAAATATACACCAAATTTGGAGAAGACAGGGTTCCTGGAGAACTAAAGGGTCAGAAAAAAATACTGACTGTGCTCTGGGGATAACGATGATGCTCTCAAAGGAGCTCCGAAAATGTCAGCTCTCCCTGTTGTCTGCAATGCTATCAGCTTTTGGCGGCCTCACCACTAAGCTGGGGAGAGAAGGAGTGGAAACAGTTCAGAGCTGAAACACCACAGAGTCCTTCCTCACCAATCTTACCAAGCTTCGGTAGTTTCTCTCAGATAGACTATTTCAGTTTGTTCTGTGGCTTCGGGTAGTTGTCAGAGTTTTGAAATGGTTGGTCTTAGTTGTTTTGCTTATGCATTTGTTGATTTAGAAGGAGAGCAAGTCTGCACACTTACATTCAGGAAGTCAGTCTCGCAGAAGCTGCACTCTTACCCACAACATGCTGCTCAAACTTACGTGCGCCTGCATCAGCTCAACTCTAGAGAGATTCCTTCCTGGACACATCAGCTCTTTCCTGCTTACATTTTGCTCAGTGTATATTTCAATGTCCTACTACACTCTCCATTGACCTGAAATGTCCTCTGTACAGGCGTAGGCAAAAGAAGGTTTACAATTGTTGGTATGGAAAATAATACAATAATTAATAAATAATTGAACCAAGAATAAACTGTTCCACATACACACAACTATAAGCCTACTTTTGCCCACCCCTGTTCTTACCCTCATGTGGATCAAGAGTGAATTCTGTCAGATTATCAGTAAAGCCTTAAGCAATAGACTTAAGCCTTTTACACTTCAGTTACAAACCTGTAAACATAAGAGAACTTCTGTTTTGCACTGTTGTTAAAATTAAGTGGAACAAGTCAACAATAAAAGACAACCCAATTTAAAAATGGACAAAAGAAAAAGAGGACCTATGTAATATTTTCCACAATAAAGAGTTAAATAGCCTACCGGTGTGGCTCAGTGGTTGAGTGTTGACCTGTGAACAAGGAGGTACTGGGTTTGATTCTCATGTCAGAGCACATGCCCGGGTTGCAGGCTCAATCTTCAGTGTGTGGTGTGCACGAAGCAGCCGATGGATAATTCTGTCTCATCATGGATGTTTCTATCTCTCTCCCTCTCCTTTCCTCTCTAAAATCAATTTAAAATTTTTTTAAAGATTTAAATAAATAAAATATAAGTAAATGAAAATGGACAGAAGATCTGAATAGACATTTCTCCCAAGATAATGTAAATGACCAGTCAGTTTATGAAAAGTTGTTCAACATTATCAGTCATTAGGAAAATGAAAATCCCAAACATCAAAATGAGATGTCATTTCACAGCAATTAGATCAACGGGTTAAAATAAAAAGACAGCCCTAGTCGGTTTGGCTCAGTAAATAGAGCATGGGCTTGCAGACAAATGGGTCCTGGGTCGATTCAGGTCAAGGGCACGTATCTTGGTTGCAGGTTCCTCCCAGGCACTGGTCTGGAGCATATGCAGAAGGAAACCATTCAATGTGTTTCTCTCACATTGATGTTTCTCTGTGTCTTTCCCTCTCTCTTCCACTATCCCTGAAAAAATCAATGGAAAAATATCCTCGGGTGAGTAATAACAACAAAAATAATATAAGAATTTTAAGAAAAGATTATTCAGCCATTAAAACATGCTGCAACATGGATGAACCTTGATTGAAAACATGCTAGGTGATAGAATCCAGTCATAAAATGCCACGTATTTTACAATTCCATTTATGTCCAAAATAGGCAAATCCATAGAGAAAGAAAGTAGATTAATGATGCCATGGGGCTACGGTGGGCGGTGGGGTGCATGGAAGCAGGAATGAGGAGTGACTGCTGGTATGATTGAGTTTCTTTTAGAGGAGTTGGAAATGTTCTAAAGTTAGATTGTGGTGATGATCACACAACACTATGATTTTTTTTTGAAATATCTTTTTATTGATTTCAGAGAGGAAGGGAGAGGTAAGAGAGACAGAAACATAAATGATGAGAGATAACCATTGATTGGTTGCCTTTTGCACGCCCCCTACTGGAGATCAAGACTGCAAACTGGGCATTGTGCCTTTTCAATCCTCAGGCAGATGCTCTATCCACTGAGCCAAATAAGCTAGGACAACTCTATGAATATTTAAGGTCACTGAACTGTACAGTTTAAATGAGTGAATGTTATGATATGTGAGCTACCTCTCAAAAAAACATAATTTAAAAAACTCAGCCCTAGCTGCTTTGGTTCAGTGGATAGAGCGTTAGCTTCCCATTTTTGTTTTGTTGTTGCAGTGTGTCTCATTGTGTGTCTGTGAGAGGTGTAGGATTAAAGGCCATTTGTACTTTCTTCATGATGGTATATTCAGAGGCAACCACAGAGCCTATCACAGAAGAGACACTCAATGTTTGTTGATGAATGAATTAATGCATGAGTTTGCATAATTGTTCTATATTTCTAAGGACCAATGCATTTTTAATTCTCTCTTTCTTAGCTGCTGGCTCCACCCAGAAAAGGGATTTATATGGGGCTTCCTTGGACCAGTCTGCGTCATCCTCTTTGTGAGTGATGACATCAGAGCATCCTTAACACTCAGCTGAGGGTCATTAGACTTATAAGGACGGGGTGGGGGGTTGACATGAACAAGAATGTCGTGGGTTGTCTTGGGTTTGCTTTGGTTTTCTAAGACTCCTCCTAAAACTACAAGCTCTAACACTGTTACTAAATATGAAAAGTTCTTAAATGTGGAATTTCTGTTCGATGGGCTAGACTAAAGAAAACAAACTAAAATTTAATTCACTAAACCTTGTGTGTTTTCCTGAAGGTCAATCTAGCTTTCTTTCTGATGACCCTCTGGATTTTGAAAAGCAAACTGTCTTCACTCAACAGTGATGTGTCCACCCTCAAGAATACAAGGTAAAATGGAGAAAAGGGTGACAACCCCACAGACATGTGTGGTCCCAAGAGCAAATCCATGTGCCTCAGCAGCCCTGACGTCCCTTCTCGGGGTCTTCTGAGGGAACCCAGAGTAAAGACATGCAGCTGACCTCCAATGGCAGCCAGCTTGGATTCGGTGGTAGTCAGCTGACTTCCCAGCTACAATGTTCTGTTTCTAATCCCATCTTGTAACTCCCTCAGCAACAGGAGGAATTGACATTGGTTGATAAACACTCTTTGGCCTTTTGTCAGCAGTCCTACAACAAAAGTACAAAAAACCTGTGTTCACTTAGAAAGATCTGTGAATCCTCCCACATCCCAGTCTGCACTTCCATACCCACTCTCAGTCAGGCTCCTTCTCATCCCTCTCCAGTGTCCTTTCTACATTTTGCATGTCATTATTCTGCTGTATTAGTCATTGGAATAGCCTGTGACCTTTATGAAAATGGAAATCTTGCCTCTGTGACTTTTAAGCCCAAGCCCCAGCACACAGCCTGATGCACAGAACACACTCGGGAATGTTGGTTAGATAAAATTAGGCATCACCATGGAGCATTATAAAAAAAATTTTTTTTTGAAACTTACATTATGAAGTGTCACAATCCTACTCAATTCAATCCAAATGCCATCCTGGACCCAAGTAGCATTTCTATTGTGGAGAATCGTTGACATTAAAGGTCAAAGCTGAACACAACTCTTTCTGTGAACTCATCACCCACAGGGGAAGGCAGGAGCATTCATTGGGTGGAGATGAGAATGGTCTTGACTTTGTTGTTCTGTGTGTATATGGGCCTCTCTTCTCCTCCTACCAAGGATGCTGACATTTAAAGCGATAGCTCAGCTCTTCATCTTGGGCTGCACGTGGTGTCTGGGAATCCTGCAGGTGGGTCCAGCTGCTCATGCCATGGCCTATCTCTTCACCATCATCAACAGCCTCCAGGGCGTCTTCATCTTCCTGGTGTACTGTCTCCTCAGCCAGCAGGTACCACTGTCCACCTCCCACCCAGGACTCTTTCCACTCTCACCCTTCTCAGTGAGCTGACTCAGAGCATGCTTTGTCTCTGCAGGTCCGGGAGCAATACAGGAAATGCTGGAAGGAGGTCAGGAAAATCAGAACACAGTCTGAGCAATACACCCTCTCCAGCGGAATCCTGTCAGATACCCCTAAACACAGTGTGGTAAGGTCATGCATTGCTCCCAGAGCACTTCACTAACTGATAGAGTACCTCATGCCAACACACTGGATAACCTGGGTACATAGCAGGTGATGCCCTAGGATGGCTCCCACTGAATTTACTCTTTGATTCCTTAACCACTAGCAATGGTATCACTTAGAAAATATATGTTATGCTGTTACTCCTGAGGAACAGTGTTCATCTTGACTTTTACACATTAGCACTCTTATTGAACACCTGCCCTGTGCCATGCATGGTTAGCTAAATAAGCAAGGATCAATGATCTGAAGGAGAGATGCCTCTTGCAGTCTGACCGACATTGTCTTACCCTTTATCTGTCTCTATCCCGTAGTCACTCAGCACTACGCAGGAAAAAGGCAAAAATGGGGGAAATGATGTACATGTTTAAGAAATAAAAGGAAATAAGTGTTAGCTAGCATTTTAGACTTAAGGAGGCTGCTTGATATGTTCGGCACCCTCCATCCACTGTAAAACCAGGAAGGAAAAGCCATCATTGCATCAGATAATTCATGGCAATAATTACTAAGAACCACCAGTGGTTTAGATTTACCAAGTTCTTTTAAAAAACAATTTTAGACATAGAAAGTTCTTTTACTTACAGTTTCTCACCTCTTCTTCCATCTTCCATTAAACGCCTTGCATCTTCTTCCCCATTTAAAGGAGCCTACTGTGCCCGCCTACTGTGGCTCAGTGGTTGAGTATTGACCCATGAACCAAGAGGTCCCTGGTTCAATTCCTGGTCAGGGCACACTCCTGAGTTGTGGGTTTGACCCCCAGTAGGGGGGATGCAGGACTCAGTCAATAAATGTTTCCCTCTACCTTCCTCACTCTCTCTCAAATAATAAAAACATATTTTAAAATAATTTTTTTAAAAAGAAGTCTAGTATACTCCTAGGAAGTTCTGTATATCTTCACCTGTTCACTCATCTTCCACAAGCACTGGTTTCACAGTTGAATCTTCTATCCCTTCTCACTTTCTCAGCAAATATTCGTACCATATATTCCACAAAGAAAATCTGAGTCATTGCAATGACTCTGTGAACTGCACCCTCTGAACACACATAAATTAGCAGGCACTTTTTCCACATCATTGCCATATCATTCACACCACTTCCCTTCTCTCTGAAGACAACTTTCACCTTCACTTTGAATCCCATCATTCTTGCCTTATCAATTCCTCTTACACAATTGTTCACACATTCTCTCCTCCCTCTTTGTCTTTCTCCCACCCTTATCCCCTTCATTCTTCCCTCACCTCAAAAGCATTCTTCCCAATGTTGTAGCAACATGTTTGACTTTTTTCCATCTTACAAACATGTACCACTTGGCCTACCATTTCCTTCTAGCTACCAGCCAAGAGTTGACTTTTCTTTGTCGCTCTTTCCTTGTCTTAAATTCATTCCCTCATTTCATGTATTCTGGCTTCTTTCCCAAATCATTCCACCAAAGCAAATAACTCTTAGGTTTACAATGATCTCCATGCCCCTAAAATCTTTCCAGAAACTTCTTACACTATTTATCACTCTTTCTCATGAAACACTCCATCCTTTTCCTATCTAGAATCTATTCACATGCCACTCCTCCATGTCTTTCTCCATTATTTCTAGCTTTTCTCTCTTTGTTTCTTCTATAGCTTCAACCAATTTAAATTCTCATTAAATTCTTTCTTCCTAGGCAATAGAATTCATTCCTTAGATTCAGTCACCATATAGATGCAAATGATGGCCACATACATTTCTCTAGCTCTGAGAACTAGAGGAGTATTTCCAGTTACTTGACATCTTTGATATTACCAAGGCACCTGAAACTAAGCCTTCCAATTTATGACCCTCCATCTTCACCCTAATACCATCCTTTTCCATGGTGTCTTTCTCTCTCTGAATGGCACTATATCTATTCCCTTGCACAAGTTTGAAATCTGAATGTTACTCCACAGTTATCTTATTTCCCCCTACAACCTAGCCATTATACAGCCCTATTGTTCTTATCTTCTCAGTATATCCCTCATGTGCCCAGATGGCTCAGTCTCCATCACCCCCTCCTGAGCCAGGCTGCCATCTTCACATCTGAACCACTGCAATTCCCTTCTGACCGACTACCCCTTCCTACTCTTGTCTCCTTCCAATTCCTCTTTACACAGAAGTCAGAAGGATTCTTTCAAAACACAAATGAAATCATGCCACTCCTGTGTTAAACCTCTTACATGTGCTTTCTCTTGTGTTCAGTTCTGAATAATTTCCTGAAGTACAGTATTTATAAACTTCTTGTTAAATTTTGGGTGATATTGGCTTAAAAAAACAGACAGGTTTCAAGTGTGCAACTCAGTAAAACATCGTCCGCACAATGCATCGTGTGCTCACCGCCCAAAGTAAATTCTCTTTGCATCCATTTATCCTCCTTTGCCCACCTCTACCTCCCCCCACCCACCTTTCTCCCTTGCTATCACCATACTTTTGTCCATGTTTATATGTCATATGTATATATATTTTTTTGCTTAATCTCTTCACCTTTTTTCACCCAGCTCCCCAAAACCCCTCCATTCTGACAGTTGTCAAACTGTTCTAAGTATCTATGCTTCTGTTTCTGTTTTGCTAAATTATTTTGTTCATTAGATTACACATATAAGTGAAATCATATGGTCTTTGTCTTCTCATTTCACTTTGCATAATAATGTCCAGGTCCATCCATGCTATCATAAAGGATAAGATATATATATATATATATATATATATATATATATATATATATATATATATATATATCCATCCACATAGTATTCCATTGTGTAAATGTACCAACAGCTTTTTTATCCATTCATCTACTTTTGGACACTTTGGCTGCTTCCAAATCTTGGCTATCTATATATATAAACAGTCAGGGGCCGTCACATCCGAGACTGAACTGACAACCAAACATGCTGAGTGGGGCGACAGGGCAGCAGGGGGTTAGTGATGGACAACCAAATGACTTAGCAGCAGCCTGCGTGGGGCGACCAGGCAGGCAGAGGGGGCAGTTTGGGGCGACCAGGCTGGCAGAGGGGGGCAGTGAGGGGTGACCAGGCTGTCAGGGGGAACAGTTGGAGGCACAGGCCAGCAAGGGGGGAAGTTGGGGGAGAACAGGCCAGCAGGGGGCAGTTGGGGGCAACTAGGCTGACAGGGTGGCCAGTGATGGGTGACTAGGCTGGGGGTGGGGGGCGCGAGTTGGGGGCAACCTGGCCAGCAGGGGTGGCAGTAAGGGGTTACCAGGCTGGCAGCAGGGTGCATTAAGGGGCAACCATGCTGGCAGGGGGGCAGTTAGGGATGACCAGGCAGGCAAAGGGGGGCAGTTGGGGGCAACATGATTGGCAACGGGGGTAGTTAGGAGCAACCAGGTGGGCAATGGGGGAGCCATGAGGGGCAATCAGGTTGGCAGGCAGAGGTGGTTAGGGGTGATCAGGCTGACAGGGGGACCAGTAAGGGGTGATCAGGCAGGCAGACAGGTGAACAGTTAGGAGCCAGTGGTCCTGGATTGTGAGAGGGATATCCAACTGCCACAGTCACACATCCCCCAAGGGGTCCCAGATGGGACAGGGTACAGGCTGGGCTGAAGGGACCCCCCCCCCCTCATCCCTCATTGAATGAATTTCATGCACCAGGCCTCTAGTTGTATATAATACTGCAATGAACATAGGGCTGCACATATTCTTTTGAATTAGTGTTTTGGGTTTCTCTAGATATGTTCCAGAAGTGGAATCTCTGGGTCATATGATAGTTCCATTGTTGTTGTTTTATTTTTTTCCTGATACTCACCCAAGAGCATGCTTAGAGAAAGAGGAGAGGGGAGAGAGAGAGACAGAGAGAGTTATGAGGATGAAACACTGGCTGCCTCCCGTACTCTCCCTGACTAGGGATAGAAGCCACAACCCACGTATGTGCCCTAATCAGGAATCAAAACACAACCATTCAGTTCCTCAGACAATACTTCAAGTAACTGAGCCACACTTGGCCAGGGCCCATTTTTAATTTTTTGAGGCAACTCCATACTGTTTTCTACAATAGCTGCACCATGTGTTCTTCATTTGCTCTGTGCTAAAGTGGGGAAAGGTCAATGGGCAGTGAGTATGTGCTGGTCCAATCCATCCCCTTTGTTCTCAGTGCATCCCAACTTGTGCCACTTTCCCATTGGTGCTCATTCTCAGGCATGTCAAAACCCAGTCCCTCAGGCAGACTCTCAAAATGTTAGAATGTTGGCGGTACATTTCAGTCATCTCCTGTGGCAAGATGGTGCCATGAATTTTCCTACTGGCTTCAATGCTGCTGGTGTCATACTCAGTTGGGTGCAGGAGCCTCTCAAGTGATCTCTGGATTTTTCACAAAGGAAATGGATTCATGTATTGTTGGTGAATTGATGTGTCCATGAGGGGAAGGAAGTCTGGAGCTTCCTATTCTGCCATCTTGCTGCCATTACCTTAATCTCCCTTCTTTGAGTAAGAACACAAGACATATTGGGTTAGAGCTCCCCTAATGTCCTTATTTTAATTTAAAACCTCTTTTAAACCCATTTGACGAAGTAGAGTCATTTTCTGAGGTCCTGGAGGTTAGGATTTCAACATATGAACTTTTAGGGGATATAATTCAACCAATAACAATGCTACAACATGAATGACCCTCTAAAACGTTAGGCTAAGTAAAAAAAAAAAATTCAGATATAATAGATTATAGATTGGACAATTCTATTTATATGAAATAGCCAGTATGGGTAAATCTGTGGAGACAGACAGTAGATTGGTTGTTGCCAGGAGCTTGGAGAGGATGATGGGACATGACTACCTAATGAACATGGAGACTTCATGAGGTGATGAAAATGTTTTAGAACTATATAGAGGGGGTGAATGCATATGGCAAATGTACTAAATGCAACTAAATCATATACTTTAAAATTATTTATGTTATGTGAATTTCATGTATTACATAAGTTTGTAAATTTGATATTAAGTGAAAGTGTGTTTGGGTGCATAAAGAGATAAAACAATGTGACACAAGAATAATTGGTTAAAGGTACATGAATGTTTCTTTAAATTTTCCAGAAAAACTGAGAAAAGACTTGAATATATATTTATTTATTTATTTATTTAATAGCCATTTCCATCATTTTAGTTTTATCTCTTCCCCAGGTAAAAGATGATGGAATGACAGCAGAAAAGAGGAAATTAAGTCAATTCTAAGAAAACTAAAGGTGAGTGATTAAAGAAAAACAGGTAAAATCATGTGATTTTGGTCCTTTCTGTCTGACTTATTTCACTTATTTCCTAATACTCTCAGAATTGATGTTTCAAATGGCAATATTTGATCTTTTCTTTGACTGAATAGTATTCCATTGCATTCTGTACCACATCTTCTTTATAAATTCATCCATCAATGGACACACATTGTTTACATATCTTGACTGTTGTAAATAGTACAATGATCATAAGAGCATACATATCTTTTTTTAATTGGTTTTTTATACTCTTCAGATAGATACTCAAGAAAAATTGCTGAATTATATCAAATTATATATAATGTTAACGTTATAACATACAATGTTATTAACCAATGCTACCTCAAGAAGAAAGAAAGAAAGAAAGAGAGAGAGAGAGAGAGAGAGAGAGAGAGAGAGAGAGAGAGGAAGGAAGGAAGGAAGGAAGGAAGGAAGGAAGGAAGGAAGGAAGGAAGGAAGAAAAAAAAACATGGGTATATTCCACAGACTATCTCCCTGGTTAAACTTTTCCCAGCAGAATGCAGTTGTGGTTGGTTTTATTTTGTTTTTGTTTTGTTTTGTTTTTTTGTTGTGGGTTTTTATTTGGCGATAATGTCTGAACTTTTAAAAATGTGTGTGTCTCTCAATATAATATTTTCTGGCCCATGATTACACAGGAAAAGCTTATACCTCGAGCTAAATACACGATTTCAAATAAAACAATGTGTAGAAAAGTGCCTCAAGTGAAAACAAAGGAAAGTGTGTGTCCCAGGTATTGCTGGTGCTAAGGGAGGTCATCATAACATCACACTCAATGTCAGTCATTTCCTACTACAGTGGGTTCGTCCTGAACTTGTTTCCTCAGGACTTTTTACATTTTGCCAAAGCAAAGGTTATTTTCTACAATGAGTCAGTCCTCCAAAAGTTGAGGGAGTAAAAAGAACATCTTGGAAATGTGAGCAATAGAGTAGAAATATGACTTCTTACCAAACTACTGTTAACAACTATGTTCATTTGGCAGTCAAAAGGAAGCAATGTTTTAAGTATTTTATATCCTAACATGGTATTTTATTACTGACACATAAATCTTTAATTGGTTTTAGCTATACTTCAGGAAATTGGTGGAGAGTTATAATACAATCTTCCCCATCCTATATAATGAAAGCCTTATATGCTAAGTGTCTGGTCTGCCATTCAACCAATCAAAGCATAATATGCTAATGATTTGCTGAGGTCGCTCAACTGTTTGCTGTGATGTGCACTGACCACCAGGGGGCAGATGCTCCGACCAGTAGGTTAGCTTGCTGCTGAGGTCAGGCTGATCCAGACAGGGCAACCTGGGTGGGATATGCCCTGGAGCCCTCCAGCGGTTCCTCCCCAGCTGGCCAACCTCTCCCATCTCTCCGCAACCCTGATACTGCCCTAGTGGGGTCCCTCAGCCTGGCCTGCACCGTCTCACAATCCAGGACCTCTTGGGGGATGTAGGAGAGCTGGTTTTGGCCTGATCCCAAAAGCCAGGCCAAGGGACCCCACTGGTGCACGAATTCGTGCACCAGGCCTCTAATTTAAAAAAAATGGACTGTAGAGTCAAAATGGACAGTTTCATGTGCATCTGCTTTTCAGGAATAACTGACATTAAGCAGTAGATACCTGAATTAAGGAAATGTTAGTGTGGATAGCATATGGAAATGGCATAAATATGAAGGTGTATGCAAAGAATTAATAATTGAGACACACATCTGGAGTACTAACAATTTCTTTACCATCTTTTTCTCTTATCTTGTTCTTTAGAACAACACGACTCAGTCACAAATAACTATGTGTGGCTTGTTCCATCCATCTGTCCATCCATCCATCATCTTTGAAGCAAGTCAACAAGCCAGGTGTTGAAAATCATCACTGTCCACTTCTCCATATCTTAATTTTTCTTTCCAAATTTCTGCCTGCTCCAGCCCTTCCTGTGGATTACACATTGCTATGTCCATGTGCTTTGGCTTCCGGTTACACAGAAATGAATACAGCAGTTTCCTTGCCATCAGGGTGCTCATAGTCCATGGCAGTGTTACTCAAAATGTGGTGCATGAACTGGTTTTGACCTTGAGGAAAAAAGAACCTTGGGATAGACTGTAAATCAACATCACTAAGCTTTAGTTTTACTGACATTTATTCCATAACAAGATTTTATCAATAAAGGAAGCAGTGTGTTGTGTAACTTTCTGGTGCAAGCTCCTGCTCTCCATGCAGACTGTCACCACTGCTCTGAGTACTGGTCTGGAGTCTTCTTGTAGAGTAGATTTCATGACAAATGTCAAAACCAATTGATAAGACCTAGCTGCATGGTTCTGTTAATGTTGAATAGAGAGACAATGGAGTTGGTCTCAGAAACATTTTGAAAATGCTATCCAGCTGGCTTTGAAGATGGGAAAGAAACATGAGCCAAGGGATGCAGGGGCCCAGCAATGCTAACAGGCATTTGAAACAGATCCTCTCCTGAGCCTCTAGTAAAACCATAGCCTGCACACCCCTGGATTAGTCAGTGAGACTCATTTCCAGCTTTTGACAGCCACACTGTAAGAGTATATGTTTGTTTTAAACAACTGGTGTGGGAATACTTTACAGCAGCTATAAGATACTAATAGAAAGATTTATTCAATAAAATTTCTCTGAGGAAACTGAGTTTAAGCCTCTTCATTCATTACGTCCCTTGGGTATGGGAACTTTATGTTAAAAACACACATGCAGTAGAAAATAAATTTAAACTAGACTTTCAACTGGTACAGTGAAGGATTCACTGCATAAATGTAAACTGACTGTGCTGCCGCTGTGGCATTAAGATTTAAGGTACAATGGGTGACTCCTATTTCTCCATCTACATAACTATAGTGACTTTTTTCTCAGCACTCTATATCTTTGCCTGGAAGTTGGCCAGTGCTCAATTTATCTTCCGCAAGAACATGACAGAATTTCTCATTCAAAGTAGAGAACGCATGTCCACTGGGTAAAAGGTTGAGTGTGGGATAGGAATTCCTACTAATTGTTAAAATGAAGAAAGGAAATGGGTAACCAATCCAAGAATATATGCTTCCTTGCCAATAATTAAATAGTTCAAAATAAAACTATTTAGTATTCCTCTTTAGCCTTATTAAATAATATTTTCTCATATTAATACCCAGCAAGATGGTAGATACTGCAATGAATGTCTCAAGAACTTCTCTGCATGGTGCCATCTACCTCCACTGGTCAGGATTTTTTCAATAAACATGCTCAAGTGTACACCATCATTGAAATTTAATGCAAACACTCTCATTCCACTGCACTGTTCTTCCCACCTAATACCCATTTACCTCCTCCCTGAAAAACAAATCTCAGATACATTTTCATTGCACTGCAATCAGTTTATGCATCACTCATTCTACAGTGTCAGTCAACTGTATACGCATACCCATCACTTAATTGTCAACTATGGCCCTTGTAATGCAAATCAATCAAACACATCTTTCTTAATGTGTTCAATAAATTTCAAATTGTTATTTAACCAAGAATGCAGACAGAGTGATCTCTTATCTCTGGGCTAAGCTGTTTGTGCTCTCTGATGACTCAGGTAAAAGCTGACAGGTTCCATCCTCTCTGACCCTCTCCTGATGTACCTACTTGCCTCCTAGACTCATGGGTCTCTGAGAGGAAGGTCTCCGTGTGGAAGTCTGAATTGCTCCCTGGATGGTTGCTGAGGGAAACTGAAGCTCTGCCCCTTTATCATTTAAAGGAAGCATCCATTCCTGAGCCAGTTTAGGAATCAAAACCAACAGCCATGCCCTGTCCTCCAGCATTGTATAGGCTGAGGACTGCACAGGGAGGATATTTAAGGCTCATCAGGCACATTTCCCTCATGTTTTTCCAACATCTAAGCACATGGTTTCACTCTGGGCCTCTGGAAAAACAAAGGAAATTTTTCCTAATGATTCTCTGATCCCCAAAGGCCAGGTTGGAAGTCATTAATTCAGTTTTTATAATTCCTTGTGTTAACCTCACGTGCTTTCTATTACCCTATACTATCCCTGACCACGTTTTCTTCAATGTCTGATTGGGGTGGGTCACTGACCTGATATCTCTGGAAAATAGCTATTCTCCTCTTCAACAAGGCAGAACTGTGCTCCTTTGGTATGCAATCTCGGGCTCCACATTCTTTGGCTTCCTCACACATTTGTCAAAATCATTAGGGATTTTATACATATATCACAAGTTAAGAGCTGTCATTTAGTAACTCATAATGTATTCATTACCAAGGCCAGTATGGTTTGTGGAATTGGCATGGAAGAAGGGACAGTTGAACACTCAGAGTTCAGGAAAATAAGCCTGTATTCAATTCAGTGCTGCTGGTTCAGGGGACTCAAAGATCCAGATCCTAAACAACTTAGACCATGAGATTTTCTCCTTATATATTTCTGAGTTTCTTTGTTTCCTAACTAACAAGCTTCTGTGGTGGACTTTCACAACCCCTCCTGAGTCAGTTAGAAAGGTTAATTTAGATTGTATCTAATGTCTATCCTGGATGTTGCCAGTGACCTCCCTCTAGTTAAACTGTTATGTCATTGGTTTATGACCCTTGTAAATTGAGAGTATTTAGGTAAATAGGTCTTGCAAGACCAGATAATTAAGGAAGGGGCAGTGACTTGATTATGGGCTAAGAGGAATGTGCATTAGGGATACTGATTAACTAGGTACAGAGTCAGACTACCAGTCTCCTGCATTCTTTCACAAATGGAGTTAGTTATCGGCTAGCAAGAGGGTGCGTTATAAGGCAGGTTACTGGCACAGATTCAGATTTCTAGCCCCTCCACCACCCCAACAAAATGTCTTATGTTCCCCATCAGCTCAGTTGGTTGAGCATCATCCAGTGCACTGAGTGGACCTTGGTTTGATTCCTGTCAGGGCATTTGCCCAGGTGTGGGCTCAATCCCCAGTAGGGGGCATACAGGAAGCAGCCAATCGTGTTTCTCTATCATCGATGTTTCTCTCTCTCTCTCTCTCTCTCTCTCTCTCTCTCTCTCTCTCTCTCAAAAATCAATAGAAACATATTTTTAAAATATTCATTAATTATAAGAGATATTGTTATGCCACATGACTTGAGCTAAGCATTTTATAAGAATTGTCTGATTTAATTTTTAGAAAAGCTCATTCTCTATTCCCCATTGCAGGAATAGGGCTCAAATGAGTTTACTGATCTGCTCAGAGGTCAAACTGTTAAGAGATGGGGTTTTGATTGGAATTCTGTCAGGATGCCTCTAGCTCTCACTGTGGGGCTGTGCTTCTCCACCATATTGTGCCTCAGGTGTATTTAGCAATATCTGAAGGCTGCTTGCGGCCGGAGAAAGGAAATCTGTGGTCCACTTACACAATGGAATACTATACAGCTGTATAAAAGAAGGATCACTTACTCTTTGAGCCTGCATGGAGGGACCTGGAGATTAGTATGCTAATAAAGATAAGCCAGACAGAAGAAGGAAATATATGACAGCCTATCTAATAAAAGAGTAATATGCAAATTGACCATCACTCCAACACACATATGGCTGCCCCATGTTGTCAAAGATGTCTGCCCCCATGTGGACACAAGATGGTTGCCACAAGATGGCCAGCAGGGGAGGGCAGTTGGGGGGGACTAGGCCTTCAGGGGAGGACAATTGGGGGGGGGGACCAGGCCAGCAGGGGAGGGCAGTTGGGGGCAACCAGGCCAGCAGGGGAGGACAGTTAGGTGTTGATCAGGCTGGCAAGGGATTGGTTAGGGGGCAATCAGGCAGGCAGGCAAGCGACTGGTTGGGAGCCAGCAGTCCTGAATTGTGAGAGGGATGTCTGACTGCCCACTTAGGCTTGATCCCACACAGGGCAGTCAGACATCCCTGAACGGGCAGTCAGACATCTCTTGAGGGGGTCCCAGATTGGAGCGGGTGCAGGTTGGGCTAAGGTACATACCCTCCCCGCACTCCCACCCCCCCACCCCCCCACCGTGCATGAATTTCATGCACCGTGCCTCTAGTATATTATATGACAATACCCAACACAAGTAATTATCCTGCCTCAATTTACTGCATATAAAGGTGAGAACACCTCGTCCAGACCAGCACTTATCCAACTTCACTGTGCATATGAGTCACCCAGGAGTCTAGTTCAAAGGCAGAATCTGAATGATCAGGTCCCGGTGGGCTTGAGATTCTGAGAATCACACAGTCACCCATGTGATGTTGATGCTGCAGGTTCTGGTCAGAGGACCACTCTTTGAGTAGAAGGCTGTGGTTCTCTGTTAGTGTCAGGTGCAGGTAGTTTTAGATTTCCTGAACAACAACCAAATCATAGTTGCATGTAATTTTTAAAAAATAGGGTATTCAATAATTTGAGTGGCTGTTATAAATTCATTGTCCATTTACTTTAAGGATTCTTGAAGAATATAATATGATATACTCCTGAAAATGCCTCCTTTAATTATTTTATATAAGGGTCCTTGAGAGACCAAATAATGTATAGTAGGGAGGATGAGCACCTCCAAAACATGCTAGCATCCTAGCCCCAGGAAATTGTAATATGTCATTTTTCATAGCATAGGATGATTAAGGTAGTCAATGAGATATATTTGCTAATCAGCGGACTTTAAGATAAAATTGGCCAGATATCAAAAATAAAAATAAACAAATGGCAGAGGAGGGTGGGCAGGTGAGAAGAGATCAACCAATGAACTTGTATGCATAGATGCATAACCCATGGACACAGACAATAGGGGGGCGGAGGCTTGGGGTGGGGGACAGAGGCAGGCTAGAAGGGACCAATCGGGGGTAAAGGGGACATATTTAATACTTTCAACAATAAATGTTTTAAAAAACAAATGGGACCAAATCAAACCAAAAAGCTTTGCACAGCACAAAACAACAACACAAAACAAAAACACCAACAAGACAAAAAGCAACCTACCAAATGCAAGAAGATATTTGCAAATGATATAGCTGGTAAGGGGTTCGTGCAAACTATAGAAAGAACTCATACAACTCAACATAAAAAACAAACAATTCAGTTAGAAATGGACAGCTACAGAAGAGACCCTATGCCCCTTTTCCCTGAAAGAATTCAGAGTCAAAAATCCATAAGGGGAAAACACAACAGGACAGGACAAATACGATTCAACAAGACACCTTCCATTTAAAGCTAATTTCATAGATATGAGATGATAATACTAAATGAGAGGGGGGAGGACATGTAGTAAGAGTAGGACCACAGTTGTTTAATGATTATTCACCTACTAACTACAGATAAGAGGTTTTCTTACAAACCCTGGGAAACAGAAGGACATGTTACAAGGAGATCAGGCCCTGGAGACAAGGTATCCTGGGGCCCAGATAAAGGATGGAACCTATCTGAAGCAAGAGAGCATTCCAGGGCTAATCTTTGCAAGGACAATGAAAGAAGGCAGACTCTGGGAATTCACTAGCTTTAGATTTCTTCCCCATCCACTGACTCTATGTAAGAGTTTGGTTAAAATTAAATGTTAGAGCAGAATTTCCAGGGTGAGTGACTGTTCTCTCCATACTGCTAGCATGATTGAAATAAATGCTCATATATCTCTTTCAATAATAAATATATGGTTTGATTTGGCTCAAGTAATGACAGGCGTCCTTGGACCCATTGTATCTGGTATTGTAACCAGACAAACAATAGGTTCATGCTGCCTGTCACTACATGAGCCAATTAAGCAGAGACAGGATTGAATCATATTTGATCATTTATTCCAATATTGCTGGCAGTATGGGAGAGCAGCAGGTTATCCATAAAAATCTGCTCTGCAGACCACCATAAGCCAGCTGCTTATATAGGTAGAACTACAAAGGAAAAGTAGGCAAAAGGGCAGTTTATAGATATGCAAAAGGACTAGGGCAGTGGTCGGCAAACTCATTAGTCAACAGACCCAAATATCAACAGTACAACAATTGAAATTTCTTTTGAGAGCCAAATTTTTTAAACTTAAACTATATAGGTAGGTACATTCTGTTGTGCCCAGATTTCAAGATTCCCAAGGGCCCACCAGGGAGCCAGCGAGTCTGATGCAAAAGCAAAGAGTCATTTATTTCAAACCTAGGTTTGGCTCCCCTGCCCCCCCTTACTGGCACAGCAGCAGGTGGCAGAGAGAGCAAACTCTGTGTGGAGAGAGGTTTTATAGGGGGTTGGGGTAAGGGGAGGAGAAAGGACTGTGGGCCCTGCCGATTGGCCAGGCGCGAGTCGGTGTCATAGTGATGGCGTGCACTTCCCTTGACTATCATTGGCCAGTCCAGAGAAATCCTGGGCGTGGCCAGCAGCGGCTTGGCTTCCGGGAAGAAGCCTTGCTGAGCACATGGCCAAGGTAAGATGGAGGGCATAGCCCTTACCCTGGGGCAAGGTGGAGGGCGTAGCCCTTACTCTGGGGCAAGGTGGAGGGTGTAGTCCTCGCCCTTTCACATTCAACTTTAAATTCACAGTTTGTCTTCTGTTTTTCTTTGCTTCTTCTTTGAAGGCATCTCAAACAGGGCATCTAAAAAAAATGTTTCATTTTATAATAATAAAGCCACCAACACAAAAGAATTACAATTCTTAAATTGATGACAAAAATGCCTGTAGGATTTGCAGCTGGTTGGAAAAATACAGGTAACTTTATGCTTCGAGTAGGTACTTTTGTCACCCACATGCGATTTGCGGACACGACTAGCACTAACCACTGCACAATGAGACTGATGACTGACTGGCTCACTCTACTCGTGCAGGAATTGAGCACACCTCCCCCACGCTGCATATCCCGTGGCCCGCCTGCACCGCGTCTCCCATCACCCCACCGACCAACACCCCCACTTCTTCTAACGCCACTTCTTCAAAATAGACTCGCCCAGGCCGAAAACCGACTTCTGCGCATGGGCCACGAAATTTCAGTCACCCTGTACATGCATGCCCACACGTAGTATTTTCTGGAAAAGCCACACTCAAGGGGCCAAAGAGTCGCATGTGGCTCGCGAGCCGGTTTGCCTACCACTGGACTAGGAGTCTTCAAAGAGCTTAGTGGTATGCAAGGTCTGGGTTTACATAGGGAAATAGCCCAAGGGAGTGCCACAATTAACATAAAAGCTGGCTGGAGATTTAGAAAGGCCTGCAGGTAAGCAAAAAAAAAAGGCTGGGATCTTCAAAGGGCTGGCAAGTCTGGTTTCTATAACAAATCTTTGTTAATCTTTTCATGATGATAGGCAGCTCCAAATGGGAAGGAAGGGCTGCATCTCTAGGTCCGCTCCAGCCAGGGTAGAATGTGCCTTCTTTAATCAGAATAAAACAGTCATGGTTAACAGAGCAGGATTAGTATTTCTTACAATACTAGCTGGTTCCCCAACATTCTATTGCTGCCCCCTTTCAGTGCCACAATCATGTATTTCAGCTAAAATCAAAGCTCTGCTTAACATTTAATAATTGGCTAATCTAGCAGTTTTAATAGTTCACGTGGGGAAGAAAAATAAATATCTACTGTTATTTTCACAAAATTAGTAATACTAGCGAAATAATTGAAGTCCAAGTGTGTGGATTCCCTAAGACTTTGAACCAGCTCTTGCTGTTTACCCTTCATAAACTTTACCATCAAGCACTGCCTCTGGGTAATGCTGCATCCCTTAGGCTTAGCCAGAATGCAATGGGAGCTGTTATGCTAGTTTTTACCAATGTCTGGATATCAGATTTGGTAGTCTGCTTAAAGAAACATGTCTCTTTATACTATACTAGAGGCCCACTGCACAAAAATTTGTGCACTCAGCGGGGAGGGGGGGTGGGTCCCTCAGCCCGGCCTGTGCCCTCTCACAGTCTGGGACCCCTCAGGGGATGACCACCTGCTGGCTGAGGCCTGCTCACCGGGGGATTGGGCCTAAGCTGGCAATTAGACATTCCTCTGGCAGCCCGGCAGCCCTCGGGGCATGTCCACTTGCCAGCAGGGAGCAGACCTAAGTTGCAGTCGGACATCCTTAGCGCTGCTGCGGAGGCAGGAGAGGCTCCCACCACTGCTCTACTGGCAGCCATCAGCCTGGCTTGTGGCTGAGCAGAGCTCTTCCATGTGGGAGTGCACTGACCACTAGAGGGCAGCTCCTGCATTGAGCGTCTGCCCCCTGGTGGTCAGTGTGTGTCATAGTGACCAGTCATTCCCAGTCTTTCTGCTGTTAGGGTCAGTTTACATATTACCCTTTTACTATATAGGATAGAGGCCTGGTGCACGGGTGGGGACCGGCTGGTTTACACTGAAGGGTGTCCCAGATCAGGGTTGGGGTCCCACTTGGGTGCCTGGCCAGCCTGGATGAGGGGCTGAGGGCTGTTTTCAGGCTGCCCGCACCCCTTTCAGGGTGGGGGTCCCACTGCTGTGCCTGGCCAGCCTGGATGAGGGGCTGATCACTGTTTTCAGACTACCCGCACCCCCTTCAGGGTGGGGGTTTCCACTGGGATGTCTGGCCAGCCTGGATGAGGGGCTGAGGGCTGTTTTCAGGCTGCCAACACCCCCTTCAGGGTGGGGGTCCCACTGGGGTGCCTGGCCAGCCTGGATGAGGAGCTGAGGGCTGTCTTCAGGCGGGCAAAGTCTGCAACTGAAGCTCCCAGTCTCTCCTTTTTTTCTTTTTTTTTTTATTCTGGAATTTATTTACCTATTGTAATTGAAATTCTGTAGCAGCTCCAGCACCGATGCCGGCTGTCTGAAAGCAGGTCTCTGGGGTTTGTTTTGCTTCTATAATTGAAACATAGTTGCATTTTGGAGCTGTTGCTTTCAGGCTCAGAGCCAGTAGCAGCAGGCGGGCAACCTTGGCTTCCTCCATTGCCGGGGCAACCAAGCCTCATGTTTGCTTCAGCTGCATGGCTGCCAGCAGCCATCTTGGTTGGCAATTAATTTGCATATCACCCTGATTAGCCAATGGGGAGCATAGCAGAGGTATGGTTAATTACCATGTTTGTCTATTATTAGATAGGATTCTTTTTCAATTTTAATTAAAAGTCTAACTTACTCTACTCCAGGCTTATGAGCTAAGACTAACCTGAAAAACTGTTGTTTTGCTTAAGTTATGATGGACTGAAATTTATATCACAACTGGTGAAATTCTCAGACAACATGTAATACCCTGTTTAGAACATAATACTGCACAAGCTCTTAAGCTCCTCTTCCTCCTCCTCCTCCTCCTCCTCCACTTCCTCCTCCTCCTCCTCAACTGTCCATAACAGCAGTGGAGTGTGAAATCTTC